>CM020513.1:17982500-19182500 GCA_009823395.1 Thamnaconus septentrionalis
TAATAATTCAAAGTGCTCCTCTGGTCTAAATGTCACTCGTCATTGTGTTTCCCCTCGGACGCGGCCGACTTGGAATAAAGTTTGACGGCTTCACATTCTCAGCTTCACTGTTTGCAGCCTGCGTTGCCACTGGAGGCGTTTCCCTCTCGCTCCTCGTCCTGGAGGAGCGATGAAGATCGCTTTGCTTCGCTTCATGCCGACCAACCAACAGCCGTCAGCGTCCGCAGCGCCGCTCACACCAGCATGAAACAACTGGAAAAAAAAGGATGATGGGTGGGGGTGGGGGGGCTAACCGGCTAAATTAGTTTTAGCCGGTTAGCTCAGGGATTGACCTAGCGGGGAGTAGAAGCTCAGGGCAGATGATTCTTCTTTCTGCTCCCTTTCATCCTTTCATTCAGGAGTTGGAAATGTTTGTTCGTGTCACTAATTGTTTTGTTTTAACTCAGTGAAATGAAATAAAAAGTTGAATAAAATAAATAAGGGTTCTCGCCGCCGCCGCCCTCTGAGCCACAGAACAACAGCGACCAGCGGCTTTGAAAGCTTCCCGTCAATAATTGATTGGCTCCGCTGTCTTCCTGCACGCTGCTGGCACGCCGGCCGCACCGTCCCTAATATGTAGTCGCACTGCACGGAGCCTTCAGAGTGGCTCTGGTCACATGGTGTCGACCCACACTGCAAACAACTGGAGACCATCCTTCATCACAGCAACACATGAAAACAACCTGGACGGGAAAAATTTTGAATAGATCAGTAAGTTGTTATTACCGTGTATTATACTGGAATAGAGTCATATTAATGCATTCCATTGTTTGCAACTAATTGCATTATATTATATTATATCATATCATATTATATTGTATTGTATAACACTTCAAACATCCACTTTTTAATTTTTATAACTTTGTATTTTTGTCAAACTTGTATTTTCCTTGCCACTTTGCCACTTTTTAAATTCTGTTTTTTACTCTTTCTTTATTCCTCACAATGCACAATCACTCCGAGTTCTGTTACACCAACACTTCACTGCCACGTGAAGTCATGCGGCAAACAAAAAACTTCTGATCTTGAATCTCTTCACTGTCCTCTCAGATATGTTGTAACAGCATCATCCAGTCTCCTCTCTTTCTCTCTCTCTCTCTCAGCCATCATCCAGTCTTCTCTCTCTCTCTCTGTCTCTCTCTCTCTCTCTCTCTCTCTCAGCCATCATCCAGTCTTCTCTCTCTCTCTCTCTCTCTCTCTCTCTCTCTCTCTCAGCCATTATCCAGTCTTCTCTCTCTCTCTCAGCCATCATCAAATCTTCTGTCTCTCTCTCTCTCTCTCTCTCTCTCAGCCATCATCCAGTCTTCTTTCTCTCTCTCTCTCAGCCATTATCCAGTCTTCTCTCTCTCTCTCTCTCTCTCTCTCTCAGCCATCATCCAGTCTTCTTTCTCTCTCTCTCTCAGCCATTATCCAGTCTCTCTCTCTCTCTCTCTCTCTCTCTCTCTCAGCCATCATCCAGTCTTCTCTCTCACACTGATTCCTTCATTTCATCGTGGCCTCCAAACGTTTCTTCAGCCAATCAGCTTCACCCTCCCTCATTTGTCTCATCAGCTGCCAGAGCTGCTGGGAAAGAAGCGGAGGGAGAACCAGCGAGAGCTTCACACCGCCTCCCCATTGTGGCTGCAGCTTTCTGCTGTTTCTTCACAAGTGGTCGAACGTATATTTAGCGAGGGGACGAGAAAAGCAAGCGAGCAGGTCGGACGGAAAGGAGAAGTAAAAAACAGCCTAACGACGGCTTTCCATGTGAAGAGAAGCTTTATGTATCAGCTCCCATCAGTGCAGTGAAAACAATTCAAGAGCAGCGACCAATGAGAAGGTGCTTTGACGAAGGCCGTCTCAGATTGTTGCTCTCTGCAGCAGCAGGCGACGACTCCAAACACAAACCTCTGAGTCTTTGCTTTATTCAGTTTCAATCACGCTGCAGGTGAGAGCTGCAGCCTATAGCGCCCTCTTCCTCTCAATGGTCCTCAGCTGGACATGGAATAAAGCACGAGCAGTTGGACTGTCCAACTGGGAACGTCCAGTAGAAATCATGGATTCTACTGACAGAACTGAAGGAGATCATGAGTGTGGTCAGTGACTGTTGTCTGGCCTGAGTCTTTTATTTTAGGATAGTTTATTAGTCATGTTTTACTAATATTTATTGCTTTTTGATACTATTTAATGTATTCACCGGAAGGAAGGCACTTTCACATTCCATTGTACTTCATTGTGTAATGACAATAAATGAATTCCATTCAAAAAGTACGGAGCCTTTAAACTTGTAACTTCATCTTCATTGAGCTCGACATAAAACCATCAGGTGTTTTTTTTCTCAAACAGACCACTTGTGTTAGTCACGTCTTCGCTTTCTGCTGGATTTCTATCTTTCTTTTGGTCTGATCAAGAGGAAGATAGAAGAGAGATGAGATGTGTGTTCCTCAAGGTTGGAGGTTAAGTGGAATTGTTCTTGTCATCCAAGATCTCAAGTCTTCAGTTTCCCTCAACTTGACCGTCTGCATTCAGCTGAGCTGGACGACTGAGGAGCTTCACAGACTGGATGGACCCTGAGCAGGTCCTGACCAGTAAGACCAGCGGTGCTCAGCCTACACACTGGGCCGTGTGGGCTCAGCTGCTTTATTATTCTGTTAGTCAGGAGGCGACAGAGGCGACAGCTCCACAGCCACTGGCTGTCGTGTTTTTTTCTGGAGCAGCACAGACAGAAGAAGCTGAGAAACGGTGGAGCCATAATTATTTCTCCTTCCCTGCTCTTTATTAATTCATGGTGTGGCAACAAAGGTAGCTGGACGCCCCCGCCCCCCAGCTGCCTCCCAGGCTGCTGCTGCGGAAGCTTCTCTGGAGCCAAAGTTAGAAAACAGTCACAAGCTGAGTTTCTATGACAGTTGTTGCAAAATAAAAACAACATTTCTAACATTTCCACAAAGTACAATTGTGATTTGCAGGTGTTTTTATTGAATGGTGTGAAGATCATCAGCCCCCTGTTCCCATCACCAGTTTTTATTGCCATATTTAGTTTTTGCAGAATTCTCGGGATGGTTTTGACACTGGCAGAGCCAACCAGTGATCAATGTTCCTCAAAGGCAGAGAACATTCCATCACTGCAGATTCAGCCCTCGTTGTAAGATCAATATTGTGTTAATTTTTTGTTTGTCGACAGCTTTGAAGTCCTTTAAAAAAAAAACAAGCAACTTTTTGATTAAAATCATCACCACGACAGTTTTACTATTTAAACTTGAAAGGTTTATGATGCTTTAATTAGTTTTTGATCTACCAATGAAAACAAAGATTTCAGCCGATATCAGCGCTGAGGTAAGCTCGGCTTTTTTCTCTATTC
This sequence comes from Thamnaconus septentrionalis, assembly GCA_009823395.1. Lineage (NCBI taxonomy): Eukaryota > Metazoa > Chordata > Actinopteri > Tetraodontiformes > Monacanthidae > Thamnaconus > Thamnaconus septentrionalis. The sequence goes on from CM020513.1 coordinate 17,985,874, forward strand.
ATATTTAATAAGCTGTTAAAGAAAGAAAAGAAAAAAATGACAAAGAGCAATTCGTATTTTTGACATTAAAAATCTGAAACAGAAAGTCATGCAGTGAAATCAATTGTTTAGTCGTTGTGCAGTGACGCTGAGCTGCACGACCTCCACACACACACACACACACACACACACACACACACACACACACAAAGCCACTGATTCATTCGTCATGTGACACTGTAAATTAGCATTTGGCCCCCCTCCTTTTGTTTTGTGTGTTTGGTCAAACAAATCAAAACAAATCAAACAAAAAAACAACAACCAGCATTGCGTTGGGAAACTACAGTGAAAAGAGGCTGTGAATGGCCGAGAGCCTGAATGAATGTGTATTGTGATGCAGCCTTGCATGTCGCAGCATAACGTGCAGGGAATTGGATTGGCGCTTCTTTATTGACATGCGGTTTATCCTCGCAAAATGCAAAATAACCTTCACAAATACAGATTGGAGAAGGCATCAGTCACGCACGCTAATAACATCCCGTCACAGCCAGGAGGATACGGCTGGCTGGGTGGGGGTGACAACACACACACACACACACACACACACACACACACACACAGGGGTGGCAGCGAGCTAATGACGGCGCTGCTAAAAGCCAGAAAGGTTTGTGAGCGATGTGGCGACGGCCGCCATCGATACCGCTGACGTCCCTGGGAGACGACGGCGGTGGCCGTGGGTGGAGGGGGAGGGGGTGAGGGAGGACCATCAGCATCATCGTCATGGAGATGAAGATGTTCAAGATGTTCGCCGAGTGAGCGAGTGAGCAAGCGAGCGAGCGAGCAGCTGACTGACCGCAGCAAAATAACGCTAAAAAAAAATGAGGAGCTGAGCTGAGATTTCACGATTCCAGTGTTGTGGTGCTGGAGGTTGGACTGGTGCTGGTGCTGGTGCTGGTGCTGCTGCTGCTGCTGCTGCTGCTGGAGGTTGGACTGGTGCTGCTGCTGGTTCTGCTGCTGCTGGTGCTGCTGCTGCTGCTGGTCTCCAGAACACTGTTTCAGGGTCTGGGTCTCAGACTGGGAGGACTGGGGATTGTTGATCAACACACTCGGTGGAGACTCAACCAACCACTGTGGATCCCAGTGAGGATGCAGTGGAGGAGCTTCGACCTTCTGACCAGCAGCTTCAGCTTCTCCTCATTCTGCAGCCAATCGGTCGTCTTCAGGAAAACAAAAATAAGAAGCATGATCCAACCTTTGTCTTCCTGTTGTGTGTCAGAGAGCAGTGAGACAACAGTGTTTCCCACTGCAGCTCTCTCATATCCAGCTGCTGGCCTCCCAAACACCACCTCCACCACCCTCTTTTTGTTTATTTTTTCATGTGCAGGCGCCCCCCCCCCTCACCCCCACACACACACCCAAGCAAAAGATGCAACCATCCCTCCATCTCCAGCCAGAGAGAGCACTCCGATAGTACAGATAACTGCTCTCTCTCTCTCTCTCTCTCTCTCTCACGCACACACACACACACACACACACACACACACACACACACACTATCTAATCCATGGCTGAATCACAGCCCATTCCGCTGTTTTCCAGACAGCAGTGGAGGAGCAGCTAAATTAATCTCTTTTCTTCTGTTGTGGGTCAGTTATTGTGTGTGTATGTGTGTGTGTGTGTGTGCTCGTGTGTTTGTGTGTGTGTGTGTTTTCACCCCAGCGCCACCGAGAGGGCAGGAGGGGGATTTCCATCACGTTAAAGCTGCCCTGGCTTCAGTAAATTGTTGACAGCCAAATCCAAGTGGATCCGTTGAGTGATTGCTGGAGGTCTCGTCTCATTTCCCCCACCAGCCAACACATGGCACATTCACATCTACACACTGATTCCTCTCTGTTGCTGCTGTTTACATGATGCAATGTTGCATCATGCGGCCTGGGATTTTTTTTCCTCTTTTATTTCTTTGTTTTCCAGTGTTGTTCAAACGAAAAGCTCTAATTTAAAGCCTTTGGGGGCTCACACACAAAAAACTGGTCAAGTCAAAGAAAGCCACACACACACACACACACACACATCACTCTATAAACTCTTGCAGTCTGTGCAAAACTCCTGCAGCAACAATACATCCGGTGCATACATACATTTACATGCTTATTAGAAATTATGATTTCCCTACAAACAGAATCTCCAGGGTTTGCTGAGGTAAAAACAGACAAACAAACAAATAAATAAATAAATCAAATGCTAATGCTAATGATTGGAGGAAACAGAGTCATAGGAAACGGAGGCATTCGTCCAATCAGAGGGCGCCTTTATGAACATAAACGTCTTTAAGAGCAGGCTCATGGGAATCCCCCCCCCCACCACCACCACCACCACCACCACCCCTCCCGCACCCCGGAGCCTCGGTGGCGTTTCATTGGAGGCGTCCATCATGTAAAGTGTCTCCGCTGCTGCCGACTTGGGCCCTTGTCGGCAGGACGGACGGACGGACGGACAGACGGACGGACGCTCCGTAATTAAATCCCTTTACACCTCACAAAAGCTTCTGCACAAAGACGCGGGTCAGCGGTCACGGCTCCGGCTGATGTCACACACATAAAATGCTTAAAGGAGCTCAGGGCTTAGTTTTCAAATGCCTTGTTGCGTTTAACGGTGTTGACGCAGTGAAGGGGGCGCCAGAGGGCAGCAGGGTCAGAGCAGCAACACTGCACTGGAAAACCACACATTGTAGGAGAGAATCAGCATAGACTCTATTCAACTCTATTCTATTCTATTCTATTCTATTCTATTCAACTAAGCTGGCTGAGATTAACAACAAGGTCCGTGACAGATATTTCCTCTCCACTTGTCCATTTTGAAGGCAACCTCATTGGAAAATTATTAATGGGAAAAGGAAATCTCGACAGACTTCAGATTTTCTTAGCGCTTTGGTTTTTTCCTGGTATGGCTGAGTTGAAAACCCCAGAAATTCGGAATGGATTTGCCAATTTCAAAATGTCTTTTCTTCTTGCGAGCAGTCCGACGCCACGTGGTCACAAAAAAAATCTTATGACTTTACAAACAGCGTTTCTTTCCCTTTGGCTTTTATCGGCAGAGACGTTTTCAGCCAGTGATAGACAACTTATTCACTCCTTAACCCCCCCGACAACACACACACACACACACACACACACACACACACACACAGCCGCCCCACCATGGAAACGTCTGAGCTAATGGTTCGCATCTGCCGCCTCATTTCAGAGCGGGACTGTTCTTCTCACTCTGTCACTCTGTGAAGAGGCTGACGGCTGCCACCATTAACTCCGTTCACTCTGAGGCCCTGGCGGAATCACACAAGATGTTTTCTCCTCACTAGGAGCGACAAAACGCAGCCTTTAGAACAACGCTGGCTGATTGCAGACAGCAGACGTTTGAAAAAAGCAACAAGAAAAAAAATCATCCACATCGTCCACAGTAACATTTCTGTTACTCGGCATTTCCTTCATTCCTTTGAGGCATTTTCTGATGATATGTGGGGACTTCTCAACTGTCAAACCTCTACCAGAATCTTGTGGGCTGTCGAGTCAACAGTGCATTGTGGGAAACATAGTTTAAGCTTTACAGCAGCAGCAGCACGAGGCTCTCGTTGTGCGTCAGTTTCACCGAGCAGCCTGTTCCACGGTGGTGATGAGCACCTCGTCTGGAACACAGTGGTCCATCAACCACTGCTCCACAATGAGACTCTCCACCTCTCCATCCCTCTCTCTGCTTCTACAATCCGTCCATCCGGCCAGTTATGAAAACGTCCCTCGGCTCTTTTCATCTCCGACCTTCCTCCGACCAGCTGCTGTCTGAGTTTGGTAAACACGGTGCCCTGTTTACTGATCACACTGTGGCCAGTAAAAAGGAAAGAAAGAAAGAAAGATAGAGCGCGGGAGACACACTATTGTGCCTGGTTCGTTTGTGACACCAGCAGCGACTCTGCAGCGTCTGTCATCCGCCAATGAAAACAGACCTGCATCCGTCAACACTGGCTTCAAATGTTCACAACACAAATCCAGCAGAGCCAGACGCGGTGTTTTCATAGAAGCTCCCGGTGGGACCTGCAGTCTGTGACAGAACTGCACCTTCATGTCTTCATGGGCTCAACTGTTGGTGAAGCAGTGAGAGACCCAAGGTGAAGACTTCAAATGGATCCACGATGGCCACAAAATCCTATTGGTCTATCAGATAGTGTCACTAAACACTGAAGTCTGTCCATTCACAATAATATTGGTATTTCCTTAAAGAGCAGGTCCATGACGATGGAGGTGTGGCGCCACCTTTCTGTTAGCAGCAGGTAACATTTCAGCCTTCATAATGATGAAAGCCAGGGCGCTAACTAAACCTGGGCTTGTAAAATCGAGCTGCAATCGCTGATAATATGCTAAACAGTGACTGATGGGCAATTACATTTTATTACATGGAACCGTTTCACATTTGTGGCGACTGGGTGAAATAAAAATATTGTCTCATAATTAGACGGCAATAAAAGTTAAACCTATTGGGCTTTGGTGTGAACAGTCATATGCCATCAGGTTTTCATCAGCAGGAACAAAAACAGTCAAACAGGTTTGGCTGGTTTCTCACAGGACCCTGGTCCGTCACCCTCAGCAGCAGCAGCAGCAGCCAATCACACGGCTTCGCTTGTGTTTGGATGAGCGCACTGAAATGTGTCATCTCATACGCCGCCGCTATTATATCATAATAGCATCGTCTGTTCTGAGCCTCTTAATGGCTGGGGTGGTGTCGGAGGACACGCTGGTCATGTTTCACAGGAGTGAGCCGTCGTATTACGTACTGGTGTGTGTGTTTGGGGAGGGGGGGGGGGGGTCAAACCTGCAGCAGCAAATCAAACCAGTTAACCTTCAACCTGCCTCGTCTGTGGAGGCAAACAGCAACTGTACAAATGTTCAGCCGTCCGCACACACACACTTACACACACACACACAGTGAGCCAGGCAATAACACAGTGGTGAGGTTTGCTCTGCTACATACTGCCTTGACTCGGTCTGCTGCACTGTGTCAGCACAATCTCATTATGCGGCTGCAGTTTCCTTGCTAGTAATTAGCAGAGGAAACGCTCGCCACTCTATTATTTCTTCCTGGGTTCTGGCCGTTTCCCAGTAAGTGACTCCTGCCGTTGTGCAGGTGTCGTCTACGTCTGGTTGTTTCCTGGTGGGGGAGGGGCAGCGGATCGTTGCCTGTGATGAGAGTGGATGGTGCAGGGACGGGCCGGTCTGTGGGCGCCGGCCAGTTCCAAGGAAACCTCTGCAGGTGACTTGGTAGAAGGTGAACGTGAGCAGTCTAATGAGGCTGATTCTTCATGGGGCTCCTGGTCCTTCAGTGATGCCCTGGCCTTGCAGTGCAGACCAAGACGTCAGGACGTCGTCCCTGCTGAGCGCCAGTGTAAAGTCTTTTCTCAGCGTTTGGAAGCAGTCGCCATCCTTTTAGTGGTGACAAAAGCAGTGCGGGAATTCTGCTCTCTGCAAAAAGAAGAAGAGACGTGGCTGCTACAAATAGCGCAGACGCTGCTGTTGCTGTTGTTTTATCAGAGCTGACTGGCCTTCTCCCACTGAAAGAGAACAAAGAGCGCAACTGAAGGCTTTTTCTCACTTGAAAAGATGTTTTCTAGTCTTCTCCTTAGTGGCCTTGGCAAGATTTCAGTGATTGGTCCGGTGCGTAGCACCTACACGGATGTGTAGGCATCAAATGGACTAGAAGATTTATGTTATTAGTTACGTAAGTAAAATTGAGCGTTTTAATTTCATTTGAGAATAACGGTCACTGGTATTTACACAGGGGACGGTTCCAACAGTGAGGAAGTCAAAATGTTTCCTCCAGCAGCTCCAAACTAGGAGCTTCTCGATGGACATCAGGGAAAATCTTCAGGATGGGATTTTTCCCAAAAAGTGCTGCTAAGTGGAAAGCTTGGAGACCTTTGACTCTGTTCGCAGGTGATGGATTCAGAAACAAATTGGAGGAAAGTCTGAAGAGGCGGAAGATGAGATTCAAAGTTGATGTTTTCCTACTTTGAAGACTCGCCGCAGGTCAAACGTCTGCTCACGACAAGGCAGGTGTGAACTTCTTAATGAGTTCATGCAAACTGTCTACCTCCACATGTGTTCTTGGACTGCGATGAAGCTCTGGGACGTAGCCCCGCCCCCACCCCACCCCTGCTGCCACAGATTAATCCAACTTTATTTTTACAAGGCTGTTGATGCTTAGCATACCGACTGTGACATTAAGTGCACGACTTTCCTGGGAGTGTCTGTTGGATGTGGAGCCTCGCTGCTCCTCCCTGTGTGTAAAACTGTTCTAAAGTATAGTTTAAGTAGTACATGCCCTTCAATATTAAAGAGCTGAACCCGAGGTGGATCTCACTGCACGTTAACTCTTTGCCTTCTTGGAAGCAGTCGTTATCAAATCAGAGTCCCGACTGGCGACCAGACGTCCACAAGGCTACATTTCATCTGGAGATGCACGGTGATGCTAATAAGTGGAATGTTGATCGGAGTTTAATTATATGTCAGGATTGTGAAGGGTTTTCCATTTCACTAAGAGTCCTTCCTGTTCCCACTGGAGGACCAGACTCCCAACGTTACGCCAATACTTGATCCACCTCCTCAAATGTAGTCCAACCTTCTGGGATGTCAGTCAACATTTGATAAATTCGGAAGGAAAATATTTCATAAATGATGTTTTCTTACCCCTAATTGAAATTCAGGGCATCTTGGGACATCTTCTCTTACTCTAATAAGGAAGCTTGTCAGTGCGCAGAGGGAGAAAAAAAAAAGAAAAGTCTGTTTTGTTCAGCACTGTTAGTTTGTTTCTGGCAGCTCTAAGTTGTTGCCAGAACAAACACGCAGCCACGAATCTCATTTGTTTTTAATGATGCCAAGTGGCGGCGGCTCGCTCTCCTCTGGATGCTCCACAAAATGGGAATGACGGCCGTGTTTGACGGTCCGACCTTTAGCTGCGTCCAATCAACCCAATTAGCTGCAACAGCAAAAGTATGCTGGGATATGTGATCATCTCAAGACGAGTTGTCGAACTCGACAAATCCTGTGTTTTGAAAAAATTCACTGTTGTCACGACAGCTGGCTGTTTCTCATCTGTCAGTGGACATCTCAGCAGACAGCAAGACATGGTGATTGACTGTTGTTACCAAGAACAATTAATAATCTCAACTCAGGTGGTAGCTGTAACTGATGTTATCTGATGCTTTACTTAATCTCACAGCTATAAACATATGAACAATCGGTACCCTTCAAATAAGACCTGCCCTGCAGACAAAGTTGCTAATGAAGTGGAAGTTCCCCTATTGTGCAAATGTTGTTTCACAATATTATACATCTGAACCAAATGTCAATGAATTCACCAGAAATCAGCAAAGTCCAACTCTTGTACTTTTCGCTCACTCCACTTTCACTAAAAGTGTGTGCTTCAAACACAGCTCTGGAATTCAGCCCGTTGTGACATCACAAAGGGTGGAGTGGTCTCTCTCTCTCCCAGGTTAGCCAAGTACAATACAGCCCTGCAGTGTCCCTGCAGAAAGCTGTAAACACAGGGCTAAGCGTGCTGCTTTTGGCAGATGGGTGTAGTCTGCTGGATCATTCAGGAAGAACGTCTGCGCCGCTGGAGTTGGTTTGTTGGTTTGGACGCTGCGTTCTAACAGCTGGCCAGCTGCTTTCAATAACCCCCACGAGGTTCACACTTCACCGCTGGCAGTACAACTCACCTTTAAGAAGAGCAGCGGCGAAGCAGTCCCGCGGCTATCACTCACTTCTCGACCCTCACACTTGACCAGAGCTTCTCTGCGATTGCTGAAGTAAAGGAGGGACTTACGGCAGCCTTGGCAAGAAATCTGGGTATTAAAGGTGAGCAGGCCAGCGTCAGCTTCCCACTGACACCACAACCAATAAAAGCTGGCTGCTCCCAGCTGGAGAACAGCCAGTGCCACGGGAGGCGGCTGGACTAAAAGGTCTCCCCAACGATTGATAGGCCAAGGTGGGCTCGGCTAAAGCCGGCGCCGCCACACACGCTGTGTCACCCCTGGATAAACCACTGAGCCTGCTGCTTTTTCAGCTGAGAGTGCTTTTTATTATTGCTTTGTGACCCCAGTCCTTACAGCACATTCGCTCAGTTTCTAATGCACATCGGGAGACACAAAAGGCTCCATGGCAGGGAAACGTCACAGCAGGCTGAGAGAGAAGGAGAAGGAAAAGAAGAAGAGAGTTTGTTTCCCTGACAGGCATCACAAGCAGTGAGTGAGGCACAAAACAACGAAATAAATTCAAATTTATCTGATTTTTTTTTTTTTTACATTTTAAGTTAAAAGTTGGCACAAAATACATAAAAAATTGCCTCACCCAAATGATTTTTTGCAGCTTTCTGCTACTTTCTTTCCAGTTTCCATTCCTTTTTTTTTTGTTAAAGATCTTGTTGTGAACCACAATGATACAGCACAGATCAAAACTGCCTTTAAAAGATGTTAAAGTTTGGTGAATTTAACTTTAACGCAGCGCGTTGTTAAAGAATAGTTCACCTTCATTGTTGTATTCATGTAAACAAGTTGAAGGCCGTTGAAAATATATAATAATTATAATGGGTTTATACAGCAACAGCCACTTATTTCTCCAAATTATTTGTGGGTGAAGGATTTATCTGTGTGTGTGTGTGTGTGTTTAATTCCTCTTTTGCTTCAGCTGTGTCACTGCAATCTGTTTTGTGTTTTTGCAGGAGCAGCCCAGCGCTTCAGAATCAAAAGAAGACCTTGGGTCTTTATTTGTGGCGGTTGTTGCAGCGCCCCCATCAGTGCTTCGCTCACAGTGTCGTGACGGCCGTGAATGGCTCTGAACTGAATCGGCTGTTGTGAGTCGTCCAATGTCAATTGGTTTGTCGTTGTGCTGTTTTGCACTTGTTGGTGCAAACGCAGTAAAGAATTTTCTGAAATTAGGAATATTTTGAAACAGCAATAGCGGTTACTCAACAAGGGACAGTCTGAATAGTCTGCTCAGTGGTTCTTCTGCTTGAGAAGCAAGAACCTTTTTCAATTTGTTGCTCTGGTTGTTAAAACTGCAAAGGTTTACAGTACGTTTTCTTTCTGGAAATGAATTTTGTGATGGCTGAGGGAGATGCATCTTGACACGCTAAAAAAGACAAGTCGGTGGGTGTTGATGGAGTGCACACACACACACACACACACACACACACACACACACACACACAGTGCAAGCCCAGGAGACTGCAGATCTTTGTTTCAGAGAATAATGCGGCGTCAAACTGTGCATCTTGTGAGGGTTTTAACTCGTTGCTCTTTGCAGTTGGCAACAAAACACATTCAAGTCTTTCAGCACCTTTACAAGCCGGCGTTTACTCCACAGGACGGCCCAAATGGCTCCTTGCAATGACATTTCGCGAGGCCCCTTGAGTCCTACTTAGCGAATCACGTTTGAGGCTATTGACACAATGTTGCGGCACCAGAAGCCCTCGGAGACAAACAGTTTGCATAATTGCTTTTGTAAGGAACCCTTTTTGAAGTCTCAAGGGTTCCAATGTAATTCTAATGATAGCGCCATTATCTAACATTGCCTTCACCTTCCTGCCGCGATATGCTCAGAGCCGCAAGTAATGGAGGGTGGAGGAAAAGATTAGACGCGGAGCTCCGAGGGGGCCCCGCGTGTGCGCCATCACTTTCAAGCATCTCTCGCAAATGATCAATTGCCCTTCAATCTTTATCAATGATCCCTCTCTCCAGATCATTACAGCGCCTTGGGCTCCAGCCCAGCTTGCCGCCCAGTGACCCGCACCTGCCGTGGTAGGGAACCATTGCTTAAGCTCTGGAGGGCAGCGGCCGTCCCCGAAACACCTTCCAGAGGGGCCACAACCACACGACAGCCAACATCAACAACAACCTCAACAACCTCCCAGCTGCCACTCGCTGTCCCGCAGAGATCATTTTGAAAAACTCCAATCCAGCTCCTTTCAGCTGGATTGATTTTTGTTTCTCCCCATTAAAAGAAGCAGCATTTGGAGCGTGGCTTCTTGGAGCACGATGGCTCGCATTGGGAGTGTAACACAATCTGAACATAAAAAAAAAAATGCTTTTTCTTATCACACCACAAAACAAACCAACAACAGTGGTGTGTGCCGGGTGTCGTCATCAAACTCGCCCGCCGACTCTGACGGGCGGCTCAATAAACCACTCGGCTGCTTGTTGTGTGTCGCAAAACTTTGCAGCAAGTGACAGAATAATTGGTGCATCAATTAAGGTGTTGCGGCTCTCCGACCGGCGAGACTCCACTGCTCCCCCCGGGGGCCAAAGAAACAATCAATGGACAATCCCAAAGCCGAGCGAGGGCTCTAACTACTCATTTGGAAATAAAAACGTTGTCTCTGTGGAGATTTACTGGAGGTGTCAAATTACCCACCCAGGGTGGAACTGGCAGAGCGCCACAAAACCTGCTCCACTGTGAATACAGAGTATGCAGAGTACGCTCGCAGTAAGCCAAGCAGCGCAGCAGGTATTCAGTGGTCGCCTGGTGGAAAAAAAAGGATCCTGGTGCTTTTGTGTTGCTCGTCAGCACAGAGTCTTACATGCAGACACACCTACACACACACGCACACACTTACGTTTATGACCATTAATCCCATACAATAAGTCTAACACATAAGTAGCCCAAAAAATCCATCTCTGCACAGCCAAGCACTTTTCTTATCATGGATATGGATTTCATGGCTAAAGCAAGAAAACTTGTGAGAAAGAGAGAGAGAGGGACAGAGATAGAGTGTGTGAGAGAGAGAGAGGAGGCTGGGAGGGAGTGGGCGTGCATTAATCAGCTGACAGAAATAGAATGGCTGTGGTCGGTGTGATCCAAGACGCTGGTGACTGGTGGAGGAGACGTATGTGGACTCGGCTGTCGTCTGCGTACATCTTTTCTTTTCTTTGCTTTGCTTTTTTTTCCTCTGCGTGGAAGAAAATAGACCGGACGAGGAATCATGACTGGGCAGCCCGGCTGCCTCCTCTAAGCCCTGCACGCTGGGCAGCAGTGTTTTCACCACCGCTAGACTTCTTCCCAAGCACAGTGGAGGAAGCAGGAGAACTGCTGACAGAAAACAGCCCGACAACAGCCCAACAACAGCCAAACAACAACCCGACAACAGCCCAAGCACAGCCAGTAGGAAGCCAGGTGGAGAAAGAGTCTGTTTAACCACAAATGAAATCAAAGTGTTGTGATTATTGAAGGACACTCAAACCAAAAACAACATTATTATTATTATTATTATTATTATTATTATTATTATTATTATTATTATTATTATTATTAGTAGTAGTAGTAGTAGTAGTTTTATTATGGATGTACCACTTTTTTTTTACAGAACAAGAAGAGTACGAGTACTTTGGTACTGGGTATTTCAGTACTCACTGGTACTGATACTAGGTCTTGCTAGCTGCAGTCGTTGTCCCTCGGCCTGCAGCTTCTTCCTCGCTCCTCCTCCTCCTCCTCGTTATGCGTTTGGGAGGAGCGGCTGCCGGTGGAATCCACAGAAGTTTTGCGAGGTCGGAAAGATGGATGTGCGAATTTCCCCAGTTAAAATCGAAGGCGCTCCAGCCGCCGCAGAAGGTCAATCCATAACCGGGGGGATAATAAGCTTGATCTGAGTGAGAACAGCCCTCTGTGTCCATTTTACGGACGCACGGCGTGGACGCGTCTCTGACCTTGAAGGAGACGCTGAAGTCGGACCGGCTCAGCGCTCGTAAATTGAGCCTGACAGGAACATCAACCAAATGTCTGCGGCAAAATGAACCTAATCAAAACCATGTGTCAAGTGCAGCTTATCATCAAATCCCAATTTAATAAAGGCTGTTGCCGTGGTGACTCATGGAAGGATGAGACGTCCATTGTCCTCTCTACACTGGGTGTCAGATGTACTTATGGCTCTGGAGTTGGACTGCGCAACACATTTTCTGCCTATTTGGACTCAGATCAGCTGCAGAATCACCAAACTCCTCCCAAACAGGCTAGGAGTCAAACTTCATCTTGGTGAGGCTTTAATTTGTGTTGTTTTAGTGCTGCAACAGCATAGTTTGCCAATTTGGGATCAACAAAGTACATCTATCTATCTATCTATCTATCTATCTATCTATCTATCTATCTATCTATCTATCTACAGTATCTATCTATCTTTACTTTTCCAAGTAGAATATGGATTTAGCAGCAACCGTGCATGATTCATCATCCCAACACATCTGTCTGTGTATGAACTGATTGTTGATGCATTCATAAGTCTGCGTTTCTCAACTGGTGGGTCACAACCCAAAAGTGGGCCGTAGAGCTGTTTTAATTGGATCGGGGCTTCGTGGACAGAACCCCCCCCCCTTTTTTTTTTTTTTTTTTTTTTTTTTTTAAGGAATGTTAATATAAAGAGGAGAGAGAACTTTGGACACACAACTCAATTCAATAACTTGTAATAACTTATTTACGACACATGGTAGAAAGTGGCTAGCATTTTTATTTTAGTGGAGTAAATGTGGTACTGAGACTCCACCAGGTGAGAACCGCTGGTCCAAGTGAACTATGACATGATTGATTCTTGGTCATAATATCTGCTCATCTTTACCGTCCTTTGATTTCTAAGGAGGAGACAAAAATTCATCCAACAAACACAATCTCTCACATTCACCATCAGCACACAATCCCACTGTTGTGTTGTGCCCCCCCCCCTTCCTCCCCCCACCAACTGCCTCCACCGGCGGACCACCGCTCGTCTGTTCAAGGCATCAATATTTCATGTAAAATCAGCTCTCCACCATAATGGCCGGCTTTCCGTGAGGCTAAGTAGTGTAATCTTTGCCAGTGCGGTGCAGCCGAGGTGACCTTGGTGCACTTACGCCCTGCAATCATTTTAAAAGCTGCATCTTAGCGCCGCGCCCCAGATAAGGCTAAACCTTTACAAGCGGAAGTCGTTGCCCATGCGTGGGGGTCAAAATCTGGCCGCTGCCAAAAGTCGGAGTGTTTGGCGGCTCTGCTGCTGCTGCACTGCGCTCAACTCGTCCATCCAGCTGCTGAAGAACTGCTGGCAAACTAGTAAACCTCCGCCGCTGCCGCCGCCGCCTGAGTTTCCTCATTAACAGAGTAAAAACACGCTGACGAGCTGCGTTCGCAACATACATTACAAAAGCCATCTCCCGTGTTGGAACAAGTGATTATTGAATATCCATCCAGAGGATGATCAAAACATGTCATGAACACGAGAGAGAGAGAGAGAGAGAGAGAGAGAGAGAGAGAGAGAGAGAGAGATAAAACCCTCCAACAAAAAAAAGCATTTGAGTATCATTACCACTAATGAGAGACGCACAACCAGGGCAGACGAAGCTACGACGCGGAGCTGATGGAAAACATGTATTTGCATTTCTTCAGCGGCTCTCTGAGTGTCTGACTGACTGACAATCATGCAGATGAGACAGAAAAAGTCAATTTATCCCCAGAGACGAGACTTCTTGTGTCTCTTCTCTGCTGCTCGTGCCTTTGCAGAAAAAAAATAATAAAATAAGGAAACAAAACAAACCTGTGCGTACATGAATAGACCTCCTTGTTTCCATGGCAACAGTTTGCTGCCAGACCAACGACAAACATGCTGTTTAAACACGTATGCAGACAGACAGTGAGTCTCCATCAACTGGGTGTGTTTTCACGCTTTCACTTTGCTCCATTTCTCTTCATCTGGCAACTTGGAGATCTTTGATTCACCCTCAACACTGAGCAGCAGGAACGCCGCAGCTCGTGGAAAAGAAGAAGAAGGTGTTTTGCCACTTTCACAGTGTTTTCTGTCACCGGGGTGCAGCCGTGCACGCCGTGTCCAGATGGCACCTTTCAAGTGCACCCATCCACTTTCTTTCAGAGTTTAAAAATATTAATAATACTAATACTAATAACAAAGAAAAGAGAAGAAGAAGGAGAAGAAGTGCTTCAAGAGTCCTCGTGTCAATATGGGAGCGTTCGGCTTGAGTTGGTGTGTTTGCTGTGAGACAATGATAAAAGGGCACTTAAACAGCCCAAAGCTAAAGCTCATAAATCTCCTCACATGATGGGGAGGGGGAGGAAGAAGAAGAGGAAGAAACTGCCTCCTGCATGCTGTGGAAAGCTGACCTTGGATTATTGTTTTGCACTTTGCAACAAGGATTAAAGGAAATCTTGAGCAAACACATTTGGCTTCCAGAGATCGCCGTCTGTTTTGCCTCGGCTCCTAGACCAAAAAATGCAAAACTAGGCGACTTTTCAAAGCCCAAGTCTTCCGTTATTAACGGAGAGAGAGAGAGAGACGCTGATCCTTTCATTTCTCCTCATTCACTTTTTTTTGTGTGTGAGCAGTCGGTGGATCTGAGGCAACGTTCGTCCCCCTGTGACCTTGCAGGTCTTCCTGGGCAGAGTGACCTCAGAGTGTTGAACTCTAGTTTCTTTCATTTCCACTGATGTCATTATAATGATGTATTTATCCAATTGTTTTTAACTGCTTGTTTTTAACATTATATTTTCGAGGATGGTACGATGCTGGTCGGAATACACGTTTTGTCTCCTTCCGGCTGCCACTTGGGTCAGACAGGACGTGGTGTTTAAAGAGGCGCTGCATCGACCATAATTGAGACAGGACAACAGGATTTCATGATTCCTCTATCGACCTCCATTGATCCATCTGTGTGTCTATTCATCCATCCGTCCAATCCGCCCCCCACCAACATGCTGTGATGCTGAACTGACTGTGTGGAACACCAGGCTGGCTGTTTTTCCTTTGGGACCAAAGAAACTTCAACATCCAACTAATACAAGCTTCCCACACGTGACATTGTCAGAAAGGGGATCAACAGACACCAGATTCATGACATCTAACTGGTGTGACCCCTGGAATCCTATCATCAGAGTTTCTTGGTAGAACAGCAGTTCCAACTGACCCAACTATGACAGATAGAAAGGGAGGCTCTGTGCTGAACTCGTCTCAACGTCATGGATTTGATTTTAAAGTATCACACATGGAAGCTGATGAGTTTCTGCAGGGGCCGCTAGCAGAGATTAACGGGACACGCCTGGAATTAAAGCGGGAATAGCGGCTCAAGTGACTGACACCACACAAAAATCTCAATTTTTTCCTTTGAACCTGTTGCCTTCTGTCTGGGGGAAGATTTTTCGATTCCGCCAGCAACCCGAGCGGGAAGATAAGGGCGAGTCGAAAGCCTTGATATCTTGTATATGCATTCAGCGAACGATAACGGGACGCCGAACTCTCATGAATAGAAATACACAGCAGTGGCGCCGGCGTCTTCGAGACCTCAAAGCAAGGTCATTAAAAGCAATTCTCAGAAATCGTGCTTAAAGTTCTGTAACGTCTTTGTTAAAAGCGCTGTCATTTTTGCGAGCGGCGCTGGAAAAGCTGAAAACTGTGCCGATGGAAGCGCTTTTAAAGTCGGAAATAGGTACTTGACAACTACAAAAACAACAAAAGAACACTTCTCTGACTGTCTAGTTTGCGTAACCATTCCACAAAGTCAATGTGCAGCGAATCGACCAATCACACGGCAGTGAGTCGGTGCATCCAGGCCTGTAGCGGCTGGCTGAAGTTGAAACTCAGTGTCACAATGAGGGAAAGAGAGAAACTATCCAGTGAGCGGCAGGGTCAGAGGTCAGACTGGCTGGAAACCTTAGAAAAGGCGTGGGCAACCTATGGCCCGGGGGCCATAAGCGGCCCGTTAAGCTTTTTTATATTGCCCACCGAACTTGAAGACATGATATTAACAGTCAGTCAGTCAGTCATCAACAGCTGCAACTCCTCCATGACTGCAGTGTTTCCACAGTCATTTCAATAAAGAGCTAAACACCCTGGTAGTTCTGGGTGGTTCTAGTTGGTTCTGGGTGGTTCTAAGAGCTAAACACCCTGGTGGGGCTTCAAAGACACTGATTTGGTTGCAAATTTGCTTTGCTTCATTTTCCATTGACATTACAGCAACATGTTTTCTCCATAATATCCCATGATAGATGGTTTCCTCCTATGAGGTGGCTCACCACAACACTCCATCCATCTGCTGCTGCTCCGCTACCCCCCTCTGGCACACTGTTGACCCCACTGTGGCCCACCAGTCTAACAGTTGCCCACTCCAGCAGTAGCTCAAAGAACCACTGCAATCAGCTGAGGTTCTGCAGAATAGCATCTCTGAGCACAACAACACCTCACAGGAAACCCGGCCATCAAGCGAGCAGGAACAGGAAGTGCCCTACTTGGCCGTGCGTCCACAACATGCAGCCCACCACTGCGTTACAACAACAACAAGACGGAGAGGAGAATATTTCTGGAGCTCCTCCATGGTGTGCAGAGCTCACACTGAGTCTAAATCAGGCTCCTGTTGATGCAACAGTGAAGCGCGTGGGTTTCCCATCGTCATCACAACTTTCCCTCTGTGGTCGTCACCACAAACCCACTCTGATCCAGCAGCACTGAGAGAAAACTGCGTTTATCTCCACCACCCACCCAGTGCCCGTCCTGCTTCAGCCTCTCTTTGCCATCACAGGAAATACACCTTGGCACACTTCAATAATAATAGTCTGGATTTTCATCACTTTTCTAGGTACCCAAAGCGCTTTGCTTTGAACCCATTACCCATCCACAACACATTCACACTGGTGGTGGTGAGCTACCATGTCCACCACTGAACATTGTCTTTAAAGGTTCTCAGTCATCCAGGCCATCCTAATGCAGAAGGTTGAGTTGGGGAGCAGGACTTGGTCTTGCCATCTAGAAGACGCTGCCCTAACTGAACCCTTCTACACCACCAAACATTGACTCGCATAAGGCAATGTGGGTCAAGTGTCTTGCCCAAGGACACAACGACAGAGACTGGGATGGATTTGAACCGCTAACCTTTCAGTCATTGGGCAACCTACCTCCACCTCTACCTGAGCTACAGTCCTGACACTTTTAGTCCACAGATGAGCTACAAGTTCAATAAATGGCATCAATGATGCCCATCGTTGCTTTGGTATCTCCCTCCACCCAGCGGACAACGTCTGCGCTAGCGGAACAAAGGAAAGTTGAGAAGCGTGTTCCAGTCCTCTCCGTCCTCTCACTGCTGCCACCTTCTGCTGGTTCACGTTCCAGCGCCGAAGGTGTTGGCGGTGTATCAGTGTCAACAAATAGACTGGAGGTGTAGCGTTTCTTCCAGACGGTTGGTGGGAAGACGCCCCCTGGTGTAATCAGGGTTGGTACCTCTGACGAGGAGCTTGTAAACAGCGAGGGCTCCGACTGCAGCTGCTAATTGGACAAAGAATGAATCGCTGCCCCGAAGCAGCGAGAGAAAATGAAACAGGCAGCCGCTCCCAAAAACACTCTTCTTTCAAACGAACGCATTTCAAATCAGCAGAATATTAGAACGAATCGCTCAACGGTGTGTTTGTTCGTTTCCCCCAGTGCGAGCGGTGCGGTGAAAAAAGGGGCGGAGCCAAAGACGATTGTTGAAAATTTTGAAAAAAGACTTTAAAAAAAGCCGGCGAACTCATGGAGCTCCAAACAAACAAACAAACACCACTGACAGACACATTTAATTGTGTGTCGCTGCACCCGAGTTTTGCGTCTCCAGTCTTGTCGACACGCAGGCGGACTCACACTGTGGCGGTGGCGGTGGCGAACGCTTGGTAACAGGCTGCCAGGCGGCGAACAAGAAGAAGAAGAATCATTTGACCCCACTGTGCACACAGTACACAGTGTCAGTTCTGCCACGGCGCCCTCTGAAGGCTCGCCGCCGCCACTGCTGCTGCTGCTGCTGACGTTCTTGAGAAGATTGTGTAACGTAGGGAACAGGTTTGCCAGCGTCATGGTTCCCCCCACCCCAACAGCAGCAGGTCTCATCAGAACTGTGGTTGCCCTCGATGTAACTGCGGGACTAACATGGAAATGTAATCTCACTGTAAACCAGACCTGCGTTGTTGTTGCTTTATATGACGAGTATTTGTTCAGGTTGCCGCAGTTTTCTGGGCTTTTGCTTCAATGTCAGATGACATTTTACCTTTACAGTCAATGTTACCTCACCTTAAAACAGCAGCGGCTTAAACTGAAAGTCAGCTATGCACCTTAAAAAAAAGGTGCATCATTTGCCTAATTGGTGAAGACGATAGCGGCGGCGGAGCTCTTGGTTGAACTTTTTTTTTAATATTGCATAATAAAGGCAGTGTGACGCTGTGCCACTGTAGTGATGTAATAAGCAGATATCAAAATCCTACTGCACAAAACAAATCTGCCACATAAACAAATGTGAAAGTCTGCGAGCGTTCTGGCTGTTCTTGAAGTTAATTAGTTTTTTTTGTTGCTGTATAATTAGTCTAAACTTGTGATTCAATAATAAAATCAAAGGCGGATCGACGGATCTTTTCTGTCAAAACACCGGCGATGCTGCGTCCATTTGAAACCAAGTTCCCCCTGTGAGCGGAGCCTTGAGGCTCTTCTGGAAACACTAGTGATGGAGGAAGTGTGTGTGTGTGTGTGTGTGTGTGTGTGTTGGGGGCGGGGCAGGGGGTCTGCTCGCCCTCGTACATCTTCAGTCATGCGGAAGGCCGTCAATCAGTTTTACTGCAGCTCGGCTTCCTCTGGGCACGGCGGCGATGACGGATGGGAGCGGGTGCGAGCTGATAACTACAGCAGGGATGATAAAACGCTGAAAACACATCCTGGACAGGAAATTGGCCATTTTGGAGCAATTGACACACAGAGGAGCTGAAGTGATGGCACTTCCTGTAATAGTGCTGCTGCCTCCCCAAAAGCCCAGATGACTGCTGGGCCGACGGGCCATTGGACGCATTACTGACATGCAGCCAGCTCGCCGCTTCCCATTTCTTTTTGCTCTATTTTTTGTCTCCACACATCGGCCGCTGCAGAGTCGACTGCTGGGTGACTTTAATTAGCCTTCAAAACTACCGGCAACCAAAGCAACGGCTGATTGAAGAAACTTTGGAAACAGAGCAGGATGCAGCAGATACATCTGATGCTGGCATCGCCACATTACATCACCATCAGTAGATGGTGATGTAATGTGGCGACTCCCGGCCACTTTAAAGACGGCTGTTGTTTGGAGGTGATTCCCAGGTGGGACGGCTTGATTTGTGATTTTCAACAGACTGTGAAACAAAGAGTGGACTCTCCGTCAGCGACGACGTCCAGGCTGCCTCTCCTAACATCACTTTTATTTGGGATTTTTTTCCCCTTTGCTTTTGTCAAAGCCGTTTTATCGACTTTGTGTTGCTTGTCCCGTATAAAGCGACCGGCGGCTGACACCGACCGTTCTTCCCTCCATCTGTCTGGCTGCCGTCACCTGGCCCACTTTCTGCTTCTCCTTCCCACAGTAGCAGCAGTGATTCAGACACGTCCAACCTCACCATGCCCTTCACTCACACTCCTTTACCTTCTCAGTTCCACGGCGCCACCTGTTGCCCGGCTCACTTTGCTTTCTGTCTATCCTCGCGACAAAAGATCCTGAAAGCCACAGTGCTAAAATATATAAATGGCAGATTGACGGTCAACCTCCGCGAGATGAGGAGCTTTGTCTCGGAAAGTACAGTACGGACAGAAGCCCTTTTTTACAGCCTGTGTGTTTTTATGATTGTTATTTAAGATGTCTGTATGGTGTCCTTGAGTGCCAGAAAGGCTCCTTCAAATAAAATGTATTATTATAAAAGAAAATAAAAAAAAGACACCTGGTGCATTTGATTATGCCGAAACCAGAGTTGGTTAGCTCAGTGTTGGTCCGCCCAGCGCTGGTCAGCAGGACCAGCAGGACCGACGGGGAACAAAGACTCACCTGCAGTAATTGCTGGCCTGCTGATTCCAAAGAGCTGCTGGAGCTGCTTACTGCGTGGACGGCGGGAGGCTGGAGGTGTGAGGTGGACAGCAGCTCCCTTTAATCCACATTCCCTCGCAGTGACGCCTCTTCAAGTCTTCAGCCACCTGCAAGAGTCCAGGAACACACAAGAGCCCAATCAGGAGGTGAGAAAAGAAGATGGAACAGGTGCAGCAGCAGCAGCAGCAGCAGCAGGAGAAGAAGGTTCTGAGTCGTGAGTCAGGTCCAGTTACCAGAACCAGTCCAGTGGTCTGAACTCAACTGTCAAGACTCTGAAGGTGCTGGCTGCTCGTGTCTGGTCAGAACACAGCAAATCAATAAAGAGTACAAAACACAAACATGTTCCTCAGCTGACAAAGACAGGAAGTGGTGTGATGGTGGGTACCAGTTGAGGTTGATTGACAGACGGTGGTAGTATCGCATTGTTAATCTCAGAGCTAATCTCCATGGACTCCATTCAAAGAGCAAAGAGATAGAAAGAATGAAAGACTAAAGACACTCTGGCGACGGTGGTTCAGTCAACCTGCAACAAATAATAAATACAATTCTCAGCTATTTCGCTGCGCCGCACTTGTTTTGATGTCAGGTCTGGGCTTAAAGCGGCTAATAGCCACACGCTTCATTTCCCTCCCAGTGAGTGAGCAGCAGCAGAGGTTTCACTGGCTCGCGGTGTTTGAAACCTCACCACTAAAGAGACATAGCAGCAAAAGAGACATTCACAGTTAGGATTATCATCAAAATTCAAGTCCATACGTTCAAAGAATAGAATAGAATAGAATAGAATAGAATAGAATACCTGTAATTATCCCAACGAGAAGAAAAAAAAATGGATTTACAAAGTGCATATTTTCTCCAACTGTAGGCATATTTTTTTCAATCATGCATAAACATGCCCCGCCCCAAAAAGATGCATCATGTGATTGATTTCATCTGCCAGCCAATATGAATCAACACAATATGATGCCAACGTGTTGATCTTGTCCTGGCCTTGTGGATGAAGACCTTCCTGCAGCAGAGAGCCACAGCATCTGCGCCGCACCGCCTCATTTGTCCACCAGGTTGTTGCCAGTTATTAACACAGCGTTTTTTTCCCCTCCCTGAGCCAGATGTTCAGCTTTTTTTTTTCTTTTTTTTGGTATTTGCTAGATGGCTCAAAAAAAAAAAAAAAAAAAAAAGGAAAAAATAAGACCTCCACGTCAGCGAGGACAGCGGAGGAGAAGCTGAAAATCCCAGCTGGCTGCTGCTGCTGCTGCTGCTGTGATTTTAAAGTCTTCATCCACTTTATTGTCTGCGAGACTCGACTTTATGTGGACGTTTTGTACTTTTAACTTTTACTGACTGAACTGAACTTTGGGGGAGAAAATAAAAGGCAACAGCTGCATCCACACACAGTGTTATCATGTCAGCAGTAACCACCAGCGCATCACAGACTGACTTAATATTCAACCTGCTCATACAGTGTGTGTGTGTGTGTGTGTGTGTGTGTGTGTGAACAATGGGGCTGGCTTCACACTCCTCCTGCGTGTCTTTTTTCCTGCCTTTTCAACCCCATATTATGCAAAGCAGCAGGTATGGATTCATATGATGCTGCACATAATGTCTGTTCCACCTGCAGCCTCAGCAGCCTCAGCGTGCTGCTCGCCGCTCACCAGCGTCAGCCTTTTGTGTCAAGCATTACAACAACAAAAAAAAAAACAACGCCGGGTGTTTGCGGTTACGCAACGTTCCGCCAGGAGATTAAATATGCAAAAACAAAAAAACAAAAAAACAAAACAAAAAAACAAAAAATATATATATATATATATATATATATATATATACATATATATATATATATATATATATATATATATATATATAAAGTGCTCGTCAAAGCAGCAGCCGGCGGGGATGAAACACACCTGCTGATGAGTTATTGATGGCGGTGGTTCTGAGCAGCGACCTACATATTAAAAGTCGGCCTTCGCCTCTTGTCAAATCTGGTCGAGCGGAGAGTGGAAGTTAGCAGCAGCGCCGCCGGCTGTTTGCAGCCCCAGCAGGGAACCACTGCCATTGTTTCCCTCTGGAAGGCCGTCAGCTCGGCCAAGCAGAGGTCCTGCCTGCCACTCTATCACACTTACGGGACCTGTGAGGGTCTCGCTGCAGAGGAGGTGGAGGCCAGCCGGGACATCCAAGTGGCCAGGAAATGAACGAGCCTTATTTCACCTGATTTGCTTTATTTTCAACATATGACAAATGTATCTTTGCTGAAATGCAAAAAAAAATACAAAAAACATAATTGACACCTTTTTTTTTTCTTCTTTAACCGGATTAGAACGGTTAGAACATAGATATCTTGTTCAAACATGAGAGGAAAGGAAGCTAAAAACTGAGCGGTTTTTTTTTAATTTATTGCAGGTGGCTGTAAACAGAGGGCTAAGTGTGCTGTTTTCAGTTTGTTTCAATTGGTCTTCCAGTAAGACAGGTCCACCTGACACTGGGCGAAAATAAATGACTTCCTCCAGCAGATGTCTGTGGTCTGAGGGGGGCGGAGCTAATCACGCTAGCCACGCCAGCAGACCACATGGTCCTACCTGGGCCTATGGCTGTGACAGAGAGGGATAACAGCAAACTGAAGAGGATCAGGAAGCTTCCTGTGCAGGACAGGAAGTCACTCAAGGCTTTGCAACAGCAGCATTAGATTAAAGAAGCAGAAGAAGCAGAAGAAGCAGAAGCCCCTGGTTGTCAGTGGGGGGATGATGTTGCTAATCATCAGAGTGAGCAGACGTCTCGGCCACCGATAGCTTCTCACTAAACCCCCCCCCCCCCAGCTATCTCTCTTGGCACACACGGCTGACTGACTCCTCGGGGCCTCCGCTCACCCCCTCCCCCCTCCCCCCTACCACGCTCACCTCCCCCTCCCCCGCCACCGCCTTCCGTCCCGCTGCTGAAAACATTTTCTATTTTCAACAGGATTAACTCTCTCCACCTCCTCCTCCTCCTCCACCTCCTCCACCAGCTGCCACCTGACAGGCCGACAGTGTCACCCGCGTGGCAGCCGGCAGAACGTGTCACCCGTGACTGACTGGCATCCCAGGGTGCGTTCCATACCGTGGCGAGGGGCTCAGCGGGTTGCCAAACTGGACGTGGCACCTCGCGGGTTGCCAGTCACAAAAATGAGGTGCTTTTAAACGCACACTGCCACTCTGACTGGGAAAACAAACTCTCCATATGTGTGTGTGTGTGTGTGTGTTTGAAGGTCGGCAGCGTCCTACCAACTGTTTTACAAGCATTTTTTTGTGTATTGCAGTCTAAGGGAAAAATCTTTTTTAGGCCCCATGTGATTTTTTTTTCTTGCAATACCCCAGATGACCACTGGAAAAAAGAAATCAGCATGAGGTACCATTTCCAGTTCTTGTAACACGTCCACGGTGTAGCCCTGCCATTCATTCTGGACAGACTCCAGCAGGGGGCGCCCCGAGAGAGCAGGGCCACGGCCATTATCCGGGTCTAACCAAGGCAACGCCAACGTTACTCAATGTGCTATTATGTCTTGACTGTTACACAGTATTCGCTCAGACCGAGTGCTCTGATTGGACCAGAGTTTCAGAGTCGCTGCTCCTCGCTGTGCTAACTTTAGCTGTTGCTGCCACCTTATTACCACTTATTCACACCAGAGCCCGGAGGTGGCGGAGGTGGCGGTGGCGGAGGTGAAGAACAGCTCGACGGAGCAGCAGCAGCAGCAGCCACCTGATGTCCAGCTGTGACTCGACTAGCAGAGTTAAGCCAGTGTCATCTGCATAGTGGAGAACTTCACATGCAGCCAGAACATACAGTGAATATAGTCATTGGAGATTAGCTCTCATGTGGTGAAAACAACAGTCTGCAGTCATTTCTATGATAACCAGGTCGACTTGTGACACCACCTGTAAAAGCGCAAATTGTAATTTAATTGTAATTTATGTGATAAAGAGCTGAAAAAGTCATAATAGGAGCCCGTTTAAAAAAGTCTTAATTTTTATTCTGGTTTGTAAACGCAGCATGAAAGCCATTGATCTTACTGGTGTCATACCATTGCAGCATGACAGCATCAGTCTGCTATGTAATACACAACATTAGACACTGTGTCGTAGCAAAGATCTGAATGGAATGCAGCCACCTCTGCTGCTGCTGGACCTTCTGCTGAAAGCCACAATAAGCTTTGATCTCAAGCAGCTGTAATATGTTGTGGCGCTGCTGCTGTGGAGTTCCAGCTCCAGTCGTCTCCCTGTTGTGTTGCACTCTGTCTCACTCTCTCGGTTGTGGAGCACACCTCTGCCTCTGATGCCACCAGTGGTTCCTCCTCTCTGTCATTTTGGAAAAGGGAGACAGCAGTCGAAGAAGAAGAAGAAGAAGAGCGCAGACTCGTCTCACCTTCCTCTACCTTAAACTATTTGATCCCCCCTCCCTCCCAAAAACAAACAAACAAACACAACAGGTGTTTTACACTCTTCCATGAAACGTTTACAGTTGTTAAAGTAGCAGCGTTGAATAAAAACACGTTTTTTTGGTATTTTTGTCTCAAATTTTAATCTTTGTTTCTCTCTCACTTCTTTCATTGTATTCTTGTGAACACATGGAGACATGGCGGGCGGTCATGGTGAGCTGCCTGGCAGCAGCAGACGACTGCGGCAGCTGCAGCAGCTCCTCCAGCTCCTCACATCATTAAAACCTTCAGCCTCCACATTGTGGATTTCACCTTGTTATTTTCCTCTGCTCGTCTCTCTCTCTCTCCCTCTCTCTCTCTTTCACTTTCTCTCACACACAGACAGAGACACACACAGTAGCGTCACATTATTCAAACAAACCTTTGTGTTTGACTTTCATTCTTTTACACTTTCATTTAGCAGGAATGACTCGTGGCGCCCGCCGTGAATTTTCCCCCCACTGCTTTTCTGCTTCCCAGGTGGAGAAACACTCAGGCATTCACACCAGTTCATTGACACAATTTAGTGTTGTTGGTGGGATTTTATCTGTGCTTTTCTTTTTCTCAAAAACACCACAAAGTGCAGCTGGGAATGTGAATCAAGGAAGGAGGAAGAAATATGTAATAAAAACAATTAGGGATGCACCGATACCAGTGCTGGGTATCAGTACCGATACCAGTGCTGGGTATCGGTACTGATACTGGGGTTGAGTACTCTAGTCATCGTTGGAAAATATGTGCCGATACCACAAAACCAACACCAGTTGTATATGTATGTATATGGCAATTGTGTTAAATGTGTGTTTGTACTGCAGTGAAACTGGTTCCAGAAAAACCGGCTGAGCAAATAAAACAACATCTGTCTATAATGCGTAATGGCCTCATTAAGTACTGGGTATTGTCACTAGCTAGTACTGAATGCAAGTACTCGTACTCTGTTACTGTTGACTGTTACTGTAAAGAAGTGGTATTGGTGCATTTAACGCATTTAATGGCTGGTTGTGCTTTTTCAGAAACAGTCAGTCAGTGTTGGCCAGCTGTGTCGACTCGCTGCAGCGCCGGTGCAGCGCAGCAACAACAACACGATGTGGAGTGAAACAGTGAAACCTGGCCACGGCCACGGCTGATTGTCGGCTCCCCGAGGCCTCGTGGCGGTGATTCAGCACCGCTGCAAACGGCCCTCATTCATTTGCTGCAGCCAGTTAAGGAAACAGCAGCAGACTGGAGGCAATCACACCGAGCCGCGCAGTCCGGCCGCACTCGCCCTCCTTTTCATCATACCGTCTGTGTTATCCAAGAAAAGAGAGAGCATCCTCCGCCTTCCTTCACTCTCTAATTAGGGGGCAGCGCTTTAACTAAGGCAGAGGAAGGGAAGCTGCGCAGGTCCACCTTAATTAAAGGAAAAGCAATTAATCTATCACGTATTTGCACTGTGCAGTTTGGGTCTCTGAGGGGAAAAGAAAGAAGATCAGAAGTTCTTCCAGTCTTCTTTTGTTCTCCGTCTCCGGTCCAGAGTTAAGGTCACACGCGCGCTTTTATGCCTTTTAATGGGTTTTGGTCATTTAGGTCCACAATGAGAGGCGGTGCTCGGCAATAAGTCACCATTTGGCCCGTTCCATGCCAATTTTGGAGCAATCCATCAAATAATTTGTTTCACGCGGGCAAATTAATCTTCAATGTATAATTATAATGTCATTAAGGAGCTGTGTATCCCTGAAGATGATGTCTAAATGATTTCATGAATCATTTCATCTGAGGTCACACACACACACACACACACACACACACACACATGCTGGTTGGTAGCATCCTCTCCAATAATGCAGGAATTCATCTCAATGTTTTTCTGGATGATCTCGATGAGTCAAACTAGGAAGTTCACGTCTCGCACCTTCAGCAAAACTTTGACCATGTGTGCTGAGTCACTGCAATGTGATTGGTTGATCAGATGTTTGTCTTAACAAGGAGTGAATCGTGTCTCAGTTGAAAGCAGCATTTTTTGTTGATTGTCTGAGGTTGTTTTCTCATTTTTATTTTCTCATTTGGGAGTGTGGGGGGTTGATAGAAGAGCGAGAGATTCAGGTGTGTCCACTGCACTGGGCGACCTGGACCTGCTGTGACTTCCAGCTCATGCTGCTGCTGGAGTTTCAGCCCAACTCTTTCTCTGTCTCCCCCCTGCGCACGTACGCCACATAAATCATCAAGCCAGCCACCAAAAAAAACAAAAACAGGCAAATGGTCAGTTTGAATGGTGATGCCAGCGGAGAGCCGTCACGCTCTGTGCAGCCTTCACATCAAAACCCAGCAGAGATGAAACAGCAAAGGGGGCGAAAATATATTAAAAAACCCTTTTGATTGGGACATTAATAACTGCAGCTAATTGGAATCCACATTCAAACGCAGTTCAGCCGGTTGGTCATATTTCTCTGAGGCTGACTTTGGCTCACGTCCATTAGAAGAACCAACGGCCGAGGACGAGCGGCGGTAAATCACAGCAACGTCCGGCCTTGAGGAAAAATATGACGAGTGGCCGGCTGCTGGGAGCGCCGCGCTGCATTCAGAGTGCGCAGGACAAACACACAGCGGTCAGAGGATTGTTTCAGAAAAAGCCCCTCCAGAGGCCCCACGCGCCTGCAAAACTACAGAAAACCACAGGAAACTACAGGAAACCACAGAAAACTGGGAGGCAATGGAAGCTTGCACTGATTGTCCCTCACATGGTTCCGTGGTTGCTGTGCAGAGTCAACACAACGTTTTACACAGCAGATACACACCTTTGATTTCTGGGAGATGTGCACGAGCAAAAAAAGCAAAGTGCTGCAGCTTCGTGTTCGTCTCCCCTCAAATTATTTTCAGCACCAGAACAGCTGCTTTCCCCATTAAGAAAACAAATCTGAAAAAAGGTGCTGCCTCCGCTGGCCAGATGTTGCGGTGACACACGCAGGGGCTTCACGCCTCACCTTGACCCTCATTTCTGCTGACTCAGCTCTGCTGGTGCAATCACTCCATCACTGCCGTCACAATCATCTCCCTCATCCCTCTCTTTCCCCCTCTCTCTCTCTCTCTCTCTCTCTCTCTCTCTCTCTCTAATTAGTGCTGCTGAAATGGTTTCTGCGTGTCGCTGATTGGAACTGAGAAAAAGCTCAAACTAGGTACCAAGCTGCTTTCTGTCGTCGTCGTTGTTTTATCACTAAAAAATGAAAAAACATTTTCTGATTTTCTTTTGCTGCACGTAATTGGAAACTGGGTAAATAAAATGACTGTTTTTGTGCACAGCTTTTCTTTCTTCATTGTTTTTCTTCTTGCAGGGCCGTCCTCAAGAACCTTAGCAGCATTTTTCCATTCATTTATTCACACAAAGGGGTGATGATTGTATCAATAATGTGACTTTGTCTGCTGTTCGTGACAACCAAACCAACAGGAAGTAGGTGCAGCCAATCAGGAAGAGCTCCTGACTGTTCAGGTCATAAATGAAAGCAAATGCAAAAGAAAAGAAATCTAATGGTTCTTGTTGTTGTCATGGTTTCTCTCGTTGATTAAAAGACATGAAAACAGCTGAATTGCCCCCAAACTGGTACTGGAGAACAGAAGTGTAGTGGCCATCAGAGGCCATTCACTCATCCATCCAACCAACACTTTCCCCCGAGGACGACTGACTGACTGACTGGTGGAATTCCCTCTCTGATGTTTAGCAAGTGATTCATGTGGAGGCTGAAACCAGGTCTGGCTGGTGGCGCCAGAAGCACCGTGGGCCAATGAATACCCAGACAACCTGAGAGCCCTGGTGGAGAGGAGGAGGAGGTCCGCAGAAAAGAAGAGAAAAGAAAAGAAGGATGAACGGCTGGACGGGAGAAGAACAAACTGTGAAGCGGCAGATGGTGTCAGACAAAGTGAGATTGTGGTGAGAAACATCTTGAGACTTTGGTGGAGGAGCAACGAGTGATGTTTCAGTTGGGCTAAAATCGGTGTTGAGAATCTGTGTGTGTGTGTGTGTGTGTGTGTGATAATGACAACAGAGATGGATATTCTGCAGCAGCAACGATTCATTCGTCTCTCTCTCTGTGTGAAGGTTCTCAGTCATCCAGGTCTTCTGAAAGGTGAAGGCTTCAGTTGAGTTTAAACATCTTCAAGATCACAAGAACCAGAAGTCCAACTGCCCCATCGGAACCCTTCTACCATTCATCTATAAGGTGCTTCTAAAGACACACAGGTGAAGACGGTGGCAAATTTAGCAAATAAAGCAAAATAAAGGTAAACACAAATTAAAGTGCAAAGATAAATTGAAGCTCATTTAATTATGTTGCAAATAACAGCTTGATACTCTGATATTTATCTGGGCTAAAAAACATCTTGACGACAGGGTCTGAAAATTTCACAGAGCTTGAAAAACAAGTTTTAAAAAAATCAAAACTACAAAAATAAAAAAGCCAACCCTGTAAATAAAATATGAGCCCAATGTAAAGAGAGCAGACGGAGGCAGCAGAGAGCGAAGGTCCCCTGGCGAGCCACACTTCATCTCAGGAGCCTTATCTCACCACCACCACTGTGGGAAGCTGATCAACCCCTCAGAAAACAGCCCAGACTGGGTCCTTCCCCATCTGGATTGGCTAACAGGGAGAGGGGCAGGGGGGCGGGGCGGGGGTCTCGCTCTATTTCTCACACCCTGCCAGATAAGAGCCGTCTGTCAGCCTGATTGACACGTCAAACAAGTGCTGATGCTCCGCATCCAGATAGAACCCCCCCCCCCCGATGCACCAGCCAGACGGACCACAGGGCAGCCCGATGGGACGGCTCTGTTCACATGTTCGCAGACCACTAGAAGTAGACCTCAACCACTCAGGTGGGGTTTATTTCATCACCAGCAATTCATTCATCTTTAAGTGTACAGGAGCCAAAGTTCAGGAGCAAAAAGATCCAACCCACAACCTCCCTGGCTCAGGGCGGACACTCTACCACTAGACCAGGCAAACATCATAAAGAAGTCACAGAGTTCCCATGTAGCATCTTGATGCTAACATGCTAGCTAGCGCGCTGTTGAGGAGTGTACTTCTGTCTGGAAGAAGTCAGCTGATTGAAATGATTTTGAAAATCTTGTTTTGAGGTGGCAAAACAAAACATTAAATGGTCGTAATAACCGTGTTAGTTTGATGAGCAAAGACTCGCCAACATTTAAAAAATAAAAAATAAAAATTTAAGCAGCACCTCGAGTCATCAGCATAAATCTCAGACGTTCTGTGATTTTTTTTTCCTTTATTTTTTTCATTCTGGGTCTGCAGAGGCTCGTTGACTTGAAGGAGAAAATAAGAGGAAAATAAATATGAAAGGAGGCCTCGTTCATTGTCACTCAGCTGAGGGCGAGTCTGTCCAAACAGCATTGTCAGGAGGCCTCATCAGACCTCACCAGATCCACATGACCCTGAACGCATCACGGCCAGTGGAACTGTGTGCGTGTGTGTGTGTTTGGAAGCTGCTGTTGGACGATGTCTCAGCATCATTACGGGTTTAAGGGAAACAACTCATACATATTGCGGCTGGGTGGCGGGGGAGGGGCCTGTGGAGGGGGCGGGGGGGGGGGGTAACTGTTGATAGTTGATAGGCTGGAGGGTCGAGCAGCCAGGGGAAGCACGCAGGCTGCTTTGCATTCACCTTCACAAAGACGGAGCTGCAGGAAGTGGTGGAGTGTTCACCTGCACGCTGTGGCAGTGCAGCCAAACTACGTCTGATTGAAAGCAAATTCTCTGGTGCTTTTCAAAAGAAAACCACACACTTCCTGTTGCTGCTGCTGCTGCTGCTGCTGCTGTGGCTGGTTGCCAGCTCGTTTTGCCCTGATGGTCCAGTGCTGTAGCTGAATCACTGTTTTACATCTCTGGGTCATTATTGACTCCAGCAGTCTTATTTGGTCAATGCTCTCTTATCGCTAGTTAACTGCTTTAAATTTGGCAGAACTTTCTTTTCTGCAGGCAATAAAAAAAAAAAAAAATTGATTCCAACAACACAACAGTTCAATTAAATGTTTGCTTCTAATCAGGCTTATTGATAATCAGGGTTAGCATCCCATAATAGCCAAAGAGTAGTAAATCATGGTAATACTACCTGTAGGTTTGCTAAGAAATATTCTGGAGTTGAGCTGAGTGCAGCAAACATTTTCTAATTCTTGCAAACATATTTTCATGACTCATTCGCTCAGTGAAGTCAACAAGTGTAACCAGCCAATCCAATAACTCCGTTTGTATAGTATTTTTGATGACGTTACCAGAATAATCTCGGGTGACTATGAAGAGCTGACACCTTATTTGATTGTCCAGAAGGGGGCGACGGAGGCGTCGCCCGCCTTGATTAATTTTCTCCAATCCAATAGAGTCCAATAAGGGCGAGCGGAGTGGAATCAGCTGAATCAATAGCGCGGTGAAGATGTATGGCGCCCCCTGCGCCGCCGCGTCCTGTGATAAATCAGACGCACTCGGTAATTACTTCACAGGGCGTCCTGAGTGACAACATGATCAGCTGATCGGGAGTCCAGCTCTGGCTGCGCAGTCGTCAGGGAAACACCACAGGCTGATCTTCTCTGTGCGCTCGGTTGGTTGTTGCAGTGTTGAACCTGCAGCCACCGACTGGAGCTACACATCTACACATGTTGGCTGGAGGCACAACACTTCACAGTATTGAGCTTCACAGTGACTTCACTCTCACTGTGTTCTTGGCTACTGACCTGCAGGGTCACTGACACACTGGTCAAATCATTTGGACGGCTTAGTGGTTTAGTTTCACAGAATGAGTACAGTACAAGTACTTGCATTCAGTATTGACCAACACCGAGTACTTAATGATGTCATTACACATTATAGAATTCCTCAATAGATTTTCTTTACCTTTCCGCAGATGCGCAGTTGTTTTATTCACAGTTTCACTGCAGTGCATTTAATAAAAATGATTGTGTACAGTACATCCAACTGGTATCGGCGTGGTGGGATGGGCACATATTTGGCGGGTACAAGCAGAGTACTCAACGCCATTATTGGCCATTATCTGATACTGGTATGGGTACCAGTGCAGCCTGGGACGGTTTACACAACATTGGCAACGGATCAATGCTCAGCGGAGGGTTTCGCTGGTTGCTTTGGACCAGTGAACCATTGTGGGCATTCACCCAATTCGTGGAATGTTTCACAAATCCATTGGACACATGACAGAGAACATGGAATCAAAAGAGGACTTCCAAGTTGGATGGCTTGGTATTCAGCACGTGACTCAACGTTTTCCTTTGAAGCAAGTCGTATGTTGCTCTGCCTCTTTCCCCTCAGTGGAAGCTGATTGGTCCTTCCATTGTCTGACTGGCTAGAAACATTTAAAAGAAAAATAATAGGCCTTCAACATGAATTTGCTTTAAAATGTCAGTCGGGCTAAATTGGTGTTTGTAAAATCTTGTTGTTGTCCATTTTTAAGCTCTATGGTCACATGAATGTTTGAAGGCTCCTTCAACTAAACTGAACCTCTCATGGGGCTACACAGTGCATACAGGAAGTCAAAATGTTTCCCCAAAACTACCAATGGACTATTGAGCTCTTGACACTTTGCCCTGTGTGTCTTCAGAGGTTTGAGGGCCGTACAACAATACTGGGCTGAATACTTGATCGTGGCTGATGATGGTCATTAAGACGGTAACAACAGGATGATGAGAGCAGGGCGGCCTTCAGAGACCCTCAGAGCAGCAGAGCCTCGCTCCTCTTGTTCCTGCCGTCTGGTCCCTCAACTCCAGGGAGCTCTGGCAGGTTGGGAGAGGAGATATTTTTAGCAGCGGCTCTGCAATCCCTCCTGTAAATAATGACCCCGGATGCTGCGGAAGCTGCCAGTGCATCAGACTGGATAAGTGGATCGCATCAAACGTCAGAATGCCAGCAAGCTGGAGAGGCTGGAGAAGCTAACATCCACATATGTGCCCACCGGAGAGACACAAACCGCATTGGTTATTACCTAGAGTCGCCAACCGTCCCTTGAAATACAGAATATTGACCATGAAATGGTCCGGTTTTCAATCCTTCTGGAACGGGTTTATCCCACATTTCTGAGTTGTCTTGAACGTAACTTAATTTCCAAAGCAAACTCAAAATTTGTTTCCATAGAGTTTGCGTTCAACACTGTTATCTACATAGCTGCAGGCAATACCATTGGCCAACCCATTCACAACAAGTGCGTACTGGCTGCTAGCTTGAGTAGAGCAGTAGGCTGTGAAACAGGCTGAGTTCTTTTCAGCTTCATTTCATTCATTCCTTTAGAAAAGTCATCCATCCTGCACACTATTGATTGTCCTGTAAAAATATGTTTCAATCCAATTTAAACATTCAGTTTATTTCTAATGTCTATTGGGAACAAAGCAGTTCAAACTATGTCAACCAGAGACTTTTTTGAAACCGTATTTTAAGTTGTGATTTACCACTACTGGCCTGTGAAGGTCATGACCCAGAGGCAGGAGGCCTCCTTTATTTTTCTGAATGAAAGTTGGCAACACTACTAAAGTGCAACAGAAATATTACATCCATATGATGTTGTTATAGGCACCAGAGTGAACTGGTTTGGACCAGCAGAAATGTTTTAGCCACCGCTAGCATGTTGTAACTGAGACGACACTAACAATAGAGCGCAGACGCTGCGTCACGTCCCAGAAGTCTGTGTGTGTGCGTAACTCCTCCCTGTTTTTAGCGGCGCTCCCCCAGGCAGCGGCCAATAACAAGACTTTGCACTTAACCGAGTTCCCAGGCTGGAAAACAGAGAGGAAAGTGAGGAAGCTCCTCAGAAGACTGAGGAGCCTCGTAAGATCTGCTGACGTCACACACGGGCCAACAGGGGGCGTCTTTGATTAGAAAAAAAAAAAGAAAATAAATGAGTTAAAAAATAAATGTGATGGTCAGAAGGTAATGAGGGCCGACGGCTGTGGACCGGCTCCTCAGTGGTCAGCTGGCGGACCAGGTGGGTGGGACGTTGTGGATTCAACACATCCGTCTGATAAAGAGCCCAGAGAAACAGTTTAGAACAGTGGCGGCTAACACTCATATCCCTCATATATATGTTTTGACTGTGATGGATTCTGATTGGTCGAGTTGTCTGCTGAAGATTTCAGCACGAGTCGCGATCTCAGGCTTTTTGGTTTAGGTGTTTTTTTCAGTGAAGAAATATGACTCTGCTGAATTGAAAATGCAGGAAAGCAACATTTTTCCATTCAATTCAACATTTCAATCAAAGAGCCTGAATTTCCAGCCACATGCTGCAGACAGTTACTGAGGCGTGGTGGTAGTTCAAGTCCTGCACCTCTTTCAGAAATCCTCTTTTCGCACTTACTGAAACATTCATTTATTCACTTTTCAAGCAGGCGCTAGCAGCGTGCGCCTCATCCAGAGAAAAAAAAGCCACTTCATTCACTTTCACCCCATTACAGCCGAGCAGCAGCAGCAGATGCGTCAGTTCCCATCAAGTCGGCCGCGTCTCCCCCTGATGGCCACTGGTGGAACTCCACCGCTCGAGTCGTCACACTGGCAGAGAGACTTTGTGCCACCGTCAACAAATGAAGCGAGCGAGGCTTTTTTCCCCTCGATGAAGAGATCCGCCGCTGGCAGCCGCTCGTTTTTTTACGCAACAAAATTGAAGTGACAAAGTGCAAACTAAGCCACTCCAACAATTACCTCCTGCTTTGTGGTTTGCGCAGGCCCCGGCGTCCGTCACGATGTGAGCCGGAATAGAAACGCCACTCTTTGACGGGCGGAACAAAATATTCTTCCAGAAACAATTTGGCCTGGGTAATAGACTTTTGCACGCTTATCAGATTTGCGGCGAAAGTCCTCGTTTGGGCTGCGAGAAAGAAAAGAAGGAAAAAGATGTGATTATGAACGCACCGTCAGCCCTCCTTCAGTCTTTGATGAGGAGGAAACTTCCCCTCCGCTGTGGTGTGACGTCACTGAGGCTCTTGATGCAGCGCTCATCTTTTTTACATTAGTTGAGTTTAGATTACATCAGATCAGATCAGATCAGATTAGATTCAACTTTATTGTCACGTAACAAGTGCAGAGCAGCAAAATGCCCTTAGTGTCCAACCAGCCGTGACAGCAGTGAATTAAATACAAATGTAGAGTAATACACATTATATAACATTGCAACAGTGCAAATGAATAAATAACTGTTGCTTTAAAGTGCAGGTATGAATGAATCATTTATATATTGCCACATGTATATACAGAACATAAAAGGTTGATAATATACCATGTCACACTAACCCACCCCTGCCACACACACACACACACCCAACCCCCCCTCCCTCCTGTATCCCCAGGGCCTGGCATAAAAGGAAACCTGATTGGGCCAAACAATGTCAAACATCCTGAGTGACAAGTAGCAGCCGTGAAGCTGCTACATCTGATCAATGATGAGAGCAGCAGCAGCAGCAGCAGCAGCAGCAGTCCAGAGCCGCTGCCAAGCGCACTTCCAGGAGAATTTACCCTGCTGTCTGTCTGTCTGTCTGTCTGTCTGTCTGTCTGTCTGTCCGTCTGGCTGTGCGGGACTCAGTCAATCAGAGCCCTGCGATGCAAACTGTGACACAGCTGGTCTCAGCCATGTGCAGACAGACAGACAGACTGACAGACAGACTGGTGCTACTTCCATCACACACGAGCAGCCAAATGAATTCCCACCCTGTCAAAGATGTGTTTTTCTTTCTCTTCCTTCAGTGTCTCCTCTCAGTTTCTGGGGGCTTCATTCTGCTGGATTTTGCTCTGTCAGAAGTCCAACATTATGAAACGACACATTCACGCGTTTCCCTCGCTTACGTTTGCAGCAGTGCGGCTGTGTTGCTGCGTTGTTGCTTCCACTGGAGGAGCTCCCTCAGCCAGGACGTGGCTCTTCACTCCTTTCAAAGGACCAACACAAGGACGAACCCAAACTCCTCCCTTCAAACCTCTCAAGTCTCAAGAAGGTCTGTGGCCGAGCGCTGCCGCCGTCCCCAAACTCACAGTGTCAAAGTTGAGGGGTGAGAGTTTGAACATTTTTTTTCTCCCCAGTGCAATCCCAGAATGCCGCGTTGTTAATACGGATCTAAAACCATGAAAAGCACTCAATCTTACTTTAATGTCACCTTATGGATCTTAATCCAGCACAACAGTCATCATTTGTTGTATTATTCCTAGATTATTTTATGGGGATGCAGCCAAGGTGAAATGTTTCCATCCTGCAGCTGAACATCAGGTGATGTGGTTCCATCAACCACCACAAGGCTACATCACAGTTCCAGCTGGAACTGAAGGCCGTGTGACCAGATGACGTCCATGGTTGTGGTTATTTATACACGTAATGTTATGCAATTGACATCCAAGTAAGCTGCACACGCCATTGTTTGACATTGTTTACTGTCTTCACGTCTTAGCGTGTGATTGTCTACGTGCCCTGAGTCACTGAACGCACCGCCTGTCTATTTCTTTTTTTATCTTTTCAATTTTCTTGTATTTTATTTATGGTAACACTGGACCTTACTGCCATAATGTTGTTGTCTATTTTGTATAAAGAGAATAAAACACCATCTATCTTTCTGTCTATCTATCTATTGATCTAAACAACACTTTGGTTTGGCACAGGGTTTGATTCAGTTAAAAATACGAGCAAGAAGTCCAAACACGTTTTAACTTTGCTGGGAAAAGTTTTTTTTTTTTATTTTTTTTTTTACAGAAGGTGTGCGCTGGTTGCGGAACTTGAAAGCTTCCGTAAGAATTTTTCCTTTTCTTTGTATGTGTGAGCTTCTTTTATCCATAAACTCTTTCCTTTCTTTTTTCATCATTACCGTTGGATGTGTTGCAAAGCCTCTCCGAGTCGCTCTCTCACGATGTTCCCTCAGTCAACATCACCTCTCACATCCAGTCAATCATCACACACGACCTCCTGCCTCCTGCAGCTCAGGCCTCAACAGAGGTCAACAACTCCTCCAACAGCAGCAACCAACCCTGGTCAGGATGGCGGTGACAGCAAGTGACCAGCAGGAGGAGCAGCCGAGCTGCGTTTTGCAAGAAATTGGACAAAATGACTAATTTGTGGTGTTTGTCCATCATCACCGATGGATTTCGCTCAAACATCAGAGTCACAGCCCAAAGGAATGGAAACAGACTGGAGAGTTTTTCAATGGAAGATTAATTTGGCAGATTTTCTCGGGGACCTCAGCGGCTTCTCAGCGGCGCTGCTTTCAACAAATACAACCTGCTGGAGACGCAGATGAACAAACTTTCCTGTGATGGCACATTTAAGACTCATCAGCGGAAACTTAGCGAGACATTTGCAATAGTTTTCGTTGGAAAGCACGCGTCAATCTTTTGAAACGACGACTTCCTGGTGTGATGAAAAGCCCAACCAGGTGTGGATCTGGTATCAGTCACTCATAAGAGACACATTCACAGTCATAATGTTCGAAGTCGAACCCAAGGATATGCTGCTTTATTCTCCAGGTTTAGTTTCCGTGGAAGGTGAACACACAGATTATGCAGCGCTGTGATGTAAAAACGAAACACACACAGGACTGATGGCTGTGTGAACCATGAAGATACAAATCAAAATCAATAATCAAAATCAAGGATAGCAGGGAAATGCTATCATGGATGGATCAACACCTCACATCAAGTTGTTCGCACCGTAAAACCAACATGACACTGAAACACAAGCACAACATGAATCTGAATGTGTCTAGACTACACTATTGTGCATTTATTCATTGGTTCATGTTATTTTCATGAATCTGACCGGCTCGGTCACCTATGGCCCCGCCCACACATCTGGCCTTTATGTAAAGTAAACACCCTTTTTCAAATATTAATCACAACCAGAGGGAAGGTTATTAGTGGTTGGGGACAACAACCAGCAGAACAGCTGCTACACAACTCACTGTCTCTTCATCACGTCTGCTGCCGTCACAACCCTGATGTTGTTGACGTGTGTGTGTGTGTGTGTGTGTGTGTGTGGGACAGGAGGAGGAGGAGGAGGCTGTGATCTGATGGCCTGCTGCTGCGCCAGTAATCACATCACTATTATTCTGAATATACAGCATTATACTGTAAGGCTGATTAGAAATGCACAGCACGTCTGGACTCTCTCCCACTTATTAGTCATCAGCAGTCCTGCACTGCAGCTCAACCTTCCCACTGAACCTGAGGAAGCCTCCAAAACTGCTCACAGCAAGTCCACCACTGAGTTATCCAAGCACTGACTGATCCTAGCAAACTGTGTGTGTGTGTGTGTGTGTGTGTGTGTGTGTGTGTGTGTGTATTATTCATTCGTCCAAAGACATAACCACAATGTTAACAATAAAAGCTAAATGAACCAATCAAGAGTTTGAGTGAGTCTGAGTGACTGGACAATGGAGAACAATGGCGCCTCCTGCTGCTTGTCAACATCATCAACACCTGCTGGTGTTTTGAAGGTGGTGACGGCAGCTGGCGGTCAAAGACAGAAGGATCAAACTGTTGGCAACAATAAGTGAGTCAGTCATTGATGCCCACAACAAAACACAGAGGCAAGCTGTGGTTAGCACGACGCCCCAGTTGACCTTCACAACCATTAACATTCTCACGTTAGCGCAGTCACTTAGCATCACCATGAGTCTTGTCTGGAGACGCCTCCATTGTTGGGCCTTTAATAAAGTCCCAGCAGCACTCGGCAGCGCTACTATTTACTCATTTAGTCATATTGTGGGACGGCTCACCCACTTCATTACCGCTATTATCTGCTGCTCCACTTGCCATTGCACTATTTTCTCTTGTCCACATTAGTAAAAATAAATATATATATATATATATGTATATATATATATATATATGTATATATACATATATATATGCATGTATACAGTATCTGCTCAGCTCATTAATTACACGCCAGTATGTATGAAGGAAACAAAACCAGATTGAGGCAACTTGGTCAAACATGGTCCTTATGAATGTTCCTTAAACAACATGGTTGTCTTCAGAGGCATCACCACTCAGCTGGATGTGTTGAGGTACGAGAACACCAAGAACAACTCAAGGTAAATAAACACACTGAGCTAAAGTCACCACAGTCGTGTGTGGCAACAGGAAACATTCGAAACACAGCTGGGTGTTTGGCGACAGAGCTGCTCAGTCCTCCACCAGAAATCCTGCTGTATGCTGATGACACTATTGACTTTCTAGAGGTAATACCTAATATCACACAATAAAAGGTGGTGGACAAGAAAAGTTATTTGAACTTCTTTCTTCTGATTTTTGAACATGGAAATCTTTATTTAAATGGTCTACCTGAAAAAAGATGTTTGATCATTTTGATCTGCTTTGTTTTGCTTTATGAATTTGCCAACACGTACCTGCTCTTATTTGTCCTTTTAATTTTTTATCCTTCCACTGAAACTGTTTAAAATAAACTCACTACTTTCTTGCTGCGCGTCAGCAGCACGATGAGCTCTGACGGCGTCCAAGCGAGGCTGCTGATTATTTCTTGGCTCCATGTTGATTTTTGCGGCGTGTTCATCAGCTTGCGATTCCTGATTCGTGATCTGTGATTCGTCCCATTGACCAATGAAAGTGGGACTTTTCCTCCGTCGTCCTTCTTGAAAAGGTTTCAGCTGCGGCGTTTTAATATTCCCCGGATTATGTTTCTTTTTAAAGTGACGCTGCCAAGCCGTGCTGCTGTTTCCGACTCTGATGCTCCTCTAAAAGGTCTTTAAAGAGCCGTCAGCTGGTTGGTCCTGAGCGCTGACAGCCGCCAGGAGGAGGGATTACACCTTCCACCTGCACCGCCGTCTCCACAGCAGCAGGCTCCCCGTCAGCTTCAGCCCAGAGCTGAAAAGCCCTTCCTCTCACTTCCTCTCACGTCCTCTCACTTCCTGTCACTGCACTAATTGGCCAGAGTGCAGGTGGTCACCAGTCCTCCAGCAGGATCTCAAGCCTCCTCCTGCAGGTTCAGTCCCCAGAGCCTCCACATGCAGAGGGAGCAATCAGGGCTTCCACTAATGAAGCTGCTCTCGGCTCAATCACCTTCCCGACTCACTGCAGCTCAACGGCACCAAACTGCAACTGCACCCCCACCACCCCCACCACCACCAACCCTTCTTCATTTCAGTGCCTGACAGGGCAGCTCTTAGAACTCTGCATCGTCTTTTATTACTCTGGTTCCCTTGTCAAGCTGCTGTAAACAAGAATTATTTTCTGGAGATCAATAAAGCATCTATATATCTATCTATCTATCTATCTATCTATATCAGTGTTCTCGACCCAGTGTGAAAAAGCAAGGCTGTAATGTGTTTAATAAGAAAGTGGGATCTGTGGCTGGGTGGATGGGTGGACGAGGTGCTGGAGCTGCTGCTGGCACCGTCCAGCAGTCAGACTGATGATTCTACTGCAGCTTCTTTGCTTCCCGGAGCGTTTTCATTAGTGCAGGTTGAAGAAAGTTTGGAGCCAATAGCATTTCCCTCCTTCCCACACACGTTGCCATGGAAACAAAAAAAAGGAGAAACTTGGTTGGCAAGGAAAACACGTGTGTATTTTTCAGTGAGTGTGCAAGGACTGGGCCTGCAGTCTGCAGCCTCACTGATCACACAAAGACACAGCAGCCTCCCGCACTTTTAGTCTGCCTCTGTTCTTCTGTACGACGACGCGTCTGACGTCAAGTCTTGTGTCTCCGGTGCAGTTTCAACCAACGCAGAGTCACAAATATAATATAATAAAATTATAACGAATAAACAAGAAGCTGGACAGACAAAAGTCGGAGTTACGATCTCGTCAGGATTGTTCAATATGATGAGCGATCAGAGGAAAACTAATTCTTTATTTCCAGCCTCCAGTTGTGTAGGTTTCTGCTGCTAAATGACTGAACGAGACAGAATCCATATATATATATACAAATATATATATATGTGAAAGAATCAAAGAACCAAAGCAGCAGAACCAGCTCAGAAACATCTTCAGTGATTATTGACCAAAAACCTTTCTGACCCTTCACTGAAAATAGCCATTGATCGCTGGCGCTCCCACAGTGTGTGTGTGTGTGTGTGTGTGTGTGTGTGTGTGTGTGTGCATGTGTGTGTTTCTGGGGTCAATGAGTGATGGACAGCAGGATGCTGTTCCTCACTTCGCTGGCCGCCTGCTTTTGTCTTTAATTAAAGGTCCTCGTCATCCTGCAGCTCTGAGTCAGGCAGGATGGCGAAACCTCTTTCAAAATGCAGCCAGACTTTAGAAACAAAATAATAAAATAAAACAGGAGTGCAAGAAAGCCAGACGGAGAATGGGTGAGTGGAGTGAAAACCAAAGGTGCAGGTTGGAAGAGGTTTAAAATCCTTAAAGCTGAGAGAAAAAAAAATGGAGTAGTTTGCAAGAAGTTGGTTTCATTGTGCCAAAGCTTATAAAAGAACCCTGACTTTGACATTATGCTTTTACATCTGAAAGCTGCTCCGTGCAGGCGGCGTAAACGATGAATAGAATTAGAACCCAGTCGAACAAAGGATGAGTTTAAAGACTTTCTCCGAGCCAACAAGCTGCTCCGCTGACGCCTGGTTTTGATTGGCAGCCGGGGCAAATTCAAACAACCATGTGACCTCAGCCAACACAGGGACAAAAGTCACCTGTTTAAATTGTAAAACAAGGGTACAACAAGTGTAAAATTAAACACTGACTGAAACCCTACCAAACATTTTCAGAAAAACACCTCCACATAAATCAAACCATTCCTGAAATGCTCCAACCTGCCCAGACACAAAGGTGGCCAATCCGCAGCAGGATCCAGGTGGTCTGCTGCAGGACCCCTGAAGAGATTCAGGAAAATCACGTCCTGCTCACAACAGCTGTGAACTGTCTCTGTTGGCCAAGGTCAGAGTTCAAGATCAATGATCAGAATCTTTCCTTTCTGCAGCTCTGAAGCTGAAAAATGCTGATTTTTTTTTTTTTTTTTTGCAGCAACGTGACGCATTGAAAACAATGAGTCATTATTCTTATGCAATGTTTAACACGGCGCTTCATTATCTTCAGAGGATTGGGCTCCGATTGGTTCCTCCTCTCGCTCCCCGACGTACAAGAAAGCCAGCGAGAGCTTGGAGGCCCCGAGACGGCCTGGGAACATCCTCAAATTGTGCTGCTCGTGCCTCACGCGCTCACAAGCTGCACGTACAGTTTGGGAATCAAAGCCCAACCTGTGAGGAGACGGCACTCTGCACCACCATGTTGTACCTGCACTAAAACCCCAAAATAAAAGTAGACAGTATTCACAAGAAAGAGTCAGGTGGATCTATGTGAAGAAAGAAAGGAAAGAGGGAAGGACTTCCTGATGAAGAAGCGGCTCAAGAATGTGAAGAGCTCGTTAGCTTCCATCTCCTCTTGGCAAGCAGACAGTAACCTCCCAAGCCGGCCGGCAGACTCGACAAGTACGGGGCAATTTTTATTTTTCATTTTTATTTTAATTTTTTTTTGCTGCTGCTGCTGGACTGTTGCTGGAGAGACAAGGACAAGTAGCAGCGACCTCTCCGAGGGAAAGAGAAGGCCAGCATGGTGGCCTAGCCTGAGCGACGCTACCTGCCTGTAATTAGTGGAATAACCTTGAGAGTGGCGGCTGAATGAGCTGTGACTAATGAAGTGTGCGGCCGGCGATCGGGGGGGCCGTTGAGCTCGCAGAGCCACAGGCGCAGAAAATAGACCCTGCGGCGGCAGAGTCCACAACGCTGAGGCACAGGTAGCACCAATTTATGGCTTTGCACGAGCGGCGACGTCCTCCGAAATATGTCTGATGAGGCCCCTTTTCACATAGCCCACAGCACCCTCCTTCTATTTAGCCCTCTGTTTGTGGCCCTCTGCAAAAATCATTTCAGCGTGCCTCTGCCTTTGGACACTGAACGCGGTTCGTTTCTGCTCTTGCAGAGCAGAACCAGCACACGTTTGTTTGTTTGTTTGTTAGGAATTTATTGAACCTGTTAAACACAATAAAATAGAATCGAGGCAGATCAAACAAATTAGCAATACTTTCACAAGAAGAAATGGACTTCAGAATTATTGGTATGCAATGATTGGTCTGCTGAATTTTGGCCTTGAAGAAGAAACTAGTGAAGCACAGTGTGGATAAACCAGATGAGGGATCATATTTCACCGTGTCCCCGGCGGGTGATGACGGCTTACTTTTCCCTTCAAATCAGGCCGCCCAAGGAGACGGCGCTCTATGATTTACAGACATTTAGTGAGCCAGCAGTTTTCTGATTGGAATAAAGGAAGCCCGCTGAGTGTAAACATCCAGGGGTAGAAATGACGGAGCAATTACTCAGTGAGGGGCTGATTGGAGGGCTGGGGGTGGATACTGGGAGGATGGGAGTCAATATAGAGCCTGAATACCAGCCACTAATTGGCAACTTGTTTTTTTTTTTGAGAGGAGCTACAAAATCTCATCTTTGGTGAGATTTTCAACCGAGGTTCTGATTGAAGACGTTTTGACTTTTGGTTTTGGTTCCCAATGATTTGGATTTCTTGAGTCACTAGTCGAAAACCAAGGCCCCTCTAAATGTTGTGTATCAGTTTTCCACCACAATGACTTTGTGCTCTAACGAAACCTTGCAGGCAGTGTGCAAAATATAGCGGGGTCCGAAAGCCCCCAGAAAACCTCAAAGCAAGATTTGAGAGGTCTCATATTTTTTCAAAAAGACATCCATCTATCCATCTATCTATCTATCTATCTATCTATCTATCTATCTATCTATCTATCTATCTATCTATCTATCTATCTATCTATCTATCTATCTATCTATCTATCTATCTACATGAATGTCACTAATGGCCACTGAAATGTCTTTAAGCTCACCCTGTCTATAGTGAAATTTTAAAAGTTGCATATTTAGGGAATTTTCATCGGCCTTGATGGAATATTAATGTGTATTTTGCACACTGCTGGCAGGTTATCACTAGGTTATAAAAACAACAACAAATCATAACCTTTTTTACACCTAAGTCTCCTGTGCAGATATGATGCAGGTGATCAAACGATTCTTCGATACTTTCTTTCTTCCCACGTCTGTCGGGTTTCCTAATCTTTGTGTTTTGGAAGATTTTGCACCTTTAACAGCCAAATGTGTCGACACTGCTGCACACATTGAGGAAAGGTGTGTTGAGATGTGGTTGATTTGAAAAAGTTATAGCGAAACGCTGCGTGGTGTGGCTGCTTCGACAGCGACACTGTGACACCGCAGACCTTCAGCGGCCCTGCTGAGCTCCTCACACTCTCCCCTCTCATCAAATATCACATAACGCCGCAAATTAGGAGAGACCTCGTGAACTATTCTCCTTGATTCAGCAGCCAGCCAATCTGCATTTTCTTCTTTCTTCCCCTTTTGAAAGGTCAAACGCATTTAGTGGGAGGCAGAGATGAAAACCGTCCCTGATAGCCGAGAGTCAGTGTGATCGCTGGGCGCTCGCCATCAGCCAGCAGCCTCGGGGGGCTGGACGCAGTGGCGGGCCGTCATATTTAGTCCACCCTGAATGAATACATCTCATATTACCCTCGATATGAC
The DNA here is from genome assembly GCA_009823395.1 of Thamnaconus septentrionalis. Lineage (NCBI taxonomy): Eukaryota > Metazoa > Chordata > Actinopteri > Tetraodontiformes > Monacanthidae > Thamnaconus > Thamnaconus septentrionalis. The sequence goes on from CM020513.1 coordinate 18,029,722, forward strand.
GCCAGGGCTGGAGAATCCCTGCAGAATCACACTGGCACGTCACATCACCTTCAGACAGGACCGAGTGGATCACAACGTAGATTTTGGAGTATTGAAATCATCATTCAGACTCAGTAACTCAGACCACTGATATTGTCAACACTTACAAATCAAATTCAATTTTCAGTTTCAATCAGTCCACCAACACTGAACTCTTCAGCTCTGTTCCAAACTGGTCCAATAAACTGAACATTGTCACTGTTTTGTATGAGACCAACGAGACGATAATGAAACAAACTATTGAACTATTAAGTTATGAAGCAATTCAACATGTTGCTGCAGATGCTCGTTATTGACTTTATAAATTGCAGATGAATCAGCAACTGAATCTCCATCTTCTCCTTCAGCCATGGTGGGGTCGTCGTGGTGGCAACTGGATCTCCAGGTTGACTTCAGTCTTTCAGGGCTTCTTATCCAATCACAGGACGCCTACGTATGAAATTCAGCATAAAACCAGCTAGCAGCTGGCTAGCAGCTAGCAGCCGGCTAGCAGCTAGCAGCCAGCTAGCAGCCAGCTAGCAGCTGGACTTGAGACCTGATTGGCTGTCGTAAATAATAGTGGTGGGTTCACTGACGATAGTGCATTCAAGTGCCACCAAGTGGATATTATACAACGCGAAATAACAACTATGGAAAATAACTTTATTATTATATTTAGGTGAAAATGTCCTTTAAGTTTAGGCCTTGCTGGCCCTGACGGCGCCCCCCACTGGCTGGAAACACCGGAAACAAACGCAGAGCAGAGAACATGAATTTCATCCAAAATGTTCTCTGACACGCCTGCTGAGAACAACCTTTGACCTGCAGCTGGGACTGACCCGCTGGCGGCCGCCGGCCATAACTCAGTGTAGGGGATGGGGGTCAGCGCAAAGTATTTATTGCATAAAAAAAGGGAATCAATTTATCCAGCGGCAGCTACGCTGCTAAGTGGCAGGTGGGTGCGGGGGAGGGGTGCCGTGGGAGAGCAGCGAGGAAGGAGCTGGGAATTCATAAATGACTAAACAGCAGCAGCAGCGGCAGCAGTGGTCAGGAGAAGCAGCGTCTGGTGGCGGCGGTGGGAAGGAAACAACGTGGCTCATCTTGTATTCAGGGGTTTCAGCCTGCAGGGCGGCGATAAGTGGTCTCCTTCTGTCAGCAAGACTGGCTCCCATTAGTCCAACACTGCTGCCACAGAACCTCAGCCTTGGGCGGACCAGGACCTCAGGAAACTGCTGGGGGAGGGGAGGCTGGATTTCTATTGATCCAGATGTTGTAACAAATTGACATCAAAGGAACTGACGTGGGAGAAAAAACACAAAACCATGGATGGAGTTTTTCTGACACCTGGTTTTCACCCCCTTCCAACCAGGTGGGAGGTCCAGACCAGCGGTTCTCACCTGCTGCAGTCTCAGGACCATCAGCAGGTTTTTCCTTATCAAGAAGGCGCCACCAAAATTGATTCCATAAAAATAAAAAGACTAGCCCACTGTTTAGCTGCGCTAAACACCGGGCTAACCAGGCTGCTGTCTGGGTATTTTTGGGGATGATGAATGAATGAAGTGTGAAGAAGGAAGCTTCAAAGATGTGGAAGATCTCCTGGTTGGTGCGGCGGCAAGGTGACCTTGAGCAGCGGGGGGGGGGGGGGCGCTGACGACCACACCCACCACAACACCAGTTTGCATCATTATCATTTCACTCCAGTTTAAGTGAGGATATCAGCGTCCTTCTGCTTCCGTTTGTGCCGCGCTGCAGAGACAAACAGCTGCAGCAGCTCCAGCTCCTTCACTCCATTCTTCTAACAGCCTCATAAAACAACTGGCTTCCGACCGACGACCGCCGCACCCCTGCACCACCGCCCTCCATAAAGGAAAACATAAAGCAGCTCTGAGTGTTTTCAGCAGATGTTAACAGCTCCTGGCCAACTGGGACAGCAGCTGAATTGATGCTGTGATGCTCCTCCGGATCTGAGACAGACGGAGCTGCTGATGTTGTGAGATGTTTGAGGGCCGTCCAGGTTTGAAGAGCTTCTTTATGATGAGCTGTGGAGGTGTTATGAAAGTGTTTGTTGTTGTTGTTGTGGAGACTAAAGTATGATGATGTTGTGCCGGGTACAATGACATGGGACTGTGGTTAGTTGTTTGGAGCAGCGTTTCCCAACTGGTGGGTCACGACCCAATAGTGGGTCGTGGAGTTGCTTGGATTGGTTTGATCGGCTCCACGGGCAGTTTTCCCTTTTTACTTACATACACACACATATAGTGGGCAAGCATTTTTGAATTTTTGTGGAATAAATTTGCGCTGCGGCTTCGCAATGAGGAAAAAACCTGATATGTTTGCTGAGACTCCACCAGTTGAGAACCACTGGTTCAGAGTTAGTCACCACCAGCCTACTAACACTCAGCAAGAAGCTCAGCCTGAGCCTGAGAGCAGAGCGCTGCCATCTGTTGGCCAGGAGGCCATGAAACTTTGATGATATTTGCCTGGAAACCAGGCCAGAGCAGCAGCAACTGTGGTTTCATGAGGAGGTTAAAAAAGGAAATAGTTTGTGGGAGACGATGATGAAGTGACAACTTGTTTGACCGCATGGAAATAAGTGTAGCACATAAAGATTTTACCATTGAAGTCATGGATGAGTTGATTTATTTATTTCTCTTTTTGTTGCTTCAAAGACACGATGGGCCGCTAGTTTAGTTTTATTTTAGTTCTGTATTTTTTTGTTTTTTCAGAAGGTCCAGATGGGAGCACAGCGTGATCAGCAAAACTTGACGTTTGTGACTCATTTGCTTCATAATTGTCTCTTCACCTCAGCCACAGTGAGAAACAGCGTCTATTGATAAGGACGCCAAGGTCCCGTATGTTGATCTTGATGTTGGCAACAACAAATAAACAATGTTCCGCTTTTGGAAAAGAAAAGAATATTCACACCAAGATGCCTTCAAGCAGGGCTGAGAGAGCCACGCTGGGAGAGAGGCTCCCTTGAAGACCAACTCCTCACATCCATGGACCAAATTCCAAACAGAACCTCTGATCAGCAACATGACCTGAACCAGGAAAGATCTCTGAATAGTTTGCATCGTGAGCAAACACTCACTGGCCACTGGATGAGGTCCAGTATGGCCTCACTGCTGCCCGGAGCCCAGTGGCTGAAACACCCAGCAGCAATCGACTGCAGGAGGCCTAGAATAACCTTTTGATTTCATGGATGCAGTGACACAACAACAACAACACACACACACACACACACACACACACACACACACACACACACACAAGCAAGAAATAGAGAATAGTAGTAAAAAAAAAGAAAAGATATTAGACAGTGTGATCTAAATACATTGTAGTGACCATTAGTGACAATAATATATATATATATATATTTTAATTTTTTGAAAAAAATTAAGACACCCTTTAATTTGGCCGGGGGGGATCCTTGTATTTTGAACAATAAAGTGGCTGGTGAGTGTGTATCTAAAGAGACTGCTGGCAGGTTGTGTGTTGTGAGTTCAGTGTTGGAATTCTGCAGACCAGTCTTCAGTTGGTGAGTTTCTGCAACCTCTCTGCTGGAAAAGAAAAAAAAAGTCTGAGGCTTTTTGGGAAGCAGCGAGAGAATCTTGAATCTCACACAGAGTGTGTTGTGCTTTAATATCTGTTGTGTGAAAAGTTGTCTCAGTGGGGAAGTGCGACAAAGACTAAATGGTCAGCCTGCTAGTTAGTTGGAAGTTGGCATCAAGCCGACGTCTCCCAGAGGGAATCTCTGGGAAAGCTGCTTCCATGTAGTTGCTGCTGTCTGTGCTGTCTGTGAGCGTGATGTGGAGGACGATGCTTCCTGGATCTCCAGAGTCTTTTTAAACCAGAGCAACTAATTGGTTTGTGCTCTTCCTGCTCAATATTGTCTCATCTCATCAAATCTTCAATACACATCAGCCAAATTTTCATTTCCTGCTCTCAGCATGTAAACACAGCTGGTTTACACATAAAAAAAAAAAAAAAAAGCCAGTCGTGAATTTCTAAGGACAAAATAGCAAAACGTTTTTTCCCCTCTCACTTTTATAATGGTTTTCCACATCGGCTCCTCTTATAATCGCTTTTCCCCACAAATTATGTCCAGGCACGGCGTTCACTTTCATCTGGAAATTAAGTGTAAATTAGCAAAGCGAGGCGTCCTCCAAAAGCACGCACACATTGATTTTTCTTTCATTTCTGCTGCATTGCTGCGAGACACTTTAAAAAGCCACCAGGGGAAGAAAAGAGGCAGAAAAAAACCACAATATGTTACGCATATAGTTTATGATAGCATTGAAATCACAAAAGCCTCTACTTAATCTTTCTTGGACATTTTCTCCCCCTACACACACACACACACACACACACACACACACACACACACACAGCAGTCCAGCTACAGTGCGAGTCAAATTAAGAGCAAAGAGAGGCCACTTCGATTACAGCAGCAAAATGACCCGTTTCACACAGAGTTCACCTCATTTTGGTTGCAAATTAAATGTCAGCCTGCTAGGTGGCGCCGCTGAATACCGATGTGGCGGCGGCAGCGGCGGAACCCTGCAGGCCACTTTTAACCTCGTCAAATTCAACTGCTCAGCGTTGGCCCTCCAATAAATTCATGTCGGTCCGCCACTACCACTGACAGCGTGACCCTCAGCAGCAGCTGCTGGAGACATGATGCTCTGATTGACCTTGATTGGCCTTCAGCATATTAAATCTACAAGGGTGTCCCATGCTGCACGTGTTTTTTACTATATCACTCAAGAAGCTGCAAGCCAACAGAGCAAAGACCAACAGTCCTACAAAGAGCTGGATGGTCTACAAGACTGAGGACACGTCATGATGGAGGGATGGAGGGAAGGAGGGAGGGAGGGATGGATGGATGGAGGGAGAGATGGATGGATGGAGGGTAGGAGGGAGGGAGGGAGGGAGGGATGGATGGATGGGGAGAGATGGATGGATGGCGGGTGGGAGGGAGGGATGGATGGATGGCGGAGGGATGGAGGGAGAGGATGGATGGATGGAGAGATGGATGGATGGAGGGTGGGAGGGAGGGATGGATGGATGGAGGGATGGATGAGGGAGGGATGGATGGAGGGATGGATGGAGAGAGAGAGGGATGGATGGAGGGTGGGAGGGAGGGAGGGATGGATGGATGGAGGGATGGATGAGGGAGGGATGGATGGAGGGAGAGAGGGATGGATGGAGGCAGGGATGGATGGATGGAGGGAGGGAGGGAGGGATAGACATCCTCTTCTTTGTGGATGAACAAAGTCACTGGAAAAATGATGCTTTGCTCTGGCAAAATTCAGACATTTAAAATTCCAGCCTGTCGCCAGTGTGTCTGGGAAAAAAAAGAAGAAAATCTCAGAAGATTTTATTCAATTCCCAGGAACTAGCAGCAGCTCACCTTGTCACCCCACCCCCCCACCCTGAACCTCTTCAAAGAGTGACGCTCCATCAGCGGCTCCACTCTTCCTCAGCCTTCACTCTGAGGGGCTTCCGTCCAATTTGCCTCTAGTTTGTAAATCTGACCTGAGCTGCTTCACTTAAAGACATTACAGTGAAGGAGAGCCGCTCCTCCTCCTCCTTCTCCTCCTGCTCCTGCTCCTCCTCCTCCTCCAACCTCTTCCATCATAATCCCCTGACAGCTCGCCGGCCTCCCAGTGTCAGCAACATTGTTCATGGAATGGCCAGGAGATAACGACATGACAGCTGCTGGCAGTCGTGCCCAGCGCCGCCGTTGTGCACCGGCGCCACCTGTGGGTGGAGTCGCAGCGCAAACGCATGGACATGATGGGACTTGTGCAGCGTTTGCACAACAACAACAATGACAACAGTGCTGTGCTGTGTCTGTGTTGGTCTTGGTTTCGAACACAGCGACCACAGTGACTCGTCAGCGCCCCCTGGGACTCTGCAGCACTGGAGGCTCTCTGGCTCTGCAGCTTCCTGTCATCCCACTGTGTCAAGCCCCTCCCCTCCCCCGCTCGGAACTCAGGCTTCATGAAAATTGGATGTCCGCCTTCACTTCCACCTGCACAACAACTGGAGGACTCTGAAGGCTTTCAGGGAGCAACCGGAGTGACGAGTGTCGCTTTTATCAAATTAGCTCCGGTGCAAATCACATCATGTAGACACAAGCTGTGTCCTCAATCTGTTCCCTCCCTCCCTCCCGCCCTCCGCCACTATTTATCTATTGAAGATTAAATTTGAATATGTTTTGCCGAGTCAGTGCTGTCCACTGCACCGCTTCAGGAAAGATTCATGAAAAGCACAAAAGCCCCCACGTCCCCTTTTCCTCAACTCACTTTGCAGGATGCGCTCATTAGCATTTATGTGCGCGGCTCCCCGATGCGCATTTGGTTTTGCTAAGAGAGTCTGACGTGGTCCAAATGAAAGGGGGGGTCAGCACAAGAGAGAGTAGAATCCTAATGATGGCAGAGGGGCTGCAGAGAAGGATGAAGCCTGGACTGATCTTACATCATCAGGGCATCTTTTCTTTTTTAACTTCTCCATTTTACTCAAAAATCATTTTCATCTTGATTGCAACTGAAGCCCTCATGTTTCACCACCTGTCTCTTCTCACGGTTGATTGGTCCTGTTGAGTTCGGACCAGCTGAAAAACAAATCAGTTTGGAGCTTTTTCCAGCTGCTTCAGTTTTAGTTTAGATTCAACAGTTTAGGCCAGGTGTGGCCAAACTACGGCCCCGGAGCCATATGCGGCCCATTAAGCTTTTTAATCTGGCCTGCTGATACTTGAAGCAATGATATTGACAGTCAGTCAGTCATCAAACAGCTGCATCTCCTCCATGTTTCCAGTGTTTCCACAGTCATTTCAATAAAGAGCTAAACACCCTGGTGGTCCAGGATGGTTCTGGATGGTTCTAGGTGGTTCTAAGAGCTAAACACCCTGGTGGTTCTGGGTGGTTCTGGGTGGTTCTGGGTGGCTCTAAGAGCTAAACACCCTGGTGGGCCTTCAAAGACACTGATTTGGTTGGACTTTGCTTCATTTTCCATTGACATTACAGCAACATTTTTCTCCATAATATCCCATGATAGATTGTTTCCTCCTATGAGGTGGCTCACCACAACACTCCATCCATCTGCTGCTGCTCCGCTACCCCCCTCTGGCACACTGTAGAACCCACTGTGGCCCCACCCTGGTTTAGGTATTCATGAAAAAATGTAAGTACTGTTTTTTTATGTTATCGTCAACGGAAGTCTGTTGAAAACAAGATGTGTAGGTCAGTTGTATTCGCTGCCGTTACTGTTTTTTGGTGTTCACTTGGACAAACATCAGTTCAACACATTTAGATGCGACTGAAATTATCTAATTGAGTGACACCTCAATTGTAAAACATTATCCCCTCTTCTGGTGTTTCTTTGAATTGAGGATCAAAAGTGGCAGAATTTTTTTTTTCTTTTGGTGACTTTGAAGTGATTTGAAGTGACTTCAGCCAGACTGACACTCAATCAACAATCAATGACGTCGCTGTGCTGTTGCATTTGACACGTCTAAAGGAAGTAGCTTTGCTCGTTGCAGACGTTCACGTTAAGGGAGCAAATGTTCCATTGAGGTTCTTCAAGTTATGGTTGGAATCTAAAGCACGGCGGCAGTTTGGATTTCTGCCCCTGTGGGATTGAGGTGAGCGTCTGTCTGGCTCGATTCCTCCGCTGACTGCACCAGCTGCTCCTCTGAGCATCCAGACAACCTTCACGGACCCTGCTGGGGTCACATTATTTCCACATCAGGCCTCAGCGTGTCTATTCATAAAGAGCCAGACTCACCTCGCAGAACCAGAGCGCCAAATTCCAATTAGCATGTTAATTTCTCAGACTCTGATTCTCCTGCAAGCCGCCGCCATGTTTCGGGCAGGTAACTGAGCAACGACGACGAGGCTACAAAACTTCTCCCATCAACGCCTCACATCCCTCATCCAACTCTCCTGCTGCTGCCACGCTCCAAAAATAGCGCCCTGGGTGAATCATCCGTGATAATTAGAATTATTGGCAGGGTGCAATCGCCTTTTTTTTTTTTTTTTTGCTGTTGATGTTTTTTTTGTTGTTTTTTTCACTCTCTGCTGATCATAGCGGAGAGAGCAGAGTACAGTCAGAGCTGGGAAGCCATCCAGTGATGATGTTCGTTCAAGTGGCACCTCTCCCCAGCTGTGAGATCTGTGAAGCCCTGGAATTAATCAAAAACAAATAAATACTGTTTTCATGCTCTAATTATAACTCCTCTTTTTTAAAGCGTGTTTTCAAGCAAGCAGTCATCGGCACTGTGAACAAGACAGGATTTGGACACACACACACACACACACCATATGCATTTTTATTATTTTTAATTTACATCCATCCGAGTGTTTTCTTTTGCATGGGTGGAGGGTGCAGGGTCCAATTTGGAGATTAAAAAGTGATGTCAGGCAGCCAAGCACTCAGTATTTTAATGATGGCAGCGTGAACATTGTTACTGTGCCAACTCACTGACATTTGCCTTTTTCAAATCGCTGCATCCTGCATACAGATGGCCCAAGTTTGGCTTGTCTCTCGCTCTCTCTGTCGCTCTCTGTCTATCTATCTTTCCACACATTAAAGCCTGGAACTGACTAAAATAGATAAGAGTGTGGGCTGCAGAAAATGGCATCATCTGCATATACGTAGATACCAGCAGTGCCTGATAGGAAAACAAACAAACAGGTTTGCCTAAAATGTTCATAGACAGCATCAGGTGAAAAAAGGGATTTGAAAGAAACTAAATAAAGGTGTCCTAGAAATATCTGGCATGACTTCTGTCAATACTAGCCGTCTGCTTCAAAGGTCTAGAGAGAAAGAGCAAAAAAAAAAAATTCTCCTCATTCAAAGACTTTTGGTGGATCATCTGGGAGGTCTCAGGTCAACCTCCTACGCTGGTCCTGTAGGAGGCTGGCTGCGCGTGTGCCAGTAATCAATTATAATGCAGTGAAGTTCAGCCCAGGAGTCGTGTTTGTCCCTTATGGCTGCCTGTAGTTTTTAGGTGGAGTGTCAGTAGAGCCAGGCTTTTTATTTCTCCTCTTCTCAGCCATCCCTCTCTCCTCCTTGAGTCACTCTCTTTGGCTCTGGTTTAGCTTCTTCTTCCCTGTCCACATTCCGTCAACACTTGCAGCTTCAAGCTTCCCACACTTTTGGAGGTCCGCACTGAAATTCGCTCACGACACGGATTCACGTTCATCAAAATGTCATCATTTTCAACTGTACCCGTTTGAAACACAGGAAGATCTGATGCCTGTTTTTAAACTGAAACAAAAAAATCTAGAGGAAAAATATGGGCCAGATCCACAAAGCCATTGCGCGCCTGTTGCACCAGAAGATCCGTGTAAACAGCACCATAAACAGTGCGTCCTGTCCACAGAGGGGGCGCTAACATGAAAAGTGGCAGAACATTTCCCGAGACGCAGGTAGCGGCAGGGGGCGCCACACTCATTTGAATGTATTTAAATCAGCCATTACATGCAAAATGACACCTTCAATGCAAATAGGCCTCACTGGAAACAGCAGCAGATCCACAGAGTTTGCACTCACGTCCGCACCTCCTGACGACAGACGCAAACACCGCCAGTCAAAACCAGGTGGCGCAGTTTTCATCTGTCAAAGTGTTTCTGGTGCCAGAGCGACTCTCTCTGATAATGATATAGAAAAATATCAAACACACACACACACGCACACACAATGCGGGAGCGCCAGCGATCAATGGCTATGTTCAGTGAAGGGTCAGAAAGGTTTTTCGTCAATAATCACTGAAGCTGTAGTTTCTGAGCTGATCTTATCAAATATAAAATCCATATTTGAATTTATTTATTTATTTATTAACATGACATAATCTATTATAACACTGCATGTTTCTGGGCGTTTTTGCGCCTGCATATCATTAGTGCTAAAAAAACTTTCTGGATACGACGCAAAGGTGATTATGGCCACAAAAGTCGCCGCAAAATGTGCCTCAATTTAGCGCTGCGCTCCATTCTTCTGGATCTGGCCCAATGTTTTGTAGACGGTTATATCTCATTAAGTCAGCCTCGGAAAGTACCACAAAAAAGGTTGACATTTATAAGGTTCCAAAAAATGACGGCCATCCACCAAAATCCAACTAACAGGCCGTTAAAGCAGCAATGTTGATGGCACCAAACACTGGGGAGGAAGCCAACATGTTCCCCTGGTCAGCAACCACCACACAATTTAATGACATCTTCAGTCAACTTGGCGTCATTAGCGCAGCGTCACACACACTTTCCTGACTCAAACACACACATAACAACCTTACAAACCTGATTTTCATTTTGTATCAATGGACTTTTGAAGAATGGCTGGTAATCCTTGTGGTCCCAGTTTCATCACCAAGAACAAGGCGCCGGTCTGAAGAGCATCGATCCACCTTCACTTCCTGTGAGGCAGCGCCTTTCAGCATCAAAAGTGGGGCAACGCAGCAGGCAACCAGAGGGCAGAAAAGGTCAACGAAGGGTCAATCCTGTCCTGCAACTGCAACATTGGTCTAACAGTCTGTACTGTGACACAAAAATAACTAATACATAGACAGACACCAAGATGCCTTGGTCTCAGGACCAAGTGAGACAGGATTCTAACAGAGCTCCCAACAAACCAGCAGGTTCAGATCACACTAGCTGCCTTTCCATCACCCCTAGAATTGTGCTCAACCTAAATATGGCCATAAAAACATAGTTCTCGTAAATCTTGCGGGACGAGATTTGAGCAGAATTACGGCTTATGATCTTCACACCATTCAATGGAAACACCTGCAAGTCTCAATTGTACTCTGTTGAAATGTTAGAAATATCACTTTTATTTTGAGAAAACCTGTCATGGAAACGCAGCTACTGACAGGGATTCACTCAATTCATGCACTCCCAGCTTCACACGAGTCCATTGGCTTCTTGGCATGTGTTTGTTGTGCTGACTGCTGAAAAATCATTCCACTTTGCCTGTTTACTTCAAATGTCTGTTGCCCAATCTCTTGTTCAGAATCAGGCTGTTATTTGGATGCACATCAGTCAACAAATGGCTCCAATCAGTGGCAAGGGAGCACCAGAGCGCCTCTCAGCCAAGCCTTTGTTCCAGCCGCGTGATGCCTTTACATCAAACACCAGTATGAAAGCAAAGGACTTGTGCTTTTAATGCAACTGCACTGCGCCCATTGTGAGACACAGTCATCCACAGGACGAGAGGTGTTTATCTAACTGTCACTGTCACATTGAGGGCCCAATTTATTGACTTAGAAATAGAGAACTTAAAAAAAAAAAACATCAAATGGACATGGATGAGTGTAGTAGTTGGGTTTACCAGAGAAATGGACTGATATCTGTGTGTTTTCTTGACTTCATAGCAGCCACACTAAGAGCTGATCCGCTTCATTGCAAAACAACTGGAGGTCAAATCTATGAAGGCCAAAATACTTTCCATCATCTCTCCAAAGCCTGGTGATGCCTGGCGGTATTAGAGTAGATTCATTTTCCTCACAGCCCTCTCACAACGTACACACACTCTACTCACAAGTGTGTAAAAATGGAATTAAATCAAATGTATTTTCCCTTATCGTCTGCCGGCTTTCCGCGAGAGGATGAAGTGGCAATCAGAAGGTGTTTTTTGGCTGGATGTTGGAGAAAAGACTCGCTGGGACCTCCAGCCCACAGCAGCCTCCAGCGCCGGTCCGAGAGCCGGTCTGAGTGCCGGTCCGATCGCCAGACACCAATTATTCCAGGAGTGAGGAGGTAAAACAGGGAGCCACGGAACTCTTTGGGCACCTGGAGAATTCCTCGACTTGGAACTCCAGTGGGAAATGAGCTGCGAATGTCCAACCTCTCATTTAGGGAGGAGAAGACGAGGGAACGAGGCCACTTCCTGCCGCTGTTGACGGATTCGGTGAGTCACTCCAGGATCCTGGTCACTCTGGGATCCTGGTCACTCCAGGATACTGGTCACTCTGGGATCCTGGTCACTCCGGGATCCTGGTCACTCCGGGATACTGGTCACTCCGGGATGCCAGTCACCCCACTGAGCCGCAAGCCTTAGACTCCAGCTGAGGAGACTGGGTAATGACTTCCTGCTGCGGTGGCACTGAAGCACATCCATTGAGGGAAAAAAAAGAAGAGTGTATGTGGCTGTGACATTGTGCAGACTTTCATTTTCTCTCATACTTCCATTCATTCAGTCATCCTGGAGGGACCTGCTGTCCTTTCTCGGCTGCAGTCAATGTCACACTTTCTTTTTTGATTCTCTGGCTCCAACAGCAAAGTTTTTCACCAACTCATTTCACTGTCAAATAGTATTTAGAAAACCTGCATTTTCAGTTTGCCTCTTTTGTTTTACACAAGTTGTTGTTAGTTCATTGTTGTTTTCTCTATTTTTTTTTTTTACCTCCGACCATCCAACCGCTAGTTCAAACCTCACTAGCACCACGTTGAGCAGGTGTCCAGCTGAATGTACAGCCACTCCTCCACTAACACTGAAGTCCTGCGATTTTAATCTTGTGCACGTCAGATGAAAGTCAACTTCAGTAGGTCATCCACACATCAACGCTGCAGTACTGTTGTTGTTGCCAGCCATGTTTTGTTTCTTCCACTTATCCATCAAGTGGCTCCTGATTGGCTGGTGAGACCTTACACTGAGTTATTTTGTGTATTTGGTTTAGAATTGTTTAGAATGACCACTGGATTGTGCACCAGTGGACAAGGTCAAAGTTAATGATGTGTGTGTTTGTGTGTGTGTGTGTGTGTGTGTGTGTGTGTGTGTTTGTGTGTGTGAAGCCCATTCATCCGCCAGCTTTCAACACAAGCTTTTTATCTCCTCCTTCATCTTTGGCCCTCTTTTTGCCGCACCTTCGTTCATTAGCAGCTGAAGTCCAGTTGGACTCAGCAGTCGACATCGTCTCATCACCATCTGAGTCAGCAGTCAACACCAAACAGCAACGCTGGCCGAGCTGCTCTGCCCTCCGTATATCTGCCGCTCCTCACTGCCTGACCAGCGGCAGAGTGAAGATAATTAGACTTTTAGAGGCTGCAAGTCTGGAGGGTCCATCTGATTTACACACACACACACAAGTGAGCAACATGGCCTGTGCAGTGTGAGGATGGACTACCCTCAGTCTGTGTGTGTGTGTGTGTGTGTATGTGGTGGTCTCAGCAGCACCAGGGCTGATCATCCCTGTGACTGCAGCAGATGGATTAGTGTTTGACAGGATTGATTCACTGTTTGGCAGGTGAGAACCAGACAAACAGTTTCTCTGAGCCCAGTCAGTGGCTCCAGTGGCCACAGACAGTGGACCCAGTGGTCCCAGTCAGTGGCTCCAGTGGCTCCAGTCAGAAGTGGGTATGAGGCAGTGGAAGCATCCTCTCCGTCCTCTCTCAGCTTGTGTGACTGCTCTTTCCTTCCCTCTGCTGGGGGCCCTGCAGGCTTTTCTTTCAGGCAGGAGGCCAAACCTGATAAATATTGACGTCTCTTCCAAGAAATGCAGTGGGGTTCACAGTGTAAAGTGAACCTGCAGTAAAAGCCTGGCGAGTCGGGGGGAGGGGGGTCTCCCTCCTGACAGACATTTTTCTTGATGTCTCTCTTCCTCTCCTCCGTCCACCTCTGGTGATCACAAACTCTTCCTCTGCGTATCTCCTTTCTTTCCTCAGCAGTATTTTTAGCACCTCTCTCTCTCCCTCTCTCTCTCTCTCTCTCTCTCTCTCTCTCTCTCTCTCTCTCTCTCTCTCTCTCTCTCTCTCTCTCTCTCTCTCTCTCATCTTGTCTTGTGTTTCAGCTCCGGCTCCCTTTTCCCTGAACCTCCCCCCCCAACATTTCAAAAGCAAAGAAGCGAGAGATGAACCGAGAATTAATAACAAGGCAGCTGTGAAGATAAAGGCGGGGGGGGATTAAAATAGCAACACGGTTGCTGTCCGTCCACCTTCAGCTTCCAGCCCACAGAGCAGCGAGCAGGGAGACAGGGAGACAGGGAGGAAGCCTGCTAGATGCTGGATTGTACAGGATGAGAAGAGCCAGCGAGTGTCCTCAAGCAAACCTCATCACTGCCTCCATCACACCTGCTCACACCTGCTCACACCTGGTCACACCTGTCTGGGTGAACACGCCTCCTCACACCTTCTCAAGGACCCAAGGAACCAATGGCGGGACAGAAACACGAAAGCACATCTCCACCTCCCCACCCCCAATCTCTCCAGGTTCCAAACGTGTTTTCGCCATTTTGGCTGAGCAGAAAGAAAAAGCGCAGATGGCCGATGAGAAGCAAGCGTGGTTGTCAGGAAGCTGAAAATAAACTGCTGAGATCAGAAGAAGAAGAAGAAGAAGAGGCGGAGCCTCGTCCCTCCTACTGGCAGCAGCAGCAGCAGCTGCACCGCTGGTGTCCTGGCACACACAGTTACCCCCCCCCACCCACTCCTCCCTCCTCCCCCCTCCTCCCTCCTCCTCCCCCCTCCACAATATCCACATCCTCAATATCCTGCTGCTGCTGCTGCTGCTGCTTCCGTAATGTAAGCCGTCTGCACCTGTCAATACATCCTGAGAGGTAAATCAGGTCGCAGGAAAGAGGGAGGTGGGGGAGGCGGGGGATGAGGAGGTGAGATGGGGGGGAGAAGTGCCATGTACTCACTAGAAGTGCAGCGAGGAGAATCCAGAAATGTCCTGCTTCATTCCAGGGCGGCTGCTCACTAAATCCACGGCGGCGATTCCATCGAGATGCTGCTGCTGCTGCTGCTGCTGCTGCTGCTGCTGCTGCTGCTGCTGTTGCTGCCGCTGCCGCTGCTGCTGCCGCCTTCGGGTGTCGCAGGAAAAATGAGCTTTCTCAAATGGCGGGGATTTTTGGAGCACCGTTTAAAAAAACAGATCCATGAGGGAGAGAGAAGGATGGCGATACGTGTGCGTGTCTGTGTGTGTGTGTGTGTGTGTGTGTGTGTGTGTGTGTAATTGTGCGATATCTCCGAGCGTCCGGGAGCAGATTGGACGAGTCCTCGCCAGCCGTCAGCGGAGCAGCTACACGTGCTGCTGCTGCTGCTGCTGCGCCTCAACGACTAAGGGGAGGAAGGAAGGAGGGAGGAAGGGAGGGGGAGGAGCTGCAGTATGTGGCGGCAGATTGAGAGAGAGGGGAGGAGGGAGGGAGGAGGTGCAGACACCCCCCCTCCCTCCTCCCTCCGTCGCCCCTCACTTCTTCCTCTGGCTGGGCTGCAGCGCCATGTGAGCAGCAGGAGACGATGACATTGTTGTTCCCTCACGTCTCTGTCAGATCGTCGACATGCACACCTCCAGCACCCGCTGGCTGGGCCAGGCAGGTAGAGGAGGTGGAGGAGGAGCAGGAGGAGCAGGGGGAGCAGGGCAGGAGTGTGTGAGGGGAACAAACATGCGTGGTGTTCATCCAGAACAGTTTCACATGGTTTGGGCTTAAAAACTGGTGTTTTGGTTTTGGTTGTTGGTTTGAGACCAGGAGGACGGAGCAGCAACTGTTGATGATGATGATGATGATGATGACTTCATCATGAAGACTCGTTAAGCTTTTTACTAACCTGATGTATTTCATGGTCACAATCAAAACAGCTTTTTCAGACTGTGAATGTCACCAGGCCTGGGACTAAGGGTTAGGGTTAGGTTTAGGTAACCCTAACCCTAACACTAACCCTAACCCTCAATCACTCAGTCACTCATTCCATCGCCAACTATTGGCCTGGCAAGCTAACTACAGCCTTCGGAGTCGTGTGGTCGCACGTGTCTCTTGTGGCGCCTGGACTGAAGGTGCTCTTGGATTGGTCGGTTGAGTCTGTGTGACCCTGAGCCACCTCACCACCTCCTGCTAGTCTCCACTCCTAGTACTCATCAGCTTCCACCACCAGAACCAGGAGGAACCAGGACCTTCCTCCTGGTTCCTCCTTTCACACTGACAATGTTGCAAAGTCGAGCGCAACTTTATTTTAGTCTTGAGAGTTGAACAAAATGCCACAGCCATAGCAGTTTGGTGACTCAGTGACTCAGTGACTCAGTTCTATGTGTGAGGTGAGTCGATCTATTCGCCGCGTCTCTGGCCTCCTCCAGCCAGCGCTAACACGCCCCCTCTGGAGGAGGAGGAGCACGGCGGGCTTCCCTCGGCCCACATGACTCACTCGCCATAATCCCACGCCGGTGATTCACGCTCGCAACCAGCCGACGCTTCCAGGCGCAGGGCGAAGACTGCGGCGGGCGCCGGTGGTCAGGGCGCCTGCCGTGCTCGGCTTACACACGGGATTAAGAGTTGGCGGCGGCGGCGGGCAGCGGGTGGGTCGGTTGGTTGGTTGCACCCCCCACCCCCGCAACACACACACACACACACACACACACACACACACACACACACAACCAGATATCTGTCCTCTCCTCGCTTGTCAGCGGGAGCCTTTCAGTGACTGAGGCGCTCGGTTGGTCTAAGAGGATGAAGACGACCGTCCGTCACACACACACACACACACACACACACACACACACACACAGCGGCAGAAAGCGATTGGTGCGGCGTGCAGAGGCTTCCATTGAGGGGATTTCTTTCTTTTTTCACAAGGACACGAGGCGGTGGATACAACGGCTGTGCCAAGGAAACATTGTGGAAGCAGCTGAAGGTGATTCACTTGTTCTGCATCAGGATCAGATCACAAACAAAAGGAATCAACCAACCAAATGACTTTCTGTGAGGATTCGTCTCAGCGAGTCAAGTTTTGACTGCCTGTGGAGGCTCCAACACACCAGACACTGTTTGTGACCTTTCCACATTCATTATGTTTCCAGTTCAGCCTTTTCTGCTGCTTCCAACGTCAAATTCAATTACACTTCAAACTGTAACTACAAAAAGAAGGAAGCAAAAACCCAAACACCTCTGCAGCCCTGGATGTGATGAAAGCGTCCGTCTGTAAGAGCTTTAATTAGAGTTGCTAAATTAATTAGCGCTAATGAGGGTCCGTTCTAATTACGTGTGGTGCTACAAATTGTAATCCAGGTTTAGTCTGAAATGATGCCGGCCTGCTGCTGCTGCTACTGATGTTGCTGCTGCTGCTGCTGCTGCTGCTGTTGTTGCTGCTGCTGCTGCTGCTGTGTCTGATTTGCCATCACAAACGTTTGTGCACTTGCATGGATGTTTTCAGTAGCAGTACCTTGCAGTTAACCTGCAGGATTGAAAATGTAATATATATTGTTTGCACAGCACCGTATCAAGAGATATTGTGATCCTACATGCATTAATATTTATTTTGAAAATGAATGTTAATCTACAAACCTAATAAATTCTCTCAGCGTTGGTGAGCAAACTCAAGAATTGAGTCTTGCTGCTCATCAATTCAAGGCCTCACGAGCAGCTACAGGTAGGAACGCAGGATAAATAATCTCAGCCTGGTGAATTTTCCATCACGGCTCAAATCTAAAAGTGTTTTCTCTAAAAAAAATAAAAAGACTTTGAGTCGGTCGCCTCGCCGCCACTTGGCAGCAGACGACGGAGGCCCGCAGGACAAACAGCGACTGGGCCGTTGTGGAGGTCGATGCTGGCCGATAAGCGCTGCCACGATCAATACTCTGTGTCTCAAGGCCACGCCGACACGCACAGCGCCACCCAGAAAGCAGTGACGGCTTTGACGGCTCCCCACGCAGGGGGTGAGGCCGGCTTAGAAAAAAGGAAAAACAGCACGAAGGGTAAAGACCCTCACAGCAGGAGCGCAGCGCCGGCATTTTCTCCACCGCCACACAGACGGATGCTCGTGTCGCACGCAGCCAATCACACGAGGCCATGAATTATTAAATGGAACCTCCAGCAAGGAGCAGCAGCAGGAGGAGAGAGAGGGAGAGAGAGAGAGAGGGAGAGAGAGAGAGAGAGAGAGAGAGAGAGAGAGAGAGAGAGAGAGAGAGAGAGAGAGAGAGAGAGAGAGAGAGAGAGAGAGAGAGAGAGAGAGAGAGGGAGGGGGGTGGTGCTCCTCCACCAGGTATCTGCTGCTGCCGTCCTCCTTTAGCATTGGCATTGCAGCTCTGCTGGGGCTGCAGGCACACACTCTCAGTGCCCCCCACCACCCCCTTCGCCCCCCACCACCACCACCCCCTCCCCACCCAGTCCCACCAACCCTGAACGTCAGCCCCTGAATTTCCCCACGGATCAGCACGGCCACACCGAGCACCACGACGCTCAAATTGATGTGCGTGCCTGCCTATGCGTGTGTGTGTGTGTGTGTGTGTGTGTGTGTGTGTGATTGCCTCAACAGCAGCATAACAAATTGCCGGCACTCAGCAATCTCTTAAGTGTCCTGTTGCGAATGTGAAAAAGCCAGACTCACTGTTTGGAATTTCCAACAGCGCCACCTGTGTGATTTTCCTGCAGGTCAACGCAAAACATGCTCACACACACACACACACACACACACACACACACTGAGTGAGTAAGGTCTGATTGTTATGATAAAGCACAGTGGCGTGGCAGCGCTGGAGGAAAATGTGTAGATTTCTTTACCACTGTCAATTTTTCCCTCTGCACACAAAAGCGTTTGTAAGCACAAAAAACTGCATTTTTCAGAGCTCCTCTTGTGTCAACTGCTCCCCTTTCTTTGGCAAAAAGGGGATGGGGGAATTAAATAAGGTCCAGCGGGTCTTTCCTTCCAACTGTGAAGCTGAATTCCTTTCAACTGAGTCCCGCAGACAGGAATGGAGCAAAAAGGCCCAACACAAAGAGAGCAGAGCGCCGGTCAATTGAATATTCAGCTTGGACGTCGGCCGTTTAATTTGCCATCGAGTCGGCCGCTCGTTGCTTCGTCATTAGGTTATCGATCACCGTGAGGAGGTAGAGGGAGGCAGAGGGAGCCATCCGTCAGCCAGCGCTTCAGCCCGCTGAGTGTTGACGGGGCTTTGCTGTTTGCATCAAAAGGTAGAAATCCAGTGTGGTGAATTCTTCAGGTGGCTTCGAGGGATGTAGATGTTGAAGGAGTCTTCGCTGACACTGACTTGGTTGTATAAAAACTGGTTTATTGCAAAGAAGTCAGAAATCAAACAGGCACCCGGGTCGCCTGGGGGGTTCTCTTTGGCCTGATGTGAGCAACTCCCAAGGATCCTTTGTTCACATCTCCTCTTATACACCCCTGTAACCTGAGATGAAGATACATGGAGTGGGGGAGAATCTATACATTTCTTAGCCGTACCCCCAAGTGTCTACCAGCGCAGGAATGTGGCGACGATGGTGAATAACAGGAAGCCCACTTGACCAGACCCCTTTGCCGATGCCCCATATGGAATCAATAACTGCCTTATATGGAGTGGTTCAAATGAGTTCACGAACATAAGTTCAAGCAAGTTCCTATACATGGGTTCATACACATAAGTTCAGATACTACAACACCATCAGGCTTCACATGGCAAATCACTTGTGGCAGACGGCAGATATTCACTGTGCAGCACGACGGTCATCACCTTCAGCAGTGCTGTTCAGGAGCACTGGCAACCATGTCAGCAAGCGTCTCTGTTGGGTTGCTCTGAAATAGTTTCTGATTGTTTGGAAATGCTGCTGACTCGTTGACCCGGTCAGTCAGTGTTAAATCAGTCTGTTGTGATTCAGATACAAACCCGACGGTCAGTTACGCCCCAGCAGTCAAACGGCCAATAGAAAAAGGAAATCGATTATTTCAACACCAGCTGGCAGGTTGTTGAGTTCTGCTGTTTGGACGAAGACGTCGGTGTTGTCAGGAAAATTGTGAAAGCTGCTGCAGACCGACAGACAGACAAACTTTGTTCTTCCACTGGACAAGGAGTGAGCAGTGGACTGCACGATGATGCAACTTCCTCTCACCGAGGGACGAGTCGCTCCCACACTGCTTCTTGTCCATGTCAGAGAGCTGCACCTCTGCAGAGTCATCATGCAAACACGTTAGAGTCAGTGAGCATCATGATTTATCATTATGATTTAAACAGGATTTATTGGTCACCAGCAGACAGGTGAGACTGGACCATCCAATCCAGAACCAACAATCCCCAACACAACACTGGGACACAGTCACGGGATTGTGTAATTACATGGTATTAATGACTGTGCTGCGTGTGTTGCTTGTGTATTTGTTGTTGCAGTTTCCGCGTTTCTTTTAGTGTCTTGACTGTCTGGCACTGTTTCAAATTCACAATAAAAGTCCATTTTATTTTTCCAAGCAGAACACATATAATGACAACATCCACACAGACAGTTGCAACAGTGACTTGTGTGTGACCAGTGTGGTGGTCTCCCAGGACCAGACTCACTGGTGGCTTTGCAGACGGCCAGATGAAGGTGTGAACAGTGACTCCTCCAGCAGAGAGGATCCTGGGTAATCTAGCTGCTGTTCCTCTGTTAGCCAGCGTTAGCGTCACACCTGCTAGCATATGATGCTACTTTACACAAACTCCTCCACTCCACCCAATTCATTGATTCTTTCTCTCTTTCTTCTTCATATGTGGATACCTCTGCATTCCATACAGTTCCCTCCTGCTGCTCTGATGAGAAAACACAGTGTCATCTGCAAACATCACAGTCCACCGAGGCTCCTGTGTCTACACACACACACACACACACACAGGGAAGAGTGACTTGACCCCCTTGATGATGTTGATGATCTCCACTAATGGAGCCTCCTGCCTGTTCAACATGGCCGGCCAATTAAACAGCAGCAACCCCCAGCGTAAAACATTACGATGACAATAAATGTTTGGTTTTTTTGCTGTTCTGCCTGATTTCAGTCTTCCTTTTACCCCCCCCCCCCCGTAACAAGTGACATTAAGGGTTTTGCGGCGGATAAATTATACACAAAAATGATCAGAGAGCAACAACAGTTTGGAGCTTAATTAACTGCTGCGGGCCAACGAATAATGTTTACGGTGTCGGCTGCTAAACTCGCACGATTAATCACATTACGCCGCTACCTCTGCTCCCCCATCAGAGGCTGGAGCAGCAGCAGAGGAGAGCAGCGACGCATCAGCTGGGAGGGCCAATCAAAACAAGGCAGCCGTGACGGCACCGCTGCACCTGCTGCTGCTGCTGCTGCTGCTGCTGCTGCTGCTGCTCCGTGACATCACCGTCAAGGCATTTCAAAAAGTACTAACTAGAGCTGTGATTGGCAGCTGTTCAAAGCGGCTCGTCGAGAGCGAGCGGTGAGTTTTGGAAGCAGCATCGGAGCGTCTGTGTGTGCGAGCAGCTTCAGGCTGCTCTGAGGATTTAGTGGCAAACAGGTTGACAAGCGCTGCCCTGGCACTTCCCCTCCCGGAAAGACAGGCGGGCGCGGCGACGCTGCAGGTGTGGCGCCGCAGGGTGTTGGGGGTTTGGGAGGTTCTAGCAGCAGCTGGACCAATGGCAGCGCAGGCAGCTCGTTAAACACACCGTTACATTCCACACATGGAAATTAAA
The DNA here is from genome assembly GCA_009823395.1 of Thamnaconus septentrionalis. NCBI lineage: Eukaryota > Metazoa > Chordata > Actinopteri > Tetraodontiformes > Monacanthidae > Thamnaconus > Thamnaconus septentrionalis. The sequence continues at coordinate 18,051,137 of CM020513.1, forward strand.
GAGGTGAGCGGCTGGCAATGACGAGTAACTGTCGGTGCTTACACACTCAACCTGGGACTGGCACACACACACACACACACACACACACACACCTTCACTTGCTCTAATTAGACATTTGCAGGCATTGGTTCTCAGCCTCGTCCTCCCTGATGAGCAGCAACAGTCTCTGCTTCCAGACAAGCAGCTCTCCAGAAGGATGTTGTTGTTGTTGTTGTTGTTTCTTTTCACTTGTGTTGTTGTAAAGTTTCCAGTTTTCGCCTGTGAATTGGTTTGGACCCACTTTATGAATCTAAATTCTCAACAGTTAACTGGCCTTTGCCTGTTTGTTTGTTTTTTCCAGTTTTATTTCACAGATTGGTTGAGACATTTGTTTGTGAGCTCATTTAAAAACATGTGTTATTTTTATTTATTTATTTAATGAAGCATATGCTTGACCTGCTGTGTGTGTCAGACTGTCCAGAAGAAGATGAGCCAACTGCAAGGTCAGGCCAGACTGGCAAGAGCCGGAAACAGAAGCTGATGATCCCAACGTCGGCTGGAAGCAGGTGTCCAGATTCAATCAGTTGGAGATGAGAAGGTGCTGCAACTGGACGTTGCTGTGATTCAGGAATCAAACAAACACCTGAAGATGGAAGGATGGAAATGACAAGATGAAAAAAAATACAAATATATACATATATATATATATATAGTACATTCATATAAATGTGTACATTCAACAGGAAGAAGTGTACATTCATAGAAAAAACACTCTTGAAACAGAACCACTTGAAAGTTGAAACAACTTGAAACAGGATGAAAGCAGATCTCTGGCGCCAACTACAGGACTCATCGAACGGTTGCTTGGTCCAATGTTTCCGGCACAAACTGCAATATTGTAACAATCTGTTCTTTCTAATTGTTTTGCCTCATCATTTATTTACCAAGATTGTTTTATGATAAGCAAAGGGACCAGGCACAGCTAGGAGTCGCCGCTGCATCACTGATCTGACGGCGGCAGTGGGTGAAGAGATTCCAGGCGTCACAACTTTTGGTGTGTAAAGTTAAAACAAGCAGTTTCATTTATTTGTGTATTTCTCTCAGTTTGGTCTCGTGGGACAAAGCCCAAAAAGATTCTCTTCAGATTCTCTCCACTTGTTCTTCTTGTTTTGCTGAGGCGTCGCATTTCTTCCAGTCACAGTTCGGGAAAAAAAATCCCTGATTCCCAAGACTGGACTGAAATGAATGAGCTAGAATGGAGATTCTCTTCTCTGTGGTCCCACACATGTTGTTTTTCTTTCCATTTTGTCACCTCGGGCTCGGCCAAATCAAAACGTTGTCACTTCCTGGATTTAAACTGCAGCTTTAGAATCAATGTTGCCACCTTTCAGCTCAGCTTGACTGATAACAGAGAAAACAACGCTTTGTGTTCTCAGTTACAGCCCCCCCCCCACCCCCCACCCCCAAACCCCACCCCACACACACACACACACACACACACACACACACCACCTCCCTTCCCTTTCTCACAACCCCTTAACCTGCCGTTTGAATAATCCACAATATCACTTCCCCATGTGAGCATGCATATTTATGGCGGCCTCATTATGCCATCAGTCAAAGTCACACTGTATATATCTCGGGGCCCTGTTATTGCTGCACATTGGGAGCAAAACCTCCTCTCCTCTGCTGCTGTGCCTTTCCTGTCGTTTCTTTTCTCCTCTTTTTTTTTTCTTTTTTTTCAATAGAAAAACACGGCAGAAAAAGGCGCCGTCGCCCCGGCAGACTTTTACACCTCCGGGAATCACAGGTGGCGGCGAAACGAGGCGGGAACGGGTGGTGGCGCCGCAGAGTAACGAGCACGCAGGAAGCTGAAGTTGTTGGGATGGAAGTGGGAGAAGCAGGAAGCCTTGAAGCTGGCAGCAGCGTCTCCAGACGGAGGACAGAAAAACAAAAAGCAGGGCTGGACAGTGTCTCCTGCCTTTGCCTCAGGACACACACACACACACACACACACACACTTTCCAGCTCAATAGCTACACTAACAATGCTCTCTTCCAGCGCTGCTGCTGCTTCTGTTTTATTTGTTGTTGTAGATGTGTATTGATTGTGTGGGTTGTTGTTTCAGAGTTCAACACACCATATCTGTTGTCACCCCCCCACACACACACACACACACACAAGTTCACCCTTGTTTTGTGTTTAGTATCATCAGGCGACGTCTCTTTGTTTTGAGTGCTGGGAGAAACAGACCTGAGCTCAGTGTCTTATTGACTTGGACTTAATGTCTTTCCATCGGCTTTCGATGCAGACAGCTCGCTGTTCACTGCTCTCCTTTTCTTTTGTTCTTCTGCACTTCTCCTTGTGTTTTTGTTTTTTTTAGGAGTTTGGAACTCAAGCCTGTCTGTCTTTGGACTGTGGATGAGACTCTGGAGAGAACCAGACCACGGCCACAGCGGTAACAACACAGTTCTTCAGCCCAGAGTCAGTCTGACACAGTGTCTCCCTCTACTGGGGAGTTCCAGACATTCTCCACGTGCTCGCCCTGATTAGCTTAAGCCTCGGAAACAAGCGGCAGCGAGAATTAAACGGGTGTAGCTTGTGTAATCTGGTTTAAAATGTTTAAGACATAATTGCCCCGGTCTTTCAGATCTCCTCACCTGCTCCCGTCACTTCTCAGAGGCTTACAGGAAGCAAAGTTAAGCCCTGGTGGGCCTCAAGGTCTTATGGTTCCAAATCTGTCACCAGTGGAAGCTCAAGTCTTTCACTGTGGAACATACATTACGGTCTACTGTGCATTTCCAACCTGTTACAACGTCTGAACTGAGCCTTTGCCTTTGAGTCATTTCAGCATCACAATGCTGTCAACTCATCATAGAAATTGCTTTCAAATGTCTGGTGGAGGTTGTCTTGCAGGATTTGGACCTCACAGCTTCAGAATCTTCAGAATCTGAAGCTGTCTTCAATCTTTGTCAATTCAGGTGAATTTCAAATATCCGCTGGTCGTTCTTCACCAAACATCAACCTTTTCTGGGGAACAGTTTGGACCAACGGCCAGCTTCTGTCTTCCTCAACCCAAACAAAACATCCTGTTTGCAGCATAAATGTCTGATTCCACACGTCCTCGTTGTCAATCATTCGCACAATAAGGTGCGACAAACGTGAAGCGGCATTTCAGTGCGTTTTGGGCAGATTATCCGGGCCAACTGAGAAATTGATTGTGGAAATTGACGCGCTGGAATTCTTAAATGTCAGGTTTACATTGAAGTGTGTGTGTGTGCGTGTGTGTGTGTGTGTGTGCGTGTGTGTGTGAGAGAGAGTGGGCGGGGGGGGATTAGATTTAGCTGTTGTGTGCTTGGGCTGATCTCTGGGCCAATGCTTGCACAAGGGTTTGTGTGCAGCTTACAACCGGCTCACCTTAATTACATTCTGCACAAGACTGACCAACGTGTGCCAGTGTCACCAAGAAACATTCCAGCAGATGGTTAATAACAGAACAGGTCCTGGTTAATAACACATCTCTTGTCTGTCTGTCATATTGTTTCATCCCATAAAGTTAAAGCGCACTTTCACTATCATTTTCATATCGTTTAGGATGTGCACGTTGGTCGACTGCAGTCTTGTCTTGGTTTTGCTTTTTTCTCTGTTGTAACGTCAAGTTGCTTTGCGAAAAAAGAGAAAAGAGAGAAAAAAAAATACTCGAACATTTAGGCATTTGTGATTATGAGCCACAGATTGTGAGTTCTTTTCCTGATCCCGGCATCCAGGCGAACAGAATATTTACGGATCTCGGCCGGAGGCGTGAGCCTGGTTTTCTCCTCACAGCAGAATGGATGAGAGATTCCACAGCAGACATTCAACCTCGGAATACACAAGATTTGTGTGGAATTTGCCATTTGAAATGATCGCTGTGGCCTTTGCGTGAGACATGTGGAGCCAGGAAATACAATCAGCATCCAGCACACAACATAAATGGATCAAAATCATTGGACTGCCGTTTTTTTCACCCTTTGATAGAAGAAGGATTTTTGTCCGTCATTGCAATCGTAGTGAGAAGGTCCTTCTCGTGGCTGAACTGGTCGATCAGGCTGCCAGTGGACTGATGACTGAGTGGAACAAACTGTGGAAAATGTGCCCTGCAGAATCAGAGCGGTCCACTTTTCAGAACACACCAGTGATTTATTACACAATCGACATTGATAATGGGTCCACTTCTGAATGAACATGGGTTCATCTGCTTTGGGTTTCATATTTGCTGTCACAGCTTCTAAAAAAGAAAGAGTCTACAAAAAATATCTGCAACTCTTTTCACTGTGCGACAGTAATGACTGAAGATAACCTGACTTTGTTTGGATATACATCACTGTCAAACCTGGGATGTCAGAATATACATATTCATATGTCCAAAACCATAAAGAGAGACGACTTTTGTATCCGTCGCCCAACCTCTGAGTGTGTCCTTATTCTGCATGACTGGCTGCAGTGGGCGAGCTGTCAGGGTGGGATGAAGTCGGTGTAGCACTCAGGCCGAGCGAGCAAGCGCCTTCTCTTTAATGCTTACAGTGATAACTGAAGGTTACTTGCTGAATAGAGCTGCCATGATAATTGACATTTAGTGATGAAATGCCTCGCATGGTGAATGCTAAGGGATGGGGGGAAGGAGGGGGGCTCTAATTACTGCCTATCCAAGTGTCAATAGCATCATCTGCTCCCTCCTAAATGTCACTTTTACATTGAAATGCTGCAGGCAGGGCTCCCAAGCACTAATGGCTGCTCATTGGCAGAGCCCACCTTCCAGCAGTGCAATGATGTGATGGACCAAAAGTCCTCCACTGACCATGCAGCTGCCTGTCCACAGGGTGGTGGAGAGGGTGGTGGTGGTGGTGGTGGTGAAAATGTCCAAGCCTCAAACTTACTGCTGCAAACTAAGATGACATTCCAGGTTTAAGAGAGAACATGAATCCCCAGGATGTTGTTGACTTTGCCAGTAGATAAATGGTATTTCATGCAGAAGTGTTGGTTTGATCAAACACACAACTTAAAGAGAAGCCACACTGATGGGACATTGTGGTGCCATCTTCAGTGCAGAAGAGCAAACAGAAACTCTTGGGACTGAAGCTTCCTCCTCATCAGTGGAAACACCTGTGTTCAACCAGCTGGGCCCTTAAAAAGTTTGTTGTAAGCAGGATGTGCATCCTGGTGACTGGGGCGACTTCCTGACCAGTGATCCGCAGCTGGTGACCCTCGACCACACGTCCAGCACATTAGAACCAGGACTCTGACAGGTTGATAACCAGTCACTCCAACATGACCAGTAGCTGTAGACCAGTAGTCTAGAGCCCAGTGGACCAGTAGCCCAAAGCCCAGTGGTCCAGTAGCCCAAAGCCCAGTGGTCCAGTAGCCCAGTGGCCCAGTAGCCCAAAGCCCAGTGGTCCAGTAGCCCAGAGCCCAGTGGACCAGTAACCCATGGCCTAGAGGACCAGTAACCCAGAGTCCAGTGGACCAGTAGCCCAAAGCGCAGTGGACCAGTAACCCATGGCCTAGAGGACCAGTAACCCAGAGCCTAGTGGACCAGTAACCCTGAGCCCAGTGGACCAGTAGCCCAAAGCCCAGTGGACCAGTAACCCATGGCCTAGAGGACCAGTAGCCCAGAGCCTAGTGGACCAGGAGCCCAGATCCCAGTCTACCAGTGGACCAGTCTACCAGTGGAGCAGCCCGGCCGCTGGCTCTCCAATCAATAGCATACAGTCAAAAACAAATTAAATCCGTCAAATCAACTCAGTCATCCAGTTGAATTCTCCCTCTGTGTGTTTCTCTTGGTACTGTCTGAGCGGCCCCTGAATGGCTCTTGTTGCACCGGCGCTAACAGATGAGAAGGTGACAGTGAAGGAAGCAGCAGCGGCAATGATGGATTTTAATGCGTTCATTTGGGAAAGCTAACAATGAAGATGTGTGTGGTTCTACTCTGTGCTGTGACCTTAACACAAGGCTGTCACAGCTGAGGTCCTGATACTCATTACCAGTTGCATCGGGGGAAGAGTGGGGGGCTCACTGCTGGGGCCCTGAACATGGAGGTCAGAGCTAATCACAGCGACAAGGCCGTCCTTTCAGGTCTAGACATCAGCGTCGTGGTCGTCTCTCTTTATGCTGCAGGCGACACTGAAGGCAAGACGGTCGTAAAATCTCCCTCGACTCAACCTTGGCAGCGGAACTCCAACCGTCGCAGGGCTCGGTCACGCCTCCACTGGACGACCGAATGAAATGAGAAGCAGACAGGATGCAGATAACTGGAGGAGATTGGAAAACAAGCCGCAGCAAATGAAACTTTTCTTTCTCACTGTTTTCTTTCTCAAACACAAGTTGAAGTGAAACAGTTTCCTGCAAACTCTTGGACACAATTTGGCATGCCGAGTCCCACCTGTGTTCAAGTTGGAGAAACTGATTTTTTTCTTTTACATTTGCATTCTCAGGAGTGGAGACAGAACTCTCCTTTTCAACGAAATAGTACTGTGTTTGGGCTTATTTAGCATTTGGCCAAAGCTTGAGAAATAAAGCTGAAAATCCTCAGCAATGCCTGAATGAAGAGGAGTGGAAAAAGTGGAAACTTACCCTGTTTAATAGTCTCGTCCAATAGGTAGAATAAAATGTTTCACATTATACCAGCACGAAATCTGTTCAGATACAATGTGACAAGAAAAATCGAGAAAAAAAATTAGCAGGGAGTAGTAAAATAATGATGGTGATGAAAGTCCCGACAGAAATAAAGATGGAAAGTTTGCAAGATGTTTCTCTTTATTTTCATCACGGCTCGTCAACAGTGGAACTGTATGCAAAAACATGTAGTGATTAAGAAGACCACTGTCGGCGCAGTACAGAGGTACACTGCTGGAGCACCACAGTATACGGCCATAACATTGAATTATGACCTGTGTCATATTTCAGTGTTATGCTAACAATGCAAGATTAACATTGGAAGATTGCGAGATTTTCACAAAGTAACATTTTATCTCAGCGTGGCCAATGAACAGCATGAATCAACACAAGCATGAATACTATTTACTTATAACATCATGAGAATCATACATTTTATTTCCAGGCGCCTTTCAGGGTGCTCAACCGCAGCCCTGCACAAGAGGGTGAAGTCAATATCAAGAACATACATCAGAATACAAACAACTGAATAAACAGCAGTGAGACAGCAGTAGAAAAGGATGATAACTGTGATCATTTGGAGTGCAGTCAAAATGGGGAATTTCTGGTATGTTGGTGAGATTTCATTCACTTTTCTTGATAGCTAGGACTCACTGGCTGGCCGAGGAGTCGACTGCAGGCCACCACTGCAAAGAACTGAGGGACGTGTGGAACATGAACACTTACTGGTCATTTGTAAAGCGGCCCACTGGGAGAATGTGCCTGTGGGGTTTCCCTCCATGCAAGGATGTCTAGTAAAGGGGGGGGCAACCACGACATTCCACTCCTCACGTCTAAATCAATTAGGAGCGGCTTTGGCATGGAGAGCCGCACACAGAATGACTGATGGAGTCAGCCGTGGGAAGGTGCTTCTTCACCAGGTTTCATTAATATTAGCCAGCCATGATATATTTTAAGGCACTTTACTACACCATTAAAAAGGAATAAGGTTGGTAATTGAACTTGGCACCGGGGCGAATTTGTATGAATCACAATGAATCATCTCACGGCATGGAAATTGGTTGGAAAGAAATTTCCAGACACCTTCATTTGACCACTGTTGCTTTATTAATATGAAGCGTTCTGCTCTCTCTCTCTCTCTCTCTCTCTCTCTCTCTCTCTCTCTCTCTCTCTCTCTCTCTCTCTCTCTCTATCTTCCTTTGTCAATGTCTTTGCCACTTTGGCTGCAGTTGAAATGTTTTTCATGGAAATTCACTCAGAAATGTTGCTGCAACATTGACTGACGAGTGTCTTTAGTGATTCACCAGCACGTCCTTACAACAAGCATGTAGGCCACAAACATTTTCCCTGTTTACATTAAATGACATTGAATACATTTAGTGCAACAGGAGCAAACATCAGTGCTGCCAAACCAATCAGCTGTTGAAAGAAGCAAAACTGAGAGGGCACAAAGTGGATGAAATCAACTGAGGACGACAATATTGATTGTTTGGTGTTTTATGGGTTCATGCTGTGGGCCAAAAAGACACACACACACACCCTCAAATATTGACGTGTATTTCATACACTGGACACATGTATGATGTCCCAGAGAGTTTGATTGATGGAAAGCTCTTCACCAGCAGATCTTCTCGTCTTCCTGTGGAATTTCCGGCTACAGTGGGTGGACGGCTGATTCATCTGCGGCGGCGCCGCTCTAAATGAACGTCTCTGCGAGGAGGAGCCGACATCTGGCCGAGGGAGGAGCAGTTTGATCACGTCGCCGCCGCTGCCGCCACTCACTTTAGCATCTGCTGCCGATGGCTGATGGCCGTCTCCGTCTCCGGAGTGAGCAGGGAGCGCGGGCAGCTGTTTGTGCTGACGTTGGCGTTGACGTTGACGTTGACGTTGACGTTGACGTTAGCGTTGGCCTCGGCGAGTGAGCTGGAGGTTGAAGAGGCCAAACAAAGACTGTTTGGATGTCTATAGCTGAGCCAGTGGAACAGAGCGGAGCAGCCAGCAGGTTCAGCCAATCAAAGGCACCGACAGCAAATACTGATTTACTCATTCTACTAATCTGGGATTGTTGGAGACACAGTTGGCATCGATAAAGAAACTTTCTGGTGAGACTTGTGATTATTAGCATTTTTCTTTTATAACATACACTATACAGACACTATATATATATATATATATATATATATATATATATATATATATATATATATATATCCACTGCAAGTCACTGTAGCTGCTACTGTCTCCTGCTCAGCCAATGCAGACGCCCTCCTGCTCTCTGTACGTTATTTCCACTCTAACCAACTACACCATGGTGGAGAAAGTGAGTCTGCCCCTGTCGTTGTTTAGTGTATCAAACAGTTGGGCAACACTTGCTGAGATGGAGAGAATCAATATTCTTCTGTCGCCCCCAGATTATTATTATTATTATTATTATTATTATTATTATTATTATTGTTTTATTGAGAATCAGAAATGTTCCCAGCGCTCCTGATGTCCTCGTGCCTTTTTTATTTTCCATTTCTGTCTCGACATCTGGTTTCCTGATCATCGATCCTACACAGTCTGTAACTAGGATCGACTGAAAACCTATTAAAATGTTTTTTTAATTTGTTTTCTTCCCTGCCAGACATTGAAGAGTTTCTCCTCCGTGCTCCATCTGGCCAAGTTGTTTTTTCTGACTGTTGTGACAGGAGAACAACGAGAACAACGAGAAGAAACACACATCTCCCGTGTGAGATATTTCAACTGGTGTATCTCAGCTCTGTTTGACTCTCACAGCCGATGATTTCAACTGCACTGTAACGACGGCCGGCAACAATGGAACCTCCCTCCTGTCTGATGAACACAATGAGGTGGACGTCTGTGTTTTCAACAAAGTCAAACAGTGGAACCGGCATTTACTTTAACATCGCCTCCAACTAACTCTGTGTGTGTGTGTGTGTGTGTGTGTGTGTGTGTGTGTGTGTGTGTGTGTGTGTGTGTGTGTTGGGGCAGATACTGAATACGAATGAAAAAAACACATTCTATGCTTAACATTTGCATAACAATCCCTGGCCTTTCTCTGACATTTAATATAGCCCATGAATTACAATCAGGCCCAATAATGAGATGAGAAATACCAAATGTGTCAGTAAAAGGTTCTCGTCCAATGAATGGCCGGCCCCTGGTGCTTTACCATGGTGCCTGAAGGCGACTGGCTGAATGGACAGACCGACTCTACCTCCACACTGGGACTCATTTTGCTGAATGTGTTTGGTGTTTGCATGACTCAGCAAGTATTGCAGCGATGAGGAAACCGAGATAGCTGAGACGGATTTATCGTGACGTTTTCCGACCAACAGATGTCAGCGGCGAGCTCGTCAGGCAGCGCCAGCGTTCGGGTCCCTCGTCGGCAAAAGATAACCACCTGCAGGGTCACTGTTGCAAGTGGAGAGGTTGCTGCTGCCTCTTTCACTTCATAGTCTCTCTCCTCCTCAACAGTCACCAACGTTCAAACTCAAAGCTCCGGTGTTGCATCAGATTTAAATCAGCAGCATTCTCGGTCCAATAAAGTGTTGTCCTAACAGCCTGTTTAGCCCTCTGTTTACTGCCTTCTGGAAAAACTGCTGCTTCATTCTACCCTGCAAAGGGACCAAGACAAGAAGGAATTCACACTGCTGTTAATAAATCAATAGTAACTTTGTATAATTTTGGGATATTGTTCATTTCTAACTCAGTGAATGAAGGCTTTTTCTATTAAAAGTCATTCATTTGTTGTTTGGTTTGCTGTGATTTCACCTCCAAATTGTCTGTTTGACCGTTACAAATTGGAGCAAATTGGCAGTAAATTGGCAGTACATTGCGACCGTTAGCAACTTGCTAATGAAGCTGCAATGTGATGCGTTAGAAGCAACATTGCAACGCGTCTCTGTGGCGTCTACAGCGCCGGGCCACCGGGCCATGACAAATCTAATGACAGCAACACAAGAAGTCTTTTGACTTGAGATGAAGGCCTGGAACAAGTGAAGCTCCTCCAGAACTCAAGTTCCTCCAAGTTCCCCGACTTAGAATTCAGACTTCAGGGGACGTTTCTTTATGATCTTGGGGAGCACAGCGTCGTACAGGAAATAACTCGGCTTTATGGTGCAGATTTCTCGACTTTTCAGCACTTTTAATGTTGGAACACTTTCTTTTTAGGATTCTGGCATTCTCTTTGATATTAGGAGCTGGCACCCATCCAGTATTAGTCGTCTTCTCTCCCTCTCAGCTCTTCCCTTCAGGGATCGCCGCAGCCAATCACATGCATTGACTTGACATATTTGTTTTTTACATCAGATGCACTTTCTGACACTGTGTGTGTGTGTGTGTGTGTGTGTGTGTGTGTGCAGGCTTGGAAGCAGCACCAGGACCACACTTGTTTGTCCCCCTGTTCCCCAGTCAGCCCAGTACGCTGCTCCCAGTCCCAGTTAACAACACCTGCTGTCAGATAGGTGAGTATGTTGTGAGGTTTGGTCACTGCTCAAGCAACCAACTGGCCAAAGCCTCGAAAGTATTGCCAGTGTGACACCTGCGGCCTCACAAAGTTCTCCCAGTTTGTGGAATCAAGAAGTTGCAAATGAGCTCCTGCCTAATATTTTATGTACTTACAAATGAAGTCACTTTAGAATTAATACATAAATTGTGGAGTTCACTCGGGGCTCATCTGCACTGCAGGAAGCTCCAACTGGATCTCAGAACCCACCTGCAGGCCTTTGGTGCTAAAACTCCTGCACTGCTGTCAACGCACTGTGAGCTTCCAGCCAGCGGTGACATAAAAAACCCAGTGAATGAATTATAAATCAAACGCATTACCTGACGGAACGTGAGAAAGCTGCATCAGTCTGTGGGGACCTTCTGAGAGTATTTGGTGGTTGCACCAGTTCCACAGTTTGACCAGCTGGGAGCCAGTGATTAATAAAGACAATAAACAAGATGAACAACCCAACAGGCCGCTCGCCTTGCACTGATCACTGAGAGAAGCAGAACCATTGCTTTACAAGTTGGTTTGACTTCAGTAAAGAAAGAAGTTCAGAGTTTATAGCCAACATAAAATCACTTTAAAAATAAAAGTAATGGATAAGATTTTGATCTTATTTTAGTTCGGGAACTGAGCTGAAGATGCCTTCGGCTCATCCGCTCAGAAATTATGTTTGTCTTCAGATATTAAAAGCTTGTGTTTTGAAATAACTTTGTGAAAATGTCTGAAATTACATTTTTCAAACCAGCTCATCAGTCAGTCAGTCAGTCAGTCAGTTTTGGGGCAGATCAGTGTCAGGATGAGATGCGGATCTCTGATTGTCCATCATCATCCAAACATGACAATCCTCATCAAGTCTAATGTGGAAAACTTTTCTCGTTCCGTGCCTGAGAACACGTCTGCCCAAATCAGTGTGTTGAGAGGCAGTCACAGCGAGAGAGACGCCAGGGTTGGACGGGACCTCGAACAGTCTGTCCTCCTCCGGGTGGTCAGACTGGGAACAGCGGGCTGGCAGTCCTGGGGGCGGGGGGGTTGCTCGTAGCTACCACGGCATCACTATGGATTTGGGTCAGAAGACTCACTGGTTATTATTCCATCAGTGTTGCTGCTGCTGAAACTCTCTAGTTTGGTTGTCACAGAGCCTCTGAATCTTCAAGCTAATAAATGAACAATCTATCTGTCTGTCTGTCTGTCTGTCTGTCTGTCTGTCTACCTTCAGGTGTATATCAGCAGGTGATTCAGGCAGGAAGTCAATAGTGTGAAACTTGGTGGATCTGGTTGACTGTCATCATAATATTCATTGTTGCTGTATTTTCAATTTTTAAATGTGCTGCTGCTGTATTTTACTAAGTTTAAAAAAAAATGACAAAGAAAAGTGACAAGTACAGATCAGGGTGCTTGAAGTGTTATGTAATACTATATATATAACATTAGTAGTTGCAACCAAAGGAAGGTGGCGCTGTGACTGGCTGATCACTCGTCTTATTTCCCTGATAATTGACGTTGATAATGTTTCCAAGATGTTGCTGATGCTGCTGCCAGGTCCAGATGTCACTTTGCGCTCCTCAGCGTCGCCCCCCGGAGGTTAGAATAGCGGTGACACTTCCAGAGACTCTTTAATTAAGCTGCATGTGAAGGATCTGATGTGACGCTGTTCAAATATTGGAAACCTTGACTTTCCTTTTTTTTCTTATGATGATGAAGGCCGTGTCTTTAGCGAGAGGCAGCGGTGAAGCTCATCTTGTTGCCGTGGTTACCAGGAGCCTCGCAGGGAAAGAACTCTTCCTTGGATCCATAAATTTGCATTTACTTTGAGGTACAGTACAAATGTACACGCAGAATCAAATCTATTTCCATCATATTGCCATAATAATAATAATAATAAACTTTTATTTGTACAGCGCTAAATCACAACCAATGGCGTCTCAAAGCGCTTTATACAATCAGAGAGAACCAACTGGGCCCCGGAGCAAGCAAGATGCGACAGTGGCTGGGAAAAACTCCCCTGTCTAGGGCAGAACCAGACTCCAGAGGGCCATCATCTGCCAGTTGGGGTGAAATACAAAAATAGAGGAGAGAGAGAAAGAGAGAAAGGAGTAGAGTGAGCCAGGGTGGCAGACAGGACAGAGTGAAAAACAGATAGTGAATAATTCAGGTGGAACCACCGCTGCTGCTGCTGCTGCTGTCATGACTGTTACTGCTGCTGCTGCTCGCACCTCGGGGTGCAACCGCCAACACGAAGCCAATTAGGAGCGAGTGCGCAATTAGTGACGCTACAAATCCAAACAACAACAGCATTGCTGACCAGCGTGACCTCGACGTGACGCCTCCCAGTTAATCTTCAGGAAGAATAACTTCATTTTAAAAAATAAGACACTGGAGATTCTAAAAAATTCCTTGCTCCTCCTGCTCCTCCTCCTCCTCCTCCAGCTCCTGTTCCTCCTCCTTCAGCTCCTGCTCCTCCTGTTCCTCCTCCTCCAGCTCCTGTTCCTCCTCCTTCAGCTCCTGCTCCTCCTGTTCCTCCTCCTCCAGCTTCTGCTCCTCCTCCTCCAGCTCCTGCCCCTCCTCCTCCTTCAGCTCCTGCTCCTCCTGTTCCTCCTCCTCCAGCTTCTGCTCCTCCTCCTCCAGCTCCTGCCCCTCCTCCTCCTTCAGCTCCTGCTCCTGCTGTTCCTCCTCCTCCAGCTCCTGCCCCTCCTCCTCCAGCTCCTGCTCCTCCTGTTCCTCCCCCTCCAGCTCCTGCCCGTCCTCCTTCAGCTCCTGCTCCTCCTGTTCCTCCTCCTCCAGCTCCTGCCCGTCCTCCTTCAGCTCCTGCTCCTCCTGTTCCTCCTGCTCCAGATGTAGCAGACAGGTGCTCCTGGACGTGGATGCTCTTTGACTGCAGTGTCACGTCGGTGCTGCTGCTCCCCGTCAGCCTGGAGCAGCAGCGGGACACCTGTCGCAGCTCCGTGTCCCGTCTCTCTGCTGCCTCCGCTGGAGGTGAAGCCTCGTCCACTTGTTGTTGTTGTTGTTTTTGCTGTTGTTGTTGTTCTGGCAGTGTGGGAGTCCTGGTCCTGACAGTCACGATGTCTTTTTGCTGGCCAAGCGCTCACTTTTATTTTTGTTGTTTTTGTTTTTCATGTCTTTCTCTCTCTAGTCATGGAGCGGGCGAGCGAGCGGCGCTCTGGAAGTTCCGGGTGAGTGGAGGAGGAGGAAGTGGGAAGCGATGAATTTGTCATGGTTTCGCGGGCAGCAGCAGGAGACGCTGGCCAGGCTGAGGCTGCAGGTGGAACAGAGGTGTGACTTTCACTGATGTTCCCTCATCAGGATGACTCATCTCATTATTATTAATAATAATAATAATAATAATAATAATAATAATAATAATAATAATAATAATAAATAACAATAATAATAATAATACATTAAGTGAGTGTTTCTTGTAATTATTGCAATTACTGTGTAGTTTATTTTTTCTATTGTTTTTAGTGCTGAAAGAGCCTTGTTTCCAAATTAGGGATCAATAAAGTACATCTATTTTATTCTATTCTATTCTATTCTATTCTATTAAATCAAGAGCAACAGACTCCCTCAGCTGAAACTTGTGTTCCAGGTCCTTGTCAACTTCTTCATATCATCCAAAATGTTGTTTACCGAAATGCGTCCCGTGAGAGTCGAACGGGTGAGTCGTTCAGGACTTCCTATGCTGCTCACTGGTTCCATCTGGGTTTGAAACAGCGACGTCGGTGAAGTGAAGTCAGGTGAGGTTTCTTCAGAGGAGGTGTTTGACACGAGGAGATGCTGGACCTTCACCGCAGCTCGTCTGGAAAGGAGCGCAGCAGTTTAACCCCATAGTGTCTCATCCATTTCACGGCCGCACAGCTCCTGTGTCAGTGTTCCACTTTCTGTTGGACAGCACCGGTACGTACACACATCATCTTCATCATCATCTTCATCATCATCATCTGGCTCTGCGACTGTCGCCATTCTGCTGGAGTCCAGCAGGACGGCCTGATGGGATGTGTCATGTGATCACAAGGAGCTGATGGGAAGACAACGTTCATCGGTGGAACACCGACGGACTGGAATAAATTCCTGGAAATGTTTTTTTTTTTTTCTTCCCATTTCTGGACGATGTCGGTTTGATTCCAGCAACTCACGATGAATCAGTTTGAGCCATAAATGAAGCTGGAGCTCCGTCCTGCTCACACTCTCCTCTCAGTCCTTCATCCTGACCACAGACTCATGCCCCCAAACACAACAAAACAAAGTCCCATTCAAAAACAAATAACAAATCTTGGCCGCTGAGTCCCAAAACAAGCAAAATGATACATAACACACAAATCCACAGGGTGTCACTGAACAAATCATAGAACAACCAACACAAAGCAACAAATCCAGCATCAATACGACGACACACACACACACACACACACACACATACACAGTCAGTGTGTTAACTCCTCCTCCCCACCACCATCCCTTCATTTTCCTCCCTCTACATTCCAAACTCTCCTTTTCTGAATTGTGACTGAATTATTTAAATTCAGTCACAATTAGTTTAAATCAAACCATTTCATGTGTGACCTCTTGTAAAAGCTGCTGTAAATCCTCACCAAAACATATAAACACTGGCATCATCTGCAAAAAGTTAACATTTCCTCATTTCTGATACTTGACAGAATAAAATGACTGTACAGAATGGAGAGAGTCGGTCCTAATATTGACCCTTGAGGCGGCCCACACCTGCACCTTCTACCTGTGGAAATGACCAATCATGACCAATCTGGACCAGCTGTTGTCTGGAGAGCTTCTCAGCCAGTTCAGTCCACCACTTCCAATCATTTCTCTGCATCCTTTTAAGAAAAAACATCACCAGGCCTTTTTTAAGTCCATGAAGACTCAAACTGCAGCTGCAAAATGTTCACTTTGTCCTGGAAGAGGAGAAACTTTGCCGTTGCTACATTCCAAGCCAGAGCTTCAGAAGTGTTTTCTTAATATTACAGTATGATACACTGGGACCTTATGGAGCCCTGGTGGCCGCTGACTGCAGAAGGTGTTGAGCAACGTAAAGGGCGGCTGGATGCTTCTGACGCCGACGATGTTCCAGCTCCTTCACCAGAAACAAAGCAACAGACCAAATCAATCAGTTGAGGTGATTGTGTGCAGTCAATAGCAGCACAATAACTGCTTCATAGGGGAACAGAGGAACACGTTGAAGAAGCACCTGGAAATGAAGAGCCAATCCAGCGTCAGATCATCCGTGTCCACCTCCACCGTCACTCCCCCTTTAAATTCCCTCAGTGATGAATTCATGTTCAAAGCAGCACCAGGGATCTTTCAGACCTTGTATCAAATATGTGTGTTGCCCCGAACACATTATGTAAATTCTACAGCATCATCTCCAGGGTTTCCCATAGAGACGTTCCTTATTCAAATTCAAGGAGCTGAGGAAAATCACTCTTTTTTTCTTTCTCAAAGGCCTCTGGGCATTCTTCTTGGTATATATATAAATATATCTATACATACATATATATTTTTAGTACAACATGACTGACTGGTCACTGTGAGAAAGGCTATTAGTGTAAAGGGTTCCAGCGTTTGGTCTGCTGGGATCCACGGAGACACTGCATGCATCCACAAATGAAAAAAGAGGAAGATGGAAGCAAGAGAGACAGACGGAGAGGAGGAGGAGAAAGAAGAGGAGATGAAGTGTAACAGGAGTAGATAGGAATGAGGGGGCGGGGGAGGATGGAGGGATGGAGATGGAGAAGATGAAGGTGAGGGTGCAGGGATGGAGGGAGGAGGGAGGGGTGTTCTGAGTGGCAGTTTGAGAGCCTGAGGAGGCCTGATGGGAGCAGGAGGAGGTGAGGAGGAGCCACCTGGAGGAGGAGCCACCACATGAGTCCACATTCATTACATTAGAAATAGAATAGAACAATAACCTTTATCAATATCACACTGGGGGGAATTGAGTCATTACCGCAACAATATAGTGCAAAAGAAGAAAAACTGATCTTGAGTAAAAAGAAATAAAGAAATAAAATGATAATAAGATATTTACATCTTATGGGCAGTTGGGTGATTTTACAAGTTCTCTACATAATGTGGACATGCAGCGTTTTATTGCATGGATTTAAGACAGAAAACCTGCACGTGATGTTCTGACTGAACTGACGTCCCTCCAAGCCAAGCGAACGCCACATGTTCAGTGTGTGTGGATGGTAAAAGGTCAAAGGTCAGACACGTTAACTGGCTGTTGCAGCAGTGAGATACAGCTCGCCAGCAAATGTTAAGAAGTTAGCAAAGCACCGTGGAGACGCAGGAAGTGACATCGCTCCATCCGTAACCTTTTCACAACATGGGGGGGAGGAGGGGAGGGTGTCAGGCAATTACCTCCTACTGTCACAGCCATGTTCTGCTTGTGAAAATGGCAAAGGCATAGGTCAGAATGGGTGTGTGTGTGTGTGTGTGTGTGTGTGTGTGTGTGTGTGTGTGGTTCCACCATGACCTAAAAACAGCGACAAAAACAACAAAACAACACAAAAGGAAAGAGACTAAAAACAAAACTCCTCCAGACTGATTCACTGACTGACTGGTTGACTGACTGACTGACTGGCTGACTGGCTGGATGGATGGATGGATGGATGGAGGGAAGGGATGGATTAACAGAGGTGAGGATGGAGGGTTGATGGAGGGATGGATGAAAGGATGGATGGATGAAAGGATGGGTGGATGGATGGAAGGATGGATTAATGGAGGTGAGGATGGAGGGATGGATGGAGGGATGGATGCAAGGATGGATTAATGGAGGTGAGGATGGAGGGATGGATGGAGGGATGGATGGAGGCGAGGATGGAGGGATGGATGGAGTGATGGATGAAAGGATGGATTAATGGAGGTGATGATGGAGGGTGGATGCAAGGATGGATTAATGGAAGGATGGATGGAGGATGGATGGATTAATGGATTAATGGAGGATGGAGGATGGATGGAGGATGGATGGAGTGATGGATGGAGGGATGGATGGAGTGATGGATGAAAGGATGGATTAATGGAGGTGAGGATGGAGGGATGGATGCAAGGATGGATTAATGGAAGGATGGATGGAGGGATGGATGCAAGGATGGATTAATGGAAGTGAGGATGGAGGGATGGATGGAGGGACAGGGAGCTGCAGCAATGGAAAGGAGCTCCAGAGTCTCTGGCAAGCAGAAGATGATGATGATGATGAAACCTGGGGGTTGGTGGAAGCTGCTGGCTGCTCACTCTCACCGTCACAGTGTCGTCCTTCCAAGAAGTGATTTCTTAGAAATGAACTTGGACCTTGTCGGTGTGTCGTTGTTCTTTATCAACGACAGCAGCAGCAGCAGAGACTGAGGCTGCAGATGTGTCGCTCTGCTCCCTCACCTGCTGCTGCTCGGGCTCGCTGCACAACACACAGCCCATTTTAATTATGCAGCTCTAGTAGTTTTTTCTCGTCCCTTCACTTGAGCAGAGGGCCATTAATTCAAAGAGACAGTTGTGCCCCCCCGCCGCCCCTCCGCTCCGTAAGCTTCCCGCGAGATAAAGGCACATTGCTTTGACGATGTCGGCTCTGCAATAAAGAGCCGTGCCACGCGTCAAACAAGGAGTGACACATTAGCGGCTTCCTGGCTGGCGATGAGTGCGGGGGCATTATCCGCACAATCAATCCCACCACTGTTTTCCCAGGGAACGCCGCCGCTTGATGGGAGTTGGAACAGCGCCGCTCTTAAAGCCGCGTCACCGCTGCTCACATCAACGTCCTGCCACGCTGGGCTCTGCAAAAGCCCACAACTATCACCTTAAATGTGAAGGCTTTCCACTCGCAAAGCAAAGCAGCAGAGGTCAACATGGAAAAACATCAAGGAAAGATTTACACTTCGTGTCTCAAACTGAGCCCGTTCCCCAGAAGGACGTGAGCGACAGCAGCAGCAGCAGCAGCAGCAGCAGTAACTGAGCTCAACAATCACTGGGTCATTTTACCCAATCAAATCATTTGGAAGTGAAAGAGCAAAGGCCACGTTGCTCCACTGCTGATGGCTGCAGGTCAGGAGCAGCTTCACCATCTTCTTGACAGCTTCCAGCCACTAGTTTTTGACAAGTGAGGTTTTACTGAGGTTCATCTTCCAAAGTCCAAGTGCCAAGCAGGGAGAAACCAGACAGCTGGGGATCAAACCAACAACCTCCACCAGCAGAGGACTGGGAGGTTGAGCACCACCTGTCCACCACTGCTGATGCCCAGCTAGTCAGCTGCTCTGCAATACCAAGCATCACCTTTACATTGTAATTGTAGGTGTGGAAAATTACAGCTGCAGGTGTGACCTTTCAGCAACACTGTGATTAAGTGGCAGCGCCAAATGGGAAAAAAGGAGAAGGTGGACGAGGGAGCGTGTGGCATTTCAGGACAATGAAGACCACTGTCAAGACATCAGCAGCAGCTTCAGATGGAAAAGATTAGCTGTCAACGTTGTGTTTTTCTTTCCCTTCTTTTTATTATCAGTCAGGAGGAGACAAAGAATCAGAGAGATGAACACTTCATAATCCAGCTTTGTTCTGGGTCCACGAGGAATCAGACCAGGGGTCAGAGGTCAAACCCAATCTAAACTTTCCATCTTGATGTGAAGTGTGGGAGCAGAACTAAAACAGCGACAGTGTTCAGGTTCTGATCTCTTCTAAACAGTGAGACCAAGCACCAAAACAGGTTATTAACGTCCCAGGTCACTAGCGAGCGCAACCACTGCTAAGCTAAGCTAACAGTGTGGTGATCCTGGAAGGGCTGCAAATCAATGCTACTTTTATTTTTCAGTTTACAAAGTACTTCTGTACTTTGTTTGGGTGTCTAACAATATCTAAAGTCAATGTGCCTGAACAACAGCAATGGTCTTTTATTTCTAAAAGATGAGGTAAAGAGAGGTCAGTGAACGCCTGCTGACTCTTTGCTTACAAATTCAAATGACTACCGGTAATTAGTGCTGATAACTTCAGTCTATAACTGAGAAATGACTAAAAATAAAATAACAATACAATCAATGAATCAGCAGCAACAGGAGTTTCCTCCCAGTGAAACCCCTACTGGCAGAGACCAGGAAGTGATCAGGTGCGTAGTGATCCAGATGGCATCAGCAAGGAAGTGACAAATTGCATTGCGGACATCTGTTGTGACGCTGGCAGCAGCATGAAGTCAATAGCAGACGCATTGAAATAAATAATTCACTCCTGCGAGGCTTCACGTCACCAGAGGGGGCAGCGCTCTAAATCAATTAGACCTCTCCCTCCAGCTGCCCCGGCCACGTCCTGCCGGGGGCCGGGCCGGGCACATCCACAGGCTGATCAAGACTCACACATGTTGCCTGAACCACTATCACACTGGCCCAGGACCCCCAGGGAGAGCCAGAACCCCCAGGACCCCCAGGACACAGGGAGAGCCAGGACCCCCAGGGAGAGCCAGAACCCCCAGGACCCCCAGGACACAGGAAGTGCTGAATCAGAGGCAAGTGGCCGTCCTGCCTGGATGTGTGTGTGTGTGTGTGTGTGTGGCTGACCGTGGCCCTGCCAGATGGAGATGCAGCCTGCGGTCATTGACACCTGGTGGGGGAGCAGTGCAGTGCAGTGCAGTGCAGAGACTCGCTGCTGCTGCCAAGGAGCCTCTGAAGCAGTAACAGCAGCAGCAGCAGCAGCAGCAGCAGCAACGGCAGTAACAGCAGCAGCAGCAGCAGCAGCAGCTTCCTCCTGCTCGTGCTCGTGCTCGTGCTCGTGTTGGTGTCTGACCCGTGCCGTGCTGAAGCAGACCTGCTCTGGAGCGTACCGTGACCGGGGAAGTTTAGCTCTGCGCACTCCAGCACGGTGTGGAGTGCTCAGCCCACAGAGTGCAGAGCGCTGGTGCTCCTCCAGGGCTGGAGCGGCCCGGTGTGAGTGGCTACTTGCAGCCTGCTGGCAGCCTGGAGGCCTGCAGAGCTCCCAGCGCTGGACCCTCTCCCAGCCTGAGTCACAGGCCGTGTGCTCCTCAGGGCAGAAAGGTCATCAGATGAAGATTACACCAGCACGCCTTCTTCTCATAACACAGTCCAGACACGTCGACCGTGCAGGGGAATTGCCACCGCCGCGCAATAATGCATGAAAGGCTTTTATTAAGTTCCGTCGACGCTGCTGAAATGAGCGCACCTGAAAGGAAAACTTTCCGTTACATGTAGCGAGTGTGAACCTGCAGGGAGTCCAGCATCACCTCGGCCTCATCAGAAGCCCACCAGTGAGTCCAACCGCACTGAACACTTGCTGCTCACAGCTTCTACGATTCCGGCCACATTCTTTTGAGTCCTTGATTCTAAATGTACGCACGTGTTCCATGTCCGGCTGAATGTGCAAAACCTCCTTTGATTCACAGTCACTGCGGTGGCCAGACGACACACACAGACAAATACAAACTCTGCAACACAACACAACACAGACATACCAAAAAAAAAGCCAGACGATAAAAAAGTGGTGTATAATGTAGCATTGAGCAACAGGTTACTCAATTAATGAGTGTTTCCTTCGTATCTCAAACTATATTCCAATATATTCCTCCACTGACATCCGACGGCCTTGGAAATGAAATAAACAGATAAAGTTATATTCAAACAGGAACTTTCCTTGTTGCTGTTGCTTTTTTTTCCTTCCTTGTCATTAACACGACTGATGAATCCTTCGCATCTGACTTTCTAATGAGCTCCCAACCTTGGAGAGAGAAAATCCTCATTCTCCAGCGCACAGACGTGTGACTCAAGCAGCGACCGCGGCGCTTCCCCTCCGGTGCCCAAACTGTCAGCCTCACACGGGGCAACAGAATGTGTCGTCCTCCCCCGCAGAACAACACACCTGGGCCGCACGTCCCCTCACACCGAGCTGCATAATGAAGGCTGGACGGTGGGGAGACCAAGAGAGACGACGGGAGGAGGAGAACGAGGAGGAGCGATGACGAGACGCTGCCCTAACGACACGCACAGGGAGAAATTTAACGTCAACCAGGACAGATTTCGCTCAGCCACGTTCAAGTGGTGCTGCTGTCTGAAGGAAACTCATAATAAGTCGGGCGAAGAAAAGATCGTTTCAAGGATACAAACAAGAAGATGATTCTCACCTCCAGACACTTTGCCACTTTCCAAGGTTAAAATATAACTTTCATTTAGCAAACAAAAGAACATAAAAATGCCATAAACACAGTGCCGTTCTCATGAGTGACACTTCAATAAAACAGAGGATGATGATTTCTTCAGTAACACAATAATAACACCGGGGGAAGTCAAACTCTCATCACACTCATCTTCACTCAACAGGTTCCACATCAGTACCACCACCAAGGTTGCTTACTGTATTAATATTGTGGTGACTGTGTCCCTGTTGCAGCCACTCTGTGAATATATCAACACTTTTAATTGTGTGATTATTGCACAAACCGTGAAAACACACAAAATTCAGCTGCTTTACATTTTACAGTTGCACTGAAAAGAGGCTTTCAGGCAAGGGGAAGCCTTTCCAATATCCTGTGGCCGACCCGGACTGACCCAGGCTGAACCAGGCCGACCCGGGCTGAACCAGGCTGAACCAGGCTGACCCAGGCCACAGGGTGGAGAGTTAAATAAGACTGCAGCCTTCCTGCGATGTATTTTCTCCGGGATTGGAGCTCTGCTCTGCCTTCACAGCTGGATGAATGTCTTGTATTGCAGCGTAGGTGCAGCAGCAGCAGCAGCAGCAGCAGCAGCAGCGGCGGTGGCTGGGAGGATCATTAGCATGTGTGGTGGGCTGCTCCTGGAGAGGCTCCATCGATCGGCCCTGGCAGCCCTGCGTTGGAGCTGCTGATGTTCCCGGGGATCCTCGGAATCAGCTGGTTGTCATTCTGGCCGGAACCCCTCAGCTTAACGAGGCCACACCTCGGCCGACCCGGCCCCCACCTCGTTATTAGGGTCCCCGCTGGGGGGTCCAGAGGGTGAGGGGGTAGCTGGGGTTCACGCCCTCCCCCCGGAGCCACCGCCAATCGCTGTTTTGGCTCCGGCCTCGGGAATGAATTGGCCTTGATGAGTATCAAGATTGATGCTAATTGGCCGGTTGGGGTCTCTGTGTGTCAACATGAGGAGGTTCCACAACATTTCAGCCAATGAAAAGTGACTCTGCTGTGGCTGCTTGGCCTCGCCGTCTGTCAGCCCTCAAATCTTCCATTAACTGACCCATACAACAGTGTTTCTCAACTGGTGGTGAGACCCACTTTTGGGTCACAGAGCTGTTTTGATCAGGTCGCGGCTTTGTGGGCATAGAGGAAATGTTGGTCATTGATTTTGCAGGACGCAATTGAATCTTTTCAATACTTTGTTTAGCTGTCATGATAGAAAGTGGGTCAGTGTTGATATTTTTGTGGAAGAGATTTGGGGGTGAGTTCAAGGAGAAACACGAGGGTCCTGAGACTCCACCAGGTGACAACCACTGCTCTAGACATCATTGTGTTGCTGTGCTTGAGATTCTCTGGCATTTTTTTCTTTTTCTAGCTCTGTTGTCTTGTACCTCGACACAACCAGGCCCACAGTTCACTCTGCAAATCTGTTTGTTCGCATCCAGTTCTGGGCTGGAATCAATGCCAGACTGATCTGCTTCCCTGTGAATGTTTAACCGGCCTGGTAACACCGTCCATCCTCTCGCTCTTATTCTTCCTCCTCTTTGATGAACACTCAGGTGTCAGCCTGAGGAAAAGTGGAAGATTTAGTGTGCGCAGTGTTTCACTATTTTTTGCCATGAATACAGAAGTTTGGCCTGAACTCTATGGATTGAATCGGTGGCTTGTGTGATATTTATTTCCCTAATTAAGACCGGCGCCCCCGCTGGCTGGCAGACGAGGTCGGAATCAGAACCCAAGCCAACAAATCCCCACTTTCACCTCTGGAGCAATCTCCTCTTCTTTTTGTCCTCCTCTAATTAGCAACATATTAGAGGCGCAGAGAGAAATCTCATTAAAGCCAGAGTGTGTGTGTGTGTGTGTGGTGGGGAGGGGGGGCTCAATTTGCTTGTGGAGAGTTCAGTGTTGGTGTCAAGGGGAGAGAGGGAGTCAGAGCCGTCTATCTGAGCCAATCCAAAGCCGGGAATAAATCCTGCTGCTGCTGCCGGAGGAGCTGCAGTCACGTTTCTGGATTGTGTCTTTGTGTTGCTTCCTCACCAATCCAAACCTATTGAGATTTACGCCGCTGCCGCCGCGTTTAATCAACTCGAGTCGGACTACGTGCGTAAGCAAGTCGCGGCGCCGCTGGAAAAAGAAACATACTGATGAAGCAAATGTGTGGAGATTAAGGCCTTTATCTTTAGGCTAATTTAATTTAATACCTGGAAGAGTGTGGAAGAGTCGCCAGCGGGTGGATCGCATCGTCTGTCTTCTCTCCCTTTCATTCTCTCTCTCTTTCTCTCTTGCTTTTTTTCATCGACCCGCCGTCTGAAGTCGACCTTGTGTGAAGTGGTTGCACAATTTCACCTGACTTTCAAAGATCTAAATGGTTGGAAACGGTGCCTCTCTGTGTGGGTGAACAATGGATTATTCACAGAGGAGTCCATCAACAAACACAATCTATTCATGAACAAAAAAATCAAATTAGAATTTGAATCCTTTCTTGTCACAGTTGTGACAGTTGTCCACATGGCAAGATATGAACATGACAAATCAATAGAGAAATCGTGAATCCACACAAAGTAATATGATAACAAGATGTACAAAGAGCATAAAAACAAATGTAATAAACGGTGGTGACAGTGCTAAACGGTTTTTCATCTTTTAAACTCAGTCGGTGTGAGGAATGATTCCACTGAGCACACAAACCCCCTTTTCATTCACTTCCTGCTTCTGGTTCCCTGCCTCTTGACTTCAACACCTGTGTCTGCTTGTTGTCACCTGTGTGTGTCACCTGCCCTCAGTAACAAACAGTCCTGGTCTGTGTGTCTGTGTTCTCTCCTTGATTCTTCCTTGCCTTCATCATGGTGGATTCTGCTCTCTTCTTTTCTTTGTTTCTTCATGGACTCTTTTCCTATTAGTCTCCCGTCTCTGTGGTTTTTGTCAAGGTTCACCTTTAGTTTATTATTTAGAATAAATATTATCCGTCCTGTTGTTTTGGGTGCTGCCTACACTCTCCTGGAGTGACTCCTTGCGAACTGCGACTTCTTCTGGTTCCTTTGCGTTGCAGCTTTCAGCAGTGTGCGAGGACTTCCATCATTTCCTTGGACGAGGCCGCAGTCTTCTGCTCCCTCTTTTACTCCATTTATCCCCAGAGTTTGAGTGGCTCCCCGAGCAAATATCATGCAGCACTCAGCTTAAATGTCAAACTGCGGCCTCCCCTGGTGACGAGCTGCCAGCCAGTCACTGATAAGGCTTCACAATCCTGTTTTCCGCACATCCGCACTGGCAGCCAGCTGCAGTGAAGGGATGCAGGCTTCCCGCAGTCACACTCCTCTCAGAAAAACACACTTATTACACTAGTTAGGAACATGTGTGACCTTTACTCTGCCATTTATTTTATTTATTTGTTTTTTGTGTTGGCTTTTGGACAAACAGCCTTTTTTCTTCCTCTCCAACACACACACACACACACACACACACACACACACACACTGAGTCCCGGAGCTTCCTGGGAGGTTGTTTTCATCCAGGTATTATTCGGCTCATCCATCCAGCATTAAGTGGCACGCTGCGTTCACTTTGGGCAAAGTCCTCCAGCCGAGTGGGAGGGAAAAGTCCGAGAAGTGAAATGGTAATTGATGGAGTGTCTGAAGGTCACTGCACTGCCCACTAATGGCTAAAGCGTTCCCCACGGTCCCACTGGCCAAATCCCTCTTCTAGAACGCTGATTTCCTTCATTGCCAGTAAAATTGGAAGGAATCCACTCGCAGCCGCAGGAAAGAGGAAGGAGGAGGAAGAGGAGGAGGAAGAGGAGGAAGGAGACACCGACTTTCTCTTCCACACTTTAATGTGAAGGTTTTAGTGCTGGATGTTTCTAGAGGACAAGGTCACATACATATGTGTGCTTCAGCCATGTCTTATTTCTTCATCATCATCATCATCATCATCATCATCACCATCCAGACTTCATACCTGTGATTCTGTGGTTCTTTATTTTAAGAGCACGTCACTCAAGGAATGTTGAGGTTCTGCATCCTTTGCTTGAAGGAAGTTCCATCTGCTTTTGTTTTTGACGACCCACTAAAGTAACAAAGCCAGTGTGTTGGCACAGCAGCAGTTTGACAACAAACAGTGTCGACGTCTGTGTGACGTCCAGGAAACGTCTGAAAATCTTGGGCTGCTGTCTTCACCACTGCAACCAATCACCTGCCTCCTTCCAGCCTCCTTCCAGCCAATCACCTGCCTCCTTCCAGCCCTCCTACTAACTTCAGGTCCTCTTTCACGACGTCCATAATTCTCCTCTCTGCTCCAAACTCTCTCCGTCTTCTTCATCACCAACGTCGGGGAGCAGCAAGGACAAGGTGCTTTTTTTGACAGCCACTTTTCTTTTTATTGTGTTTTGATATTTTACAACGGTCTCCTTAATGGCCCTGACTGACATTTCAATGTTAACCGTGTTTGTTGACAAAAAGATATAATGGCTTTCTGCATATTCAGCTGGAGCGGCTTGCGACAGCGGCTGACTGAAGAGGCTGTGCAATCCACTGAACAGTGTCAATGTGGAGTTTTAAAACCCTCAGTGAGCCCAGTGGCGTGTTGGCTGCCACTTCCTGCCTCCTGCTGCTGCTGCTGCTGCTGCTGCTGCTGCTGCTGCTGTTGCTGCTGCCCCAACAAAGCAGACTGGCACGCAGGATAATTATCATGCTCACGGTGCAGAATGTGATTCATGGAGCCGACTGGATGTCGTCCTGAGAGAAACAAAGCAGTTAAATGAGCGGCTGACGTGTCTTCACTGCACTCTGGCGACTTGCCGCTCATGTGATGTTCTTCAAGACGTGGAAATGAAACGACAAGGGGAAAAAACATGTATGACAATAATCGTAAACCCTTGAAACTAATGCAAGAGTCTGTGGTTGGAAGCTGTTTGGTCTTGGCACTTCAGCAACTTGAAAGTTCCATCCATCAGCAAAAAAGAAAAATACATATATATATATACACACACACACATATGAGTTGGACTCTTCATGGCGGTGGTCCGAACATTGGCGAATGAAGTGCAGTTTTCCGTTGTAGGGGTCCCGGAGGTGGTGCTGCCCCCTGGTGGAGACACAGACTGTCAGATGATGGTGAGCTGCTGGAGTCTCTCAGGTCCAGGAGGGAATAGCAGAGCTTTAGAGCCATGAAAAGAGATTTGTGAGGAGATTGTGGCTGTCAGCCGCACTCCTTATTAGCAGTTGGCTGCAGAGGCAGAGAAATGGGATATTCCCAGTGAATGCAGTGGGAATGAGGAGGCCGGGAACGTCGTGAGTGATGGATGCCTGATCCTGCTGCTCGCCGGCACAGAGAACCACATCAAGCTGCATTTTCATTGATTCATTCATTTTTTGGTATGCCTTTTTGTGGATTAGTTGGATCCAACACCTCCATCATTCACCTCCTAATGCAGATCCACCTGGCGCTCAGTCAGTGACTACAGTCTTTCATCTATGGCACCACAATAACTGCTGAAGTTTAAATTCAATCACCAACAAAGAGCTGTAAAGTGTTTTCTTTATAAAACTCGACCGCATGTGGAGTTGAAATAATACAAGCAGTAAAACATGTTGTGTCACTCTAAGTGCTCCGAGACTCCAAATGAATCAACAGGAAGTGGAATTGCTTGTCGCGCGTTAATCCCGATTTGCTTTATGGAGGCTTTAGCACAAACTGACGCCGTCGAAACTGTTTGGTTTAGTTTCTGTCGTTCCTCGTCCCATCACTTTGAAGGATCTTCTCGATGGAGCCGACTGTTCTGCTGTTGCTGCTGCTCCTGCTGCAGCAGGGTTGAAGGGGAGCTGAGGCAGCAGCAGGACCACAGATCGACGTCTGACATGTGATCTCCTGCCGGCCCACGTCTGGGAGCACCAGCCTGGAAAAAAGAAAGAAAAGAAAAGAGGCGGAAGAATGTGAGAGGATGTTGACGGCAGGATGAGCCTGTCCGCTTCACTATCTGCCACTTCAACTCCAGTCAAGGTCATAAGGTCATGAGGAACCAGGGATTCACTCCTTTTTGTGACAACTTCTCATGCGAGAGCAACTCACAGCAGCTCACAGCAGCCCACAGCAGCAGCAGCAGCAGCAACAGCAGGACCAACCAGTTTCTTTCTCAGATTGGGTCGCGGCTTCGTGGGCAGTTTCCTCCTTTTTAAATATCTTTTAATAAATACATATGGATTTACAGAGAGAAAATGTTGGGCCTTTATTTTGCAGGACCCACAATTCAGTTTACTAATTTATCTGGGCTAGCGTGTTTATTTTGAGGCAATAGAATTGAGTGTTGTGGATTACATTTGTGTGGTGACTTCATTATAAGCAAAGTAAACAGAGTAAACAAATGATGATGGTTCTGAAACCACCAGTTGAGAACCACTGGACTAAATGCATTAGAATTGATACATATCACGGACTGGGTCTTTTCTGGAGTAATTACAATAATCATTACATGTAAATATGTGAAATTGTTAAATAAAGACGGTGTGAAAATAATGTATATTTTTTTTTCAGTTTCTGTTAACAAGTTCTGATGGAGAAATAATAATAATAAAAATCAAGAATGCGTGCCAGCCGAGTGGATTCAATTTGCACTTCCTTCCTCTCGCTGCACCGCAGAAACATCAATTTGTTATCGCACTTTATATCTGATGTCAGGATATCAATGTGCCTTCAGCGCTTTACAAGAAAATTCTATTTGCAAACAATTATCTGCTGCGGTTGCGCCGCTTAAAAGCCGATTGTTTCCACTTTCCGCTGTTTCCCTTTCAGCTCCGCCTGCTGACGGAACATCTGCTGCTCGGCCGCTGCTTTTATCTAAAGTGGCCCAAATATCACCCGGCACTTTTATTTTTCGCCCCTGCCGGATCTGAACCATTAACCTCCGATGTGTCTGGTTTCATGCTCGACAAATCAAAACATGGCGGCGGAACGTCTGGTTTCCAGCTGGGACTCCACTTTTTCTACCATCATGTTTCCGCTTAACCTCAATTTTCTCTTTACAAAAAGCAGAGGCCTGAAAAGTTTTGGTCCTGAACCGGAATGAATTTATGGTGAATTATCTTCTTCTTCTTCTTCTTCTTCTTCTTCTTCTTCTTCTATTTTCTTCTTCTGTTTTGTTTTTGGGAGAGGTGATTGGAAACATGATAGAGATAGATAGATAGATAGATAGATAGATAGATAGATAGATAGATAGATAGAGATTAATATCAATGGCCACTATGCATGCACACACACACACACACACGGACACACACACACACATACAGAGTCAGTGTCTGTATTGATGGGCAGCATAGACTATTTGTTATCAGTGCTCAGAGCTGCTGCAACCTCATTAACACGTCTCGTCTCTGGACCAGGAACACAGAGGTAAAGACACACACACACACACACACACACACACATACACTGTAGGTGTATTGATTGAAAACATCTGATGCCAAGGCTGTGGCCGACAGTGTGTGTGTGGCCTCCAGGGGGAGCAGCAGCCGTTGCCACGGAAACAACCAACACAGACCCAATAAACAAGAGAGGAGACGGAGACAGAACGTTCCAACCCGACGGGAGGAATTCCGTGACTTCCACATCCACTCGGCAGCCAATTTATTCCGAGTAGCGTCCACTTGCTTTATTCAAACAAATGGCCAGTCAAACAGCCAATCACACGGCAACCAGTCAGACCATGGAGTGTATGTAAAAATGTACGATGGCTGACAGATGGATGACTGGATTCATGGTCAAGGCCACCTGGAGCTCCCACTCTGATTTGAAAGCAGAAGCTTCTTGACTGTGAGGTGAGCAGCGACTGCAGTGAGTCCACGATGGGACTCAAACCCCAAAAACTTCTTCTGACCTCCTCGTTGGCCTCCTCTTTCCAACTGGCTTCAGTCATGCAGATGTGGTGCCAGACCGATCAGCTGCAGGTCCCAGTGTTCCACAAACTGCTGCTGAACCACTGAGATCTTCACCACATCACATCCAAGTGAGCAGCAGCAGCAGCAGCAGCAGCCGCTGTGTGGTGGAAAATCAATGTATTTTTATGTATTTATTATTTTTGCACTTGACATGTGAAGCAGTTTGTCCTCAGCTGGTGTTTCTGAAGACGACCGGCTGTTGAAGGTTTGGAAGCAGTTCAGCTCTCACCAGGTCCGACTGCTGCGCTGTCGCCTCACTCTTCCTAGCAATAAGCCTTGTCGTGTACTCATGGATGTGTGTGTGTGTGTGTGTGTGTGTGTGTGTGTGAGTGTGGCATTGCAGCATCAGGCTCTGCGGTTCCCATTAACATCTTTTGACTGGCTTTTAGCCCATACATATTTTATAAAGCCATTACAAACACTGCTGTTAGTTAACTGAAGCATCAGTCAACACATCCACCAAGAGAATGAAGATTAAAATAAAAGATGACCTGCTTTAATTGTCCAGAAATGACTTTTTGGCTGCTCAGATCAATTCACAAATGTGTGTTTTTCGTGTCATTTTTCTATTTATTTTATTAGATTTAAAAAATAAATAACAAAATAATATTTTCAGAATAATTTCATTATTTCTTTTGAATTCACATAGTTATCTTTCTTTTGCACTGTATTGCTGCTGCAAATGTCCCAATGAAGGATTATTAAAGGCATTCTATTCTATTCTATTCTATTCTATTCTAACTCCATCTCCATCTTGTATCTGGTAGCACCTCCTCCCTGCTCCTCAGGTGGGAGGTGACAGTGTGACAAGAGTGTTGATGAATCAGCCGTAACGACTTTGGAGCAAATGGATGAAAATGTGGCCTTTTCCTGCCAACTCGCCTGCGCTGATCTCCTGCGTCGCCGCTGATTCCTGTGATGACGCCGCCGCCGTCCAAATGTCACGTCCTTTCATTCCTGCCGACGTCTCTTTGCTGAGACTCCTTTTGATATTTTTTCCCTCTTTTCCTCTCAGTGCTCTGGGTGAGTCACGCAGCGTCACGAGTCGTAGCCACGTCTCTCCGTCCTCCTCCTTCTCCTCCTCCTCCTCCTCCTGCTCCTCCGGCTGCTCAGCAGAGACACCAGCGGCTCGGGAAAAGTCCACAACGTGTCAGGAAGTGGGTGAGCGGAATGTTGTGGGTGTTTTTTGAAGCGTTGGCCACAGAAGGCGTGGAATTCTTCCATCCAGGACAGAGCAGCCAAGACGAGCACGACTCGGCTCCTGAGTCACTCGCTCAGGAAAATTGGATTCTTGAGTCTTGATTCCAGTCAGTCAGAGTTTGCAGGGAATCCAT
Organism: Thamnaconus septentrionalis; assembly: GCA_009823395.1. NCBI lineage: Eukaryota > Metazoa > Chordata > Actinopteri > Tetraodontiformes > Monacanthidae > Thamnaconus > Thamnaconus septentrionalis. The sequence goes on from CM020513.1 coordinate 18,082,664, forward strand.
ACGTGCTCAGAGGCTCCGCCCACTGGCAGAGCCGCCCATTCATTTGTCTATTTTGTGTGTGTGTGTGTGGGTGTGTGTGTGTGTGGGGAGGAGTGATTGGTTCAAATTTGAGCAAAAAAAATCGAATCTGTTGCTCATAAATAGAACTTCAGTGCGAACAGCAGCCGCACAACAGTGATGTGTTGTTGTTGTTGCTGTTGTTGTTGTTGAGATAGCTTGCTCGTGAGTCAGTGGACCACTCACAGATGAGTACTCGCCATCACCTACATCGGCAGACTCACTCTGGAGGTTTTGGACGATTCAGTGGCGACAGGAACGCTGTCACAGCGGAGCTTCAATCAGTGCATCGTGCGACTCCAACCCTTGGTTTGAAATCAGGAGCCTCCGCTGCCGTGACGTTGAAAGTATTCTCACTGTCACCTTGACGTGGCGGCGGGTCAACTGACTGGAGGCACCTGGCTCTGTTCACTGGCAGGCATTAGCAGGCGCCGCCCCCTGGTGGCAGTGCACCTGGCCCCTCAGCTTTGAACTGCCTCCAGAGCGACAGAGCACTGTTGTCAGAGCCACCAGGGGGCGCTGGACCTTCAGGACAGCTTGAGACTCAGAAAAACAACAGAACATTTCCACTGCGACTCTTCTTCTTCTTCTTCTTCTTCTTCTTCTTCTTCTTCTTCTTCTTCTTCTTCTTCAGATTCAAAGACATTTGGGGTCACAATAAAAAAAATTAATTAAGTTTTGTACATTTCAGTTCACCACCTATTTTTTGGGTTGAATTTGAGGTAAATCTGTTTTTATTTAAGGCCCTTTAAGAATGTGCTTTTCTTTTCTACCGTGCAAATGTACCCTGTAAAATACATTAGAATCAAATGTGATTGTAAATCAAAGCCTCTGTATTTCAGCCTCTGAACGTGTAGGTTCCATCATGCAGTGTTGTTTTGTGTGGTTTCAAAGAGCGAAGCGTCTCTCCTGCAGCGACCACGCTGCCAATATGCTGCGGCTTTTTTCTTGTTTTTTGTCCCATGAAATTGCTGCAGCCCCCTGTTTTCTTGCCTGTAGCAGCCAGGAATGATTTTCACCGCTGGATGTTGTAACCTTGAGTCCTCGGAGCGGAGGAGGAGGAAGACTGTGAGAGGGAAGGAGGGAGGGAGGGAGGCTGCAGGCTTGACATGTTTATCTGAGCGGTTCAGAGCAGGTGAGTGTCGCAGGGCGAGGTTATTCAAGTTCACTCAACACAATGCGCCGGGATGAAAAATAGGTCGACTCACAAATTTCTGCAAAACAGGCACCGCCGCATCGTCTGTCACCGTCGTCCTGACTGACTGACTGAGGCCCAGCAGCCCCACCAACTGGTCGACTGCTGCACTGACTGACTGATGGTGGTAGAAGCTGCTTTAATAGATGAGAGACTGTCTGCGTCTGGTCGGTTCATCTTTGTTTGCGACACTCGGTTGACTTTGTAAATCTGAAAATGTTTGGGTTGTTAAAAGTCACCCGCTTGTGATATGATTTGCATCATTTAGATACAGCTGATATAGTTGATGACGAAAGTTGTACATAGTTGATGCAATGTGATTGTAATAATAATAATAATAATAATAGATAGCTATTTTTAAGCTAAATCTTTAAAAGAAGCAATTTCAAAATAAACAGCTCAGTTTGAGGCACATTGAGACTGTAACATCAGACAGAAAATTCTCAAACTATGCTAAAAACATCCAGGTCTGAGGCACTAATGATATCATGACATCATGATGAAGAGCTCCAGAGGGGGAGGGTGTGTTCAGGTGTACAGTGGAGTGTCATCAGCGTAGCGGTGGAGTGAGATTCTCTGCCGCCTGATGATTTCACCAAGAGGGGGCAGTACAGAGCAAAGAGGACCCAGTCTGAGGAGCCATCACTATACAGAAGAATCCTGTGACTGACAATGACGTCACTATGGGAGTCAGCAACGGTCAACTGTGGATCTGGACTGACCATGAAACTCCTGGTTAAGAGGTAATCTATATATTTAAACATATATATAAATACATCAAAAATATCATACATACATGTCAACTACCAAAAGGCTCTTGACTTGTGGCTTTGGATCAGATCGCTCACCGTCGATATGTGGCAAAAATTAATTGCTAATATTTAACAGCTCATAGCTAATTAAGACGCAACATGGATTGAATCCACTTTGAAGAATGTGAACATCATGTCGAGGTCTTCAGTGAGCAGCAGCCCTTCAGTCTGGCGTGTGAGAGTCATTTGCAAGCAGGTCATTTGCAGCTCGGCCTTGAACACAACATTTTGCTCCCTTTAGATTTTGGTGGTGCAAGTCATTAATTGATGAGTGGTGAATAACGTGCTGGCAGACGATGGTCTGTGCTGCCCCACCCGACGCTGCAGCAGCCAAGATCAAAGTGGTAACTCCTCATTACAGAGCTGCTCTCAGACATCTTCTCAGCCTCCACTGAACTCTGCCTCTCTCTCTCTCTCCGCTCATTCTTTTGCTTTTCTGCCCACAAATCCTTGCTTCAGTCTCTCTGCTGTCATCAGCAACACACACACACACACACACACACACAGCAGGCTGCTGGTTCCAAACCCAACATTCTGATAAGCCGTCAGCAAGACACAATTACTGTCCCGTGAACGCAGTCAAACTTTAGAAGACTGAAAAATAAGGAGGTGAATATTAAAAAAAGAAGGTATTTCCAGTGGGAATTGTGAACATGCAGGATGAAGGATGAATCAGCTGTCGTTGTTGTGGTTGTTGTGTGTCTGCCAGGTTGAATCTAGCCAAGGTGAAGTTCATGAAACACACAAGTCAGAGACATCCTGGATGAGCTCCGTCCCACAGAAGCAGCAGCAGCGTCTCAAACATCTCAAACAAGTTTTCCTCCTGACACAGCGAGGAAAGGATTCCTCAGCAGGACTCCTGTGCGGCATCAGATACCCTTTGTGTGTGTGTGTGTGTGTGTGTGTGTGTGTGTGTGTGTGTGTGTGTGTGAGAGAGAGTTTGTGTTATAAAGGCTGAGAGGAATATTGTTTATTCATGGTTCATTAGTATTTGGTGAGGCAGTTCCTCCCTCCAGGCTGCTGCCATGAGACCCCCCCCCCACAACCTCTCCATTACCTGCAATTAGCGCCTCCAACATTTCAGGGATTGCTGATGTCTGACTAATAGCTGGCATCTATCACTCTGCTCGTGCCACTGCTCGCTGCTCCACCAAACAAAATAAATGTTTGTGGAAAATTAAAAACAGCATTGGTCCAACTAGTTTTCCTTTTTCCATCTTCACTGCACTGCGTGGAAATCCAGAGCCAGGCTCACCTTCCCAGTAACTGAGTAACTGCTAGTAGTTGTAACTTCTAGTAACTAACCGCATGGTGGGGAGTTGCAGCTAACAATAGTCAGAATTATCCATTCATCTATCCATTACTTTACTAAAAACAACAATTTAAAAAAGTGTTGGTCCAAAAAACTGAAGAAATACAAAATGTTTCTTCCTGCTGACGTCACCATGAGCTTCCGAGTGAAACAACAACAACACAAGCAAAGCTTGGAGGCAGCAACATTATGGAATTCAATGAAGGAAAACTGTCATTGAAGGTATGAATTAGCATAGTTGATGAAGAGATGAAGCTTTCAGCTCTGCTGCTGTGAGGAACCACTGCTGCAGACACAACACTCCACTGTTCCACTTGATCAACTCATTTGCTGTTTATTCAGTTTCCTTTTTGAGCCTTAATATTCAACTGACCGCTTTTTTTTTTCTTTCTTTGATCAGCGGCAAACCGGCGTCCTCGTGCCCGTCTTGTTCCTGCTGATAAGCGGCAGACAGCTGTGGGCCGTAATGATGCAATATTTGTCAAATAAACACCACAGTGTGCGAGTGTGTGTCTGTGCGGCTGGAGCCCAGTCCAAACATGCATTATGCAGCGAGATCTGCCGCTCTCTCTCTCTCTCTCTCTCTCTCTCTCCCTCTCTCTCTCTCCCTCTCCTCTCTCTCTCTCTCTCTCTCTCTCTCTCACCCTCTCTCTCTCTCTCTCTCTCTCTCTCTCTCTCTCTCTCTCTCCCTCTCTCTCTCTCTCTCTCTCTCTCTCCTCTCTCTCTCTCTCTCTCTCTCTCTCTCTCTCTCTCTCCCCTCTCTCTCTCTCTCTCTCTCTCCCTCTCTCTCTCTCTCTCTCTCCTCTCTCTCTCTCTCTCTCTCTCTCTCTCTCTCTCTCTCTCTCCCTCTCTCTCTCTCTCACCTCTCTCTCTCTCTCTCTCTACCTCTCTCCCTCTCTCTCTCTCTCTCTCTCTCTCTCTCTCTCTCTCTCTCCCTCTCTCTCTCTCTCTCTCTCTCTCTCTCTCTCTCTCTCTCTCTCTCTCTCTCTCTCTCTCTCTCTCTCTCTCTCTCTCTCTCTCTCTCTCTCTCTCTCTCTCTCTCTCTCTCGCCATCTGCCAGACGACGCGGCAGGAAACCGGAGCAAAATGTGGAGCAGCGCAGGATAAACTGCAGCTTTGGGCTGCAGCTGGCCTTCACTGGCCGCCACCACTTGAACCACCGAGGCTGTGACTGTCACCCAATCAGACGCCTGCGTCTCAGTGGGCTCACTGCTTTTGTAATTAGAAGTACTTTTTTTAAATGGAGGCTGCAAGTTGAGCAGGAATTTACCAGCAAACGGCGAAAGATGATTTGATGTGATGATGATGATGATGATGATGATGATGATGATGATGATGATGATGCACCTACTCATTGACCAGACCTTCTCCTCACTTGTACAATAAGTGTGACTCATGTATTTCTTCACTTGCTGAGAGCAACATTGAAGTGTCAGTTCTAATCACTTCCTGCTTTATTTTGAAAGTCCCCCATTGGTTCCTGTTGTCGCTGTCTTTACATCCTGTTGCACTTGATTCCCTGGTGAGTTGCACCTGAGTCTCGTTGTCTCAGTGTATTTCAGCTGCGTCTGTCCTCCACTCAGTTTCCAACCACCTCTGATGTGATGACGAGTGTTGGGCCAACGGTGTCAGCTGGGTGTCAAGGTTTTCATGCCTGCACTGAAGGAGCACTGTTGAACTTCCTCCACTGCAACTCTAGATCCAACATGAGTGTGTGTGTGGTGTGATGTCCCCACTAATCCATGAATCTCTTCCCTCACTTCCTTCAGCTTCCAATTTAAAAGACAAAACAGAAAAAAACAGAATGTACAATTTACAGCTGGGAATATATATATATATATATATGTGTGTGTGTGTGTGTGTGTGTGTGTGTGTGTGTGTGTGTGTGTGTGTATAAAAGAGTTCTAGAGGCAGAAATGTTGGCGCGTGGCTCAGTGCAGCATCCTGAGCTCTGAGCCGCTAATGAGATTTTGGTGCGGAACCTCTCGTCTTCTGCCCAGAGACAAAGCAGAATATGGCAGCCGCACAGAACCGCTCCTGCCCCACAGGCGCTAGCGCTACTGCTAGTGTGCTAGTGTTAGCGGCGGTGCATGGCGGAGCGAAGAGATGTTCTTAACAAAAGGAAGAAAAAAAAAATCCATCACGCCGCAGATAATTAGGCGAGCTTTGATTGTGAACAATAAGTGGTTAATTATCTTGCCAGCGATAGTGAGCAGCAGCAGCCAGACACACTGACTTGGCCTACATAGCAGTGAAGCCTCATTAGACACACAACCTGCCTGGGACTGGGTGGGTGGGGGGGGTTCCAACAACACATTGCCATTAGTAGCGAACTGCAGTGGCTGTGATTGGACGCCATGACCCAACTGTCCTGAAGGAGCTCAGAGTCTCAGACTGCACAACTGCTGCTGCTGCTGCTGCTGCTGCTGCTGCTGCTCCTGGCAAACAGCGCCATCTCTGGCCCACTGAGGGAAACATACGCACTGTAGCGGTGTAGCTGTGTTCTCGTAGTTGTGTTCTGTGTTTATTTGTTGTCATAATGTTGGTAAACGTTGGCCCGTGAAGGCAACACACCGTCATTGGCTGAGGTCAGGTGTGGGTGGTGCGAGCGCGGGGAGAGAGAGAGAGTGAGAGAGAGTGAGACAGGTGTGAACAGAAGGGGGAAGACGCGGAAAGCCTTGGTTGTGTTGTGGCGTTGACTGCGACCCACAGCAGCCTGTGGAGGAGCTCAGCAGCAAACCCTCCAGCCCTTTAGTCGCCCTCCAATCAGTTTGCAATGGCCACTGGTTGGTTGTCAGTGGAATATTATGAAGCACTTGACAGACGTCAACATGCTCAACAGGAAGTGGCCGTGAATTTAGAGCAAGCAATAAAAAAAAAAAAAACTGTTTTGGTAACAAAGCACATTTAAAACCATTTGGGAAATTTCCATATTTGATTGTGTGAAATAACACAAAGTCTGTTGAGCAAACTAAGTTGATTTAAAATGCAAACTTGGAAAAAAAAATATTCCACTGTTTTACACTTGCACGATTTTTTTGCATTATGTTGTAAAACTTTAGGGAATTTACTTTTTTTGTTCCCTGATCCCTTTTTTTTTTTTGTATTTTATTTGAATCTTAAAAAATCCAATATACAAAAAACAATGACTTTATGATTATTTTTTTCAAATTGAAAATCGATAAAGGAATATATATATGTATATATATATACACATATGGATGGAACCAAATCCCCTCCATCACGCCAACTCTGGCTAATGTGTTCAGCTGTTAAAATTCTAATAATAAAAGTTCAGCAGTGACTAGCAGGCACTATAGGAGCTCATGCAGTTTGCATACATTAGTGTGTAGATTGTGCATCACTTTGATGTTGTTGTGTTTGTGATCCAGTGTCCCGCTTCCTTCTGAGGCTGCGGCTCATTAAGACACAGAGTGAAGAAGAGGAGCAGGAGTGAAGCCTCCTCTCAACAGGACCAGGTTTTCTTCATCGAAAAGGAAAAAGACTCCAAGATTTTCATTTGTCTCCTGTCACATTCCATGTCAGTGACATGTTGATGTGTCAGAACTCCACGTGGTTGTGCATCAAGGAATAAAGAAAGAGTAAAAAAAAAAAAAAAAGAGTTTAAAAAGTGGTGAGTTAAATATAAGTTTTACACTAATGCAAGATAAAAAGACTAAAGTGATAAGGATGTTTGAACTGTTATGCAAGACTATATAATATAATATAACATTATATAATATAATATAATTTAATATAATATAATTTTAATATAATTAGTTGCAAAAAACAACAACATTGGAACTGCCGGCTTGAAACTGAAGAAAATGTATTTATTGGGATACTGGTATTTATTTGCCAAAGCAATATGTATGCATGCATATAAATAATGAAAACTTGTCTCAGAACATTAGAATCTGAATACTAACTCATAGCAATCGTGCCAATAAACCAGACTTGAATTCTCTCAAAGACTCTTTCTTAAAGTCCTGCTGTCTGTTCAAACAGACCTGAATAAACCCTGGCAGTGTGCAGCCTTTTTCCACGCTCGTCTTGCTCGCCGTCACTTTGCCTCTCCGCTGCGTAATAACGCAGTAATTATGCAGCGTCCTGCATCTGGAGCTGCTGCTCTGCCACACCAGCCCCTAATGAGCGACACAACTTCCAAACTTTCACAGTGTGTCACAGAAACACGGCCTGGTTTTCATCCCGCAGCAGCAGCAGCAGTGAGGCTCCTCCCACTCTAACTGTACACACATCCCTGTTTTTTTTTTGTTTTTTTTCACATCCCTCGTTTTAATGTCCCATAAATATTCATCAGGATTTCTGCTTCTTGCTCGTTGAGCTCCTTCAAAAAAAGAAAAGGAGTTGATTTTCAAGGTGGGACCTGCTGCTGAAACTTTCTGTCTGAGGAGGAGGAGGAGCAGGAGCAGCGGGAGCAGCAGGAGGAGGAGTAGGAGTCCATAGTTCCCTCCTGGTGGTTGGTGGTGGTCCTGCAGCCCAGTGGCTGATTATTAGTCATGTGATAAACTCCACTGGAGACTGCATATATCGCAAAGTGGGATTCATTCAATCAAGGTGGTGCATCATAAAAGTGTCCAAATGAATCACTGAGTGACCGACTTTCTTGAATGACGTCAGTCAGTTTCACACACACACACACACACACGCACGCTGCAGTCAGACGCCTTGGAGCAACTACTGAAATAATATGAACTTTGATTAACGTTGAATCCAAATTCATCATAAAACTTATTAACAACGTGTGTGTGTGTGTGTGTGTGTGTGTGTGTGTGTGTGTGTGTGTGTGTGTGTGTGTGTGTGTGTGTGTGTGCGTGTGTGCAGATAATGGGATTGTGTGGGGATGGTGAGGGGAAAGAGAAATTCAAATGAATGATTGGGCATTAAATATTCATGCTGCAGGTGTTTATATACATGATGTGCTAAATATAGGCTGAGTGTAAGCAAACCTTATTGGAGGGAAAGAGGAAAGATGGACAGAAGTCAATGAGGCTGTGTAATTAAAGAGCGGCGTTGCAAACACAAACTACATTAGCATGTGATTAGATGGAGCTGCTGGGAATGTATGGACTCATTTATTTATTCATCTGTTTATTAGAATGATGTGCGGCTGTTTGTGTTATAATGGAGCCCAGAGAGAGCAGGAGGAGAAGCAGCAGGAAGTGTCTCAGTGAATCTAGGATGTTATTATTACATCTATATCTTCTTCTCTGGTTTGAATGAATGAAAGCTTTCTCACACAAACATGTGAGTAAAAAAAAAAAAAATAAGTAAGTGACAAAAACAAAAGAACGAATGGAGGGAAAATGTGTCAAGTGGAAGTTTCTCCTCCTGTGGGGAGAAAAATAACAACAATCACCTTTTTCTCTGTTCACTTTGGTTTCAGAGAGAGAGAGAGAGAGAGAGAGAGAGAGAGAGATCGAACTGCCTGCTGACTTATATTGTGAAAAAAAAAAAGATGAGTGTGTGCTGTTGTGTCTGTGATGCTGCAGTGGTGTGTGCTAGCTTCACTACACAGCTAAGGCTAACTCGCTGGCTAGCTCCTGGAATCCATTTGTAAAGTGAAATGAGGAATGTTTGATGAATGATTTCCGTTTTAAAGCAGAAGGAATGTTATTCTGCTCCAACTGGGTTACTGACCATTTACAAATTATGAGACTTTTCATCTATTTGACATCAAATTCACACACATTTGAATGTAAAGTAGCCTGACCATGACTGTCCTACTGGATGAACATTTAGCTGCCATTGAATAAAGATCTTCATCCATCTGAGATGAAATCTGCTGTTCCAGCAGCTGCGTGGTTGAGTGCTCCCCCGCTGGTTGGCTCTGGAACTGCCATTGATCCTGCATGTCGTGTTTCCATTTGCAACCTGCGTGACCCGACGCAGCCTAACAGAGTTGTTCTGCCGTCCAGCTCCAGGCTGCAGGGCAGCCAATAGAGACGAGGCGGCGAGGTGCGTCGTCTTATCTCCCACTTTGTTGCACATCAGTGAAGAAACAGTGCAGTAATTGGTTGTATTCCAGGTGGAAGACGAGGGAAGGCACTCGCTGCACTGGTAGCAGCAACTCATGTCAGCGTGAACGACGGCCCCTGAACGCCTCTTGGGGCATTGCTTGTTTCCCCGCATCGATTTTCCACATGGATGAGGAGCATCTTTGATATTTACCATCAGCAGCGTCGCCTCCTGCCTCTATTAGCACCATTAGCTCCCAGGCTAATTCACTGGCTCTCTTTCATCACCATTACACACTGTGTGTGTGTGTGTGTGTGTGTGTGTGTGTGTGTGTGTGTGTGTGTGTGAGAAAAAGCTTCATCCATCACAGCACTGAATAACACAATGTAAACTGGAATACATCATCATTGTTTCCCTGTCTTTTTGTGTATGTGTGAGTTAATGGGGGCAACGTGTTCATACTGAAGTGACTGACGTGTGAAAACCATCATCCATATGGGACATTAAAGACCTAACTGAAAACTATCTAGATAATATTGGCTATATGTAATATTGTAAGGTTCTTATAGGCCGGCTACGTTTGAAGCAACCCCCCCACTCTGCCCAGAGGAACCAGTATTTCCCACAGTGGTCACAGTCAATCCCAGCCACTGGCTGCAGACGCCTCACTCAGTCATCACTGATCACTGCAGTCAGTCTGATGTCACAATATCACAGTCACCCCACATGTGCAGGCAGCAGCTCGCCCTTCCTCTCCTTCTTCTTCTTCTTCTTCTTCTTCTTCCTCTTCCTCTTTAGGGCGGCTGTCAGATCCGCTTCACTCTCTGCTCTGTATCCATTTGAGCCTTAATAAGGGCCAAGACACATCATGTGGAGATGGTGGCTGCTGGGAAGTGAAGAGCAACATTCATCATTGTTATAGAACCATGAGACTGTAATGTGCTGCTGCTGCATGGCTACGCTGATGTGAAGCGACGGCGGCCGCAACGTAGAAAAACACTGTTTGCTAACGTGAGGAATTATTGATTTCTTCAGCAACAGTAAAGACAGCGGCTCATCAGGTTGTTGTTGTTGTTGTTGTTGTTGTTGTTGTTTTTTTTCACTTTCAGTTTGGTGCTCAGTCTTCTTTCAGGCGCCTGCTACGCCACCTACTGTCAGCTGTGAAAGCCAGCGCTGCGGAGAGCTCGGCGCTGCAGCCACTTCAGCAACACTCACGGCAGCTCGTTGATCCACATTAATACCTCATAATAACCCTGGGAACAAAAACACTCAGCAGTTTGCAGGGATACAAACGAACGCAGTCGGAGCCACCGAAGGTCCTCAGGTTCAACTTTTAAAACTACAAACTGGCCCATGTGGTGTGTGCCAGATGCACATATAGATAGATGGATGGATGGATAAATGGATGGATGGATAGATGGATGGATGGATAGATGGATGGATACCTAGATGGATGGATGGATGGATGGATAGATGGATGGATGGATAGATGGATGGATACCTAGATGGATGGATGGATAGATAAATGGATGGATGGATACCTAGATGGATGGATGGATGGATGGATAAATGGATGGATGGATAGATGGATGGATACCTAGATGGATGGATGGATAGATAAATGGATGGATAGATAGATGGATGATAGATGGATGGATAAATGGATGGATGGATAGATAGCTGGATAGATGGATGGACAGATGGATGGATGGATGGATGGATGGATAGATAGATAGCTTTTTGAAAAGATATGGGACCCCCTTAAACTTTGCTCTGAGGCTTTCAGGGGTCTCATGGGTCAATCATTACCATCTCCAGCATGTTTAGCCTGCTGTTTACAGCATCCAGCAAAACACCCTCCCGCTAAAACGGAGGCTTTTAGTTGGTGCATTCACCACCCCATGGAGTCAAGTCCCTCTGTGACATCACGCGGGGGCTGAAAATGTCACTTGGCATTAAAAAAAAATTTAACCTGAAAAATAGAATTGACTGTATCTGTGTGAAGCTACAAGATCAAGAAGCTGATTCCATTTGGCTAATTTACCAGGTTGGTGACCTGGAGCTGCACTGACTCACTGACTGACTCACTGACTCATTCACTGACTCACTGACTGACTGGCTGTTGGTTTGAAGCAGCTGCTTCCTAATTCCAGAACACTGTGCAAAGTGAGGCCCTCAGCAGATCTCTATGCTTACACACACACACACACACACACACACACAAGTCCAGTTGTCACAGTGTCCTGAGCTGCAGCATCACAGACACAACAGCACACACTCATCTTTTTTTTTTTTTTAGAATATAAGTCAGCAGGCTGTTAGATCTCTCTCTCTCTCTCTCTCTCTCTCTCTCTCTCTCTCTCTCTCTCTCTCTCTATCACAAACACACACACACACACACACACACACCAGTCAGCAGCACCAACAGACAAACAAGCCAAATCAGAAGAAAAATAAAGTATCTTTGTGCCGCTGAGGATCAGCATCTTTTTTTCTTTCTTTTCTGCCGACTTCGTCCATCCCTCTCTTATCAGTACTGACAAGAGCAGGAGGAGGAGGTGAAGGAAGTGGAGGAGGAGGAGGAGGAGGAGGAGGAGGAGAAGAGGAGGAGGAAGAGAAGGGGGAGGAAGTCTGCTGACGCCAAAGTATGAGGCCGACCCAAATATTTTCCCGTCCTTTTCTTTTCCATAAAAAAGAAGAGCAAAGAAAAGAGTAGGCAGCGATCAGAAAGGAGTGGCCTGCAGGTGGCAGCCTTGAAACTCTCCCTCTTTCAGCTGAGCTCAACCACCACTTCCACCTCCACCACTTGATATAAACACTGCATGTGCAACATCAAGGAATCTTTTATGATTTTTATTTCTTTGATTAAAACTCTTTCTGTATCTTGTCTCTGCATGATTCACAGATGAAGCACGACTAGAACAACACAAATCCACACATTTACAATGCATATGCATGTTTTTAATTTTCAATCTTTTTTCTTTCTCATCTACACCCCAACACAATCTCAGTCAGCATGAGCTATTAAAAAAAATAATGAAGGGCACAAATGTCAAAGTAAATTTCGTCCAGAGAGCCGCTAACAGCAGCAGCAGTAGTGAGCAGCAGCAGTAGCAGCAAGCAGCAGTAACAGCAGCAGCAGCAGTGACAGCAGTAACAGCAGCAGCAGCAGTGACAGCAGTAACAGCAGTAACAGGAACAGCAGCAGTAACAGCAGCAGCAGCAGGAACAGCAGTAACAGGAACAGCAGTAGTAACAGCAGCAGCAGTAACAGCAGTAACAGCAGCAGCAGTAACAGCAGCAGCAGCAGCAGCAGTAACAGCAGCAGCAACAACAGCAGCAGCAGTAACAGCAGTAACAGCAGTAACAGCAGCAGCAGCAGTAACAGCAGTAACAGGAACAGCAGCAGTAACAGCAGCAGTAACAGCAGCAGTAACAGCAGCAGCAGCAGTAGCAGCAGTAACAGCAGAAGTAACAGCAGCAGAAGCAGCAGCAACAGCAGTAACAGCAGCAGCAGTAACAGCAGCAGCAGCAGCAGCAGCAGCAGTAGCAGCAGAAGTAACAGCAGCAGCAGCAGCAGCAGCAGCAGCAGCAGCAGCAGCAGCAGCAGCAGCAACAGCAGCAGCAGCAGCAGCAGCAACAACAGCAGCTCTTTCTGCTCATCCAGGTGGCTTAATAAGACACAAACTATCTGTTCTGCCTCTGTGCACCTTTTAACTGAGTTTTTAAATGAGATTTCCTTCACAGCCAGAAGGTCTTGGAGAACCTTGAACACAGTGCAGATGAAGATGATGATGATGATGATGATGATGATGATGATGATGATGATGAATCTCTGATGGAGTTTGTTGCTGCTGCTGCTTCCTTTGTGCTCCTCCTTTTGTTTTGTGAGCCTGTCATTTCTAATGCATGCTGCTGGTGTCTTGCCCCCACCCCACCCACCCCCCTCTCCCAGGGCCTGTTAGGGAGGGGGTCATGTGGGACCTGGTGCTGTTGTTCCTACCTGCCTGCCTACCTCTGTGTGTGTCCTGGCTCACAGCAGGTGACCTACATTACAGTCATTTGCTCCATTTGGGTTTTGACCTGATTGAGGAAAAGACTCATTCTTCTTCTTCTTCTTCTTCTTCTTCTTCTTCTTCTTCTTCTTCTTCTGCTTCTTCTGCTTCTTTTGCTTTTTTCTGCCTTCTTTTCTCCTCCAAGCATCACTGTTTGTTTTCCATCATCTAAATGTCATCACGTCAGCTCCCTGTTTGAATACATTGGAAAAGAAATTTCTTAGCACCCAGTGGAGCACCCACAATTATTACCTGATAATAATAATAATAATAATAATAATAATAATAATAATAATAATAATAATAATAATAATAATAGCTGCAATATTCTCTACCTTGTTTCCTGTAGTTTCCTCAGATCTCAGTAGGTGTCAGTGTGTTTGCTGGGAGGTCCAGTGTGTCAGTGAGCAGCAGGAGACACTGACTGGTTCAAACCAGGCGGCTCCGTCTGGGTTTTAAGTCCCTGTCCAAAATATTAAATATGAGAGCAGCAGATTACAGGGTTAAAAAAAAAAAAAAAGATGGTGTTTGATGCCCAAACATGCACAACTTTTTCTGATTTCAAAGCATTTATTTATTTTTTATAAAGGCTCAAGATAACCCAAAAACAATAATATTTTTCTCTTCCTCTCAAAAAAAGAGGTTATATACACACAAACACAGCAAGGCTGTGATTGACAGCTCTCTCACCTAAAAATAGGAACAGATGCAAAATCCCTCAGCATTTGTTCTCTATTTTTTGATGTGCGAGATGTTTGGTGTGAGGGACCAGGGACTGGGTGTCTCTCCTCTCTCACACCTGCTGGCTCACATCCACACGATGAGACGCAATTCAAAGATGCAATCAGGAAGAAGCTCAGAGTTTGTCAAGAAGCTCTGAGCTGCTGGCTGAGCTCAGCAAGGTGCTTCACCAGCCTTCAGCCAATCAGGGCCCAGAAGACACAGGGTGAAGCAGGGACACAATGCATCATGGGTGCTTTCTTCCAAATGCTAACAGCCTCAGTAAAGGTCTCAGCATTTCAGAGGACGGAGGGGAACCCTGAGGAGAGACATGACGAGCATGACAGGAGGAGAACATGTTTGTCACGTGTTTGTTATTTTGCTCTTTCAAGATCCAAGGCAACTTCAGCCACCCCAGGAGGACACAGGAGGAAGCACAGCTCAAACACAGACAGAGTCTTGTTGGAGATGAACGTCTGATGGGAAACCACAGATGCAAAACCCAGGAGGTTTGCAGGAGGCTGCAAAAACAGGGCTAAATTTTCCACCAAGTTTTTGAGGGATTCAACTCTCGCTGCTGCTGGAGTCCAGGGTGAACAATCACCAGCTGAAAGTGAGAAAAAAACATTGGACTCTTTGAAAAGGAAATGATGTATTTGACTAAAGCTGCTCATTGAGGGGCCAAATAAGGATGAATGATAGAATGGAATAATATAGAACGCCTTTATTAATCCCACATTTGGGAAATTTGCATAATTACAGCAACAATGCAGTGCAAAGGGAAGAAAAATGATATGAATGAAAAATAAAGAAAGAAATCAAATCATATATTTGTAGTTCACATCTTATGGACAGTTGGACTATTTACAAGTTATCTACATTCATGAATATTATAATATTCTATTGATATAATATAATATTGAAAAAAAATAATAGATTGGACGCAAGCTGCTCATTAAGGGGCCAAAATCAGGCCTAAT
This sequence comes from Thamnaconus septentrionalis, assembly GCA_009823395.1. Lineage (NCBI taxonomy): Eukaryota > Metazoa > Chordata > Actinopteri > Tetraodontiformes > Monacanthidae > Thamnaconus > Thamnaconus septentrionalis. The sequence continues at coordinate 18,097,774 of CM020513.1, forward strand.
GATGTCAAAGTACATTTCGGGCTGCATTATCACATAATGCCTTTAATTTGTGCTCCATGGAGTGGAGCTCACTCTCCACTGGGCCAATCCTCGCTGTCCTGGCGCCGCCGCCGCCGCTGAGCGGTCAGGACTTAGCGGCGCTATCTGCAGGCAGCAGGCGCGTCACTGCGCCCCGGCTTTTTGTCACACACAGAGGGACTCTCGGTTTGAGTAATGAGAGAGTGATTAAATATTTAAGCACCTAATTAAATTCTCTTTTTACACGGGGGAGGGTGGGTGGGGGCGTGGACAGCAACTTGGTGGCACTTGGGCTTAAGTGGCGCTTGTGCTCGGGAAAAAAATGGACAATTGATGATGAGCTTGACATTCAGGATTATGAGGCTGTGAATAAAAGGCTGAAGAGCGTTTTGAGTTATTGTTACCACTGCATTCATCCTGGCAGAGAAGAGAGGAGCAGAGAGGAGGAGAGAAGAAAGGAGGAGAGAGGAGGAATTACATTGATAGGTGGAAATAACTCCGGGCAGGATGTCCAGGTGTGCAGGTGTGCAGCAGACGGCTGGGCGTTGCCGTGGTAACAGGATGACAGTGTGGCTCATCCTGCTGATGACTGATTAGTTGTGCTGAGACTGATGAGCCTCCAGCCACAGTGGAGTGGGAGGAGTTCCACACTGTGTTTGTGGAATTCAAATAATGCTTTTGGATCCGTCAGTGAGGGTTGTGGGTGGTCCAGGTCCTCGTGGTCTCCACGGTGCCTGGAACTGGAGAAGCCTTTCAGATCGACCACATCCACCCAAAACCTCTTCAGTTGGATCTTCGAGACAATGTGGAGATACAGCAGCTCAGCGTGGCCGTGGCTCCACCACAACTTCCAGGTGAGTGGAGACACTCGGAGGGCCCAGGAGCTGGTTTTTCCTCCAGAAGCTTCTCTGTTTCGCTGACACACAGTCAACTGAAGTGAACTGAAGAGCGGCTGTAATTTCACTCATCCCAGAGCCGAGCGGCGCCGAGCTGCTTCCTGTTTCCTGGCGGAGACCAGAGGAGAACATCACTTCCACATACGGCATCATGTTTTTTTCACAAGTGATAAAAGCTGTAGCGTGTGTTCACATACGTGCCACATGTATAACTGCCCATGTCGTTTGAAACCCCAGGACAGCTTCTCTCCGCGTAATTACATTTATTTATTTAAATTTCCCCTGCGTTTCCTCCTGCAGGCTGCTGTGATTGTGGCACTCAGCACTTCCAGCTCAGCAGCTCCTGGGAACACCGGGATTTCTGCTTATTAAGACACGTCAAAATATTGTGTGGGATCAGCATTTTTTTTTTTTTTTTTACTCTGACTTGGGGGTTGGGGGGTTACCTTTCATATGTAGTGGGGAAATGCCCCCTACACCCCCATTTAGCTCAGATGTGCTGAATGTGAAATAGTGAAAAATCCCCATTGAATCCCATCAGTGGGGTGAAAACGCCTATATATACATTATATATATATATATATATATATATATATATATATATAAATATATAAAATTGCTTTATTTCATTTTAAATGTAATCTTTGCAATCTTTTTTGAATTATTGTCTTTGCACTGTGTATGCAGTGGGATAAATAAAGGCATTCTTGTGGCTTACCTACAGACACAAGGTCCAGTGACCTTGCACAAGTCCTTTCTTACAATGTAGCACAGCTGGTTTTAGCAGCAAAAGGTCCCCTGAAGGCACAAAGTCCCTGTTCAATTCAATCATGATTGAAGGGAAAATATATTCACAGAGATGACTGTGAATATTTCATCACTAGCTTTCAAAATGCAGGCCTGGATCTGACATCGTTCCCGTACATGGAGAAACATTCCCACGGAATGTGAAAAGTGGTTTAATGTGCAAAACGCCCTGTGGCTCGACAATTTGACAAAGAGTCCGGCGCTCAGAGCGGCGGCGGTGAAGAAATGATGGGCAAGGACCAATGGGACCAGTAGGACCAGTGGAACCAGTAGAACCAGTGGGACCAGTAGAACCAGTGGGACCAGTAGAACCAGTGGAACGAGTGGTATCAGTTCGACCAGTAGAACCATTGGGACCAGTACATCCCACTGTATATAGCTGGTGTATAGCAGCTATGTAGCGCTCAGCTGTCATGTTTAATCGAGCCGTCACTCTCAATGCAAAGAGTGCCGACTTGACGGCGGCACGATGAAGTAGAGCGCTCAACGTTAGCGTTAGCGTTAGCGTGGCGGCAGTGAAGCAGAGCGCACAGCGTTAGCGTTAGCGTGGTGAAGCAGAGGGCACTGCGTTAGCGTTAGCGTGGTGAAGCAGAGTGCTCAGTGTTAGCGGCGCTGCACTGACCTGGAGTGGAGGTGCTGGATGCATTATTGAAGGTGTTACGCTGTTTAAAATGCACATATTAATGTTTTCTGACATGAATCTGTCCCCTGGCCTGTGAGTGAACCCCCACCCAGTCCATCCTTCACCAGTTTTTCTTGTTTCTTGACCAGAGAGCGCAAGCTACAACGCGCAGCTCTGCAAATCAGCCCTTTGTGATGTCACTGGAGGCACTAATGCTGCTCCCAGGTGATTGATTGGTGGGAAGCCTCGTTTTGGTCTCCCGCCAAAGACATGAAAGCTACAACAGCAGGACCACTGTTGTGATTTAGCAGCAGGCTGTAAACAGAGGGCTAAATGTGCTGTTTCCTGGAGATTTGTTGAGCTTTCAAGCTAATTCACGGTGAAACACTAGAAGCAGAATGGAAATTGGAAAAACAATCTGCAGTGGTTGTGTCGTCCAGTCACAGAGCAGCTGTTTGCGCTGTTAAGTCAGTGAATCGTCAGTGATGAACCTGATGAGCCTCAGAATCCCTGGGATTCCTTTAAGGCCCAGAAAAATCACACTGTGGCTGTTAGCGCTTAGCAGCTAATGAGTCTGAGGCTGCAATCCTCTGTTTTGATTGGTCAGGTGATGGCGGTGATCTTGGAAACGCTTGATTTCTAAATACATCATAATGAAAGCAAGCTGTCCTCCAGTCTCCTGGAGTGTGTGGATTAGTCCCAACATCTATTTGCATTGATTTACTGTGACAGCCACCAGGAGGAGCAACTTTACAAAACAACTCAACTAAACTAAAATGGCCTTGAGCGTTATCAGCAGATGAGACGTGCGATAACAGATTGGTTTTGTGTAAAATCTACATGTGTGAAATTGGAAAGGTGCCACCATGACAGGTGGGGACGGAGCGTAAACACATGGCTCCTCCTCGTGACAGCAGAGGAGGAGGAGGAGGAGGTGGTGGGGAGGGGGAGAAGGAGGAGGGGACATTGTGCAATATGACGTTTGGTGGAAATGAATCCATTATCATCCCCTTGACGCAATTAGCCCATCAACCAGTCCATAGATCAGTCCATACATTAGTCCATAGATCCGTCCATTCACCATACATCAATCCATCCATATATTGGTCCATATATCAGTCCATTTATCTATATACGGAGTGGCTGATCTCAGTTGGACTGATTCTCCTGTAGGTCACTGATTGGTCCAATCATGTCAGTTTTTACGCCAGTGATCCAACTGACTTGTCGAGTGCTATTCTTAAAAGGTAAAAGTCAGAATGAATGAAACAGTTTGCATTTGTAATTTCGTGCCTTCACCTCGACTATAATGCATGATGCTAATTATACTCATTCATAATAATGATGGTACTCTAAGAATAAAACAAATGATAAATCAATGAAAGCCTTATTTTTTATATTAATTTATAAACACTTTTTTGGATATAACCCCTAACCTAATTTTTATGTACATTTTATTTCTTTATTTCTTTTTAATTCACTCTGCACTGCGTACATGCTGCTATAACTTTGCAAATTTCCCCAATGTGGGATCAATAAAGGCATTTTCTTGTTTTTCACTTTTCTTCCCGACTTCCTGTGGACGCCAGAGTGAGATTCTAGTAGATGTGCAGCAGGGACGTCTTGCGCCTCCATAAGATCCATTTTTCTCCAAAAGGTTTGCTGCCATGTGAGGCAGGCTGCTGCCCTGCAGGGCGGCGCTGCGCTGAGTGGGAGGCTGCTATCATGGCTGCTCCTCGTTCTGACTCCAGGACACGAGGAGGATTAGTCGAATTAAGACCAACTTAAGAGCCAAAGCCAAAAAAACAAATTTTACTGGTGCCCGTGAAAAAAAAAAAAAGACATCGAAAAGCTGCTGGATTTTTTCCCCTTCTTTCTTGAGGCGTTTCTCCAGCAGAAAGCACCAGGAACCTTCCGTTCTTTCAGCACTTTTCTGCTCGGGACGGAAATGTGCTGCGTGCGCCTCCACCGCAGCCTGAATCCCTGCTAGATTATGGAAATCAGCCTCGGTCAGAGGGTTCACACTGTTGTTCACACACTCGCGCAGGCGCATCAGACACACAGCCAGCTGTTTAGATTGACTTTAGGACGTTATTAAACATTCAAAACGCTGATTCATTTCTTTCATTTTGTCAAAGTCGACACAGGAGACGATTCAGCTCCACTGTTGTGACAATCCGTTAGCACTGTTTGCTGCTTCCTAGCACCGCTAGCTGCTTCCTAGCACTGTTAGCTGCTTCCTAGCACTGTTAGCTGTTTTCTAGCACTGTTCGCTGATTCCTAGCACCATTAGCTGCTTCCTGGCACTGTTAGCTAATTTCGGGCACTGTTAGCTGTTTTCTAGCACCATTATCTGCTTCTAGCACTGTTAGCTGCTTTCTAGCACCGTTAGCTGCTTCTGTTTCTGTGTAAGTTTCAGCTCAGCTGCATCTTTGCTTCCCTGCTAAGAAGCTGAGCTGTGAACCAGTCACTGACTCAGCATCAGCCTGGACACACACACACACATACACACAACCATATTATAGAGTCATGTCAGTAAAAAGAATGGAATTGAACAGCCACAGCTGCATCTGCTGCGTCTTGTCAGTCGAACAACACGGGGAGATTTTGCTGCTGCTGCTGCTGCTGCTGAGGTCAGTGTGATTTGACTCCTTGCAGCAGGTGAGAAAGTTATTTATTAGCCGTGTGGCCTTCAGGTCAGCGGAGGAGATCACAGTTTCCAGAAGTGACTGATGCAGCCACGTCGCTGAATTACCAGCTGTCACTCCAATCAGATCTCATTCACTTTGGGAGAAGAAGTCTCTCTCTCTCTCTCTCTCTCTCTCTCTCTCTCTCTCTCTATCTATCTATCTATATATCTATCCATCTATCTGTCTATCTGTCTTGTTCTCTCTGAAAACCTCTCACCAGCCTCAAACTGTTGTCCTTTTTCCAAGAAATTCACCAAGAAATCATCCTCTAAGTGATTAAAATTCTATAACCAATTTTTTAGTTAAATTAAAATCAGGTTGTCCTGTTTGAGAGGAGCGACCGTCACTGACTTTGTCCTCTTACAGTACGAACAAAGCTGAAGAAGAACATTTTGATTTTCACAACTAAAATGTGTCAGATTTTCCCACTGAAATAAGAAAAATACAAGGTGCTTTTTTGTACAAGAAAATAAAGTTTTGTCACAAGCATAGAACCACACAGATGACAGATATACAAATACACACTCATACATACAGACGCTAACATAAATAAAAAATACAATGAAAATAATAATAAATTCATTAATTAAATACATCTTTATTGCATAAATCTTTCAGAATATCTAAAAAAGATATAAATCATCATTTAAAACGAAAAAGGAAATATTGTTATAGCACCATGAAGAAGAAGAAGAAGAAGAAGAAGAAGAAGAGGAGGAGGAGGAGGAGGAGCTGCCGTGGTGGAAGCTATAATCCCAGATGGAGATCCAGCCGCTGACTGAGGCGTCTGCAGGCCGCAAGATAAAAGACGGAAGTGGATCCAGAAACTCAGCAGCAGAAGAATGAAGCTCCTGTGCACCATCAGCCTCCTTCACCCACTGAAACTCCAGCCAAGCTTCCTAAGCCCCTCCACCCGCTCTTCGTCTCGCCTCAACCCCCCCCCAATCCAGAAGTTCAGTGTGTTTGTGGAGTCGTGCAGAGTTTGATGGCGTCGTCCTTCCAGGAGAAAATCCTCCCAGCGCTGATCTCCTTCCTCCTCCTCTCCTCCTCCTACTACTCCTCCTGTCCTCCTCCTCCTCTTCTTCTGCCTTCTCCTCCTCATTCATGGCTGGAGATGGGATCCACCAGTTCCGCATCCATGGATCCATCAGAGGTTGTTTATAGAAGTACAAGTTCTTCAGCACCACCTGGCTGGTGTCCGTGTCACCGACAGGCCCCGCCCACAACACCCACAATGCCCCGCCCACACATCTCAATGGGCCTGATTCATGTGGAGCCAGTAGGTGGCGCTACGCCGAGTGTGATGTTTTGGAAGCTTCCTCGCTGGTCCAGCCCTCCTCTACTGCAGAGGGGGCAGAGCTTCAGAAACTTCAGTGTGTGTGTGTGTGTGTATGGGGCTGTTTTCCAGCAGGTGAAGGCTGTGATTGATTCTCGCTGTGACTGGATTGTTGTTGTTGTTGTTGTTGTTGTTGTTGTTGTTGTTGTTGTTGTTGTTGCAAACAGAGGCAGAGTCACTGACTGACCTCAGTTTTGATGGTGAGTGTCATCACTGCAGACAGTCAGTGTGTTGTTGTTCCTCAGGGTTTGAAGGTGAGCAGCTCCACTCTGGATGGATGGAGATCACTTCACTCCACTTCACTTCACTTCACTTCACTTCACTTCACTTCACTCCACTTGTGGGTTTTTTTTATATCGCTGCTGTAAAACTGTTGATGCTCAAACTCTCCAGTTTTACGAGTCCTGTGATTGGCTGATGACCTCGTGATGTTCAGTCTTATTCGGCCTGAGAGTGTTTGCGAGTGGACAAACTCCCCTGTGGGAGAAGTGCCAGGTGACAGACAGCCGCCAATCAGAAGGCAACGCAGCACTACAGTTGTTTTCTTTCTCTCTACTGGCTGCGAAGTTGACCAGCCGGCTGCACTCAGCCAATCACCAATTCAAAAAATCATAATAACCAAAGAGTGAGTGGTTGGTGCCAGTGTGAATGCAGCAATGAGCTCGCTGGTGATGGATGCTTTGATTGGTGGATAAAAATATCGATTAAAAAACCCCACTTTCCACAAGAGGGAATCACACAGTGCTACTGCAATACAGCTGGAGTGGGGTGCGCGTGGGGTCAAAGGTCAGGGGATTGCAGTGATTGAAGTTTTGTTCATTGGTGATGGATCCTGCAGACGTTTGACTCGCTGAGTCAAAGATGCAGCAAAAAAAAAACAATCAATTTTCCCATTAGTCGTCATCACCAACTCAGTACCAGGGCGGCGACTGACCTAAAAGGCCACTTTGCAGCGAACTGCTGGAAAAGATATAAATCAAGAAGCTGGCTTCCCATCGTTTCAATCGTGTCAGCAACAATCTGAAATATTGAAATATGAAAATATATTAAAAAAAAAAAAAAAAAAAAGAAGACACATTTAACTCTCTGGCTCCTGTCAGTCACATCAGTTCCCCTCAGAGACGATTCAGTCATTTTATGAAATAAGCCACTTTTCTCTTTTATCGCTGTAAATTCATCATTGACATTTTCTGCCCTTTTTGACTCTATTGTTTAGACATCTTTTCATTCCATTCTTGTTTTTGGAGCTGTAGCTGATGGAGATAGACCCAGTGATCCATGGAAAGGCCAGTGAAGTGTTGCATCCTGGGAAGTGCAGTTCATGTCCCAACGATTAGTGTGACTTTTACTTAACTGGTGCTCAAAACACAAGCCAATTAGTTGTAAATGGCAGGGGGGGGAAAAAAGAAGCAATTTTCTATCGATCAATTATCCATTTCATTAAGCATCCCGGGTTAAATAACCCAAAATTACAAAATGTTAATTATAAGTTTATCTTACGGGGAAAAAACCCACAATTTTTGTAAATTAAATTCAGTCTTCCAGTTTACGGTTCTTCATTTCCCACTGCTACAAAATGGAACTGATAAGCATTAGAAGAGACAGTTTTCTCCATTTGAGGCAGAGTGCATGTAATGTTTAATATATACATATGGATATATTTCTGCAGCCACTGCTCGTCTCACTGCCTTGTCAACAGCAGCTGAAACACAAGCACATTTGGAAAAAAAACTGCATCGCAGCCATTTTCTTTATTGACATTTATGTCCCATGGCCACAGGCGCCAACATTTCCCTCACTGTTGTTTTGTCTCTTGTCTTTTGTTTTTTGTTGTTTTGTTTTTTTTGTTCTTCCTTTCAAACTCAGTGAGTTCAGCGATCTGCCATCTGACTGACACCAGGAGTCCCCAGGCGGAGCTGAGCTGAGCTGAGCTGAGCTGAGCTGAGCTTCCTCTGCTGACCAAGCCTGGAGCCCAGCAGCAGGCCTGACCCCGACCCCCAGTCAGCCAGAGCAGAGCGCAGTAGCAGCAGCAACAGTAACAGTAACAGCAGCAGCAGCAGCAGTAACAGCAGTAACAGCAGCAGCAGTAGTAACAGCAGTAACAGCAGCAGCAGTAGTAACAGCAGTAACAGCAGCAGCAGTAACAGCAGTAACAGCAGCAGCAGTAGTAACAGCAGTAACAGCAGCAGTAGTAACAGCAGTAACAGCAGTAGTAACCCCTATTTTACACCAGAAGCGTCAGCAGAGCGTGAGCAGAGCGACCGCATAGACGCTCTGCTTCGCTCCAGCAGTCTCTCTCACAGGACGTGTTTTACGGGTAGAGCGGCTCGCGCAGCCGATGCGTCACGTTGATGTTTCACAGTAAAGTACAGCACATATAAATGCAAAATCCAGCACATTGTGTATTATGATGAAAATCAACCGGATCCACCGTGTTTTTACACCATTGACTTCCTGTCTGAACGATCCTACCTGCTGCGATTGACACAGGAGGGACGTGGCAAGCGTCAAAGAATAAACCGTGGCGTTCTTTTCCAGCGGGTCGCGTTTTACTGCTTCTGGGACGCTTCTGAAACGCGACCGCTCTGCGCCTGGTGTGGGCCTGCTCATTGACTTTAGTGGCCGCGTTTTACTGCGTCGACGCGGACGCTTTGCAGACGCTTCTGGTGTAAAATAGGGGCAACAGTAACAGCAGCAGTAACAGTAGCAGCAGCAGTAACAGCAGCAGTAACAGCAGCAGCAGCTCCTCTCCAGAAACAGAAGCTGCTGCTCACAGCAGAATGTCACGGCTTATGTGCTGTAAAATAATGTTGTGTGTGACGTGGCTGATATTTGTCCAGCTGGACAAACTGTCTGGAGAGGCCTGACGCAGCGCTAATCACATAGATAGATCGATGTTCCTGTGTGATTGATTGATTGATTGATTGATTGATTGATTGATTATTGTTATTGATTTTTCATCTCTTCAGCAATAATGGGCAAATGTTGGAAATGAGTGGTGTTTTATTATCTGTGTGTCTTCACCTCATGGTGCTTTATTGGAATCACAACCGGTTGTTTGTCGTGTTTCTGCTTAAACTGCTGTCAAAGCTGTTGCAGCTCCAGCGAGTGACGACAACGACGGACGTCAGAGACGACGAAAAAGAAGAAGTGATGGAGATAGAGAGATAGAGAGAGAGATAGAGAGAGAGAGAGAGAGAGAGAGAGAGAGAGAGAGAGAGAGAGAGAGAGAGAGAGAGCGCTGGCAAGATTAGAGGAGCGGCACCGCTGCTCCCAGTTTGCTCTGTATCAGCGTGAACAATCAGCTGGATCTCTGTCAGAGCTCAGCCTGCACACACACACACACACACACACACACACACACAGTCCAGTGTTTATGATTATTCAGACACTTTTCATGCTTCCACAAACGACGACCAGCGCTGTGCATGGAAACACACAAAAGAAATGGCTGTGTGGAAAAAGACGAAGGCTGAGAGAAAAACAACTTCATCATCAGTGACCTGACAATAGAATAGAATAGAATAGAATAGAATAGGGAAGTGTTTGAGAAGATGATTTTATCATTAATCAGTACTTTTACTTTACAGTATTTTTTGACAGTATCTGTTCCTTAATTACAGGATGTACTTCTGCTGCATGTAAACACCAGTGCCTCTACAACCAGAACAAACTGGGAAGTCCATGTCAGTAAACATATTTTCCCTTTTTAATCAAGTCAATGTTTCTTCTAGAAGGTTTCTGAGTAGAACTGAGGAGTTTGAAGAGAGATCTGACGGCTTCAACATTGCGGCCCAGTGTGGTTCTGATGATAAAGGAACCAAGCTGTCAGCAGGAAGAGGATGTCGGGAGTCTTCGACCCGACCGAGTCCAGACGTCTGGCCTGGAATCTGATTGGACGCCTCATCAACACTCCGTCACCTTCACTCTTTCTGTCGCTGTCGTCTCCTCTAGACCTCCTGCACCAAATCAATGCTCCAGACTGAAGACGGCCGCTGCTTTGTTGCACACAAACGCTTCGTTCTCTTTGCTTTTTGCTTTTGTTTTTGTTTGGTTTTTTATTTAGATTTTTTCCTTTTTTTGCCAAACCAATCAAGAAAAAGTCGTCCGGAGTTCTTCTGTCATTCTGGTGGACGGGCAGCCATTGGTTGTTTTGGTGGCCCCCTGCTGGAAGGAATGGTCAAGGTCAAGTGGAGGTGAAGTGGATGTGAGCAGGTGTTGCAGCAATGGTCTGGTCTTCAGTTCTGCTCAAACCAGCAGTGTTGTGCTGCAGGCTTGGAGGAGGTCTTTCTTTTCTGCACCTCCTTTCTTCATGAAATACTTTTCAATGCATTAAAAAGCAAATTGGTCCATTAATTGAGCGCCGCCGCCGCTGCTGCGTCTGCGAAGGTAAATAAAGAAGCAGCAGCAGTTAGTGATCAGCAGATTAGCTCGACTAAACGCCGCCAAACTGTTTCTTTTTTTGACGCCGCTCTGTTGCTCATTAGCATGCAAATGTTTCATACGTAGAAACACTTGAGGTGTGTTTTTGCACCACTTGAAACGTTTTCACAGCGGCCATAACTCTGTTTTTAATTACCTGCAGTTAACACACGTTTTGCCTCTGCGCTCCAACCAGCAGGGCGGCGTTCACTCACCTCACCTCCATCTGCGCAGGCTATTAGCATTTTAGCTCTATTGCTTTATGGTTTTGGATGCACACTAGATACCATGTAGCGTCGTTAGAGCTGAACTGTTGTTATTGTTGTTGTTTTAAGTCCAAATATCTGGTGGCAGAATTTTATTTCTACAAGTAACAGTACAGTGATGAGTTATTAAACATAATAAAAATGCATAAGCATTGATAACCTTTTGGTAACTGGCATCAAATCCTTAAAATAAAAAGTGAACTTTCCAACTTTTGAACTTCCGAGTTGCCATTAAGGCAAAGATTCAGGCAGTAATTCAACAAAGCAACTTTCTTTTTAAAGTTTTTTATTTTTTTTTGCAAAGAGTGAATTAAAAAGAAACAAAGAAATGAAAATATATAGAAATTATTTACATATCTAAAACAGTCTTTTAAAAAAAACATCAGCAGAGGTGGGAAGTAATAAAGTACAAATACTTACTTATGTTACTGTACTAGATTGTGTTTGGTTATCTGTATTTTACTAGAGTAATTCTTTTACTGAGGACTTTTTGCTTGTGCTCTCTCCATGTGTGCTGCATGTGTTTCTGTACTTCCCAGTGTTCAGAGGTGCCATGGATGCAAAGACTGCAGTCATTCAGCAGGAGCGCAGCTTCTCTCCAGCACATCGACAACCGCGGGGGGTCAGTTTGCTTTTTCCACTTTGCAGTGAGTGAGCGACTTCGCGGCACAGGAAGTTAATTGTTACACAACAGAGCCTTGTTGTCGCTATGGGAGAAAAACACAGCGTGGAAACTATTGCATTACCCTGGGAGGCCAAACGGAACTTTTCTTCATTATGTCGCAATAATAGAAAGTGTTTGGAGACGACAATGAAATAAATAAACGGAAGGTCTATCTATCACCGCTGGACGGACCAATCAGATTTGATGATATGTTTCACTGACCAGGATCCAGCCAGTCAGAGAAACACAAGAACCTGCTGTTGACCCACGACCACACTGCAGTTTTCAACACAGCTCCTCAGGGGGCTTCAGTTCAATGAGTTCATACAGAAGATTCTGAAAGTTCTGCTGAAAGCCTTTGCAGCGTCCAGACACAACTTCCTGTCAACCCCGACCAGCCTGGCAGCCAATCAGCTTCCTGTCATGCCGAGCACCAGAGGATGATGCCAGAAGAACATTAGATTTATTTTCAGAGTGGACGGAGCTGCACCAGTTTGACCAGTGCTACCAGTGAGACTAAGGTGACCAGCGCAACGAATGTGACTGGTCTGACCAGTTTGACCCGTGTGCCTAATGTGAGCAGTCTGATCACTGTGACCAGTGTGACCAGTGTGCCACTGGTTGTGTGGGCCTGTTCACCAGTATGGCCAAGTGTGAGCAGCTCTCAACTCGCTCAGGTTCTCGTCCAGGTTTATCAGGATTTTGTCCCACAAATGTTCCTCCATTGACAAGTGGAGGGCAGCAAGCCCCGCCCCCTCTGGCAGTCTTAGTCCTGCCCCACCCAGTCTGCCCCTGCCCTCCACCTCCTTCAACAGCTCATGACAGTTATCGGCTGATAGTTTCAGCTTCTGGTACCGAGCTGTTTTCTGTGAGTCAGTCTTGCAGCAGTGAGCTACAGAGAGGCAAAACTCCCGACTCAGAGGCTTTTGATGAAGACGTCAAAAGTGACGCCTCACTCGGCGCCAATAATTAACTCCCACAAATTGAGCCGCAAAGCCTGGTGGTTCCTCGGGTCCGTTCACTGGAAACTCTCCAGGAAATCCAATTATTGGAAGAAGATTTTGTGGGGCGTGGCTGCTCACCCCAGCCATTCAGCTTCATCTATTGGCCACCCAGGCCTCAACGCCACACCCCACTCCAACACACACACACACACACACACAGAGCGATCATTCATTGCAGACCCCTCACCTTTGATAAGAGATGAATTCATCAGCAGGGAATGGATGGAGCTGCTCTTTCTCTACCCCCCCTACCCCCCCTCTCTCTCTCTGGTGGACTCGGCCAGCTATCTGCCTCAGTGCAGCCACTGGCTGCCTTTCCAGCAGGCTAATGCTGTGGCGGGGGGACCTGAAAGGTCAAACTGCATCCATCCATCCATCCATGTGCTCCTCTGACTGACTTTGCGGGCCTTTGCAAAACCCTCTCTCTCTCTCTCTCTCTTTCTTTTTTTCTGTGAAAAAGTTCACAAATGTCACTTCAACTACAAATTCCAGTGTCACTGTAGCAAGTTGAACTGTGTTACGACAGACAGACGGACGGACGGACAGACAGTGGCCTTGATCAGCTCTCCCTGCTGGCCTGGACTGACCACACCTTCTTCTCTAGTTTTCCCTGGAGTGTTGGCAGCAATGAGAGTGACCTCGAGTGACCCCATCACACACTTGATCTTGCTGCATACCCCCCGCCCCCCACGACCCCAAGAGAGAGACAGACTTGTTTTGCGAGTCGTGAACGACTCAAACTGGGAGGTTTTTTGCACCAAACTTAGCTGTTTCTTATGGGAAGCAGAGCAGCAATATTCATACAGGTCATCTTTGAACGGCTCTAATGTGAACACAATCAACATGTTCATAATGTCTCCATCATTTCCTCTCTTTGTAATGATTCAACATGCTGATGTGCACAATGAAACTGCTGCTGCTGCTGCTGCGCCCCCTGTCTGTCACAGTGGAGGCTGCTGACACAGCCACGACCTGCATCGGCCAGCTTGTGTTGCCGTGCTTACTGGATTGTGTATCCAGGACACACTGGTGCGGTGAGTGAAGGGAGTCCAGTCCAACTTGAGGCTCATTTCAAGCCAATCAGGTGTCTCTCAGATTTCTTCTTTCCTTCTGTTGTTATCAGTGGAGGTGACTGACAGGAAGTGGATCTTAACTGAACGCTCTGTAATTCAGCTCAAAGCAACAGTGTGAGTGAGACGCTGCTAATCTCGCTGCTCTTAATTAAACATTGATGACTCCTAAATAGGAAAATGTACGGCCACAGTTTTTCCGGCGCGCTGATACGGAGCCGTGATGAAGAGCCTCCCTCAAGGTTTCCCCTCTCAGCGTCAACACCTCCACTAATTAATCTACACTTAATAATGGCTGTATTATCATGGGATGTCTTGTAATGGATGTAAAGATTGCAGAGGAGTTGCCCCCACCCCCCCACACCCCAAGGACCCTCATTTCAAAGTCCTTCAGGCGCCGTTTAAATTGACATTTAGCTTAGCGCCGCCTGTTTACCTGAAGGTTGACGTCATTGGGAACTTGGAGGGAAAAGAGAGAAGAATGAAAAGTGATTTCTGCACCTCGGCCCTCAAGACTGTGAGCCTGGAAATAACTGAGAAAATCAGAGTTTGATCATCGCCAACAGATTCAGGGACATTTTTAGTCTTTTCTCTAGATTTAAATCACGCTCTGTAGTTTGTCAGAACACCATTCAATCAGCAGAAGAAATGCACATTTTTCTGAACAGCTGGATGTTTATGAATCCAACCAAACATAACTGAAGGGGACGTGTCATACTGATTTACTACCATCAGCTGGTGAGAAAGCACATTGCAACTACGTATTGCCACCCTTGACCTGCCATCGTCCTGATACTGGAGTCATGAAGGTCCTGATGCTGGAACCATGAAGGTCCTGATGCTGGAACCATGAAGGTCCTGATGCTGGAGCCATGAAGGTCCTGATGCTGGAGCCATGAAGGTCCTGATGCTGGAACCATGAAGGTCCTGATACTGGAACCATGAAGGTCCTGATGCTGGAACCAATAGTGGAGCAACATGGCTGCAGCCAAACATGAAGACACATGACTCACTTTTATTAACTTGTAATTTTGATAATTGGCATAAAGCAACAAATTATTTTACAATAACAATGAATTCTCCGTGTTCTTCTCTTTAAGAAACAACACCTTGTTTTTCTGATCAACTTTTCCACACGCAGTGTCCCTCCAACGACACATGTGCACTAACCTGGTCAATAAAACCAAGACAAAGACAGAGGAGTTTCTCCGCTGGTCATCAGAGCCTCTTTCACTCTGAAACTGGACCACTTGAGTGAGAATAATGGAGTGATGACAATAATGGATGAGAGTTGGAGGACAGAAGCTGCCAGCCTCCCTCCTCATTCCCTCTCAAATCTCTCATGTTGATCCCTCAAACTTCTCCTGCTGCCAAGTCTTCACTGCCACATCCATCCATCCATCCATCCATCGCCACCCGTCAGGCTGCGGCCCCTCAGGGACGCCCCCTGCAGGCTGTCTGACCCACATTTCCTTGTCTTGCCGTTGTTATTCACTCGTCTCTTTTCTTTCCAACATTCTCAACCAGCAGCTCCTTGTTCACTGGCTGCCGTCTCACTGCACACTGCCAACGTGCTCCACTGCTTCTCTACCTGCTGGTTTAATAATAACAATAGAATAGAATAGCATAGAATAGAAGTCTATATTAATCCCACACTGGGGATTTTTGAATGTTTGTAGAGCAACAGAGGAAAAACAGAACAAATAGAATTTTCCTTCTTTTTGCAATATACAGTTGATGTAATTAGGCAAATTCCCCTAATGCTGAATTAATAAAGACATTCTATTCTATTCTAATCTATTCTATTCTATTCTATTCGCACACCACTAAAATAAAAATGCATAAATATTTTTGGTTATTAAGCTTCAGAAGGTTTTCGTCGTGGGAAAAACTCCACTGGCCAATAACATGATGTGAGTCTCTGGAGTGGTGGCGACTTGATGAGTCATTTCCCTGTTTGACAGCAGCCAATGAGGAGCTGCTGAGGCCTGTCGCGATGTCAGCGCTAATAAAAGGCGTGGCAGGCAGACTGGTGTCTGACATTCAGTGAGCTCACATAGTCGTCGCTCCGTCAAGTCGAGTGGAGGGAAAAAGAAAAGAAGAGAAATAGAAAGGTGAAGTCCTGACAGTGCTGACATCAACACCGCTAACATAACATAAGTCAATCATCCAACTGGTCACAAGACCTCAACATCTTGTTTTTCCTTTCTTACTCAATCTTTTATTTTCATTTATTTTCTGGATTTATTTCTTTTTGATTTATTTCATTGTCCTTCTCTTTGTGCTATATCTGCTGGAAGCTTTCAATGCGCTGCATCAAGTCAGAGAGTCACAGCAGGAAACCAGTGACGACTGGGAGTCGACTGGAGCCTCGTCAGCTTCAACATCTGACACACACACTTCATCTGTCGGTTCCAAACATTCACACTTCATCACAGGGACAAGTCACCCACCCACCACAAGCCCCGCCCACACACCAAGCCCCGCCCCCACCCCCAGCTCCGTGTCTCTCCCAGACTCTCGGCTCCATGACTCAGCAGTCCTTCCTCAGTCTCAGGGCGTGTGTGTGTGTGTGTGTGTGTGTGTGTGTGTGTGTGTGTGTGTGTGTGTGTGAGACAGACCGTAGCACGAAAACTGGGAAAATGGCACAAAGAAGTCTTTGCTTCCTTGCGAGGGAGCAGTTGTGTCAGTGTTCAAGTGCGTTGAGACTGATGTGCTTCTTTGTCATTGCAACACATTAATACATCATTAATACATCATCCAATTATTTTCCATTTTCTTTTTTCTAAGCTGCAACCTAAAATAATAGTCTCGCTGGACAGCAAACGCCTCTTAAACAGTTTCTAAATGGAGATCAATCAGATCGATCGGTCCAAATCAATCAGTTTTAGAACCTTCAACCTACGCGGTGACTCGTGAATCCCAGGAGGCTCAGCTGGCTGCTGGAAGTCAGCGGAAGATGCTGCTGATGAAAGAATTGGCTCAGCGCCTCCTGATGGAAAACCACCAGCACAGCAACCAACTGTTCCAGAGGAGCAGAAGAAGAACTGAGCCACAGTCTGGCAGAGTGCAGCTGCTGCTGCTGCTGCTGCTGCTGCTGTAGGAACTGGTGAGCTCCTCAAACATGCAGCATGTATCTGCTGCTGCATGAAACATTTGAATGGTGGGTGGTGCGACTGAAGCGTAGCAGGAAACTCCGTCACCTCAGAGCCTCTGGTCCTGTTGCGGGCCGTCCAGAGTTCTGCTCCACGGCTGGCGCTGCTCCAGCTCCCTGTCAATGTGGTTGCAGCCAGTAGCCCTGTGGAATGCTCAAGGCCACTCTTCAGCCATCTGTCACTGTAGCTGCTGCTCCTCCGGGTGGATGGGCCGCTGCCTCCGCCTCACACCGTCTCTGTCTCCAGCTCCAGGCAAGAGGAAGAGAAGAAGAAGAAGAAGAAGAAGAAAAACCCTTTTGCAATACATCCTGCAGCATTTATCAGCAGGGGAACGTCAGCCTGAGGTTCTTTGTGGAAATCCCAGGTTGCAGCTGGAGGTGTGAACATGATGGAGTCTGTTTGGTCCAGTTTGATCATTAATTAGCAGTCAAAATCATCACAAATCTACATATGAAATGGCAAAAAGTGTTATCAACAAAATGCATTGTATTTACCATAGTATTATTGTATATATAGTGTTGTATGTATATATATATATATATATATATACTGTATATCATTGTTTGTATTGAATTGAACAGAGCGAACTGAACGGTTCAGTAAAATTTCTGAATTCTGGGATTTCTTCAAGATGCTTATTGTTGGAAAACTGCCAGTAAAGTAAATATTGCAAAGTGTCAGACTTTCAATAGTTCTGACAATAAAATGATGAGGAGGTTATTGATATTTGCAGTCTGGTGCTCCAGTGAATTTTGCAGAGGAACAAGGACGATGTGGTGAACGTGGTCACCAGGTGATCTTCTCCAGAGGCAGAAGCAGCAGTGGAGTCAGTGAGCTGTGAGCAGCAGCCGTATGAACGCACACACAGCTCCGCACCAACAGCCAGGACTCAGCAGCACCTCTGTTGTCTGATTGCTTGTTTTCCTCCTCTTCCTCCATGACGGCGGCAGCGGCGGCAGAGCAGTGGAGCGCCACATATTGAGTCTGGCGCCACCTGGATGCACCGCGTTCATGTTCTGCCAGCCAGCGGCCCAGAACCAACTCATCTGAGCTGAATCTCCTGGGAAGACTCAGTCTGTGGCTCCCAGTGGCTCACGCCAGTGTGACACACGTGTGTGTGTGTGTGTGTGTGTGTGTGTGTGTGTGTGTGTGTGTGTGTGTGTGTGTGTGTCGCCCTAAAATTCCTCCTCTTCTCCCTGAGAGACAAGTGAGGGTTGTTTCTGGAGCTGCTGCCACATCTTACAGAATAGAATAGAACAGAACAGAACAGAACAGAATAGATTGGAATAGAATAGAATAGAGTTAGATTTATTGTCATGACAGGAAGTTACAACAAAACTGTGGTTTTGAGCTATATTTCACACTATTTGAAAAAAGAAAGACCTCAAGGGGATATACAAGTCATAGAGTCAGTGAAAAACAATGTAATATCATATAATATAATATATACGGCACAACACATTGCTTCATTTTTCTGTTGATGTGTCAGATAGGGATGAAAATTTTTCAATTCTATTTTCAGAGAGGAAAAAAGATTCATGGTCTGTGTTAAAGTGCCTTTAATTCCACTGTGTCTATAAATCAAATATATCTACAGTCTCTTCAATCTTCTTCAATCCATTCTGGGATATTTGACCGTGAGAAATTGTCAAGTAGCTGTTTCACTTGCCCAACTTCAGAAGAACCAGTTGACTTTGTTTCTCCACTGGACTGTTTCCAGTGATAACCACTGGTCCAAGACCTTCTTCTTCTCTTACTGTCGCACCAATTTTCAGACAATTAAAAAGGAGACAAGTCTCAAGTAGCGTTTCCTGGACTGATGTCTCTCTTCTCTCTTCTCTGTTTTCCTATTTATCCATTTTTTTCAAAAAAAACAACCAAACCAAGAAGAGCAGCGAGATAACTGGAATCAGTCACTGGTGTCTGGTGAGAAGGAGGACGTCGCTGTTTCTGCCCTCAGGTGGTGCAGACCTTGGTCGCATCAGTGACTCCACTCAGTCCTCCCACACACACACACACACACAGTGAGGAGGGGGCGGAGCCTGATCAGATTACTCCTCAGAGCAGCAGAAGCTCCTGTTGTGCAGCTCTGATTGGCTAAATTTCCTGCTTCCTGTTTTTCTGAGCGATCCACAATCCACAATCCGCTCCCACAATATATTCATGGAAGTCTGACTGAGTTGGAAATATCATTCAGCTGCACGCAGCCTGCAGAAGGTGGCGCTGGCTCTGCAGCTGTCTGACCATTCGCCCTTTCACCACCACCCCCGCCGCCACACTCTCAGGGGTCAGAGGTCAAGAGAGCTGCACGGCAGAAGCGGCAGAACTGGACTCTGAGCAGGTGGAGTGAAAGACATTCTGGTCAGAGCTCTGCAGTCCTGCACCACGAGGCCTCCGTTCAACACACTGCTGCTGTCCCAGTGTCCTTCACCTTGTTTTTATGATTAATTAGGGAGGAAAAATACAAGACAGAACTTTGGCATTTTCAGTAAATAGAAATTATTTGTCTGCACCAGTAAAAAAATATTTGTCTTGTCTTACACTATGTTCACAGGCTCCACACATTTTTCTAAGTGTGTGCCATTATGAACACTGTGCTTCTTTTCTATTTTCTAAAACTGGTTGTCTGCACTGTTATTCCAGATTGTTCCTGCTGCTTCACTGTCAGTGTTGTTTCTGTCTGTTTGCACTCTGATCTCTGGTTCAGCAGTGACACTTTTACAGTTCACCGCACATCCAATGAGCATGTGACAAATAAAGTTCTTGAATCTTGAATCTTGAATCATTCAGTGCCTTTCCCAGCAGCAGAGCAGGAGTGTTGATGAAGAGCTGCTGCTGACTTCACCAGGCTTGAAAGAAACCTCAGGGGCAACCCAGTTTAAACATAGTCATCAATATGTACAAAAACAATATCTAGATACTAACGTATTGATCTCTTGACACTAATATTGATCAATACTGAAATCAATAAAATAAAGCAAGTTCAGACTCCAGCTGCCAGGGGGCGCCGGGTGCATCCTCAGAGTGTTGCTAGTCGCTAAAATTCATGAGTGAAAGGACTGAAAATGAAAGAAAAGACAATTTGTATTGATTTTCAGCAGGCAGCACGAAAGCCAAAAAATAAATTTTTATCATCTCAGTGAGCGAGAAAATTAAGCCGTTTATCCGAGAGAGAAAGAGAGAGAGAGAGAGAGAGAGAGAGAGAGAGAGAGAGAGGGAGAGAGAGAGAGAGAGAGAGAGAGAGAGAGAGAGAGAGAGACAGAACAGTCGCAGGCTGAATAAACGAGGAGATGAAACTGTTTCTGACTCTGAACCACTGAGGAGTTGATTGAAGAAAACCTGCTGCAGGTCGACAGGCTGGCGGGACTCACTGACTCACTGAGTCACTGACTCACAATTCAACTACGTATCTCTAGGTCTCTGAGTCTTTGAATCTCTGAGTCTTTGAGTCTCTGAAACTTTGAGTCTCTGAGTCTTTGAATCTCTGAGTCTTTGAGTCTCTGAAACTTTGAGTCTCTGAGTCTTTGAATATCTGAGTCTTTGAATCTCTGAGTCTTTGAGTCTCTGAGTCTTTGAGTGTTTGAGTCTCTGGGTCTTTGAGTCTCTGGGTCGTTGAGTCTCTGAGTCTCGGGTTCGACTCTCTTCTCTTCCTGTTTCTTTCATCAGAGGATGATCAAAGCCAGAGCCACACAGTTACACAACAGGGGGACACACAGCACAAATCAAAGTGACACCACCATCACCTCACCTGCGTGGCAGTACGTCGTCCTCCGACAGTCGCTGCTCCGTCTCCGGACTCGTTCCTCCTCCTCCGACTCAGACAGTGGCCGCTCCGCTGATCTCATTTGACGCCACGAGGCGGAAAAAAATCCTCCGTATTGGAGCCTCGTCGGGGACAAAGGGGCGCGAGGTGCTTTACACGCTGTGAGTGCAGAGCAGCAGTAGCAGCAGCAGCAGCAGCAGCAGCAGCAGCAGCAGCAGACATTGTTGTAGCATGAATCCATGACGCTGAGAGCAGAAGTGACATAATGGGGCTGCAGCGCATTTTGCCTGGTTTAGTGTCGCTCCTCACTAACCCGGGATAACCAAGCTCAGGTAGACAGCCCAGGTTGCGCCAACTCCTCTTCACCCCCTCCTCCCACCTCCCTCCCCTCCCAACCCCGCCAAACAGCCCACCATGCTCTTTACCGTCAGCTGGAAAAAAGGATTATGGTTTTGCGGCCGACGTGTGAGGGCAAATATTGTGCATTATTTGATGGCTGGTGTGGAGGCAGCAGCAGCAGCATCAGCAGAGCCACATGTGGGAAATGAGTCATTCCCTTTATGAATCATGTTTTCTCCTCATAAACTGGCGTCGTCTCTGGGAGGGAAAACACGTCCTAATAATAATAGTGACAATAATAATAATGATAATATTGAGTTTCCATGTTTCCTGTGACTCCACGTCGGCCTGATGATGCAGCAAAAGTTAATAAAACCTTGTTTTATTATAATAATAATAATAATAATAATAATAATAATAATAATAATAATAATAATAATAATAATAATAATAATAGGGGGGCGACACGGTGGCGCAGTGGTTAGTGCTGCCGCCTCACAGCAAGAAGGTCGTGGGTTCGATTCCGGGCCCGGCCTGGGACCTTTCTGTGTGGAGTTTGCATGTTCTCCCGTGTGTCTGCGTGGGTTCTCTCCGGGTTCTCCGGCTTCCTCCCACACTCCAAAACATGCATGTGAGGTCAATTGAATATTCTAAATTGTCCGTGGAGGTGTGCATGTGAGTGTGAATGGTTGTTTGTTTCTATGTGGCCCTGCGATGAACTGGCGACTTGTCCAGGGTGTACCCTGCCTTCGCCCTAAGACAGCTGGGATAGGCTCCAGCAGACCCCCGTGACCCTGAATTGGAATAAGCGGGTATAGAAGATGAATGAATGAATAATAATAATAAGCAGCGTCATCGGTGCCTTTTTTTTTTTAGAGAACTTCTTTTAGAGCAAATTGATTTATGACCCATAAGCATCAAGCATCTCAACAACCGGTTAGCATGTTAGTGCAATGCAAAGCTTCACTAACTCCTCCACAGAGTTCTATAGGATGAGGTTGCTGACTGATTCAAAAGCTCAATGCTCATTCAAATGCAGAAAATCACCACAACACACCACGAGTCTTGCACTTGTTTATTCACAAATCAAACTTTCTCCGGAACTCCTGAGACGCCTCAGAGTTCATCTCCTGCCAATCAAAAGCAGCGCCCCCACATGGCGGGACGAGCCTCAGACAGCCGTTTACAACCCGGTAACGTGAGAGGAGAAAAAGAAAAATGCTGCTCGTCTCTTCTGCAGGCGTGAAGATGTGAACCGAATGAATGAATGAATGGATGGATGGATGGATGGATGGATGGATGGATGGATGGATGGTTTATTTTCATTTGCAATGTAAAATAATGCAATCTTGTGCAATGAACAGACAAAAAGGAAATGATGGGTTTTGGAGAAGAAGCGCCTGGAGATGAGCTCCGCTCTTCACTTGAAGATCTGGAGGGAAGCAGGAAACTTAATTAACTTAACTTAAGAAACTTAATTGCCAGCAAAAGTTGTGTTGTTGTCGTTCATTTCTGCAAAACACTTGGTGACTCTATTAACTCGTCGCTCGCCAACATTAGCAGAATCTTCTGGAAGGATCATCAGCAAGAGCAGCTTGTGGATGAGAGCTGCTGCTGAGTGTGTGTGTGTGTGTGTGTGTGTGTGTGTGTGTGTGTGTGTGTGTGTGTGTGTGTGTGTGTGTTGTGACGGAGAGCAGGGCTCCTGGCGGTGGTTTTATTTGTCAAGTTGTATTTCTACTGTGTTTATCAAAGGAGACGCTGATCCCATTTGTGTCCTTGAGTCTCTCTCTATCTCCCTCTCTCTCTCTCTCTCTCTCTCTCTCTCTCTCTCTCTCTCTCTCTCTCTCTATCTTATTCACTGTGAAGCATCAGGTGTATGAGTGATGCAGTGCTGTTGTGTTCAGCTGAGACCATGGACTGAAAAAGAAACTATTTATACATATATACTGTGTGTGTGTGTGTGTGTGTGTGTGGTTTTCATTGTTTTTACACACACACACACACACACACACACACACACACACAAACACACATATATTTACTGTACAGCAGCTACAATTGTGCTCATTGCTGCTTTAAAGGGCCACTGAGTGACTTTTTCTTTTCTTTCCTTTTCCCTTTTTCCCTCCTCCTCCCCCTTCAGGCTCAACATATTATTGCAGCTCCGAAGGTCAGTCGGCCATTTTGATACCCTGCACCCCCCCCCCCCTCGCTGACCCCTCCTGCTCGCTGCCGCTGACAATTACACACGGGCACATGCAAGCAAAAAATACAGAAATAAATACATCACACACACACACACACACACACATGCGCGCGCACACACACACAAATGAGAGCAGAAGTGCCGATGCACCAAAACACACAGACACAGAGACTCGCGCAGGCCTGCAGGCTGTTTGTGTAAACAGCAACGCTGGAGCTTTTCAGCAGAGACGCTGCTCTTTTCTTTCCCCCCCCCCCAACACCCCCCAAACAACAGCTGTCTTGCTCCTCAATCTCTCATTTTGCTCTCAACCCTTTACATTTGCATAAAGGTGCAATAAAAGACTCAATATTATCTACACAACTTGTCAAATAATGCAACTGTCCATAAGATGTCAATATCTGCTTTGTCCTGTCTTCCTGCATTTCTTATTCATTCACATCATTTTCCTTCTTTTGCACCAGATTGTTGCTGTAAAGATGCTAATTTTCTCAATGTGGGAATAATAAAGGTTTCTATTATATTCTACTCTATTCTATTCTATTCTATTCTACACCGTCTTCATTGTCCCGCAGCCTCCTGCTGGTCTTCTCCTCTCTTGGTCCCTCTGACGTCTCATCACCTGAGACAGATGCTATAAATGTCTTTTCAATTGGTTTCCTCTTTTTCTTTAAAGCTCCTTCTTCTTCTCCTTCTTCTCCTTCTTCTTCTTCTTCTTTTTCTTCCCTTTCACCCCGTCGTTCTTCCCTCTGCTTGTGGCCAGCAGGATTCCGTCTCATCCAATAAACATGTGAGGTCATCCAGGAGTCGGAGTGGCTGCCTGGACGCTGCTCATTGGCTCCTGGGATCCAGCAGTGGACCCACCACTGGATCCTGTGGAGAGACGACCACAGGGGGTCTCCATGCTGCTGCTGCTGCTGCTGCTGCTGCTGCTGCTGTTTTTGACCAGCAGCAGATCAGGTGTGAGCTCCAGCATCACAGCAGGGGGCGCTAAACACTCTTCCGGCCTTTGGCAGCACCTGCAGGAGGAAGAGGAAGTTGTGGACACTGGTCAGTTAGCAGAGGGATGGAGGGAAGGAGGGATGGACTGGCTCCCAGCTGAGACTCAGTGCAGTGAGGTTAGCCTGGTCGCCATGGCAACCAGCACCTGGTCCACCTTCTAGGAGCTGACATGAACACGTCTGTGTTGTGACCACCAGGGGCACTGGACAACGTGGCTGCGACGGAGGGATCAGCCTGTCGTTGCAGTAGAGGAGAACAACAAAGCAGCATTTCAACCGTGAAGAGAAGACAAAGGAAGAAGAAGAAGAAAGTGAATCAATTGAAAACAGTGTGACAAACGTCTTCCTCCTTGAAGCTGCATCATGTTGTTCTGTCGCTTCAAAAACAACCAGAAGAAGAATCAGAAGACAAGAAGATGAGAAGAAAGAATCCGGCTGCCGACTCACAAGATTGTTCCGGATCTTCTGATCTCTCAGGCCATCTCTCTCTCTCTCTCTCTCTCTCTCTCTCTCTCTCTCTCTCTCTCTCTCTCTCTCTCTCTCTCTCTCTCTCTCTCTCTCTCTCTCTCTCTCTCTCTCTCTCTCTCTCTCTCTCTCTCTCTCTCTCTCTCTCTCTCTCTCTCTCTCTCTCTCTCTCTCTCTCTCTCTCTCTCTCTCTCTCTCTCTCTCTCTCTCTCTCTCTCTCTCTCTCTCTCTCTCCCTCTCTCTCTCTCTCTCTCTCTCTCTCTCTCTCTCTCTCTCTCTCCCTGTCTCTCTCTCTCTCTCTCTCTCTCTCTCTCTCCTGTCTCTCTCTCTCTCTCTCTCTCTCTCTCTCTCTCTCTCTCTCTCTCTCTCTCTCTCTCTCTCTCTCTCTCTCTCTCTCTCTCTCTCCATACTGTTACCGGAGACGCCTTGTCAGTGTGAGGAGCGGTGCTGCTTGTGAATGTGCTCCACCTACTCAACCTTCCCATTAGCCTGGTGTTGCACACAAAGCTATACATTTACCCAGGAGCCGGTGGGAAGCCATCTGTTTTAACGCTGTGTTTGAGTTCCCAAAGATGAAGGAGGAGAAAAAAGAGGAGGGTGAGGGAGGTGGGGGGGGACAGAACAGCGACATCTAAAGCTCAATGTGGCCCCCTGGTGAAGGACAAGGCTACTGCAGCGGCTCTGCAGGGGCGGCTGTGCTGCTCTCGCCTTGTTTGTTAAAAATATGGAGGTTTTATTTCTGTTTTTGGTTCTTTTATGAGGTCTCAACATTTTCCAGCACATTACACGGTAGCATTTTATTTGCTGCCGGTGGTTAATATTTGAGGGGGGTAATTTGTGATTTGGATCTGATTTATGCCTCCGTCTCTGTTTGGAAAAAGGCAATTTTTTTTTTACGCATAAATGATCCTAATGTTTCAGCAGAGGGAGGAAGAAAAAAAAATTTGCAATGCATTTATGGGTTGAACGCATTCAGTCAAATTTATGGCTATATATTGGTGGAGGGAGGATAACAGTGAACACTCAAGGACACTGGAGACCACTATTGGGCTTTAATCGTTGCTTTCTAATAAACTGGTGGCCTTGGACTATTGAAAATAATCTTTCCAATTACATCTGGGCTCTAGTTGATGTATCTTAACCGTGTTGAACCGGGTCTGCTGGGGGGCGGGGCATCATGTGTATTAGAAGATACTTTATCTACTGCCATCATGTTGTTAGTTCACCACAGCAGCATCCCAATGGAAACTGTCTTGGTCTTTTTCTGGGGACACAGTGAGACCACAGCAGGGTCCAGCCAACCCGTCCAGCATGAGTCCACCACTGCTTTTCTCCTCATCAATCTAGAAATTTTCATCAAACGCATCAAAAACTTAACAGCAAGGTAAATTTCAAGCGTTTAACAAATGAGCGTATTCTGTTGTTGATGTTTTCCCACCAAGAGCAGTGACATCATGGAAAGTGTACATCCACAGAGCCAGACACATTTCCAGGAGTTCTGTTCTTCCCTCTGGGTCGGCGCTGAGGTTCCTGTCAACATGAGTCGATTTCATCTCGGAATGTCAGCAGTGGAGGGAGCCTGCCAGTGTGAGGCGTGACTTCATGTGAATATAGCAATCACTCTTAATGAACAAAAAGCTTTTTGCATGTCAGTCGTGCATGAGAAGCGTGACAAGTTGAAGGCCCGCGGCCAGGCAGAAGAGCACCACACCACTCTTCCCACTGTTTGTCTGAGACCTTCTCCAGAACTCCTGAAACCTCCATCAGTGAGGACAACCACACAGCACGTTCATCATTTCACAAGTCATCATTTCAAGTCAAAGCCATGGACACTATCTTCTTCAGCCGCCAACACAAGGTGTGATTGAGGATGAATCACTAGATCCAACATAATGTCACTGCTCAGGAAAAAATATGAATCCATCACCTTCTCAGAAGAAACCTTCCTTTTGGCTGAAGTCCTCAATCGCTTTCATCAGTTCCTCAAGTGACCCAGAAAAGACGGATGGGCACCAAAATCAAAACAGTGAACCACATTAAAGACAAAGGACTGACGAGAACCCTAGCACGGACCCTGGACCAGAACTTGTCCTCCACAGTCACAAACAGATTCAACCAGGCTGCAAGACCGAGTCCAACCTCAAATGGAACAGCCTCCTCCAGGTCCAGCCAGAAACAAACCGGCTCCCTGCAGACGCTGGACTGGGAACTTTTGAAGGTGTCAACCCACTTTTAACTTCACCCAAATGGAACAAC
The DNA here is from genome assembly GCA_009823395.1 of Thamnaconus septentrionalis. Taxonomy (NCBI): domain Eukaryota; kingdom Metazoa; phylum Chordata; class Actinopteri; order Tetraodontiformes; family Monacanthidae; genus Thamnaconus; species Thamnaconus septentrionalis. Next base: position 18,124,754 of record CM020513.1, read on the forward strand.
GGTTACTATAAAAAATGTCTTTGCCTCAATCCAACCCCCAGCAGGAGCATGGGAGGATGTAAAACCACACACCAGGCGTCTTGATCTGGCACAGCAGCGCAGGGATTCAAATTAAACTCACATTTCAGACACAGAACACCCTCAACAGCAGAAACCTTCCTTCTAAAATCCAACCTCGCAACAGACGCACAAAGAGTGAAAGCTGCCTGACATCGTACCTGAAACCAACCTTGTACAGCACGACAAGAGAGAGACAATAACTGTCACTTATTTCATCACTTCAAACTTCACTTATCCTGCATCAGCTGGAGGAAACCTTGGAGAGCGACTCTTCAGGAGAAGAGCGAGCGCCAGAACGGAGGATCCATTCAAGAGAGAGATTTCCACCTTCAACCTGAAGCTCACAAAGTGCCACTCAAGTGGACGGAATTCCAGCTGGACGGCCTCTTCAGTGTCACACTGCAGCAATGAGAAACAACAAAATCCAACGCAATACAAGAACCACACAAGTCTTGACATCCTCTTCTCATATGAACACAACAACTGGAAGGTCTCCTGTGGACCAGGGAAACCTTCTCATCCTCAACATCAGCACGGCAACACTTCAGTTGCATCTTTGGTTTTTAATGGATTCATATCTTTCTTCTAATCAGACCTAGATTTTTTTGGCCTGATTAAAAGAAAGATATAAATCCATGTGATTTAACACATCTTCAAAGACTGTTGGAAAATACAGACATTCCCTAAAGATTCTACAACTTCATCAAAACCTTCAACTTCCACTTAACATATGAATGGAAAATACTGAGAGGTCAGTTTGAAGAAACCAAGCACACACGCACAAACACACACACACACGCACAAACACACACACACACACACACACATTAAGGTATCCCGAGGAAACAGAATTCTATCATACACACAGAAAAAAGACAAAGTTTTCCAGCCAAAATACACCCTAAAACTCAACCAGCTACGTTCCAGAGAAGGTCCTCAAGAGGGGGTGAGGCAGGACAGACCACCTCCACCTCCACCTCCTCCAAGGCCCTAAAATGTCTCCAGGACATTCCTTTGCAACGTTTACGAGAAAAGCTCAAAGAAGCACCTGAGGCGAAGACGCCACAGGACTGAAAGAAAATCCCCCGCAGGATTTTCCACAACTGCAGTTCGCAAACTAATGCAAGGCAGAGGGAGAGTTTCCAAGAAGTGGCTTCAGAGTGAGGAGAGGATTGGAAGGTCCTGTTGATGATAGCAGGAAGACCTACTGGGAAGACCTGAGGCCACCAGGACCATCAGCAGTCCCTGCTAGTTCCACCTCCAGAGAGTTCACACAATCCAGAGCACTCAGGACCACACTGATTGATTGATTGATTGATTGATTGATTGATTGGTTGATTGATTGATCGATTGATTGATCGATCCAGTCTATCAATGGGCCGTCACACTCAAGTCAAGTCGACTCAGTATCCCAACCAGGAGCCTGTCTACCACGTCTTGTCATCAGACGTAGTAGAACAGATGTAGTAGAACATCTTCACTGCAGGACACTGACATGACTGCACACACACACACACCTTGTCTTAGCGTCCCTGTTGCTGGACCTTAAAGGCACCACAGCTGTGCACTTCAACAGAGCACATGTGGTGAGTTCACTGACAACATACAGACTCATTGGTTTTCATAGTTTTCACTTCCTCTATTTACTTTTCTTTGCTGTGTGATTGTAGCTGCTAGCAGCCCAGTTGCACCAGCGTCACTGTGCTGCTGAAGTGACTTCACTGTCTCGTCTTATCGCTCTGGATGTTGCTGCCTGGGACTTAACGGGAGAAGCACAAATTTATTTTGCCAGAATTCAATAGCATCATTTAGCGCTTCGCTCCCTCTCATGCTTTGACTAATCCTTTTTCCGCCCACACTGCTAACTGTAAGAGGAAGAGGAGAGGGAGAGAAGGAGGGGGGGAGGGAGTGAGAGAGCGAGTGAAATGAGATTGAGGAAGGAAACGAGGGCCAAAATGAGAGCAAAATGAGTTTGTGGTGGTGACAGCAGATTGAGGTGAGCAACACAGGAAGTGAGAGGAGTCACCAGCGGCCAAAATAAGAGGGACCGCAGGAGGGCCGTGTGTGTGTGTGTGTGTGTGTGTGTGTGTGTGTGTGTGTGTGTGTGTGTGTGTGTGTGTGTCTGTATTCAAATATTCATGCTTATGTCTGCTGTTGGATGTTTGTGGAGGTCTTCATCCCACTGAGTCCCAGACCTCCTCCACTCACTCCCTCACCACGGAGCTGCTCCTCTTGCTCCTCTTGCTCCTCCTGCTCCTCCTGCTCCACCTGCTCGGCCACGCACAACAACATGAAGCGCTTGTTTCCTAAACGACCACTTTGATTCCCTGGGAGGAGGAGGAGGATGAGGAGGACGAGGAAGAGGAGGAGGAGGAAAAGGAGGAGGACAACTTGTGTTTCCACTCTGAATTTTGTATTTGGGTGTATTTGTTCGAGTCCAGTGTGAATTATTTTTGTGATTTGTGTTTTTTCGGCAGCAAATCCAGATGTTTTTCAGCAGGACTGAGGCGAGACGTGTTGACTGCATGCAGTTCCAGGAAGTGATGGTGCAACACTGAACTCTGCTGAAATATTAAACCAGCCTCTCAAAGTGCTGCTGTGTTTTATTACCAGAATAGTCTTTTCTTGTTGTCTCACTGAGTAATAATTACTGACAATGTTTTTTATTTGTCCTCAACAGCAAGAAACTCTCACAAAACGCAGTTATGTTTTATCTTTATGCTGTTCAGGACCTTTTTACACCAAAGCCTTTTGATTTCAATGTTTGAAGTAGTTATGATGAATGAAATATCGCTCATTTTATTGCAGGTGAGATTTTTTTCCCTCTGTTTTTCCCACCAATCAGATTCATTCACCTCCCCACTGTGTTTTCTCAGCTCGGCTCCTCAATGGACCAGAGGGCTGGTGTTCTATTGGTTATTTCCTCAGCATGCAGGTCACATGACTCTCACTCAGTGTCAGTGGGTTGAAGCTGATACCAGTACTGACCTTTTGTTCTCGAACTGGACTGACTTTAAAAGATTTCAAATGATCCTGGTGCATTCTGTCATAAGATGTATTTTAGCAGTATCACCAATTAATACTTGCGGTAGGCGTAGTAACTTCATGCAAAAACAAACAGGACTTTTAATTGTCTGGACCTGGAAGTTGAGTCAGTCTGACTGTCAGTTGACTGATATGACCTTGAAGGACCTGTGATGAGGTGGTGGTAGTGGAGGTACCTCATCATCATCATCATCCTCCTCCTCCTCCCCAGCCTTGTCTTCTCTCGCCACACTTTGATTTGTCTTGAAAACACTCTGAGCAAAGGGAGCAGAGTGATGAAGATGTCACCAGTGGAAGATTTGCCTCCTCCTCCTCCTCCCCCGCCTCCTCCTCCGGCAGTGATTCAGCTCCTCTGCTGATAAATCTGAACCTACACAAGTAGCTTCAATCTGAATCATCTCCACTGCCAAGCGATAAGGACGCTGCTGCTCAGATGTTCCCGGAAAACACATCCAGCCGCCCAGATCCAGCCAGTCAGTCAGTCAGTCAGTCAGTCAGTCAGCAGCAGTCAGTCAGCAGCAGCCACTCAGCAGTAGTAAGTGGACGTTAGCTCAGTAAATCTAAACACGCTTACATTTTTCCACTATCACTGCCACTCTGTTAGCAGCTATCAGCGTTAGCCGCTATCAGCGTTAGCTGCTAGTGCTGTGGCTCCCTGAGGCTGCTGGAGGATGTTGATGGTTGGTGTCAGAACTGATTTGACGTCTTGATGTGGGGAGTCATTAGCTCCCTGTTGCAAACTCATCATCTCCAGTAGAGCTCAGTAGATGTCAGAAGATCCAGATGATCTAGAGGCTGGAAGCAGCCAGTGGAGGGGAGGGGGGGGGGGGGTAGCTATCTTAAGGCTGGATACATGATGGTGGCTGCTTGCAGTAAAACCAGTGACACTGTCTTCACCCTGACGATCAAGACGTCACTGTTTGCCTCCTCGCCTCACCTCGCCCACCAGCTTTATCAAACACCTTTTATGCATCATTTCCTGCCTCACTGCTGTTAGAGGGTGGTGGGGGGGGTGTCCTTGTTCTTCCAGGCAGCCAATCAGGAGGCTCCAGGGTGCCCTCTGCTGGTGTGCGGACGCTCGTCTGGCCGCAGAGCCTTTGAATTTTCAGAGAGAGAGAGAGAGAGAGAGGTGTTTACAGCAGGTTGAATATTTCATCAGGTCAAAATGGCTCTGAGGGAGGAGCTAACAGCCGTTAGCGGGAGGGGGGTTAAGACGACTTCAGGCTCTTCCTCAGAGAAAAGAACTTGATGGAGGTGATTCAGCAGAGTCTGATCAGCTGCACCCATCAACAGCAGGTGGTGAAAAAAGAGAACAATTCTGGGAAAAACGCGACGGGTGGCAACCCTACCCCCACTCACTGCTTCTATGTCTAATTCCATATTGCTGCTACACCTGCTGTCTGCTAACTCACTGACTCACTGACCTCCACCAATGGATTCATCTCTTCTCAATCAAACTGTTGCTCACATCTGTCTGTCTGTCTGTCTGTCTGTCCTCATCATCAGTATATTCCCTGTACCAGTAGTACTGTTAGACTGTTGGACCAGCTCACTGTAGGCTTCCTCTGGATGGACCAGCACAATGTCCAGTGGAAAAGGTCCCAGCAGCTCACTGGCCACACACACACACACACACACACACACACACACACACACACACACACACACACACACACAAAGCAGAGAACACAGAATCCAGGTCGCAGGTTCTCCAGCCAATCAGGATCATCAGCTGCACCTGTGATCTTCTGCTCAGCTGCTGCCAATCAGCTGGCAGGAGGTGATATAGGGAGGTGGGGCTTGGCAGGAAGCGTGTGCGTGCAGAGGGTCGACACCTTCAGTCGGCTCTGTGGTGTGGTGTGGTGTGGTGTGGTGTGGTGTGGAGAGGAGAGGAGAGGAGATCAGATCAGCACCTTCAGCTGTCTCTGTGTTTGATGCTTGGAGTAGGAATTTGAATTGTGTGTGTGATCTATTTTCCTGTATGTTCAGGTTAGTGTGGAACTCGTGTGACTGTGTTTCAGTCCCACATCAACATTTACAAACCAAAGGTCCCATTTTGTGTTGTCAGCAGGTGTTTCGCTCGTTGTCCAAACTTCTCCAGGGGAAAAATCTCTTCTTCTTCTTCTTCTTCTTCTTCTTACAGTTGGCAGGCGGTGATCATGTGGCTCTCACGGCCAGCTCTTACAAATCATACTAAGGAAGCCATCAAGGGACAGACCTGATGCAGACATTCATATTCAGCTGCTTTAGTTTCATCTGAGCCAAAGCAGCAAATGAATCTGATCACTCTTGAAAATCATCAGGAAGAAACACTCAGGGGATTTTGGGGATTTTGGGTTTTGCAGCTGAAGACTTGATAAGACCGATACGATACAATGTTTCATGATGTTTGTTCTCTTTTTTTCCAAAATGACACCCGGCCACACGATGATGCCGCTGCACCAGTCTGTGATAGCAGCAGCGGAGCTAACTCTACTAGCGTCACAGCACCACCATGGAATCATTAGGATTAATGAGGGAGGAAACAAGAGGCAGTCTGAGCTGCAGTCTTTCTCTACGGCAGCGCAGATGTTTCTCCCTCAGCCTGGCGAGGGGAGGCCCAGCTGACGCTGCTGTTCTTCTCAGCCAGAGGCATCTTTCAACTGAAGCAGGTGGAGATGAAAACCTCTGGATTGCCTTCAGGACACAGTACAAAGAGGCGACGCGGTGCTGTATTCTGCCGCAGGGCTGCCCAAGTTATCGCTCAGCGGTGAACAAACACACTTTGGTTGTTGTCGTTCCAGTCAAACTGCAGCCGAGCAGCTAATGAACTGGGCCAGGGATGAGTAGCAGCAGGAGCAGCAGCAGAGTTTAGTGCTTCAAAAGAATGAGTGGCTTCAACAAGGCACCTACTCACTGGTCTAGTACCTCATCCTGCAAAGCCGTCATCATTATTGAAATAAAAACACTCATGGAACGAAACTGCTCTGGTGTCGTCGCAAAGTTTAGTTTTTACCATCAAGCCTAAAAGATCAATAGATTGGTGTGAGAGAAAAATTCAAAGCTGTCACTTTCTGTCTAAAGTTAATTTTCTGGTTTGAGATGTGTTTTATTATTCCAGGCTTACAGCTGCTGAGTTCAGTGTCAGTGCGGGACCAAGAAAAGTTTCCCAGTCCAGAAGCTGTTCCACCATCTTCCTGAGCTTCTCACCTTGAATAAAACTTGAAGTGAAGGTCACAAAGGTTCCGCATCTCATCTGCTGCCATTTCTAATGGAAAAACATCCAAACTGGCCGCATAGAGAATAAGAACAGATGTGCTAGAGTTTATCCTTTTTCCCCAGGGCACCACCGCGTTCAGATTATTTTGCATTAAACTCATTTTCAGGGTCTCATGGTCTTATGGTGGCGGTGCTCTCAGCAGCAGTAACATCTGCTGAAGTTAGTTTGCGCTAGCGAGTCAGTGATGTTACAGCATAGAACACTGGAGACAATGCAATGGCAGGCAGCTCAGTTTGTGGCCAACAGGTCGATGCATTGACACAATGCACATTTGTTAAGAGAATCAATAGAAATTGTCTGTTTGGGAGTTCTGAATAAAAAGACCAGGAGTAATTCTTCAGTGAGGATCTCAGATTAACCATGTATAGATTTTCCTAATGATTCAGCACGTGAGAAAATTCCTTAAATTCTTCATTTCTTGTAACTCTCTGCACTGTGATGAGCAGCATTGTAAGAAAGGTCACTTGACTGAAGAAACTGTGGTTTTACTCATGAAGTGTTGACACTATGAGACCAAGGGAGGAAACAGCTGACAGTCGGCGTCAATTAAACTGAGTGTTGCCCAGCTGAACGCGACAAATGCAGTTTGGCTGCAGGTAAACTTTCCAGCGTGCTGACTGAAGGCTCCAAATGTCATTAATTAATTAGACCAAGTGAGATCACAGGCCTAAAAAAAACAACATCAAAGAAAGTGGATGTACTTTGATTTTGCCAGCAGCAGCAGCAGCAGCAGTGCTGTGGAAGAACTGCTCTCTTCTGGAAACACCAACTCCTCACAAATATACATACATGAGTCAGTAAAGACGAGGGCGGTTTAATAAATAGGCTGAAAAAAATGGCGTATTTTGACAGCGTGCCAAGAAACTCAGAGAGCAGAAGCTTCTGTAATCTGTGATGCACAGCAGCCCAGAACACTGGAGCAGATTGTCAGACATCAGATTCCTTCCCCACACTGACCAGTAGGTGTCAACTACACTGACCAGTAACCAGTGTGTGTGAACCACACTGACCAGTGTGCTTGTGTGATACTGCAGAAGCTCAGGTTGAGCAGAAGCAGGTCCAGTATCAGTGACACTGGCAGTGCAGCAGTGCAGTGGTTGCACTGCTGTCTGTGTTCTCATTGGTCAGGAGAAGGTGCGTCACTCTCTGACTGACTGACAGCAGCTTGGTCACGTGACCGCGGGACAGGGGAAGTGGGAGGAGCAGCGTGTGCCAGGAGGTGAACGTGATCAGAGACCCCAGACCTGCTCCCAGACCATCATCACTGACTTCTCATCAATACTGATCGGTCCGCCCCTACTGCTCAGCATCAACCAATGGCAACAGGCCCCGCCCTCTCCACCTCAGAACAGAAGGGGGGGTTTGATGGTGTGTTTGGACCTAGTAAGTGGTCAGAGAAGCTGTGAGCGACACTTTGGATCCAGCAGGGCTGTGGTGGAACCTCAGAAGCTTCTGGATCAAACCAGAAACACCAGGAAGTAACTCACTTCACCGCACACCTTTAGAATAGCGCAGGTGTGAGTGATGGCACCTCAACCAAACTCCATGGCAACCAGGACCTTCCCACTGCACGCTGGCAGATTCCATCATCACCACTTTGGACGCAAACACCACGTAAATAAGTCGTTGATGCGTTGATGGTTTTCTCTCTTTAGACAGAGACATAAAGTGCTGATACAGAGAGCTTTCACCCTTGACTGAAAAGTCATTGGTCCCTTTCCATGGAAGTACAGATGAAGATCAGGCAGCGTAGGGATTCTTTGCAGGGCCACTTTAAGGAAACACACAACATTCTACAAACACAACATCAATATTCCTGACACAATCATTGAGTATCGATGAAATAAATGAGTGAACTAAGGGCAACGAGTCCATTTGATGGAGAATCTTTCAATCCAGAGATGTTTCCAGGTGTTTACACATCTGTTTTGATTTGCAAGAACATCAACAGGTGGAGACAGAGAAGAAGTGAGCTCAGAGCTTTGAACGTTGCCGACGTCGGTTTACACTTCCAGTTGCACAAGGCTGCACATGAACATGGGGGAGAACCTTCTGCCTATCTATCTATCTATCTGTCTATCTGTCTATCTGTCCATCTATCCCTCAAGTCCTCCAGTGGACGAGTGGACGCAGTGTTGTCAGCAGTCACATCTCCAGGGTTCAAACGTGGCTCTTTCCCATGGACCAGCTTTGTCACAGGGGGGATTAGAGGCAGAAACACTGTTGCGGGATCCAATAACGGTGTGCAGCCGAGGGAGAAGGTGCATCATCATCATCATCATCATCATCATCTGCACCTCGCAAAAACACCAAAAAATGTCAACCTTGACAGCGGCGACGAGGACGAGGGCCATTAAAATGTAAATGTGGAGGCTGCAGCCTGAAGGATTAGCATGTGTGATGTGTGCGATGTGTGTGTGCAGCCATCAGCGGCGCCACTCATAAACCTTATTACACTGTAATCATAAAACCACCAGCAGCATCACGCCACCACCACCGTCGCCGCCGCCTTGTAAAAAAAAAAAGTCTTGGTGTTAGATATCGGCTTTCAACAAAGGGCCGCCGCACTAACAAGATTAGCATTTGTTAGCAGATTCTTCATGTGTGGTTTTCAGTCCCTGTTTCCTGTGTGGAGTCATAGAAAATAAGGGCTCAGAAATGAAAAAATAAAGAGTGATCCATGGCAGCCTGGAGCGACAGGGAGCGGGGATGATGGAGTGATGAGTGCCAGACTCCCAATCTGTCACTGAGCATCAAGATGCTTCACGTGTTGGAGAAGAACTGTGGCTGTATTACATTCTCATTTATACAAGTTGCCATTAGAAAAGAGAGATTTATTTATGTTTTAATCGATCATCATCAGGTTCAGATACTCAAATCAATCAACTTTTCAAGTCAATCACCAACAAGTAGCCTCAACTTTTCCCTCTAGGACATGTTGGGGGCGCTGTGGGAGCTTCTCAACTCCACTTGTTCTAATGTGGAAACATTGGAATCTTGTGGTTGTTGTTTTGTGAATTTATTGGTGGCCAAGCCATGCTTTGAAGAAGCTAAAACTCTGGTGTGAAGATAATGGTCACTTGGCTGCAGCACTTTGAGTTTGACGCGACACATTTTTTTGATTCAATTAAATGTGTTGCACAAACAACCTCAACAATTCCAATCAGCCTGGTCTTGTTGTGGGGGGTGGGGGGGATTTGTGCCGCTGCTAAACTAACAAGGTGGAGATGTTGCTCACCTGTAATGAGCTTCATCAGCTGTGATGGTGGAATATGAGATCTATGGTCTCCATGGAGGTGTGGATTAGTTCTCAGCAATCAATGGCTGCATCACTTACTGGACTAATTACAACTCCAACAAAGAGAGTGAGTGTTGTTGCTCTTGTTTTTCTTGTTAGCTGCTGCTAATTGCAAAGCTGGCAGGTTGTTTCCAGCGGATTGTTTGTTTTCAGGTGTAGCGTGGAAATATCTTCTGTTTGGTTTGAAGGGTCTAAAGAAAGTCTGGATTTCTACTTTAGATTGGAACAGTGAAAACACAAACTTGCTGTTGACACACCAGACGGATCATTAATGAGCAACTTAATTCCCTCAGCCGCAGGTCCAGTGACCAACACGGAATCTTTGGAGCGACCAGCCGTGGAAAACTTCAGTTGGGAACGTTGTTCCAAGGTCCATCCTGCTGCCAACTGGTTCCTCCAGCTCCGAGTCTCCTCCGTTCTCATCCGTCTCCCTCCATCTTTCCAACCGTCTCTGGACCCTCAGGTCTCATTTCTCCTCAGCTGCTCCTCCTCCTTTTCCTGTTGTTCTTCAAGTTGTTCAAGTTTAAAATCCACCTTGAATCAAGAAAGCTGCAGCTCAGGAATTTGCATTGAAACCCTTAGATCTCCAAGGTCACCTTCACAGTCACGTGACCTGGAGCAGTGGGTCAGAAGGTGGAAGCAGGAGAAGGAAACAGGTTTTCAGTCAGACAGTGTGAACTGCAGCCAGCAGTGATTTATGGACCTTCGCTTGACTTTCGCCCCACTTGTCAAATTCCTCCAGTCCACCTTCTCGTAAATCTGATCATCAGTCTCATCAGGCTTACTGATTTTGTTTTCATTTATTTTCCATTTTGACTTTCCAGTCCAGCCTTTTTGCAGGTTCCTCCAGCGCCTCGGTTCTTCTCTGTCTCCACCAGTTTTAGCAAAGACTCTGGACGTCCCGCCAGGGATGCAGAGATCCGGTCTGAACCAGTTTCCCTCTTCTGGGAGCAGCAGAGCTGCCAACTCTGCAGCTCCGCTGGGCCTTGGCAACCTGCGGCTCTAACTTCTCACCAACTCAGCAACTCCTGGATGTCCTGGACTCACTGGGCCTTCAAACATCAGGAGGGAAAATCCAATTTAACTTCTCTTGTGTATTTTCATGAGTGACGACAACAGACACGCTCCTCTTAATTATTATATGCTGGTTGTGGTTTGCTCTTTGAACTATGTTGTTTGTATGAAGGCCGTTGTGAAGAAAGCCACCTGTATTTTGCACACCGCCCCTTTAACCCGCCGTTTCTTTAATTTCCTGCTTCATTTCCTCTTTTTATCTTGAGACCAGAAGACAGTGAGCTGCTGCCTCGTCTTTTACATTCTCACCGTGTTCCGAACAAAGCGTGTTCTCCGAGCACATGCATAGTGCCATTTCCTTGAAAAATAACCCTGCATGGGTGGTAGAAGAATAAAAGGAGAAATAAAGGGGTTTTCTGCAAATTATGTGACTTTAAAGAAGAAAAAACTGAAGGACAAACAAAGAAAATGGCAGCACAAGAACTAAATGTAATTAGACTGAGAAATACACAGAATTTCAATGAACATTGAAGTGAACGACTGAACAGTGAAAATCAGAGCATCATCGCCTCTTTCTGCAAACTGTTGACTTAAACATCAAACTGTGTGGTATGATTAAAGGCCCTTGCTGCAGGCAGCACATTTATATATAATCAATAAGGTGTGGTATTGATTCCTCAGGTCGTGTGTGTCCACCACATCTGGTGCAAAGGTTGACAGAAGCAGAACAGCGACTTTGAGCGCAGGATCGTCTGACATTACATCTGCTGCTGTGCAAGAAATAAAAGCCAATGTTTCCAGGGCAGGACTGCTTTCCTGTGAGTGATGCTGCTTCCTCCCAAAGAGGAGTCACTCCTCTGCTGCTGCTGCTGCTGCTGCTGCTATCAAAGGAGGGATTCTGAAATGCCACTAAGGATTAGACGGAGCCCAGTGGAACCACAGCGGACATCACTTTTCCTCAATTGAAATGATATTTTCTGAGAAAAGAAAATTCTGATGGCTCTGGCTGTTCTTCTGTCAGTGACAGCTGCTGAAGCTCTGCACATTAAAACAATTTGCAGCTTTGAAAGGACGACGGCTGAGGATGAAACTTGGTCCCACTGGGAGTGAAGGGGGGGAAACCAGGAGGAGGTGGGAGAGGATCAGCTGCAGGGCTCCACAGTGGCTTCACATAATGAGGTGGGAGGAGCCACTGAGTAACAAGCTGTCTGAGGGAGCGAGGCAGCGCCGCTCGCTCACCCACTGCTGCCCATTACAAAGCCAGCAGATGTCGGATTCTCCGATCTGGGCGACGTTCCCGACGTTCCAGCAGCAGCAGCAGCAGCAGAATGTGATCCGAGGGAAGATAAAGAGCCAATTAGTGTTTCTGCCATGAGACTGTGAACATCTCTGATCCCACAGCCGCCTTTCACTACACTTTGTTTAATGACCGTATGTGACCTTTGACCTCTCCCCACCTTCACCCGTGGAGTAAGAAGTTCAAGTTGAGACCACTGGACCTGCCCCTGTATTTCACACACCTGGTGGCGACGCTCCGTCCTACACACAGCAGCACACAAACACACAACAGCAGCAGCAGCAGCAGAGTTTGTGTGTTTGTTTGATAACGCACAGAAAAGAAAAGAAGAGCAGTGCAGATTGTGTCAGTTGTGCATCAGCTGTTCAACAACAACAACAACACGACGAGTGACTGCCTGTGGGAACAAGCTGCTGCTGCCGCCGCTGCTGCCACTACTGCCGCTACTGCTGCCACTGCTACTGCTGCTACTGTTGCCGCTGCCGCTGCCGCTGCTGCTGCTGCTCCGTGACTTGATACCTTTCAGATGGAGTCATTGTTTGCTTTTCAGCTGCTGAGGCATTTGTGGAATTGAAGTGGTTTGTTTTTATATCCACACGACATCATTCCCCCGTATTTAGTTTGGATCAAGAGATTTATTTTTCTGTTTTTCTTTTAATTCCTCCTGTTGCTCCTCGACTAGCCTTGGATTTATTATGGCAGCAGAGACAATGTATAGTTTGTAGATTACAGTTCAGGGGGAATATTTGTCTGCAGTTATCGGTGGGGAGAAAAAAATCTGTTGTGTGAGTTTTTGTTGAATGGATCCTGTTAACGGTTTACAAACTGTTGCTCTTCCCTCCTCTGCACAAGTGCCTGTCTGTTGCTCCTGCGTGCTTGTTGTATTTAGACTGACTTGAATGTTTCTTGGAATGACTGGAATGACTGGATCGTTGTATTGTTTGTATTGTTTTAGTTTTAGTCTAGTTTCCCAAGTTGGGATCAATAAAATGAATCTTTTCTGATCTATTTATTCTATTTCTATTCTAGTCTATTCTATTCTATTCTTGTCACTATGAATCCGTGTCGTGTGTGTGTGTCTGGGGCCGCCTGCCACTAACTTTGCACCTCTGTTTGTGCATTGACGGTGGTGGAGCTGACCTCCCTGAGAGAGCGCCACCTGGCTCCTCTCACTCCCGGTGCAGGCAGAGTGCTGGATTGTGTCTAAACAAACCTAATGACAACAACATGGTAAGCCACTCCAGGAAAATGGAGAGGGGCTTTCCCTCTGGCGGGTGGGGGGGCTAGGAGCAAGGCGGCAGCAGCAGCAGCAGTGGAGCAGACAGCCAACAGTCAATAAGATCCTCAACGTGGACTCACTGTCAGTTTAGTCTGAGCTGTGGCTGAGCAGCAGTGACCTCCCAGTGACCTCTTCTGCCGACTTACCATCAGTTAGCTCAGCTAGCACGCTAGTAAAGTAGCAACGTGGCTCCAGACAGCGAGACTTTCTTTCTCTAGGAGGTTTATGAGATAACCACGCCCCCAACTCTTCTGATTGGTCCCTGCAACGTCTCTTCCTTCTTCTGGGTCATCTTGCTGATTTCTCATCGAGTCGCCATCATCGCTCACCGAGGGCAAACGAACCCCCTAGTGGTCATTCGTAGTACATCATTGAGAATGATGATTGACACCTGCCACCTTGACAACTTTGTCATCATGCCGAGTTGTCAACGCTGCGAGGAGGCGGAGACGTTGAAAGTCCACCTTTGGAGCTTTGGATTACACATATCAAAGACTTCATATGCAACAGGAAAAAGTCAAAATGATTGACAAAGCACAAATGAAAACAACAAAAACATTTAGCAGACTGCTGTGCTGTACATATTAATCAGTCAATAGACAGTGAACTGGTTTCAAGTTGTTCATATCAACATAGTGAAGGAACTCTGAACACACACAACCAGCGTCACACAGTAAGGGAATGTGACATATACAGTATTTACCAATGTGCCCTTGGAGGCTAATACAATATTTATGATTCTGAATCAAACACTATATCCCCTCATTATTTTTCCTCAGATGGTTGTTTATGTTCCTGGATGGCTGCAAACGCACCTGGGAAAAGTGATAAAAGTTTCAGGCAGCTATGCTGCATGTATGCATCCCACTCTAAAGTTTCCCCGTTTATTTCTTGTCATTTTAATTCAGTCTGCAGCCTTCAGTCTGTGGACAGACACCTTTTCAAATTGTTTTTGCCATTTAAAATTCCCTGAAATTGACTGTTTTTAATTGCTCTTCATGTGCACACCATTCACATCACTGTAGCTGTTGTGGTTTCACTTGTATAGATTGAATACACCGCAGTGGTAGATGCTGCGTCTTTATATACTTGACATTGCGTGAGCATGCATGCAACATTTTTATCTCTACAGCAACTCCAGCTTCATCTGCAAGTCACATTTTTACAAGCGTGGTAATAATTGAATTTTTGTGGACAGTTTCCCTTTGTCTTTTATTCCCTTCAAGTCGACCGCAGTGACTCAGGCGTCCAGTGGTCGCATGAGCCCCCACCCCTCCCTTCTCCTCCTGTCGAGGGGGTGGGAGGGTCAGCTGATTACCCCCCCCCACCACCACCACCACCACCGTCACCGGCTCTTCTTGATTAATTGCAATTACACGCTCCAGCGCTTGAGAGGCGGGAGGCGTCTAATTGCTGGTCATCAGGGCTGGTTTCATCACCTCCCCCACCAGCAGAGGGCAGTGTCTTCTTGACCTCAGCAGCAGCAGCAGCAGCAGCAGCAGCAGCAGCCTCCCACTCTGATGCCTCGCAGCCTTGTTTGTTTGTTCTCAGCGCTGTGAAAACCTCTGAGAGAAGAAGAACAAGCAGCAAACAGCTGCACGTTCAGACTTGGAAGCATTTCTCTGCATTCCAGCAGATCAGCGCAGACTCTCTCTGCTCCTCACTGGAGCTCCTCGTGCTGGAGGAGGACTTCTCCTGCGCTCATGTCACACCTTTTCCTTTTTTCCCCTCTAAATTCTCACAAAGCATTGCAACCGTGCTGGGTATTCCTGAAAGAGATGAAAAAGAGGAAGAAGGAGAAGGAAAAGAGAAGAGGAAATTCCTGAAAGAGAAGGAGAGGAAGAGGAGAAGAAGGATGAGGAGGAGCAGTGGATGTGTGGAGTCTCTGGGAAGGTAGATCTTGAGCTGTGTCGGGCTGAGCTCCACCTCAGGGTGCCAGGTGGAGACAGACTGTAGGCTGCAGGGTCTCTGAGGCTCCTGCTGGTTGACCTGCTGCAACCATCAAGGTGGAGAAGAGAAAGTCTTGTAATCCAGCGAGGTGAAAAAGTACACAAGTGGCTATGAGCATGAACCTTCTAAAATAAGGCTTCATGAAATGAAGGCTTCTCCTTGATTTGGTGGCAGCAGCCCAGCGCCAAGATGAAGCGATGCAGCGTTCGTCTTTCTAATTTTGTTAGAAATTAACCATCAATTATTTTGATGGAGGGTTTGTTTTGATTTGCATGCATGAGTTGAAGGGCTTATGGGGGGTTAGGGGGTGTCTGGTTATGCAGAAATGTGTGTGTGTGTGTGTGTGTGTGTGTGTGTGTGTGTGTGTACGCTCGCGCCCTGATGGGCTCATATCAGTGGGTGACGTCCCTTCAGGCCAAATCCTGCGTCTGCAGGCAGAGCGGCAGCGTGTGATTGGTGCAGAGCGGCTGGCTGAGGCTCACAGGGAACATTTTCTGCGCTGCTGTGAAGCCGGGAAAGGTTTCCTGTCACAGTGCTGGAGTCAGATGCTGTGTCTCAATTCAGAGTGTGCACCCTTCAAACGGAGTGTCCTCCGTCTGAAGGAAGCGCCCTTCGAGGACCCGGCCTAGAAGGATGAACCAAACCCCGCCTCCCCGGTAACCACCCGGGACGGTCTAGCCTTCAGCGTATTTCCTGGTTGCGTCACCGCCGTTCCCTCCTGCTGGCCAACCCCGGAAGTGACGTTTTCATAGCATCAAGCTAACCATTGGTTCTCCATCTAACAATGGCGTTGGATGTTCAAATAAATAAAAACCCGATGTTAAAACTAAATATTTTATGTGAAATAAAATTATTTAATACTTAAATTTATACGAAGTGTCTTTACCAGTACATGCCGCTAATTTCAGCTGACTTCCCAGGATCCCAGGATGCTTTGCAACAGCACACAAAGCATCATGGGATACAGAAGGACGCGAAGGATAGTAGCGGTGCAGTCTTGGAAATCGGCTAAAACGAGGGCGCATTCCGAGTTCGCATTTGGAGCGTCCTAAGGACCCTTGGGAATTGGACGAGCCTTCACACAGTGCTATGACGCAACTTCCTTTCAAAATGCATACTGCAAGGATGCAGACCCTGAATTGAGACACAGCAAGAGTGTTAGTATGCTAGGTGCTAGTATGCTAGTTGCTAGTATGCTAGGTGCTTTTGCTGCACACACCTGTGCTGCCTAACAGCCAGTGCAGCCTCGAATGTTTGTACTTTGATGTGAGCGACTGCAGGTTGTTCAGGGTTGCAGACTTGACTTGGTTCAGTCAATCCCTGCCTGGATTGGTTCCTCTGCCGACACCAGGGGTGGGGCAACTGTTGACTCGTGGGCCACAGTGGGGTCTACAATATGCCAGAGGGGGGTAGCGGAGCAGCAGCAGATGGATGGAGTGTTTTGGTGAGCCACCTCATAGGAGGAAACAATCTATCATGGGATATTATGGAGAAAACATGTTGCTTTAATGTCAATGGAAAATGAAGCAAAGTTGCAACCAAATCAGTGTCTTTGAAGCCCCACCAGGGTGTTTAGCTCTTAGAACCACCTAGAACCATCTAGAAGCACCCAGAACCACCCATAACCACCAGGCTGTTTAGCTCTTAGAACCACCTAGAACCATCTAGAACCAAATAGAACCACCCAGAACCACCAGGGTGTTTAGCTCTTTGTTGAAATGACTGTGGAACCACTGCAACCATGGGGGAGATGCAGCTGTTTGATGACTGACTGACTGTTAATATCATTGCTTCAAGTTTGGCTGAAGGGCCGGATTAAAAAGATTAACAGGCCATATGTGGTCCCCAGGCCGTAGTTTGCCCATGCCTGGTGTGTGTGTGTTTGTGTGTGTGTGTGTTATATTCTGATGAATCTGTGTTTCCATGGGTACCTTGGACCTCCAGGATCCTGTTTCATTGCTACCAATCACATCTCCAGGCAGGCGGCGACGCAGCTGCAGCAAAAATTGAAAGTTTATGCAGACAACAGTTGATGGATGAAAACAGTTTAGAGAGATTTCAGAAGATGATGGACGAGATGTTTGGACAGGAGGAATAATCAGGAAGACGCAGGTTTAGCTTCTGCACCAGGGAGGCTGTTCTGTTCAGGAAGTTGCTGTTGGGATCCAACTTGATGAAGTCAAACACTGACGTCTGAGCAGAGGTTGAGGAAACATCTGTGGTTCACTGTCGTGTGTCAATGAAATATTGATTGGTAAGCCGGAGATCAGTTTTCCATCCAGACGGGGTTCACTGATCAGTGAAAACACCAAATGTTTTGTTCCTCCATCCTGCTCCCAGTGGAGTCTGGCAGGACCAGATTTGACCAGAAGACAATGATCTTCACACCATTCAGTGGAAACACCTGCAAATCACAATTGTACTTTGTCAAAATTTTAGAAATATGGCTTTTATTTTGTGAAAAACTGTCATGGAAACCCAACTTTTGTTCTTTTCCTTTATGTGCTCAGAAGATGATGGATGTGGTCCAGAGTTGTGCAATGAGGAACAGCCAATAGGAATGAGGAGGAAGCTCAGGTTGGAGCTGTAACTGTGCTTCAGAGTTTGGAAATAGATTCTCTCTGTCTGCTTTTGGGAATGAAGGTTCATCACTTTACGTCGCCACTTAGTTGGGGGATCATTTTCCCAGGAACAGTTTGCTCAGTGGAGGGAAGCAGCCACTATAATTGAATTGCGAGGACTTTGCTCTGCCGGGAGCTGCTGCTGCTGGTGATGCTGCTGCTGCTGCTGGAGTTATTCCACACCTGAGAGGATGTGTTTAGAAAAGTGTAATTGTATTCCCATTTCAGCTGTCACAGACAATGAGGAACAGTTTTCCGAGCAGCAGGTCAGAGAGAAGAGAGTGAAGTGGAGCTGCTGCTGTCGTCTGCGCCTTCAAGCAGAAAATATTCATCCTCGCTGGAGTCTCTGCATAGTTGTTGTCAAAAAGGGAAGAAAAAGCTTGGTGGAAACAATCAGCAACTTCACCAACCGCAATTCCACTTATCCTCCGAGTGAATCTGATGGTTTCTCTGCCTCATGAAAAGATCTCCACCACACAGCCGCCGTCAGCTTCATGACTTCAGCTGCAGCTCTGCGCACAGAAACATGGAGAAGATGGAGACATGGCTGGGGTGGTCGGCGGGGTGAGAGGAGAAAGCTCAGCCAGAGTTGGACATCCTGATTTGTCTTTAATTCAAAGTACAAGGGTTGTGCTTCCTGCTGAAAGGGAGGACCTGCCGCTGCAGCTACTGAAACAAAGCAGTGGAGTCACGGAGGTTTCACTCAAAACCTTTGGCTTCTGCTTTGTTCCTCAACAAGTCCTGCTGGTGGACACAAAGCCTTCTCTTACTAAATAAAGAAAAGAACAAACTTTTTCTATCCGAAGTCCGATTAGCCATCGAGCTCTCGCTGGAGATCCTCCTGAACCAAAAGAGCAAAAATCAATCTTCATTCTTCTCTTTTCTTTTAGTTTTTGTGTTTTTTTACTTTTTAAACAGAATTTTCTAGTTTGCTATGAAACTGCTTGACGTGATGTGGGAAGGAACCAGTCAGTTACTGGCTGGTTACACTGGACTGGTAGCATTGCAACATTATGCAACATCCACGCAAGTTGAGACCAGTAAGAGGAAACAGTGCCCCCTAGTGGTGACAGACGGCGCAACTCTCCCACTTCCTCCTCCTCCTGCTCCTCCTCCTACCTCCAGCTGCTCCTCCTGCTCCTCCTCCAGCTGCTCCTCCTCCTGTTCCTCCTCTTGCTCCTCCTCCTACCTCCAGCTACTCCTCCTGCTCCTCCTCCAGCTGCTCCTCCTCCTGTTCCTCCTCCTCCTGCTCCTCCTCCTCTTCCTCCTCTGCAATGAAGACCAGGACCTCTCCTTTTTCCCTGAAGCTGAACTTGACACTCACTGATTGGTCGACCGCCTCCCCGTTGATCACTGACAGCCGCTGTGGTTGCATCATGACAGTGGCACACTGGAAACGCACACCAGGTCGCCTTGTGGGTCTGTCGGTTCAGCCACGACGGGGAAAATATTGTGCGGCAGTCGAGACAAAAGTTGTGTAGTTGTATAGAAAGTTGACTTTCACAGTGAATTTACAGTGAAATGAGGTGACGGTTCGAAACTGCAGCTGAATCACAGCAGCATCTCACACACATCTATCTTCCTGCAGTGTGTGTGTGTGTGTGTGTGTGTGTGTGTGTGTGTGTGTGTGGTTGCAGTGAGACTCAGAAGGGAGCCGCAGACGATCTTTCACTTCTGAAGGGTGAATATGAGTCTGCTGAGAGGGTGGAGGGGAGAGGGGAGGAGGGAGAGGAGGGCGGGGCGGGTCAAGAGGGCGGCCCCTCCCCAGCCCCACCCACCGCACCCCCTCCCCCTGACAGAGAGGAGTATCCTGCAGCAGGTCCTCCACTGGAGGCTCATTCAGTCCCCTGTGAATGGAGTGTGTGTGTGAAGAGTTTGGAGGACTTGAACTTTGAGCAGATCCAACATGAGACTCCTGCTTCTGGCTGCACTGGGCGGCTGCCTCAGCCTGCTGCTGCTGCTCTGCCTGCCGGGCCCCACGGCTGGAGGTAAGAACAGCCGCCGTCACCCTGGAGGAGAGGAGAGGAGGTGAGGAGGAGGAGAGGAGGAGAGGAGGAGAGGAGGAGTAGAGGGATGTCAGAGGTCATGAAACTGACTTTGACTTCATTCAAGGGCATTTCAACAAAACCTGGCAGGTTTTCTTTGTCTTCTTCCTTCATCTCTCTTCAACCATCTCTTGCCAACACGAGAAACTTCAAACTTTTACCGCTAGACCATAATAGTTGTGACATAGGATTGAAGTCCTGGAAAAACATTTTTCTGGCTTTTCCTTCTGTCCATTCTGAAGGTGTGGCACGAGCGCCTTCACCTGGAGAATGTTTGCATTGACAGTTCAAATGTGTGCAGGTGGAGGTGGAGGTGGAGGAGGAGGAGGAGGTGGTGGTGGTAGTAGTAGCACCTCTTGGGCGAGCCGGCAGGGCGATGAATGGCTCTTTGAGAGAGAGAGAGAGAGAGATGAAAGAGAGAGAAGGGAGCTAGTGTGGCTGCATGAGGTGTGTGTGTGTGTGTGTGTGTGTGTGTGTGTGTTTACTGGGGTGGGGGGAGTGGGGGGGCTGCAGGGGCCACAGTCGATACAATGGCCCCAAAGTTCCAGATGGAAACCTCTCTTAGCGTGTTAGCAGCGTTAGCAGTGAGCAGCAAGCAGCTGCCCTGCCTCTGATTCAACCCAGTGTTTGGATTGGACACTTGTTATTTAGCTAAAACTAATGCTAACTCACCCCTGGGACCACACACACACACACACACACACACACCTCTGGATCTCGACAGCTGCCGAGCTCGTGGTCTTCAGAGCGGCTGGCAGATCTTTAGATTCTCACAGTTAAACGAGGCGAAGCTCTTGAGCAGCAGCGGCAGCAGCGACAGCAGCAGCAGCAGTAGCAGCAGCAGCAGCGTGTCGCTGGAGTGAGACAGAGAAGTGTTGCACCCGTCAGCAGACATGACTCCGTCTCTTTCATTTGGCAACTTTTTTTTGTTTCCTCTGCTTTTTGTGTCAGTCGTTCTTCAGCAGGCAAATCATCACTCACTTCGGTCTAACAGTGCATTGCATGCTCACTATTTCTGCATCTCCTACAGCGCAGGTCAATGACATCACTACCCGGCAAACTCCAACCTCTGTTATATGTATACATACATAACTATAATTACAGCTCGCAACAGAGGCTGCTGGTGTGAGCTGGAAGAGTGAGGCTCTGGTGGCAGCCAATCAGAGCTCAGCCCTGAACCACGTCTGTTCCTTCATGAGTCCCAGACTAGCTGCTGCTGCTGCTGCTGCTGCTGTGGTATAAATAGTGTTGAGTGGCTGACTGGGGCAGCAGCGTGTCAGCCGCTCCAATCCAGTGTGGTTTTCTTTGTCGCAGAAGTGAGACGATGAACGGAGACGAGCAGCTCTGAGCTAATGAACTCCATCAGTGTGAACACCACTCACCCACTGATCCTGCAGGGCTTCCAGTGCTAATGTTGACCAGATGTACTGCACTAAATTAGATTTCAAACACACACACTCACCCCCCCACCACACCCACCACCAACCTCACCCACCACCAACCTCACCCACCCGCACCCTTCGTCTGGCAAAAAAAAAAAGAATACACTTCAGGACAAATTCCTGCCACTAGTTGTACATGTTGCTGACAGAATTTCCTGTTTCTGTTCTCATTCTCTATTTTTACAAGTTAAGATGTGTCTGGTGGAGCGCCTCCTGCTGCCTCTCCACAAACACTGGCGACGTTCTTATCTGTCAGTGTGAAATCAGCTCCACAATCTCTGTGTATCTCCTCGACCTTCAGTGGAAGAGCCACATCCAAGTCTTACTAAGTACTCGTTTGTCGCTGTCAACAACATTAACTGTGAAAATCAGGCTTAGGCAGCCTCACTTGACAGTAAGAAGGGATGAAAGTGTAGATTAAAACAATATAACATATAAAAACAAGCCATAATAAATATAACTGTGTCTGCGTTGCTGTAGACAATTAAAACTGGTGCAAAAACTCCAGTTCATATTGCAAATGGACAGCGTATTGCACTTGGTAGTGCGTGTGAGAGTGTGGGGTGATTGAATAATGGATTATTGAATTCAATAATTATTGACTACTGAATAGTTTCACTTCAGTAGTAGCAGAGCCATCCATCAGCAGAAGCACCAGGTCAATTCTATCATCTTCCCTCCACACAGAGTGTGTGACTACGCTGATGACACCCTGCTAGTGATGATGTCACTGCTAGTGATGATGTCACTGCACCTTCTGACTGGTTGAACCTCCTCCACCAAACTACCAAACAGCTGCTGAGATCTTTGACTTTGTTCCACTTTATCCTCACAACTCAGACTTGATTTTTCTTTCTTTTTTCCCCGCTTGGTTGGTCGTGACGCTCACTTTATCGCCACTCCATCGGAAATTGAACTTGACGTGTTCCTGTTCAGAGGGCTGGTTGCTGCCTGGAGCTCAGTACTGCCTGTCTGTCTGTCTGCCGTCAGCAGGCAGGATGACGGCTCATCCACCGCAGAGACCCGTCGTTGGGAAACACTGACACAGTTGCTATTTTCCATATACTATAAATTTCCCTCCAGCAGTCGTGTGTTTTTGGTCGGCCTGCAGTGGTATTTTTGTTCGTCCGCCCTGTGTAGTTTCCTTTTCCCTCTTTTTTTCTCTTCTTAGCCGGTTGTTGGGAAGCAAAATGAGACGTTAGGAGTTGCAGTTGTGTTTGAGGAAGCCCAGTCATCCATCACGCCATTTGTTTAGCACCACACTGACAGTGTCAAACACACGTTTACTTCAGCGATGAAGCCACTGACGCTGGAGGAAATCATGGTTTGTTCACATCAGCTAATTTAGCTCACTGGACGGATGATGATATACAGCATATGCTGCTGATGATAATGATATATATGTAAAAACACTCATTTCAGCAGTTGCCATCCCATCTCTTAAAAGCTAAATGCAGAGTCAACGCAGCCTTTGTCCACATGGTGCAGCTGCACTGTGACTAAACTCGACACGCCGCCGCCCTGAGAGTCGGAATTAGAGCCCAACTGAAGTCGCTCTCTTAAATGTTCTCCAATAACAGAGCAAATCTAACGTGTTCAACATCTACTTCACACGCACTCTGATCATAAATCCCTTTTACGGGGACTTAGGTGACATCTTGCTCCTGCAAGTGTTTGCATTTTGCAATTGCAAAGCCTAACGAGGGGATTTGCATCCCGAAGCTGCACTCCAGCCTGTCGTCTTCCCAGGAGGTTGACGTTGCCACGGCAACAGGGGGGAAAATAACGATGAAATGCGGCCAGGCTTTGTGAGACGACTGCGCACGAGGCCTCGGTGGAGGGCGAGCGGTGGTGTGACAGGAGATTAACATCGACCATATTTGCTTTGGGAAACGGATATTAGAGGAGTTTTCTTTTGATTTGCTTCCAAACTGTTTGCGACCCTGCTCTCACCTCACAGTTCAAACACCATGCTGTGTTATGACATCGGGTCTGCAGTCAATCCAAACAACAAAGAATAATCATCTTTGTGTTTATTAAAGTACAGCAAAGTTTGCATTTGACCAAAGTCTGTCCATGTGATAAAATTCCTTAATGTCCACTGAAGACTTGAGGGGGAAAATCGGAAAATTTGACCTAAAACACAATATTTTCACCAAATTCAAAGTAGGAAATTTCTGAGTAGATGTGGCTGCAAAGATGATTAATAAAAACACAGTTCTGTATTTTGCAGGGATAGTTTGAATAGTCTTGTTGAACATCGTATCAAACTCACACAAACCTACATCTTGGAGGAGGAGTCGCACTCCATTCTGATCCACTTGCCAATAAAACAACATCCATTTCTTGCCCCTGCTGCAGCTTCCATCCAGCAGCTTGAAGACAAACTTGCAGCCAGTCGGAGTTTATTAATTATTGTCGAAGAGGAGATATTCTGGCCTGAGGCACAACGCTCGTACAAGAATATCAAGTTGGCCTTGTGGGAAAACCTGCCTCACCTCCACCCTCCTCCTCCTCCTGGACCTATACACACAGAGTAAACTCAGAGTACACACAGAATACCCTCAGAATACACACAGGAGTTTGTGTTTGACAGCGTGTGCAACCTGTCTGTCGTTCACTGGGGTCAAAGCAGCTTCTCAGGCAAAAGGCCAGGAATATGATGTCATCTTTATGATATCACATGATGCAATGAAAACACAGTAGGTCCACAGTGTCAGCAGTCTTTAAAACAGCACATATTGACTTATTTTACAACCTAATTCAATGAATCAAGCAGATTTTTCCAGTTAAATCCTAAATCATGGAGTGCTCCAAATCGCATTTGATCACAGAACCTTCAGAACAGAGGAACTTTTATTGCAGTCTCATGATGAGGTTTTCTTAATGAAAACAATGATTTTCTTCGAGCAAACAGGAATGTTTGTATGAACATGATTCCCGTTGCAACTCAAAAATATTGCAGAATTCAGATAATCAAGGACGCAATTTTCAAGTCACTTTTAAACTGACTTCCCTGCAGACCAAGGTTCCCACATCGCTGTGCACACACACACACACACACACACACACACACACACACACAAAGAAAAGTATTTCTGTGCATAAACACAGGCCCAGATTCCGTCCCCCTGTAGGTAAAAGGTGGAACTGCATCGTGTGGTGGTTGGTGCCCCCTGTTGTTCTGACCCCTCCCACCTCCATCAGATAACACTGGTCAACGCCTTGTAGATTAGTGTCAGGGCGACGCCCAGACTCCAGGTGGTGTTTGGGGGTTTTAGATGGTGATTGGTGGAAATGAACCATAAGCTTCTCGCCATGTGATTAGGACCAATCAGCAGCATCAGGACTGAACACCAGCAGAATCAGCCTGCAAATCCACAGGGTGCTCACTAAAACTAACACAGAGGAGATTTAAAACTTCCCTTAGCAATTAGGAACACACACACACACACAAGCATTGGCTGTATAACTGCACTCCATAGAATCATCTTGTTAACTACATTACATTTCATAAAGGTGCATTAAAACACTTAATTATATATCAGCACTGTGTAGATAATGGTAAATAATCCAGTGTTATAATCCAACTGTTCATAAAATGTAAATGTCTTGTTTTTCCTCTATCAATACTTTTATTTTTTAATTTCTTTATTTCTTTTTAAATAATTTTTCCTTCTCTTTGCGCTACATTTTGTTGCTGTAATGATGCAAATTTCCCTTATGTGGGATTAATAAAGGCTTCTTTTCTATTCTATTGTATTCTATTCTAATCAGCAAGAAGCACAAAACTGAAGAAAAAAGTAGTTTTCAGGGTTTCAGGGTGTGGCTGATTGTCTGATGGGCTGAATGCTGAAGGTTCTGATGGGCTGAAGGTTCTGATGGGCTGATTGGCTGAGGGGCTGAAGGGCTAATGGACGCCTGTTTGCCCCAGAAACAGACCATCCGGCCTTTCAAAACATCTCTTTTTTGCTGATGAAGAGTCGTCAAAGTTTGTGGTCCGCTGACTTTGAACATTGACGCCAAATTTGTAGAACTTCTGCCAAACTTCTGCTAATTAAATTGAGTTGTGGAACAAGCGTGGCAGACAGAGAGCTGCGACACTGGACAGACCAAAGTGTTTGTGACTAAAGTTTTTCATCAATGTCTCCCCTCGGGGCCAGAAGCTCCAAACACTGCAAATCTGGAACACGTAGATTAGATTTGATTCTTGATTTTGTGTTTTTTTCAGAGGATATTGGGTCTTTGCTGCAGCAGGCAACAGGATATGAACACTAATACGATTATGGTTGATCACCGAAAATGATGAAGAACAAAAAACATTGTGTGCAGAGCAACAGCCATTCAGAGACAAACAGCAGCTGTTCTGACTGCCAATGTCATGCTAACGTGCTAATACCTGCAGGAAACACAGGAGGAAGCTATTAACTGTGTGTGTGTGTGTGTGTGTGTGTGTGTGTGTGTGTGTTCCATGACCCTGATGCTGACAGACTCACACTGCTCCCCCTCCTCCACCGCCACCAAACCTGAGCGTGTTTATTTTTGATAAGGGCTGTCAGGGAGTTTATGAAAACTCCAGAGAAAAATTCTAATCATCGCCAACTGCCAAGTTTCCAATAAGCAGGAATTATGCATGACCAGATGTCTCCTCCATGGCCCTCTGGCTTTATCGCTTGGCTTGTTTCCCTTTTTTTCACTGTAGAGAATCGTCCAATTTTATCATTTTCATTTGAATGAAGAGGAATTCAATTCACCCCCCACCTCAACAGATGAAAGTTTGAATGGAGGACGAGATGATCGACCCTCAACTCCTCCACACTGTTCACTCATCACTGGGATGGTTTTCTTGTTGGCCTGGATGTCGATCAGCTGGAAATCAGCTAATATCGCTGTCGTCTGGTTGGCCAGGAGATGCTGAGACAGTGATTGGCTGATTCATCCCAGACATGCTGGGAAGAGACTGAGTTCCACTACAACAGCTGCGGAAACTGGCCAACCAGGGCTGTTTTTTATCAACACACACACACACACACACACACACATACAGCCAGACAGTGTGGAGAGTCTCAAACATGCTGCTCTATAAGTTGCTCTGGTTTCTATTCCCAGTATCAGCTGATATTGTTCCTTCTTCTGGAGGCCCACTGTTCCTGCTGCTGCTGCTGCTGCTGTTACTGTTCCTGCTGCTGCTGCTGCTGCTGCTGCTGCTGCTGTTACTGTTACTGCTGCTGCTGCTGCTGCTGTTCCTGCTGCTGCTGCTGCTGCTGCTGCTGCTGCTGCTGCTGCTACTGTTCCTGCTGCTGTTGCTGCTGCTGCTGCTGCTGCTGTTGCTGCTGCTGTTCCTTCTGCTGCTGGTGCTATTTTGGAGTCCAGAGGGAACAGTAGTTGGCATATGAAGATGACTCACTATTTTAAAGACAGAGGAAGCCACTGTGTACTGGGCCACCTCCCCTCCCCACCAGGCTGGATGAGTCACCAGCACAAGGCCGCGGCAGCTCATCATGAGATGTCCCACTTTACACTCATCAGCTTCTCTTCGTCTTCTTCTTGTGTTGTGTGTGTGTCCCTCGTCCGTGGTGGTCTGGGAGATGTTGTTAGCGATGGTCTCCAGACTTGGCCTTGGGAAGCAGACACTGTGCTGTGCTTGCTTCATATCTTAGGGAAAGTGTTGGAAGGTGGAAGGTGCTGAGAAACTGGCACAACAGAGAGCAGCGGTGGGACTGTGATGATTGAAGAGCTTCTGTCTATCACACTGGAACTCAGCCAAGATGTATTGTTTGAGCTGGATATAGGACTGGCAATTTGATTTATTTTTCCAGTGGCCACTCGGGGTACTGCAGTTGGTAAAAACCAGAAAATCACCAGGAAAGAGTTCCCAGCGTGACGTCACGGCGTCATACGTTGCTGCTGCTGCTGTGTCTCGGCTCCTTCTGATTGGCTGATGTGTCCTGATGCATGATGGGAAGTGCTACATGCTCTATGGGCCTTTTAATGCGGAAGTCAGAAACTTTTCTGGCGTCTGCGCTGGTGGAGCAACTCCTACTTCTACTTCTCCTTCTCCTCCTCCCTCTCCTGCTCCTCCTCCTCCTGCTCCTCCTCCCCCTCCTCCTTCTCCTTCTTCTGCTTCTTCTTCTAGTGACCAAACGTTGGCCAGTTCTTATGTAACGTCTCTGTTGCAGCGTTTATCTTGCGGCCGCCAGTGATTGCAGGCTCGCAGCAGTGAAGCCCAGCAGCAGCCAACCACCTCTCTTCCCCACAATGAGCTCTGATTGGTCTACTTATATTTGTGACTAGCTCATAAAAAACAAAACAATCATCATTGTGATTTTTTTCTCCAAGATAATTCCATAAGACCCAGAATATTGCCCCTACCAGTTCCCACCTCATGAAGAATGATGAAGAAAACACCTCATGGTGTATCTTTAACACCAAACTGGCAGCAGGCGGCGCCGTGAGCAGAACCACGTCTTTATTTTGCCGTGAAAATGAAGATAAATCATTTTCTGCTTCCATCTTGTTTAAAAAATCTTCATCAGCACCGCAGAGGGACCAAGAGGTGTTGTGACTAATTCAGCGCCAGACGGCCCAGGCTGAGTTCCAGCCACAATCAAAGATGGCTGGAGAGTGACAGAGCACAGGGCCTGGGAAAAAAAACACACCCAGTCCAGAGTCGCTCGCAGCAGATAAATATAGAGACAGTAGAACTAACAAAGCAGCCTACTGCCTGGTATGAAGCTGGGGGAGGGGCAGTGTGTGTGTGTGTGTGTGTGTGTGTGTGTGTGTGTGTGTGTGTGTTCGCCTGCAGCTCAAGGGTCAACCCAAACAAGGTCTTTTTGGGGGGATCGGTGGTGAGTGGAGGTCCTTCACAGTTTCCAGGCTGTTTTATTGAAGCTCAGCCATGAAATCAGGGGAAACACTCACAACATGTGTTGACTGTCAGTCGTGTTAGAGTGAAATTCCGCCATGGACAAAAAAACACAAAACGTTCACGCTGACTGTGCGCCGTGACAGGCCTTGGATGGAGGGATGGAGGGAGGATGGAGGGAGAGATGGAGGGATGAAGAGATGGAGGGATGGAAGAGATGGAGGGATGGAGAGATGGAGGAGGGATGGAGGGAGGGATGAAGAGATGGAGGGATGAAGAGATGGAGGGATGGAGGATGTTATTCGGGCACGGTTAAAGAGCAGATTGCTCTGAGCTGTGGTTTGATTCCAGTGACGTGCTGGTCGATAATTCCGAGTCACACTCGATCCTCGTCATCTGGTTCCGCATCATCATTTCACACAATCCATCACTTCTCCTTCACTGCACAAAGCCACACTTGATTTCCTCTGCAAGGAATCGCGCCACTGCCATCAGCTGTGCTGAAAAAAACTGCAAATCATCTGCAAACTGAAGTAGAAACACAGCAGTTTACTAAAAGTCAGTGTGTCAAATTTGGCCTGATTTATGATTTTAATATTAGTAAGGGCTTAAAATGCTGCCCATAAATACAGTGCTAAAAATGTATTCTCGCAGTACAATAAAAGCCATTTAGTTTTCCTACCCAGAACAGTTCATGTATGAACTGAATGTACAGAATCTCCATAGATCAATGAGGACCTTTCTCCTAGTTAGCTGCCATCTTACACCTCCATTGTTGAAGGAAGCTGCCTGATGGGGAGGAACTACAAAACACGCGGTCAGGTGAACCACCTTCTAAGATTTTACACACTGGATCTTCAGGCTGCACGTTTCAAACTCTGAAGGTACTTGAAGGCATCTTCTTGCTACTTCCAGTGTTTTCACATGAGCAGTTGGCTGGATTTTTTTTAAAGCAAACACTGAGAAAGAGGACAAAGAGAAGAAAAGA
Organism: Thamnaconus septentrionalis; assembly: GCA_009823395.1. Taxonomy (NCBI): domain Eukaryota; kingdom Metazoa; phylum Chordata; class Actinopteri; order Tetraodontiformes; family Monacanthidae; genus Thamnaconus; species Thamnaconus septentrionalis. The sequence continues at coordinate 18,153,917 of CM020513.1, forward strand.
AATGAAGGCTCCTTTCTTGAGTGACAGTGTAGACATGGAGAAGACAAGAGTGTGGTGGTCAGAGTGCAGCAGACTGGACAGGTTGTAGAGTCGCTGTGAGTCTGCAGTCACTCCACTGATCTGATGGCTCGGAGGAGGAGATGTTTGTTGACTTTGCAGAGTTGGTCTGCGACTTGTTGACCTTCACTGCAGCAGAATTCAGCAGCTCACAAACCTTCTCACAGACACCACGTCTGGGTCTGAGCAGCTCGGTACGACTGCAGCGCTCTGACGCTTGGCTGCTGTTGTCTGGAGGCTATATGGAGAATTTGCAGCGTGAGAGAGAATTTTTCCTGAAATAAGAGACAAATAGCCGTTGGAAGTGGGAATGCCCGAGGCCAACCTGCCGGCCTGCTGATATTAAACAGGCTCCCTCCACAACAGCTGGCTTTCTATTAAAAATGAATTTATTAAAATGATTTGTTGCTTTCTGAGCTGTTGGACACGCAAACCTCCACTCAAGGTCACCGGTGTTAAATAGAAGAATCACTGCAAAATGTTTCCCAACCTTGGAAAACAGCTCCATGTTTCACTGTTGAGGTTATGTTCTGGTTTCTTCAGCTGCTGCACAAAATCTCCATCGTTCCTGTCTGCAGATGAACTCATGTTCTCCACTGGCCTTATCACACCAGTGTGGGAAGAGGTGGAAAACTATTGGAAAATAAAGTGACTCCCCGAGAGTGCAGGCTGTATATTTGCTCTCCTTCCAGCCGTGTGTGACAGCGTGTTGTGAATTTTCATGGATGTTTCGCCGCTAAGTCGCTCAGCAGCTGTTGTCGGGGGGAAAAAAAAACGACCCGTCCTGAATTCAGTTACTTGTGAGAACAGATATTTTCCTGGCAGGCCAGCATGGAATAAACTGGAGACGCTGCCTCGCCAATTTGTGGCTTTCAGTCCCGGACGTACTTGTACACGGAGGTTGAGGCCAGTCTGAGTGGAGCACGTTGGAGTGGTTCATGTTTATGAAAAGAATTATATGGATAAATTCAAGAGAAAACAGGCCGAGTTCAAAAAGATGAACAGTTTGAACAGTGGGTGGAAATGCGCACAGTCAACAACAAGCCTGTTGATTGCATTTAATCAGAGGCTGCACAAGAGCAGATAAGCCCACTTGAAAGTTCCCCTCCCCCTCCTCCTCCTCCTCCTGCCGCTGCTGCTGCTGTTGGCATCACCACAACCTTCCCTTCACTGGAGGAGCAGCAGCAGCAGCAGCAGCAGCAGCTCCTCTCATATTCCAACATCTTCCACCACATCACACAGCGCAAATCTCAGAAAGGATTCTAGCTCATGGTGGTCGAGGAGAAGGAGAAGGAGGGGCGGGGGGTGATGAAGGAGGAGAGGGAGGAGGAGGGGGAGGGTTAAGGGGAGAAGGAAGAAGAGGAGGAGGTGGCGAAGGGCAGGGGAGGAGGAGGAGCAGCAGGAGGAGGAAAAAGAATAGGAGGAGGAGGAGGAGGAGGAGGGGTCCTGCAGACGGAGGTGAAGCCCAGCTGGTGGACCATGTGTCTGGGTTCATCTCGTCTATCAAGGTGGACTAGTCGCTGTTTGGGAGCTGATGAGTCTTGGAGGAAGTGAGGTCATCAAATGGAGCTTGGCTGAAGATGTGATGTCAGTCTGGTGACGACCTCAGGACCTCCAGAGGAAGGAAGTCCAAACATCTTGTCACCCTCTGACCCCTGAAAACTCCATATATGACTTGCAAGTGAACCATTTCCTGTGAATCCATTGAATGAATCAAAGGACGCTGAAGTTTGATTGTTCACTACGAGGAGGTGCAGGTGTCACAGTAGGAGGTCCAAAGGCTGGTGCGGTGTTGTTTCAGTGAGGACGGCCTGGCTGTGACGTGAAGCTGCTCAAGGTTCTCCAGCACCTCCTCAGCTCCCCTGCGTCTCCTCCAGTGATCAGCCGCTGACTTGCAGACGGCCACTGAGTCATCGCTGCCTGCTGAAGTGACTCATGACTCACTCACACTTGATCATTTCTTTTTACCTTGGCTGGAGACCTTCTCTTTGAAATGCCAGTCATAAAGTATTGATGGCGGTCTGTGTGCGACCCCGGCGCAGATGCCTGCTGAGTCACATGACTTGAGAGTGAGGTCACCTGGAAGGAGAGAATGATAGATGAGCAGCCGTGGCTCCTCCTATCAATATGCTTTTAACTGTGAACAGGTGCCTGCTGTCAGATGCACCATGTGAGTTTCTCCTCCACTGTAGAAACTGTATTGTTGCGCACTTGTTGAGTCAGTGACTTGTGAAGCTATGAGGAGATATGAAACAGATCCCTCTGCAGATCTCCATCAGATCTCCTCACCACCTCCACCAGTGTGGAGACCATCTACTCCACACTACCCACTCGTAACACTAGTTTGAGCCTTAAAACAATCAAACAATCTTCAGAATTGAGTCCCACGTTGCTTGTGCCGGTCCAGAGGTTTGGTAGCTGATGGTTTACGTCCTTCATTTTATTCTGACTAACCAAGAACATCCAGCCAAGCTGATCTCAAGCATAAGCAGCTGCAGAGGCTGCTGCTTGTCATATCGCAGAATCTTTGTATTTGGGATGTTGGTGGAGTAAACGGTCTACTTGGCGACTCGGTCCCCTAATCCAGCAGTGGTAATTACCATGAGATGATGCTGGTGAGCAGGTCGGACGCAGGACAATGTCTGAGTCTTTGTGATAATGTGATGCCTGCAGGACTGGGATTATGAAAATTTCTTTCCCGCAACGTCCAATTGTGAAGTTGGCCTGTAATTTGATGAGGTCATCCAATGCAGGTATGAGACCAGCTGAGGGGGCAGAGCGCCACCTTCTGTTGAAAAAGTGATATTTTTGTCTCTCTGCATGAGTGACTTTGCTGTGATCATTGTGGGAATTATGCAGAGTTGGAAGTGAAGAGTTGGCCAACCTTCACATCTGTGGTTCATGATGAGATGATGACAGCGTCATATGAAGACCCACATGTTCTACTGAGATCATACTCAGCAGCTATTGCTGGAGTGGAGGAGAGCCTTGGCATTCAAATCTTTTGTTGTTCGCCCTGCAGACAACACAACAAACATTTGGATCACACATTTCATAAGCGTGTCAGTCAAAATCCGAAGCAGAGCTCCATCTGCTGGAATATCAAAGCGGGTTCGACTCCGACGTCCCCACCACGCACACACATTCCATGCACGCATTCCATACTGCAGCATTCTGGATGCGTTTCCCTCCTCTGGGTGTTTCATCCTGGATGAATGGAGAGCACGTGTGCAACATGTGAGCGCCAGCTGGACGAGCTTGAGGCTCTTTGGCAAGATTTTCCCCAATCAGTGTCTTCCTCAACAATCGTCATTAGAAGTCAGAGATAGCGGAGCACTCCAGCACCGCCGTCTCATTTCAATTACAATAAACAGCTGAGAATATATATTCATCAGTGAAGGTCCACAGCTCATTGACATGACATGCACGGGACCAGTGGCATGACACTTGAGACGTGTTGGATTGGTGTTTCAGTCAAATCATTACACCGCTGATATCCAAACACACGTGTTAATGTCTCAGCTTCTATTAGTTTTCCTTGTGGAAAATAAATGGGATTTCCACTTTTTCATTAGATTTCATTTAAAGGCATGAAATGGGATTTGAAAAATACATATGTATGTTTCAAATGAAGTCACCCGGGAAAAAAAAGAACTCTTGTTGCGTGTTTTCATTCACCCAATGATGAGGGTTTATATTCACATAAAGAGCAGGTTCACCTGTGAACCGGCTCCACTTCTCTACAAGGTGCACGTCCACAACTGGCTCCTCCTACATTTTATTACTGTGTCTGTCGATGAGACGTGGGCAAACTCTGGCCCGGGCGCCATATGTGGCCCATTGAGCTTTTTAATCCGGCTCAACGAACTTGAAGAAATGATATTAATAGTCAGTCAGTCATCAAACAGCTGCATCTCCTCCATGTTTGCAGTGTTTTAAGAGTCTTTTCAATAAAGAGCTCAACACCACAGGGCTTCAAAGAGAGACCTATTGTCCATCCATCTGCTGCTGCTCCAGCCCCACCTTTACCAAATTTAGAGCGCACTGTGTCTCACCAGTTCAAAGGTTGCCCACTGTAGTCTGAGTGCTGGAGGCACTGGGTGAACTGGGTGAACTGGTGCCAGTCCAGCCCGTCAGAAGTGACTTGATCCAAATCAAGTGACAGTGGTGAGACTCAGTCTGACTGCAGCTCCTCACTGAAAGCGACTGCAGCAGCCCAGCCTGTCCCAGTTAAAAATAAAGCACATTATTGGGGTCTTATGAACGCTGTGACGCCAGCGGAAACCCAGGCCAACGCCCTGCAACACGGCATTTTGGGAAAGCTGCAGATCAGAAAGATTTTCTGTTCGTTTTTTTTCCCCCTGAGAGATGATTTTTTTTTTCTCTCTGCTCACCAGTGAATTCCCTCCTCCTACACACTGCTACACTGTGTCCTTTCTCTACCCAACTCTTTCTTTCCATGTTTCCTTTTTTTCCCCGTGCACTTAGTCAACTGTAATCAAGCGTCGGAACATATTTCCAATCCGCCTGAAAAATGACATTTTCTGCCGTTTGTTTGCTTTGCTGGCCCCTTTTTCCGGGGCGGTGGTTCCAGTCTGGCCGCACCTTCTCCGCCGGCGGTGAACTCCCTCTGCAGCTCTTAAAACTTTTAGAAAAAGAACCTTCTTTTCCTCCCTAAAAGCAAAACCGCATCAAAGCCTGGAAACATTGCAGGAGAAACGCTGCTAAACACGAGCAAACATATTGCACTTCACCATGTGGGTGTCAAAGACCATCTGAGTGGAGGACCACTTCAGAGCTCTGCTCCTCCTCAGAGCTTCAATCAAGATCGCTGGACCACTGTGACCACGGAATCACTGCTCAACGTGCACTGTGGGATGCGTAATTTATGTTCAACGCGTAGTTTGAGGCATTTTGAGAGACGTTTGAGTCGGCACTGAGACGAAAAAATGATCTATTCAAAGATTCGGGGGCGGGGCTATGACCTCATCATAGTCCCAGTTAAGACGGGACGACTTCATTGAGACTCCAGGTTCTGCAGGGACGATGTGTCCGTCACAGAGAAGACCTTCTGGCAGATCCATTCTGGTCTCTGTGTGCACTGGTCCCAAGAAGAAACCAGGTCTCTCCTCCACCTTCACCGCGCAGTGGTGATGTCATCAGTGGGCCAAGATTGCAGCTCCTCATGGTGTCTCTAGGTGTCTAGGTGGAAGAAGGTGTCTAGGTTGTCTCCTTGCAGGCATCAGCCTCCTCCGCAGCTTCACAGCACACTGTCAACTAATCACAGGCTCCTTTATCTGCTTCCAAGGTTTCGCATCGATGCCCCCCTCCCCCCATCCCACCCACCACCGCCCACACACACACACACACACACACACACACACACACACCGTTCCCAGAGTTGATCTGAGCGTGTCTGTTGCTCATCGGAGGATTAGCAAGGGCAGGAAATGGGGGATCCTCGCCTGTTTGTGTGTGTGTGTGTGTGTGTGTGTGTGTGTGTGTGTGTGTGTGTGGCTATGTGAAGACAGAAAGATGAGGTGTATACGTTGAGGAGCTTCTTCTTTCTCGCCGCCAGTTTGTTCTCTGTTGCTTGATTTATTTACAAGCCCATGTTTTGATTTCTCAATGTCTTGTGTGAGGAAGCTCGGCTGGAAACCTGTCGACCAGATGTCGCTTTGGAAAAATCGATTCATAGAACTACGCTAAACAAAAATATAGACTAACAATCATTGAAATGTATGCCAGACATCGACTATGAACTTCTCCTTTCTAACCGAGTTGAGATTTCATCTAAACTTATTCAAATAATGTCAAACAAACCATCTATTCTGCCTTCTGACTGAAAGTGCTGAATGTGTTTGTACTAAAGTATCTCTGCAGGACGGCTGTCATTACACAGCAAAGTGTGTCTGGTGTTGTTAAGCAGAGAAGACAGCAGCTGTGTTCGCCTATGCGGTGACGTCTCAGCACATGGAGGATGATATTGTTGTTGCTGGCAGAAGATTAAAAAAAACTGCTTTCGGTTATCAAGTGAGGTTTTTGCACACTGGCCTCGGCTGGACCTCACCAGCCTTGTGTGTTAATTGTTGCCCGAAGCAGAAATATCTACACAACTGCGTTCAAACGAAGCGGTTTAAAATGTGTCTGAGGAAAACTCATCTCGCAATCCTTCAAAGTCTGTTAAAAATGGAACCATATGAGGCTTCGCAGCGTCAAAAAAAGACTACAAGCCAACGAGCGTCTTTGCTCTTCTTTGTGTCTGGGGTTTTTTCGCCGGGGTTGCGAGCACGTCATAGCTTTACAAACTGGTTCAAAGGGAGCGAGTGAGTGGCATCAAAGCAGAGCAGATAGAAAAGATATCACACACACACACACACACACACACACACACACACACACACACACACAATGTAGCAGGAGAAACATTCTAATGAGTCTTTATGAATGTCTGACCCTAATAAGAGTATAATCGCATTGGGAGCTGTGAAATCATGTGTTCACCCATTAGCAAGAGCAACGTGCTTCCCAGTCTGTGTGATTAGTCCAAGAAGCTCCCAATAGGGCCATTACCACGCAGACTGGAGAATGCATATAAATCCAGAGGAGTTTTAATTACTCTCACATTGCTCTCGATTGGCTTGCCTTGTGCCGTCTCGCTGCTAAATGATGACTTCCTGAGCCGCCGCTTACTCCTGCTGCAAAGTCAGGATGGATGTGGAGACCAAAAATGTCTCTCTATTAATAGAGACGTAAATGAAGGAAGTGCTCATATGTGCACTGCAAACACTGCTCGTGTTATGGTAATACCTGTTTCCTGATGTGACTCTTCTTATACCAGCAGGGGAAACATTCAAAGATTCCAAACAGATCCACATTCACCTGGCGAGTCAACACGGCTGCCTCCTTCCCAGTGGTCCTGTTCTTTGCCAGCAGGGGGCGCTGTCAGGGCCAGCTAGGCCTTCTCTGCTGGCCAAAACATACTTAGAAGAGTAAATTTTCCCGTAAATATGATAATAATAAAGTTATTCTCCATAGTCTGTTTTCACATCATATAATATCCACTTGGTGGCGCTGGTTCCATTCTTGTATATTACAGTAGAGTTTTTATCCAATCATATTTCATCTAGCTTGTGTTGTCAGGTTCCATGGAATCTGCCTGAGGCCTTCAGAGTCAAAACAGCAGGCACCTCTTGGCTGTCAGTGAACGCACCACCATCAGTGAACACACCACCGTAAATAGCCGTCTGCAATGCTGAGGCCAGCTAGCAGCTAACTAGCTGTCAGGCTGAAGTCCTGACAGACTGACAGACTGAAGTCAACCCTGACAGACTGAAGTCAACCTGGAGATCCAGTTGCCACCACGACGACCCCACCACGGCTGAAGGAGAAGATGGAGATTCAGTTGCTGAATCATCTGCAATTTATAATGTCAATAACGAGCATCTGCAGCAACATGTTGAATTGCTTCATAACTTAATAGTTCAATAGTTTGTTTCATTATGGCCTCGTTGGTCTCATATGAATCAGTGACAATGTTCAGTTTATTGGACCAGTTTGGAGCAGAGTTGAAGCTCTAGTGTTGTTAAAGTGTTGAAGTTTAGTGTTGGTGGACTTAATAAAGCTTTGTTGAGGAATCTCTGAACATCGCTTTTCTTTCTAAGCGTTGATGGTATCAGTGGTCTGAGTTACTGAGGATAAATTATGATTTAAATGTTCTGGAAACAAAGTGTTGCTGGACCAGGTTCCCCACATGAAGGTGATGTGATGTGTCAGTGTGATTCTGCATGGATTCTCCAGCTGTGGTGTCATATTGAGGATATTTTGAGGTGTATTCATTGATGATGACGCAGTGAAATGCACGGTGGCCCACCACTGGCATTTCTAATGAAAACCTTTGGTTGTTGTCGTCGTCATTGTTGTTGTGCGTGGTGATTTCCAGTGACTTCACCTGGATAAAAAAAAGTGCACATTCCAATTACTGCCAACAGATCCCTGTGGTAAGTGAGGCAATGTGCCTTTAAACATTAGAATAAAAATCGACTTCTTTGTAAGGTGCCTCCATCTCTTTGTGCCACATCTACCGACTGCTGAACTACAGCAGTCGCTCACTTTTTAGAAGCGAGCGTTCCGATTGGCTGAGCAAACATCAGCGCCGCCAGCCTTCCACTCCCTTTGCTTGCAGATGCAGCTTAAACACACACACCAGTCGGGGCAAATCTCCAAAAATAAGATCCATCCATCAGCCTGTGAGCTTTCCAGGCCTTGAAACGGCTGCGAAGTGATTGGATAAAGCAACTGCAGCCAGAAAAAATAATAATACGTCTCAGTGCAACCGCCTCCATCACGTGCTGGATGTGAGAATTTTCAGTAGCAGTGGCCACCAAGGGGAGGCTGCACGCACACCTGGACACACTGGAGGTCAACGGCACCATGAGAAACCTTCTACTAACTTCATTTAAACATCTTCACACTCTGAAAACACACAACAGACATAATACAGCCAAACAAGCTGCTGCTGCTGCTGTTACTGTTACTACTATTACTGTCTGTCACTGTCACTGCTGCTGCTGTTACTGCTGCTGTTACTGCTGCTGCTGTTACTGCTGTTACTGTTGCTGCTGTTACTGTCTGTTACTGCTGCTGCTGCTGTTACTGTTACTGTTACTGCTGTTACTCTTACTGCTGCTGCTGCTGATGATGATGATGATGATGATGATGATGATGCTGCTGTTACTGCTGTTACTGTTACTGTTGTTGTTGCTGCTGCTGCTGCTGCTGCTGCTGCTGCTGCTGCTGCTGCTGCTGCTGCTGCTGCGAATCCAGGCTTTTCATTTGCTTTGATTTTCTCAACTTGGTGGTTTGAATCTTTTCTTTTGCATTTGTTTGATAATGTTTGTTTTTTTATTTTCACACGTGGGTGACAGATGATTATTGTATGTACATATATATATGTATATATATATATATATATATATATATATATATATACATACATATATATATTTAGATATATACACACACACACACATCGTATTATGGATATTAGATATAGATATTTCATTGGCTGCCTTTCCTGAGATTGTTTTGGTCTCACACTTGGTCTTTGCTGCAGGAGGGAGTGGAGTGGTTGTGTAGTTGTTTGTGTCGTTGTTTGTGTCGTTGTTTGTGTGGTTGTTTGCCAGCTGGAGATCCCTCAGACAGACGACAAATAGTGGCTCACACCAAAGCTAATCCCTCAGATTTATGGTTGTCACATCCAGCGGCACTGGATTTGATCTCCCTTCGCTGTGGGATGTAATGAATGCGTGTTCAGGCCGTGTGGAGCGTCACACCTCGCATGCGTTCACACGTCGGCGGCATGATGTTTGTTGGCACAATCGCTCGATAAACAACGACGCTGAGCAGAAAAGCGTGTGCTTCGTGGTCCCCCCTTCACAGTGAGACGGCTCGAAAAAGCGACTGCAACACGGCAGGCAGGAGAATCCACACCTCACATCCTTTGACTGTCAGTCTGCCAAACCATAGACACCACAATCAAATCAATATTCAATCAATGACTGTTTGTCTTATGGAAAAGGATTTTCGTTGTTTTGCAGCCAACTCTCAGGCGACGACGAATGAATCTCAATAAACATCCCAGACATCACCTTAAGGGGCGGCTTTCCCTCCAGAGGATGAAGGATCAAAGATCAGAGCAGAATCCTGCCTCAAGCCTTTTATACACACACAAAAACACACATTGAAGTTCAGAGAAGATATTTCACTATTTTCTTGACAGCGCAGTGATTGAGATCTGTGTCTGTGGGGAGAAAGAATTCAAAGGCACTTCATCTATTTTCTCACTCACTTCTTTTTTCTGTCAGTTCCCCCAGTCTGTAGCGCTACGTTACGAGCTGAGAAAGTTCTGAAGCTGCGCAACAATTCACCACCATTGCTGAAAATTCACGCTTTTGTCGAGTTACAATGAGCTTTTTTGTGCCGTTCAACCGTATGAGTTATATTTAGAAGACAATAAAGAATGGGCGACAATGCTTATCAGTTTTTTCTCTCTCTGACAAGATCTTCTTTAAAATGCAGCGAGAGCCGTCAATCTCCTCGGCGGCGGCGGTGGCGTATCGGGCTGCAGACTAGCAGGCATGAAATTAGCAACCGAGGCCGTCAGTGGTTTTGGAAAAGCACGAATGCTTCGTGTTTGTAATGAATTTTCATTAAATTCAAGAGGCACAAAGTGGGGAAAAGTTTACTCCAACCGCAGGAGGGATTTAGTATCATTTCTTAACACGTCAGTTGCCCCCAGTTTGGAAAATAAGCCACACCCTTGCCCCCCACTGGTCACTCTTGGAGCATCTTGGGCGTAACGTTTTATGTTTGTCCAGAACATGTGTCTGCTGTACTAGCAGCTGCCAAGCAGCGGTGGCAGCGGCAGCGGCAACCTGGCCGCCACGTGTTCATCAAACATTAGAACCAAAGACATGAAGAGATGAAGGTCAGAACACGTCTTCCATGGAGAGCCATATAACTGCAGTGACAAAATAATACTGAGGTGCTTTCACTGCGTGTGGCGTCCAGGAGTCGACTAATGAATGAATGAATTTGCATAGTTTTAAATAAACTAACAGCTTTTTAATGACCTGCTGGAAGCAGCTGCATATTAGGACGTTATGAGCTTTGGGGCTTTTTGCTTTAATTCACACATTCTCAGGTGCTGCAGCTCTGCAATCAGAGTTGAATTCCAGCATCCTGGCCTTGAACTCAGCCATGATTTGATTGGTTGAATATAATTAAGGAACCTCCCCACCGCTCCCCACCCCACCCACAAAAAACATTAAAAAAAAAAAAAAAAAAAACCTAACAATCCAGAAATGTTGCCTGTGGCTTAGCAGAGTTTTCCAGCAGTTTGCAAAAGTGAGTGTAGCAGCCCTGTTATTGATTTCAACTTTAGCAACACTGGCAGCTGTTTAGAAGCTCAGCGTTGGACTCCATAAATAAAAAGCAGCCTTTCACACGTCGATATTCAGCCGTCTGGATAGACTTTTGAACCTTCAGGGCTTTATTTCTTCTTTCCTCCATCAAAACCAGCTGTACAGCGGGGCCTCCTCTGCTCTCTGGCTAAGAAAACACAGATCTTATTGTTGTTTCAGTCTGCCGCCCGACACTCTGTCTGTCTCAGGTAAGCTTGAAAAATAGTAGCGCCACCGTGTTCCTCCTGCTCTCCCTCCTTCCACCACGTCACAGTCCCAGCCGCCACTCTTTCATTCCTCCCTTGCCGTCTCTTTTCTTCCAACTACTGCGTCTGCAGTCTGTCTAAATATAGTGACGCCGCCGTGGGCGTCGCCTGGAACAACCACATGTATGTAGCGACGTTAGCGTTATGCACCAACCGTCTGGGCCCCGTCGCATGTGTCATAACACCAGCACCATCAGTCACCCACGTGTGGCGCTGTCGTCAGTGGATGCGTGAGGCCTGACGCTGCCATCATGATGGATGATGGATGAAAAGATGCGGAGATGCTGCTGATGCAGTTTAACAGCGCAGAGATCCAGAATCATCTGCTTTCATTCGCTGTTATTATGAACATTATTCGCTAATAATGTTCATACTATTAAATAGCTTAGCCACAAAGAAGTTTGTCCTTCACTGCAATTACACAGAAATGTAATTATTTTTAGACACATTTTATTTCTTGGTTTCTTTTTAATTCACTCTTTGCACTCTTTAATTTTTCTCTTCGCCCTTACTTGTACTTGCGGCTATAACTGAAATTTAAATAGATTAGATATTACATAGATAAATAAAGGCATCCTGATTCTTATTCTTATTATCATTACAAAATGCAGCAACAGACTCCTGCTTTTTGTGCTTTGTCTTGATTTATCTTTTTCGTTTGTTCGTTTTCGTTGTAATTTCAGAGTCCTTCATTTTCTAACCCGCACGTCACTTGGTCCACCTCTGTGTCAAAGCCACAATCCACTTATCCAATGAAAGGCAACACCTATTACTGTGATCTCAGCCCGACTGCTGCTAAAAGCTAAAATATAGTCTTCGTTCCCATCCTAAATTTGTAGCTGTGGAAATGTAAAGTGATGTTTGTGGCGCGGCAGAAGCTAAAAAGCACTTTGTTGGAGAAGCAAAGCGACTGATTTGTTTGGGGCTCTTTCTGTAGGACGCACTTCCTGGGTCTTTATTAGCACATTTTCCATCTTTCCTTATGTGCCGGGCCACAGTGTGATTTGATAACGCTGCTGAAGCCGCTACATCATTCTGAAAGTTTCAGCTGCCAGGAGGATATTTTTCCCAGGGTTCTCGATGGAAATCCTCCAAATGTGACTCGTTTATTACTTTAGCTGACAGTTGTATCCATTTCCACCCGGTAGCCCAACACCCATGCAAAAATATTTATACACGTGTGTGTTTTCTGGGCTCTTTTTTGTCACGCTAACGTCCACTTGCTAATTGGTTACAAAGCTGAAGGTCAGACAGTCGACCTGCTGCTTTACTGTCCAATTAGGGGCACACTGGTGGCAATGACTCTCATTTTCTCCCACTTAAAAGAAACTCCTCAGTTCTTCACATGTGAAGAACTGATTCCAGACGTGGGTGGTGAAGTTGCGTCAGCGCTCATCTGCGATCCATGTATCTCACTTTGCTGCGTCAGCGTTGCACATGAAATCCAGCCAGGCAACTTGTCCTCGATAAAAAGAAGCAATCCCTTCCAGTGGGAGGCTCCGCAGCAGCAGCAGCAGCAGCAGCAGCAGCAGAGTCCCTGCTCTCGCTATCATCTAAATGCAAATGTGGACGTCGTCGGGGGGTTTGTAGGTCTGTCGATGAAACTCTCAGGGGCCACAGGAAGTAGGAGGACGACGGCCTGATGTCGCTGCTGCTGCTGCTGCTGCTGCTGCTGCTGCTGCTGCTGCTGCTGCCTCGGCCTCCAAGAGCAAAGACTTGGAGTGGTTGAGAAAACTCTACAGTCATTTCATTGCCCTGTGAGTCGCGATTCTTCATCTATGTGAACTATGAGTGGCTTGACAGCTGGAGCAACCTTGACTGAAAAGCTGTGTGATGGATGTGAGAAGGCAGAAGATCAGTCGGTCGTCGTCGCTACATGTAGACGTGAGTTACGAGCGGCTGCAGCGGCTGTGGTGGTGAAGGTCCCTCAAGACGCTGTCAGTGATGATTTGATGAGGGCACAGTTTTTCTCTCCAGCCCAACAACACCACCACAGTTTTGTCATTGCAGTTTATTTAGAGCCAAACAGGCAAAACAGCTGTTTATGGTCCACATGGAGACCAGTGGCGTCAAACAGCGCAAGCAGAAACTGAACATTCCATGAAGATCTCTCCCAAACTGCTGCTGCTGCTGCTGCTGCTGCTGCTGCTGCTGCTGCTGCTCTCAAAGGAGCCGGTGAATTCAGAAATGTCAGATTTTAATGCCGTGAAAGTCAAACTACACCATTGAAATCTGGAGGAGTTTCAGCTGCTGGTCAACTGCTGCAGGTTCCTGGTGGTTCTTGAAGCAGGAGCGACGTTCCCATTCATTCTGCTGGGCTGGAGAGGGTGGGGCTAGACGGAGCAGGGCGGGTCCCCCACAAACGGTAGCCGAGTGGAAAAGTGGTGGTGTGAGTGGCAGGAGACGGTGGGCTGACTCAGCCAGCGTGTGTGTGTGTGTGTGTGTGTGTGTGTGTGTGTGTGTGTGTGTGTGTGTGTGTGTGCTCTAGTTTGCCATGTACGTGTATTTTCTAGGCGTGACGCTTTTGGATGGAGGGTTGGGGGCATCTGGAGAAGTTTTTCATCTGGACCTCAATTCAGCAGAGTCCAGTGAAAAACTGTCTCCAGGGTGATGATGGGGGGTCGGAGTTGGGGGTGGGGGTCGGGGGTGGGGGGGGGGGGTCAGTCTGGTGGCGTGTGCCTTCAGCTGGTTCTCATTACTGCACTGATGTGACACTGTGATCTCAAACACATACTGACTCTGCAGTCGGAGCCGGATGTGGTTTCTTCACTCAGAGCAGCTTCTGTATCACAGTTTCCCTCCTGGCAGCAGCGACCAGAACGTGGAGGCCGGGGGGGGTGGCGGGGACCGAGGCAGTCGGGGGGCCGAGGGGCCTCTTTGTGGAGAGGGCTCGTCGTAAAAAAAGAAAAATTGCTCATGGAAAAAACAGTGGGCTGAAAAGTGAAGGTTGGGGGTGGATGTTGCACTTGTGTGAAATCCAGTGGAAAAAAAGTGAAGTTTGTCAGAGCTCAGTGTGAGGAGCAGAACATTTGGTCTTAGAGACACTGGATCAAGTTTGGAAGCTCCTTTCTTTTGTATACGTAACATTTACACACACTTTGGAAAAGAACCTTCAAGGCAGTGACTGTGAAGGTTCAACACATGCTGCTTGGATTGCCATAGCTACAGCCAGGAAGAAGAAGAAGAAGAAGAAGAAGAAGAAGAAGAGAGGATTTCAGGAACTATCACTGCAACTTTGTTTTGTAAAAGACTGAAACCCCCTCATGCAACTTTTTCTGACGTGATATTCTCCTAAACAAGCTTCAAAAGGCTCCTTGGACAATCCACCATTTGTCCCCAAGATATCCAGCACGGTTGAAGCTCAGCGAGTGTCCTCACAGTCCTGGTCCTGGTCCTGGTGTGAACATGCAGTGATTCATGAGAGTGAAGCAGAGTGAGTTCTAGCAGCTAGAGAGACCCAAGTCTGAGCTGCGACTCTCTGAATAGACCCATTGACTCGTCTGAGAGTCAGTCAGTCAGTCAGTCAGTCAGTCAGTCTGGAACCTTCTGGAACTATTCACTAGGGAGCCTCGGCGCTACGTCACTGTGTTGATTCACACAAACCGGCACAGCTTTCTAAATGGGACGCCCCCCGACTAACCCATGACTCCCCCCGCAGGCCTCAGAGGCTCTCATACTTTCACATATACAGAGAGAGTATATAATGCAGACTAAAATGTATTTAAAATCACCTTTTCTGAAATTGGATTTTTAAAAATATTATTCACAATTTTATTTTGCCAGTATTCGTAGATTCCAATATTCGTCAATATTCTGGATCCCAACAACTGCTGTGGAATGAAGTCTTGTGCATGTGGAAGTGGTTAGAAGTGTTTGATTATTCAGTGTGGTTAATCAGACTTCATTCCTGCTTGTGGTTCTGCTCAGGACGTTCTGATGTCCAGAAGCTCCACAGCAGAGTCTCAAACTCTGAGTGGCAGTAAAGTATCCACAGCAGCTTGTTTGAGTGGATCTGGGAGCCAATGAGTGAGCGTGAGGGGCCCTCTGATGTCACTGGGATTATTTTAACAGCCCCCCCCCCTCCCTCCCCCCAAGTCAGCCAGGGGGCTTTGAAGGCTCTGCTGGACTCACAGAGGAACTCTGTGTCCGTGGCTCATAAAGCAGCAGAGCCTCGCAGTCACAACAATGCTGCTGTTCATTCACACTGCTGTTTGTGTTACAATGCCGCTGGGCCACTGAGACCATCAGCACAAAGTCATTACAGCGCCCCCTGCCTGCCCTCCCCTCCCCTCCCCCCCGCCTCCACCACCTCCACCTCCTCCTCCCCAGTCTGGAGGTCCAGCGCCGCTCAGCCAGCCAATAGCATCCAGCGCTGCTTCGGGGGGGAGACGTTGTTGAGACGTTGTTTCCCTCAGAGCCGACGGCTGTTAAAAAAAAAAAAAAACGTAAAACGTAAAAGAAGTGAGAGTGTATGATTGTGTAGCTGTTGGGCTGCAACACACACACTGCTGCTTTTGTTCACCTTCTGAATCACCGAGAAGGAAACTGAGGTGAGACGCAGCCAAGCTTGGAAACATTTTCCCCGCCAGGAGAGGGGGGGGTTATAGAGGAGGGGAGGGGGGGTCAGTGGGGGTCTGGGGGCTTCTCCAGGAGTCGCTGGCTGACGATGAAGTATGAAGGATAAAACATTGATTTCCACTGACTAGATGAATAGTTTTGTGCTCCAGAGCTTCCTGCTGCAACCTGACAAGAGGCAGAAAATAAATGCATTGAAATGCAACTTTGTGTCCTATGACGGTGCACTGCTGCCACAGGGCTCACGTGAAAGCTGATAGTTTCACCTTATTTCATAATAATTTTGATGTTAAAACGTGAAACTGAGCCCTGCTGTTTATTTCCTCGTGGGGCAGCAACGCACCTCCATAGCTCCTGTGTGGTCTGTGGGGCTCCAGTAGAACCTCAGTTCCCATCAACGATGATGATGATGATGATGATGAAGATGATGATGATGATGATCTGAGGGACTTTCTGCAACAGCAGTAGCACAGCAGTGTGTGTCACCAGTGAGCAGGAGGCTTGTTTTCCACCGTAGCCTCCTGCTAAACTCCTGCTAAACTCCTGTTAAACTCCTGTTAAACTCTGCTGCTGAAGCTGCTGCTGAAGAACACGTCCTCACGTCCACCTCCTCATTTCTTCGGAACATCCCGTCGCCGTCCATGGCGGCAGCGGGAACGCTGCTCATCTATTTATAGTCCGGCAAACGGCGGTTAAACCGCAGGTTACGCAAGTAGGTGGCGAGTTTGAATCCTGGGCTGGTTTACTGTGGAAAAACTGAGGCAGAGCCTTCAGGGAAGAAAGAAATCCTGTTATTTTGTAGGAGCAGCGAGTGTGTGTGTGTGTGTGTGTGTGTGTGTGTGTGTGTGTGTGTGTGTGTGTGTGTGTGTGTGTGTGTGTGTGTGTGTGTGTGTGAAACCAAGCGAGAGTTTTGTCTGCCGCTTTTTCTTTTCTTTGTTTTTTTTTACTTTCTTAAAAAAAGTTGCTCGTGATTGTGAGTCACGCTGGACGTCCACGCCCAACCAACGCCGTCCTCTCATCGCCACTGGCGGTCAAGCGTGTCTCAACTTCCCCTGCCAGCTTCTCTGGACTGGAGTGTCGTCGCCACATTGAGGCTGACCAGGGGGGAGGGTGTGTGGGGTAGGGGAAGGGAGGGGGGGCAACAGGGCGGCTCTTTGAGTCACTGGGTGACAGAAGAAGAGAGGAAGAGTTCGTTTCCTCTGAGCTGCAGGAGCACAAGCGCAGCCTGTCATCAAATTACAGCCATCTGCACTGGAGCCACACCAGCACTCACAATACAGCAGTGTGTCTGTGTGTGTGTGTGTGTGTGTGGTTGCGTGCATGCGTGCCGTTAGCTGAAGGGGATGAGACGCGGCTCTCGCCTCCTGGTGGTGAGAACTGGTACTGCCACAGTGTGATGGCCCATGGACTGGGGCCAAACCGCAGTCCAGGAGTCAGTGTAACTGGATGCATCAACTTCCTGTCTCGCTCCCCTCAGTTGACCCTGTGAGATTCTGCTGGTGCGCTGACACTGCAGAGTCTCACCCTGGAAAGGTGCTTTTCCGACATGAAGCCTATTATCTGCTGCAGCTTTCCTGGGCTCAGCTGGGGAACTAATGAATTCCAGGTCCAGGTAGGGAGCGAAGAGTCGGGCCTTTGTGTGTATCATTAGAAGACGTGCCCCCCTTTTCTTTTTTCTTTTTTTTTTTTTGGCCTGAAGGCAACGGCAGCAGAAATGCGAAGCAGAAAATCCCCGGGCAGAATTGTCTTGGCATCGCGCTCTGCTTCAGCTTTTTATCCCCCTGTGCTCAGTGAACAATCCAACAAAAGCTGCGGCTTTAGGAGCCGTGCAGCTCATTGTGATTTTCTTTGTTAATGCAATTGCCTATAAGAAACTATTTAGTTCCCCCATTTTTCAGCCCCGTCAGTCCCGAAGGCTGCCGCGCTATTGCGGCCATTCTTCTGTTGGGAATACCTTTAGCTGCGGCTGGGACACTGGGACACTGCGACCTGCGCCGCACCCGCCTCTGGCTCATTAACCAATCGCTAACAAGCTAACAGCTAATGGCTCCAAGACTCTTTCTTTTTTCACGTTGGAGATGTGTGGAAGGGATGAATCCATTCTCCTCGGGAATACAAATGATCTCTGCTCTTGTGGCTGTTGGTCCCACATTTTTACCCATCGTTCATCTTCATTTTTTGTGCCTTTGTGTGATTCGTTGTCAAAAAAAAATATAACCAACTGCAGAAAACAGTGTTGTTAGCCCTCTGTGTACAGTCTCCTGCAAAGCCACGTTTGGAAGAGGATGAAACAGGACGGCAAGATGAGGCACTTATACTCATTTCTTTTCTCCATATTTTCCCCTTATTGCGTTTCCAAGACGGCAGCATTGTGTTGTGAGCAACGTTGCATATAGGCAACACAGACAAATGCTGCCCTTTAAAGGCGCACATGCACACAGAGACACCGTCACACAGGCTGAAATACTTTTCCATTTATAGTTATGAATGTGAATGTTTACAGTTGTATTTCCTCCTCTGCTTTATGACTCAGTCACGTCTGAGAAACCATTTTACAGGATTTTTTTTTGATCCGTGGGACAAAGCAGCCTAATGTTCCTCTTGATTTCAGGGGCAAAACTGTTGCTGTTTTTGTTCCCGTAGGAACGTGCTAAGAAGTTTAAGACGACTCTCTTTCTTTCTCCTCCCTGTTCCAAAGCTTCGCCGATGTCTTGTGAGGGGCTCTGGTCTCTTTGCAGAGGTCTGTTGAGTTTTCTACGAGCCGTTCGAGCTGTTGTTGGGCTTGTGGTTGGCTGGCGAATGAAAGACCCCATTTCCATATCGCCTGGCTTCAAGCGTGGAAGAGTCACGCTGAGGAAACAGGCTCTTGGAGGCGGTCCAGTTTAATTTCTGGAGCATGTGCGCAGGAAAATAATTGACTCCCTCCGCACTCTGCAATTTGTGAGGCGCCGTTGAGAAGACAGTGCGAGGCAGGTGGCTTCATCTGCATATCTTTGCAGAGGGGACGGTTGAGACTGCGGGAAAACCATGAGCCTCGAGATGCCCAAAAATTATCTGATGTGTTGGAGATAAAAGCCCCTCGAGGATCTGGGAGGCCTTTCAAAACCTGCAGCAGCTGGCGGGTGACATAGAAATCAATCAGGGGCAGGTTGCACTCTAGTGTGAGACAATCACTTTCCCCAAAGTGCAGCCTGATGTCCAGTTGGTGCATGAGTTCACAATTACACATTCAGGTGTATTTGTCATCCAAAGGAAAGTCTTTTATTTTGCTGCAGCGTAAAAAGAAAAAAGTGGCATTTTGAATGTTGGCTGTTCCTGAACACGACTGTCATGTTCACAACACTCAAAAAACAAACATTCCAAACAAAATCCTGTGCTTCTTGTGGTTCCATAAAATTCCTGCACCTTCATCTAATGTATTTTATTTTTGCTGTTTTTTTCTCATTCTAGAATCTTTCTTTGGCGACAGCTTCTGTGTTTTAAACTCCGTCCAAGATGTGTCCAACTTCCAGTTGTCACTGCAGATCAAGACCAGCCGACGCAGTGGACTGCTGCTACTGGCTGCCGGGATGCAAGACTACCTCTTCCTAGAGCTCCTGAATGGGAAAGTGCAGGTAAATGTACAGTTCAGTGCATACAGTGAATTTGTATATTGGTGAATGTACTAATACACAGATGGAGATCAACCAAGGCGAGTTACGAGAGCTGGATTGGGAAACTTGAACTTGAAAATTATTTTTGAATTTGACCTCCACTGCCAATTCTCAAGTGTCTGAAACATTTTTTCTTTCTTCACTATATAGCAGTTCATTGTGCTAAAAATTACTGACATTTTTAGAAATCTTATAGTGGTCAAGATTCTGAAGTTTAACTCTCCTCAAAAAAGTTGTTGAATTGTGCAATTAAAGCAGCACTTTGGCTCATTTGCTGCAGCAACTGCCTGCTCGGTTAAAAATAGCTAATTACACTCTTAAAACAACACTTTTAGAAGAAACCAGGCTGCAATGAAATGTCAACTTGAATGCAGTAACGGGCTTGATAATTACTTGTATCAAAAATTAGACGGTGAATTGCCAAATGAAAGGTTTCACTATAAAGTGGGCTCCTAGCAAAGTTGTTTTTGTTTGTTTTGTGAAGGGGGGGGGCTGTATATGAGACGAGCCAGAAAAGGTCGGCATGATGTTGTTTTCCACCACAGGAAAGAGAGGAAAAAACTTCAAAAAAAATAGAAAGTCTAATGTTGGTTTTAAGTCAAGAAAGCCACTTTTCAACTTGCATATGTGTCTGTACCTATTAGTATTATGTGTTAGTATGTGACAAAGTATTAGTCCTCAATTAAACTAAAGCAAATGTTGGTGTTATTTCAGGCACGGATGAACATGGGGGCTGGCGAGGTGATACTGTCCTCCTCTCAGGCCGTCCAGCTGAACAACTTGCTGGACCACAAAATCTCCCTCAGTCTTCAAGACGGACAGCTGACCATGACTATCAATGACCTCTTCTCAACTTATGTTCCTGTGACCGATGATGGGGAACAGCTCAACATTGACCAGGGCATTTGGCTGGGAGGAACAGGAGTCCTGGACACCCCCTATCTCAGCAATGCCATCCCCCCATTCCGGGGCTGCATGACAGAGGTCAAATTTGAGTCCCACCAGTTTGATATTCTGAGCAAGGTGTTCAAACAGTGCCAAGACACCAAGGAATCCTGCAGCAGCGAGTTTGAAGCCGGTGACGGCGAAGCAACTAGCTTCAGCACTCCCGATTCTTTTGTGTCCTTCCCAACCTGGAGCGGTGCGAGTGGTGCACCCAGGACTCTGGAGTTCCTGATGAAAACCACCATTGAAGATGCCTTACTTGTTTTCCACCCAGGCCAAGAGTCAGACTTCATTTCTCTGGGTATTGTCAAAGGCCATCTCAAAGGTGTGCTGGACCTCGGTGACGGTGTTGAAGTACTGGAAAATACCCTGGTGCAATTGGATGATGACCAGTGGCACAGAGTTAAAATTCAAATAAACCCAAATGTGTTTGTCATCAACGTGGACAGCCAGGCTACCAGCCTCCCTCTCGGGACATCACAAAAGTTGGACTTGGTGGGAAATTTGTACTTGGGAGGGATCCAAAGTAAAATGAAGGATTTATTTCGTGAGAGTGGCTCCCTAAATTATGTGGAGGAGGAAATGACTGCTGAATCATTTATTGGTTGCCTGGGAGAAATTAAAGTAAATCAGAAGGACAGAAGCCTACAGGATGCTTTAGTGACCAAAGATGTTCACGCTAAATGCGAAGGAGAAGACTACGACTATTCAAGTTATTATGGCCTCGATACAACCACAATATCTCCACCTGTCGTCATCCGCTATGTTGACCTGGACATCAATGAGCAGCACTGTTTTCCAACAGAAGACACACCAGACATGTTTAAAAATGTGAAAAAACTCCTTGACGTCACTCTGTTACTTGTGCCCGAAGCTGGAGAAGTAATTATTGAAATCAGCCACCTAAAGCCCACCTTCGACCTCAGTGCTGCAGGAGTGCAGCAGTCCGAAATTGTCTTCACTGTTGAAAATGATCCCTTGTACGGCTTGATTGACATCAACACAAGTCCAAGACGTACGCAAACGTTCACCCTCCTTGATGTGGCCAATAAGAAGATCAAGTACATGCACGATGGAAATGAAAGACAAGCAGATCAAATTCAGTTGCAGGTGGAGGTTCAAAGCAACAGCTACCTTCCTGAATGCTTGAAAACTCCTCATCAGTATGTCATTCCTGTAGAAATCATTCCACTTCTCGAAATGCCCAATCTTGATGATGAAGAAATTACCATCACAGAAAATGGGAGAAGTCAGCTAAGTTCAAGTATCATAAAAATTACAGATGCCGATACCCGCTGCAATGATTTGGTGGTAACTGTAAGCTCGGAGCCTTCTGTGGAAGTTGGCTACCTTGAAAATGACCAGCAACCAGGAAAAATGATCTCAGAGTTCACCTGCCAGGAGCTGAAAAACGGAAACATCTATTACGTTCACCGAGCGGGAACTCCTGCTGATCTTGCCTTGGATGTGTATGATGGACAGACGGTACGACAATCGACCACTTTTAGGTTGTCTGTGACTCCACCACATATGACCATCGTCACCAACACCGGCCTTGTCTTGTCTCAAGGGAGCAACGCATCCATCGGGATTCAAAATCTGGCTGTCCTTGCACGTCCTCGTAATGGAGACATTACATATAACATCAGCCAACCACTGACATTTGGAGATCTACAGTTAATCACAAGTGATGGCATGCACAAGCAGGTCACAACTTTCCGTCAGTCTGATCTGGACAAAGGTAGAGTTGTGTATGTCAGCACAGACCCCAGTGACCAGGAAGACGTTGTACTTGAAAGGATTCAGTTAGACATCCACCTGGGACAGTTCTCCCTTTGGAACAACACCTTCCTGGTCAGGATCATCCCTGCTCAAGTCAAAGTTTCCAACCTCGTAGCACTGGAAATGGAAGCCGACGAGGAGATAGTAATTGGAGCCACGGAGCTTCAAGCTGAGGTCCGTGGGAAAGACCCAGACCCGCGTACAGTGAAGTACATTCTTGTCAAGCCTCCAACACTTGGCATTCTCCAGCTGTTGGACCAAGTGTTAAGTGAGGGTGACGTCTTCACACAGCAGGACATCTTGGACAATGCTGTTAGCTACAGGCCGCGTGTGCGAAGGGCTGTTGATAGCACAGACCAGTTCCAGTTCAGAGTCTTTGCTCATGAGCAGTACTCACCTCTCTACACCTTCCCCATCAACATTCTTGCCAGTTCAGGTGCTTCTGTTTTGACGAATGAAAAGCTTGTTGTCCTACAGGGTGGTGAAAAAACTCTAAACAAAAACTACCTTTGGGTGGAGTCTTCAGATTCTTCAGACTTTATGTACCGGATTACACAGCAGCCAAAGTTTGGCCAACTGATACGGGATTCCCCTCCAGGAGAGCCGAGATTTGATGGAGCAATAGCAGTGTTCAGCAATGAAGACCTCCAGCTCGATAGACTTGTTTACCAGCACGACGGCTCAAAGACGAGCAGTGATGAATTTCATTTTGCAGCATTTGAACCGACAGCCGAGGGTTCATACCTGCCGGAAGAAGTCGAAGGTGTTTTCCAAATATCTGTCCAATCCAAGAATGATCACGCGCCAGTGAGGGTTGTGGACAAAGTCTTCAACGTCATCCGCCAAGGCCAGCGACTGCTTACCACCGACGTCATTCAGTTCACGGATGCTGACTCTGGCTTCAACGACACCCAGATCGTCTACGCCCGGGAGGGAATCCTCTCAGGCAACATCGTCTCTGCTCGGAATCCATCCCAGCCACTTTTCCGTTTCACACAAGCCGACTTGCGGGACAAGAACGTCCTCTTTGTCCACCGCGGAGCGGACAGAGAGCGCTTCTCTCTGCAGGTATCGGACGGCTTCCACAAGACCACCACGCTGCTGGAGATCCAGGCCGGCGAGCCCTACCTGCGAGTGGTGAACAACACCATCATCGTCATGGACCACGGGAGCACCAAGACCCTCAACACCAGCCTGCTGAGCGCCGACTCCAACATGGACATCAGAGACGACCGCGAGATACGATTTGAGGTCACGTCCCCTCCAAGGGACGGAAAACTCATTGTGAGTGGAATCGAGGCTTCGCAGTTCAGCCTGGAGGACCTGAAGAAGGGAGTGGTGTCGTATCAGCACAACTATGAGAGTCTGAGATCCAAGGACTCCTTCGGCTTCAGCGTCCAGGCAAGAGGACACTCTGAGGAAGGCACATTTCGGATCAAGATCTTCAAACAAGGCTACCTCTCTGAGCCCGAGGTGGTAACAAATGAGGTCATCATTTCCTATGAGGGAGAGCACACTGTCATCAACCAGGATCATCTCAAGGTAAGTAAGGTTTACTCCACCATTACACAATAATAAGCAATTATTAAATAAGCAAAACCGTTTTGTTGAGCTCAACTAAAGGGGCGTTTTCTTGCAATGTCAGACCAAAATCGACTTTGTCTAAATCTCTAAATGTTATTGCTTTTTTTCCTGGATTTAGATGACGAGCCAGGCCAAAACAATACTTTTTTTGTATTGTACGAAAACACAAATCTGCACACAAGTCATCTGACACGCAAGTCATGAAGAAAGCATTATGTGTCTTCTACAGTCAAACACTGGCACCCGAGGCAAAGCTCAGCCCATGAAAATGGTCCTATTTTCCAACACGACAAGATTTATTAACTTTATTATTTTGGCAGAGATCATATAACGACTCTTTGTCTTTTCCCTGCCCATCTCAGCATGGTGCGACAGAGCTCTTCACACGACACGCTCCAGCAGCACGAGGTTGTTTGCCTCCTCTGCCTCTAATCTGAATCATAACCACATGAAAGCAGCTCTAAATGTGACTGTAACGTGGCTCCTTTTACTTTGGTTTATGTACTAAATTACAGTCTATTAAGTGTGCAAAACAAGCAACCATCCCCCTGAGGTGCTTGACAGGGCCGGCTGTAATTTCCAAGATGAGCCTGCCTGCGCTTCATCCTGGACACAATTAATGCCAGTTGAAATCAGCAGTCTGTTCACAGCGCAGCCGCGTCGGTGTTGTTTCTTAAAAAATAATGAGGGGGCGTTTCTGGGAGTTAAGAGTTCTCTCAATTAAACTCAAATACTGTTCTCACATTTCAATTTGGCTGCTTTGGCTGCAGCATGAACGTTGAAATAAGGTCCAAGAGAAGACTTGACGTGAGGCTCCACACTTTACACAAGTGTCGCCTGGAAAGTCACCTGATCCTGTGAAATATTGCCAAATGTAATCGTGATGGCCTAGATTTGGCTGCAGGGTTGATTAAATCTCCTCAGAGTGGAAATATGCCTGCCTTTAAAAAAAAAAAAAAAAAAAAAAGGCAGTGGTGGGGTGGGGGCACTGCTGCTCAGTTTTAATTGCTGTCTTTTTTTTTTTATCACCAGCAGGGTTCCTCTCCATGAAAACTAAAATATGATCTGCATTACCGTTGGCTTTCGCTTATTAAAACTTCACTTGGTTCTATCTTATGACACATAATGCTGCAAACTTCCATGAGGACAAAACGCTGCTGAGAAAATTCCACACGTCTGATTTAAAACTCGGTTCTGAGGCTTGGATAAAGTTTTTAATTAAGATTTTGTGTTAATGTTCAATGGCTTTCCTCTTCTTTCTTACCAAAAATCAGTAAAAGAAACACCAGATAGGGTTTGGATTGATTGATTGATTGATTGATTGATTGATTGATTGATTGATTGATCTTGGCTTTTTCAGTCACCTTGGCACACACCACTGTTGTTGCTGTGTGTTTCAGGTGGAGCAGGCTGACATTGTGCCCACTGAGATGGTGTTCACCATCAAGGAGCTTCCTCGTCTGGGCCACGTGGTCAAGCTGACCAACAGCAGCAGCGGCAGCGGGGGCTCGGCCTCGCCTGTCCTGGACTACATCCACGCCTTCACACAGGACGACGTGGACCAGGGCCGCATCCTCTACGTCTCCGCCTCCATCCAGGTGGCGCCGCCGGGCCTTCAAACCTTTCACTCACCCGTCAACACTGCTGTCATTTAGTTTTTTATTAGTTTATTTCAAATATGCACAATTTTGACAACGTTTCCTAACTGCTATTAAACAATTGCTTGACATAGAATAATACAGAAAGAAAATAATAAATATATTAATAATTTAATGATGAGAATATTAATAAAACACAGAAAAGAAAACAAGTGACCCATTCCAACAGGAATAGAATAGAATGTATTAATCCCACATTGGAGACATTTGCATCATGACAGCAACAATCTTGTGCAATAGAAGGAAAATTGTATGAATTAAAAAGAAATAAAGAAAAAGTGGGGGAAAAAAAACAAGATATTTACATCGTATGGACAGTTGGATTATTTTACAAGTTATGTACATAATATTTGCAAACAATATGGAATGTCAGTGTTTGAGAAGAGGATTTTTCTGATTGTTATTGAGTGACTGAGAAGAAGCCCAGCTGCTCAGCTCTCAGTGACTCCCTGTGATTCCCCGCAGGGCGACGACGCCTTCACGCTGGACGTCAGCAACGGCTTCACCACGGTGGAGGACCTGCAGGTGTCGGTGAGCGTGGTGCCGCGCTTCATCCCACTGCACTCCTTCAACCTGACGGTGAGGGAAGGACTCGGCCGGCCCGTGGACGCCACCGTGCTCAACGTCACGCACCCCTTCTACAGCTCGGCCAACATCGAGTTCATCGTGGAGGAGGCGCCGCAGCACGGCGACATCCGCTACCACGATGGCGACGACCTGACGTACTTCACCTGGGAGGAGGTACGGAGAGAGGGAGTGGACAAAACACCCAGGCTTTTTGATTCTCAGCCCTCGTTGAAGCCAACTGGCTTCGGAGGGCTGGGTGATTTTGGACAAAAATAAAGTGATGGCGCACAGCCCAGTAGCATGCCAGAGGAAAATCCATTTTACGATTTTCCTTTTTTTAACATCACCTTGACTGAAAAATCCCATTTCTATTTAAAATCGATTCATCGCCCAGCCCTAAACTCAGTGTGCAAAATGCCCGTCAATACGCAGTGCCAATCTGTATTTCCTGAACATGCAGCTTGCATATTTTTAAAAATCAAACATTGCACAGGGTGATCTTGAAGTCACTGTAGTGACCATCAGTGACAATAATATATATTTTTAGCTTAAATATGACACCCCCTTAAACTTTTGCTTTGAGGCTCTCAGGGGGTTTCATGGCTTAATCCGGGGGTCCGACTCCCGCAGACCCATCTAGTATTTCGCACACCGTTTGCACCAAAATCCACCAATAGAATGAAATTAAGAGAGAAATTTGAAAGTCCATCCTATCTCAGGATTTCTTATTTAGCATGTTTAGCCCCCTGTTTACAGCCTCACACAAAAAGGCTCGGTCACAAAAGCGATGCTTTGTTGGAGCCTTCACACCTTTGGAAGGCGGCACAGGGGAGATGGTCTCTCAGCCTGAAGTGAGATCCAGCTGGTTGTGTTTTGCCACTGAGGCCCGTTTGTGACATCACAACAGGCTGCTTTGTCCAAGTGCGTGTCTGAAGAGTGGAGCAGGCTGATCAAGCAGCCGATAGACCTTCACATTAGTGGAAGTCTTTATATTGATATTACGCGGATGAAATGTCTCTGGTCCAGCGGTTACACTGTATTGGTCAGAAGATTGTTATGCAAAATGCAATTTTTTCAGTCCTTTTCCGTGGATGTGCGTTCAAATTCAACGCAAAGAGAGTTTTTGGCCTTTTAACTGTTACCTGCTCTTCACATTATTGATGCCAGAAGTAAGAAAATCTTAGTGCACGTCAGCCAAGCAGCAGCAACAGGTGGCTGCTGGAGTCCTGGTAGCAAC
Source organism: Thamnaconus septentrionalis (assembly GCA_009823395.1). NCBI lineage: Eukaryota > Metazoa > Chordata > Actinopteri > Tetraodontiformes > Monacanthidae > Thamnaconus > Thamnaconus septentrionalis. The sequence continues at coordinate 18,181,205 of CM020513.1, forward strand.
CAGGATGGAGATGATGGTTTCAGTGGAAGGTTTTGACTGCAGCAGCAACTGCTCAGTCACCTGAGACTCCGCCCACCTCTCTCGCTTCCTCCTGGCCTCCCCCTTCCAATCATCAAGGACTCGGCTCGGCCTTAAGAAAATAACATGAGGCTCCATAAATGGCCCGCAGTGGAGGTCTGCTGGGCTCTGCAGCAGGGGGCTCGAGAACTGAGAGCTCAAGTCAGCGCCTCGTTTTTGGTTTTTCAAAGCCCTTAAAAGTTTAACGGTGATCTGCCGGGGATCACAGAGGATTCTGACGGAGCTGCAGGTGTTTATTAATCAAGAGTGCACGCCGGCGCCTCTGGCTCTGTGCTGCAGAGCTGCTCAACTCTCAGCAGCAGCAGCTCAGCTCCTCTGATGCACCTGGCAAACAACAATCTGCAAAAGCTGTGCTGCATTCATTCATTTATTTATTTCTTTTACCGACGTTGACTATTTCTACCTGCAATATGTAAATTTGTCCCATTTCTGTCGCCACCATTAGATTTGCTTTAAATGTCACAGCAGAGTGCATCAAGAAATCACTGCACATCTGTTGTGACGCCCCAGAGCCATCAAACATTGTGTTGTGTGAGTGCGTGTTATGCTGGAAGTAGCAGACGTGTGTGTGTGTGTGTGTGTGTGTGTGTGTGTGTGTGTCAGTCCTGCTGCATAAATAACCGTTTCCATCCACTAGATGCACTTTTAAAACTAGTTTTCCAAGAAAACTCCAATGCCGGCTGGAAGAAAACAGAGTTTTTCCATTTGGTTACCGTGACCACTTCTCACTTCAACCAGTGGTGGCTTGGGAATAAACGGAAGCACATGTGTACAACTTGTTTTTTCCCAAAAAAAAAAATCCACAGAATAACAGCCGAGTCCAAACTGGCTGGACTGGGTTTTGATAAAGAGTTTTCCTAGAGGACAAGCAGCCGCACTAATCACCTGTGTTTCACTCAGACAAAGACCAAAATAAACTGGTTGGCCAGGATCAAAAACTTCCCAGAGGAGTCGCAATCCCAATCCCAGAAGCCTCCAAATCCACACTTGATCCGCTCTTAATAAGTCGGGGGGACTGGAGCAGCAGATCACGCTGCTTGTTCGAGAGGATTACGGCAGCAAAGTGGCAGCATCCAACTTTTCACTTGGTGCTCAGAGCCCAGCTGGATTTGTTGTGTTGCACCCAAACACTGGGAGGTTGGGGTGGGAGCAGTGAAGCTGGAGGTGCTGCAGTTATCTACTCTCACTCATGCTGTTTCATGCGGAAGCTTCTAGAGGAGAATATTAAAAATGCGTGCACTGTTACTAGTGAGGGAAAAATAAAACTTGAGCATTCTGAGAGGACAGCAACTCGTAGCTGCTGCTGCTGCTGCTTCTGCTGCTGCTGCTGCTGCTGCCTTGCTAAACCCTGTAAAGTGCAGTGAAGTGGCCCAGTTACCGCCTGGAAACAATGTGAGCGCACAACAAACACACAACCCTCTGAGGGTTTGGTTGCTGCCAGTAATTCCAGTGATTCCAGTGATCCCAGTGATTTCATTGATTTTAACCCAGTGATACCTATTCAGTCCAGTGATCCCAGTGATCCTAATGAGTCCAGTGATTCCAGTGATCACAGTGATCCCAGTGAGCCCAGTGATACCAGTGATCCCAGTGATCCCAGTGAGAGAGGCTGGTGTGGAACTCAGCCACTGCAGTGGTGCAGTTCAGCTGCAGTTTTTCCTTCTTTTCCTGCAACATGGATTCTTGCAGCTCAACTCCTCAGATCATTTCAACCCTGGTCTTCCGGGGAAGAATGTGGGATGTTTGTTGAAACTGCTGCAGGGAGTCTCGCTGGGAAAAAACCTTGTGTCCCCGGCCGGCAGCACTTTCCTGGACGCCGCCGCTGTGTGCAGCCGTTTGGTGATAAAAGCCTCATTTTTGGCTTTTGGAGGTTTTCCCACTGAGTGTTGCGGTGGCGGCGAGTGGGTCGCAGTCAATGACCTCAAACAAAAACACCATGTAGCCCCAGATGTGTCGCACAACAGCAACTCAGGGATTCTGGGAGATTTTCAGCAAAAATAAATCAATGAATAGAATAGAATTCAGTTTCGAGGAGCAGCAGGAATAAAGAAACTGAGAGACATAGAGGATGACAGTCAAGTGTTTGTTGAAGAAGTGGTCAGATGCTAACGGCTAATTAGCTCGTCCACAGCTTTAATGGTTGAATAAGAATAAGAATGCCTTTATTTATCCCACAATGGGGAAATGTATGTAGTTCTAGCAGCATGTACAGTGCAAAGAGTGAATTAAAAGAAATAAAATATACAGAGACTTTATTTAGGTATCTAAATAAGTGATAAATGTCAATTTGTGTACGTATTTTATTTCTTTATTCCATCATGTTGTCATCATGGCAACTCCAACGTTTATTTATCAAGGTTCCCTTTTCAGTTTGCCTTTGAATGCAACACACACACATTACGTTGAGCTGGTAGCAGGAGTTCAGTGGCTGCAGAACAAACAGACGTCACAAACTCGGCTCCATGGGGGAAGAGTCAAGTGACTCACAATCTACTTGAATTAGTGATTTATTTGAAAAGACAACTGTGGATATTAACAGAAGTTCGTCATTTGTTTCAAATAAAGTGAGAAATCTTGTGACTTGCCCTGCGATGAACTGGCGACTTGTCCAGGGTGTCACCCTGCCTTCGCCCTAAGACAGCTGGGATAGGCTCCAGCAGACCCCCGTGACCCTGAACAGGAATAAGCGGGTATTGAAGATGAATGAATGAATGAATGAAGATGAATGAATGAATGAATCTTGTGACTTGAGATGTAATATCGCTCAGCGCCACCAGGTGGTGCTTCTGCAGCAGATCCAAGAGACGACTCTCAGAGGAACCAAGGGACGTCTGTTTATTGTCCCAGCAGCAGCAGCCTGACCACACACACACACACACACACACACACACACACACACACACCACCTTCAGTAATGATGATGGTGGAGGTTGTTATTCCACCAGTCATATGGGATCCATTTTGCACTTCCTGCTCTCCAGAGCTCCACCTGTGGCCGTCTGGAGAGTAGCAACTGTCCTGCTGCAAAGACCAAGGTCCTGAAAGCTCAGTACAGAGCTGGCAGAGGTCAAGGTCGGACTCCCTCCTCTGTATGCACAGAGTCAGCCGAGCTGCCGGGCCCACAGGTGCTGTTTTCCATGCAGCTGACTGACGCCTTTGTGCGTCTGCTTCCCCTCCAGCTTCTGTCCCAGCAGGAGGGGGGGAGGGGTGGGGGGGTCGGAGGGGGAGGAGGAGGGACTTCTTCCTTCTCCTCATTACAACCTTTGACGCCGTTTTACTACTTTGCTCTGCCACAGCGAGCGTGGTGACAGCAATGAGCCTCTCCAGTTGCAGGACCCCGAAACCTTATAAGGAGGAAGTTGAGCCGCAGATGGAAACCCGATCAAGGCTCAGCCGGCCGGGTTGAGAAGTGGGAGCCTGGACCTCGTCCAGACACAAATAATCTGCTTATCTGACACAGCAGGTCGTTGTTTGGAGAGGAGGAGGCTGGTGACGTTCGCAGCTTCTCAGCTGAAAGTCTTTGAACTTCCCTCATCTTGCATGAGGTCATTACAACCGTGGATCAGTGTGCGAAATACAGGCAATTTTACAATGTGCATGCTGCATGTCAAGGAAACTCAGGTTGGTGTTGAATATAATATTGAGGGCTATTTCACACACTGCTACTGGCAGCACAGTGTCACCTTCCATCCTCAATATTCTATCAAGTAGAAGAGTGATCTTAACGATTCAGAAATAGCAGAAGCCGAGACGTTCTGAGATGTTGTGAGATGTTTCCGGTCTGTCCTGGTCCGGCCTCGGCATTAAGACTCTTCCTTTGAATCCCGCTCGTCTTCAAGTCACCGCTGGGATAATCAGCCTCTCTAAAGGCAGCCAGGACGTTAAACAACTGCTCTCATCAGCCAAATATTACAGTAAGTCGTCGGTAAACAGACGATTAGGAGCGTGTTTATCAAGCTGAGCACAAGCATCTGGAGAAAAACACGGCTGAGCACCAAAATGCATTCGAGGCAACGAGGAAACGGAGCCATCAGCTTGTTTCCCTCCAGTCCTGATCATACATTTTTCTCTCCTGGATCTTTGCTGCATTTTGCAACACATTGCCAGATTTCATCTCGCCAAGTTCTCACGTCTGTCCAACCCTTTGTTTGCTGTCGTCCAGATGAAGATGGGCCTGGTCTACTACATGCACGACAGCTCGGAGAGCCTGGAGGACAGCTTCACGCTGTTGGCCTCGGCCTACGCCCTGGAGCGCCGCAGCCTCCCCGTCACCGTCGCCGTCACCGTCGTCCCCGTCAACGACGAGCCGCCCACTCTCACCCGCAACACCGGGCTGGAGGTAAAGTCTCACAAACCTGAGTCACTTGAAACGAATGGAGACACAAACTCTCAGTGAGAAGATGATGATGATAAATTCCTTTATTTATCCCACATTGGGGAAACGTGCAGTGACAGCAGCCAACACAAGAATGAACAAGAGTGAATTAAAAAGAAATAAATATGTATGAAATATATATACAAATTGTACGGTGCCCCCCCCCCCCCCCCGCCCCCACCCCCACCTCCTCCCTGTTGCTGATGAGATTCCAAGATGAACACATCTGCCTGTGTGTCTTCAAATCATCTATAAAACGGTGAAAAGAAAGAAGGTGGTGTGTAGCATTCCTGTAGAATTCCTGTAGCATTCCCAGTGGAACAGGAAAGAAATATACTAAGAAGAAATATATAGCACTATATTTCCATGAAGTTTGGCTCCGCCCCTTTAGGACAGCAGCCGTGAATGTGGATCTGCTGACACCACAGCTGCTACAAAGAGACTAGCCTTCAGACTGATGTGCAATCTGCTTTCCTACCACTGGGTGCCGCTAGATGCTCCCCACTGGGCCTCTAATGAACCTTCTCTTTCATGTCTCACTCTCTCACTGGAACCATGCAGCCGCCCAGAGTGGCAGTGGTGATTGACAGACCTGTAGGCTTTCTCAGGCTTTGCAAATAACTGGCTTTCTAACGGCTGGCGTGACGCGTTAGTGGGACGGCTTTCAAAATTCCTCCCATTTCTGTCAGGAAAAAAAAAACATGCGTGCGCACCATTTTTTTTTTTTTTTGCAAGCCTCCAAAAAGGATGGTGTGAAGTAGGCAGAGTAACTCTAGTTGTGGGACTAAAAAGATGCAAAATTCTAATTTTTTGAAAAAGAAATGCAGAAGCGATGAACTGTGCGTGAACTCCTGCTGATCATCGTCACGTCTGAAGAGGAAACTTCCTGCAGGAGTTGCAGTGCGCCTTCATAAATCCTGCATGAGCCAGCAATTAAATCCTCTTTATGCAGCAGCTACAGTTGAATGCAGAGAATTTTTGATTTGCACACCAAGGAAAGATGATCTGGCAGGGCTGAGGGTTCCAACGCTGCAGATTCTTTTTCCTTTCCGGAGCTGAAATTATGAACAAAAACACAAAACTTAGACAAACGTTTGGAACAAAGTTGGAGCAGACAAAGCTCGCTAAGGCCACATCCTGTTATCATGCTATCATCATATTATCATATTGTCATGTTATCAGAATGAAAAGTTCAGTCTTGCCCGTATCACCCGGGAATACAACCTGGGTGATTCCGCTGAACACCTGAGTGTCATGTTTGTTTTAGTCCCAGTTGCACAAACACTGACCCCAAAATGTGTCTAAATTTACATGCGAATGAAATTCCAGGTTTCCTTTAAAGCTGCACATGGATTGAAGAGTGAGACGCTGCTCACTCCACTGTTGCGCCATCAAATTGATTCCCCATTTTTCTCTATAAACTTTCCTCCCATTCCAAATAACTTCTTCAACTCCGGCAAAAGATGATAGATGTTCACGTCCGCTTCCGGTTATCACAGTGGGAACGCTGTGGTTTCGCGAAACCTCGTCCGCAGCAAGTTTTTCCCGCCGAGTCGACTGCAGGCGGTAGCAACGGCAACAACATGGCTGTTGTGTTTGTTTTAGACTTTGGCCGAGGAGAGGCCGCTCGACCAGCAGGCGTTTCTTTTGGAAATGATGAGCTGAGAGCTGGAGAGCCACTCTGTCATTCCAGCTCCTGGAAAACCACAGTTCTGGAAAACCTCCTGGATTCCAGCGGGACACTGGGAGACACAGGGAGCTCTGAGGCTGGTTGATTGACAGCAGGAGGCCCAACATGTGGGTCCGGACGCCGGGGGGTGGGGGGGTCAGATGCTGGGACAGGCTGAATCAGCTCCATTCCACCAGGGGGCGACGAGACTCTGGCTGCTCTCCAGGAGTGTTTAACACTCAGAGTGTCAGCTGAACTTTGACATCTTCATATGTAGGACAGAGAGGGGAGGGGGTGAGGGGGAGGAGTAGGCGGGGGGGTCCCTGTTTTTGCACTGTATTGATTGAATTGAATTGAATTGAATTGAAATCCTTTATTGTCATTACACAATTAAACACAGCGATATTTCAAAGGGCCTCCTTCAGTGCAGACAGTCAATTCTATTAAAAAGCAGTAAATACCAGTACAGCATAACAAGTAAAACCATCACAAAAATGCTGCACAACATGCTGTGGTTGTTGCACTACACTCCTCATTGTTACACAACTGAGGTGAGAAATGCACCACTAGATTCTGCCTGGCTGTCCATCAGATGCTCCTGAAATATCAGAAGTTAAACAGCAGCTGATGTATCTTTTTTCTGTTGCCACATTAACATCATTATTCCTCCTGAGGCACTCGCTCGTCTTAATGCACGTTTGCCCACCGACTGCCCCCGCTGCCCCCGCTGTTTAGCGCCATCATGAAATTAGAGCTGCAGCCCCTCAGCAGCTAAATGCATTCGTTGTTATATAAATCATTGGCTCACATCTACCTTGCCCTACATCGGCTATTAGCGGCTCAATGTGGCCATCTAGTGGCAGTGGGTGGGATCAACACTCTTAGGAAACACCAGCAGGGAGTGTCGGAGGCCACTCCATGTTTTGACTACCGCCGCCTAAAGGAAGTTTGGGAGCAGTTCAGTTGGTTGTTTTTGGCCAAATTCAATGTGTTTCCTATTGAGGCGGTGGGAAGTTTATTGGTGAAGGATTTGGATTTGTTCTCTATTAGCAGGCCGGCAGGAAATGAAAATATGGTAATGTGATGTGTTTCAAGGCAGGAAGGCTCCTCTAAATAAAATTCATCTGGGAAAATAGTGTTTTGATTTTATTGGGGGTTTTTTTACGTTGTTTCCATGTAAATATTTTTCCATATGCAGGCAGATCAGACACCAGTTCATATAGTTTCCAAAAGAAACATCTTCCAGCCCTGGGAGAGAACTTCATTTTGCACCGTCCTTGCTCTTCTCAGCCACCTGCTGTGACCTGCACGCTGCTCTCTGAAGAACTTCTGAACACTTCAGTCATAGGAAGTGACCAGAGTGCAACCGGCTTCCACACATTTACCACTTCGGAAGTTTGAGGGTGAAACTGGTCAAAGAGAGATTCCCGCCGTCTAAATCCATGTGCACATTGTGGTTGTTAAGGTAGTTAATAACTTGTGATAGACACTGGCTTGAGTGCAGATTTGAAATCTACAGTGTTTACAGCGAATTGGCCATCAGATGCATGGAAAATGGATCCAGAACAGAAAAAAAATGTATTGTTGGTGGATGGATGCTGGATGGATGATGGATGGATGCCATCAGATTTGCAGTGACACTCAATAGTTGAATTTAGAAAAGTCAGGGTTTTTTTTTTTTTAGAACTTCTACTTTCAAACTGAGAGTGCTTGACCTCTGACCCCAGGTTGCACTGTGCCACCGCGGCGGTGGCGGTGGACGATTGTTCTTCTTTGCTCCGGTTACACTTCCTAGTTTCACGTCCACTGTGTCATAAGGTTAAAACTTTATTGACAATTGCAGATGTAGCAGAAGAAGCCCATCATGCTACTTGACTAGCATGCTAATCCTGTCAGTCGGTCATCAGGTAGCTTCATCACTGCACAGTGTAGTTAGTTACCCATATCAATCTGTCATTGTTAGTAGTTGTTTTCAGCGCCGGTAGTTTGTTGGTTAGTTCAATCCACTGCTAGCCTGAGGTTAGCTCGTTCACACGCTCATCACCGCTAGCTATTAGCACAGGCTCTAACACCGACGCTGACCAATGGGGACATCCCTGATGAAACAGGCCGTGACACACACAGCCAAGGAGGCTCCATTGTTAAACTGCTTCCTCCTCCTGACAGTTAGCCAGCTAGCGTTAGCCAGCTAGCGTTAGCCACCAAGGTGGTGGAGGTTTTCCCATATTCTCCGAGCTAAAGCAGCTGTTAGCCTAATGGTTGTGACTCAGCCACACTGGAATCTTTCACACTAATGTTGTTGATGTCTGTGATTGTTTTAATGAAGTGCTCAGCTGGTCCTCACATGAATCCCTCCCGTCAGCTCCACGCTCTCAGGTCATGTGCACTCATTACTCTCAGCTCGGGGTTTTTTTTTTTTTTTGAGCAAAGTTAATCACAGTCCTCCTCGGATGGCTCATTAGAGAATCCTGGTCGGTGAAGCAGACGAGGTGATTGACACCTCCAGCCTTAATAACCACAACTGAGGCGCCTCTTTTCCACTTCTATGGCTGGAGGCTTTCTGGCTTTTCATAGCCAGACTTGAGAGCGAGGCATCCATGTGAGGGTGATGTGATGGCTGTGCAGATCAATATGTAGCCTCTCACCGCAAGGCTCTCACTCTCCCCACTGATTGCTGCTATTTAAGACTGCCTTTCTGGGGATCTGGCCCATTTCTTTCAATTAATGCTTCTTTCAGCCAGCCCACCATTAGAAGTCCATTAGGTCCGGCCCGTTCAGCCACCACGCCGGTGCTCCGTCTTCTGATAACCCGGCCATCTAGACTGCCAGCCAAAAATCATTCACCCTTTGAGCTCCGCAGTCTCCTTGTACACTGAATGATGGCAATACAGGACATTCTATTCTTTTCTTTTCTATTCTATTCCATTACATTGCATTCTATTCTAAACTGTTTCTGTGAACTGGGACAATTTGCAGGATTTGTTTGTGTCATTTTTCACCCAGTTTGTTTCTATCTAAATTATATTTTTATATCTTTTATTTTGGCACAGCAAGCAGCACTCAAACATTTTTCCAGTAAAACTCCCAACCTGTCGCCTGAGTTGTATTCCTCCAGACATAAAGCAGACTGAGGACTCACCTGTGGAGTCTTGTCATGCGTCCGTCTCTCCTGTGTGATGTGATGTGATGTGATGTGATGGGATGCAGGTTGTTGCCGGACAGGTGGCCGACATCAGCCCCAGCATGCTCACCACCGAGGACGCAGACACTCCAGCAGAGCAGCTGCTCTACAGTGTGGAGGCGCCAGTCAGCGGCACGGTGGCCCTGAAGGGGGCGCCGGAGGACAGCGTCCTGAACTTCACACAGGCCCAGATAAACAGAGGGGAGGTCGTCTTCGTCCACCAGGGTGAGAGGACGAGAGGAGGAGGAGGAGGAGGAAGTCGCAGCTCGTTTGTTGTTGTAAAAACATGGAACGTTGTTGATCTGTGGAAAAGTCTTGATGTGTAAAAAACAAAGTCATTTCACAGCCCCATGTGATGTCACAAGGGGAAGTGAAACTCGCCCCCCGGCTGGGTGTTTCTTCCATGAGTCGGCCGCCTCCTGCGGGTTTTTTCTCCTGGTGATGATGTCATGGCTGTGTGTCAGGTGACGAGTCTGGAGGCTTCAGCTTCACGGTGACGGACGGCGAACACGCGTCGCCGCTCTCGCAGTTCGTGGTGACTGTGCAGCCAATCAGCATCACCACCGTCACGCAGGAGGAGCTCCGTGTTTTCCCAGGTACCGTCTCAGTTCTTGTCACTAATGCTCACTAAAGTGTCTGTTAGATCAGCTTGTCTAATATTACATTTTTGAAAATATGATCACAATTTTTCTTTTGCCAATATTCGTATATTCCAATATTTGGGTATTTTGCACACCGATCATCAGTTTTTTTTATGATTGCTAAAACACTTCGACAATGTCTGGTGTTTTCAACTCCAGCATAATATTATGATATTATAATAATAAGATGTGAAAACAACTGGATTTAAAATACATGTTTCTTGCATTGGAACTCTGACATTGTGGAGAATCAGTTCAAACAACTGGCAGTGAGTCAGTCAATGACTTCATGGGACCTTCGGCTCCTTCGAAAATATTGCCGTGAAATTGTCATCGATCTGGAAAATCTTTTCAACTCCAGGTTTTATCTTTTTAACGACATTTTCAGCCCCTTCTTCTTCTCTTTATTTCAAAAACAGTCAGCTTAACATTGAAGTGGCGTGTGTGTGTGTGTGTGTGTGTGTGTGTGTGTGTGTGTGTGTGTGTGTGTGTGTGTGTGTGTGTGTGTGTGTGTGTGTGTGTGTGTGTGTGTGTGTGTGTGCGCGCGCCCGTGCTTTCACCAGGAACCAGGCAGCTCGTCACCAGTGTCAGTGTGGGGACAGCGAATGATGGTGAAGCTGGGCAGGAGTTAAACTACCGCCTGAGCCGCCCACCTCGTCTGGGGCGCCTCATCCTGGCCACCGACAAGAACCACTTCCAGGAAATCACACACTTCTCACAGTCACAGGTAATTACTGAGTGTGTGTGTGTGTGTGTGTGTGTGTGTGTGTGTGTGTGTGTGTGTGTGTGTGTGTGTGTGTGTGTGTGTGTGTGTGTGTGTGTGTGTGTGTGTGTGTGCACCTGCCTCTGGATTCATTTTGTGGGATGTTCCTCTGCAGGGAGGCGGCTGAATTAATTTCCTCTCCACCTTTCACAAAATGAATATCCCACATTAACCTTTGATGATAAATTAAAGGTCCCACATGATATCCGCTTTTTCAAGGTCCTTATTTTTTCATCCCTGGTAGTCTCACATTAATAATTATCTACAAAATAGATAAGTAAATAAATCAATAACAATCAGCCTCTATGTGCCATCTGTAATGTCACAAAGAGCTAATCTGTGCATTTTAACACACACACACACACACACACACACACACACTCACACTGTGAAAAGGGGAGCAAACAGAAGAAGTCAAGGACTTTTTCATTTCTGGGAGGAAAACATTTTGAGTTGGAAAACTGGTTGAGCAAATGAAAGACGCTGACTGGCGTCTCAAGTGATGGAAGAGAGCGAAGGTTGAAGTGAGGACATGGTGACCTCAGCTCAGCCAAACCTGTTGCTGCTCATGCCATTGAAGTCAACCCACCTGAGGATTTATGTGAGCCACCACTTTACCATCTGAATCACAAATAAAAAACACAAAACTCAAAGACAATGTCCTTCTACTAGCAGCGTAGTCATTTGTGCTTTAATACATCTAAATTATTTTTTTCTCACAACATTAGAGTTGTTTTGTGTTGCACCTTCTGATTCCTGCCCCCTCATGTCAGAAGTTTGAGTCTCTCCTGATCTGCTCTGCTCTGCTCTGCTCTGCTCTGCTCTGCCCTGATCTGATCTGATCTGATCTGATCTGATCTGATTTGATCTGATCTGATCTGACCTGCTCTGCTCTGCTCTGCTCTGATCTGATCTGATCTGAACTGATCTGATTTGATCTGATCTGATCTGACCTGCTCTGATCTGATCTGATCTGGTCCACAGTTGGAGTCTGGAGCCATCTTCTACGAGCACCAGATCCCCGAGGAGCCGTTCTGGGTGGCCAAAGACTCGCTGGAGCTCACGCTGTCATCGGACGTGCGTCTAATCCTGCCCATCGCCGTCTCCTTCTCTGCCGCCCACAGCAACATCTCCTCGCAGCTGTGGACCAACAGAGGTAGCTGAAGGAGGAACACCACATTCCACAACATTTATTTTTAATATGCAAATTCAAACAATTCCTTAACAGAAAATAATATAGGACAAACATCAATGAAACACAGAAAATAAAACAAATGATCTATTGGGAAAGGGGTGAGAAGAAGTTAGTTAGCTTGTTAGCTCTCACCCCTTTCTCCAAATATAAGTAAACAATACTTTTGTTTTTTTTTTTTATACTCTACTCCAATTTAGGTTTTTCACTTATATTTACTATAATGTTGCACTGCCTGAATGGCCCAATGTGATAAAAAGATTTTTGGTCATGCTTCTCCCGCTGCCAACACAACACGCTGCTGCTCCATCTGTCTGTCTAATGTGCCAGCATCCTGAATGTGTGAAGTGGATGACGATGCTGGTCGGGGGTAACAAGGTATTTATCTCTTTGTATGTTTGCCTCTGCTCAGGTCTGGAAATTGTGCAAGGCCAAAGAAAAACCATTGACGACTCCATCTTGGACGCCTCCAACCTGCTGGCCAGCCTGCCTGCAGACCAGCGGGACCACGTGGACGTGATTTTCGAGATCAAGCGTTTCCCCGAGCGAGGCCGTCTGAACCTCGGTGGCCAGGACCTGCCGCGCAGCACCCCCACCTTCACTCAGAATGATGTGGTTGACGGAAACCTGGAGTATCTCCATGATGACTCAGCCGCTTCCCTCGACAGCTTCTCCTTCAGGGCCCACCTGAAGGCCCAAGGTCGGGATCTGGGTTCACCGGCAGAGTCTCTGGTCCTAGAAGAAATCTTCAACATCTCGGTCAAGCGGCGAGGCTCCGATCCCCCTGAACTGGTCACCACCGACACGCTGTTGGAGGTTCTTCAGGGTTCTATGACCATCCTGAGCCAGAAGCACCTCAACACTCAGGACGAAGACAATCCACCAGATGAGGTTTATTTCAAAGTGACCAAAGCTCCCAACAACGGCCGATTGGTCAACTCCCTGACAATGGACCCCATTTCTGAGTTTACGCAAGACTTGGTCAATGTTGGACAGGTGGGCTTCTTCAGTGATGGCAGCCTCGCCAGCGGTTTCATGGAATTCGTGGTGTCAGACGGGCGACACCAAACTGAGCCACATACGCTGCACATCGGGGTCCTAGCCCGCACCCTGCGTCTGGACAAGGCCCCGGAGATCAAGGTCAAGCAAGGGGACGACGAGACCCTGGTGACCGAGGACATGTTGAAGGCTTGGACTGGGGGTCCGGTCGAGGAGGACATCCTGTACAAGATCACCAGCGTTCCAAAGTATGCCGCCATCATGGTGGACCGGCAGCCCACCTCGGCCTTCACCCAGAAACAGATCAAGGAGGGAAGAGTCAGCGTCCGCTTTGTCAAGTCCACCTCGTCCCGGGACATCGTGGCCTTCGTAGCACGTAGCCGAGCCGCTAACGTCTCCTCGGCGCTCAACATCACGGTCCAGCCGTTGGCCAACATTGCCCAGGACCCCCTACTGCCTCAGGGTTCACTGGTCCAGCTGGATAGGAAGCTTCTAGACGCAACTCCCCTGGCAAACAAGACCAGGACCTCCCCCACCTTCAAGGTGATCCAGCAGCCCAGGGGGGCCCGGTTTGTCCGGTCTGGAGGCCCCGGAGAGGGTCAACCTCTGGACACATTCAGCCAGAAGGACCTGGATGAGGGTCGTGTGGCCATGGAGATCCTCAACAGCACGTTCGTTTCGCCTGCTCAGGACGAGGCCCGGTTCCTGCTGAAGGCCCACGGGGTTCCTCCGGCAGAGTGCGTGCTTTCTTTCCACACGGCCCCTTACAACTCCTCTGGGATCTACCCTGCCACTCTTCTGAAGTTTCCCTCCAGAGATCCATCAGGGAGCGGCGGTGATCTTCTTCCCAGTGACGGCGCCACTCCAAGGAACAGGGTTCGCGGGGACCTTCCCACCACCACCTCCTCCGGCTCACGGCCCTACGGGGACCCACACGTCTCTCGGCCTAGCAACATCTGGTCCATCCTCATCCCCATCCTGGTCATCCTGGCCATCCTGCTGCTGGCCGCCATCCTGGCCTACTACCTGATCCGGAAGAACAAGACGGGCAAGCACAACGTCCAGACGGCGGCCATCAAGCCCAAGAACGGCGAGGTGGCCGGCACGGAGACCTTCCGCAAGACCGACCCAGCCAACAACATCCCCATGTCCAGCATGGAGGCCAAGGACGGCGACCCGGAGCTAGTGCAGAGCTGTCGAACGACCAGCCCGGCCCTGAAAAAGAATCAGTACTGGGTGTGAGACTGTGAGAGAAGCCTGTGCAGGGACGTCTCCTACTTGCCACTCCAGCATTAAAAAGGAAGAATTGATTTCGACACCGTTGCATATTTGTAGATCTCAACATTGCTGTGGACACTTTCTCAGGCAACCAAACACTGAATGCTTATTGGCAAGAGGAAGAGGCAGTTTGTTTTGTCTCCGCAGGCTTATGAAATCTCTATTTATTGTAGTTTTACCGTTCCTCTTCTTCTTCCGAAGGACACAAAATAAAAAAAGACATAAACACGCCGAGTGTTTGCAAAAAGAAAACTCCCAGCGTGCCCTTCACCTCACGATAATACCGACGCATCTGGGCACATAGATGATTTAAAGCCATGGACTTTGCAAATGAAAGTCTTTTTGATTTGCAGAGTCTTTGTGTGGTGTTGGCTGAGGCGACTATATGCTGTATTACTAAGGGGACAGAAAACTGGCCCCCTGCCTTCCGTCTTTTCCTTTTTTTTAAAGCTACCATCTCAGGGCTAAATTCATCTACTCAAAGGAATAATTCAATCTTTTGGAAAATAAGCTAGTATAAGGCGCATCACCAGTGTAGGTTAGACACTCTTGCGTCTGTCTGTTTACAAGAAAAACCTTCAGCCGGCCTTTTCTTTTCTTTTCTTTTTTTGGTTGACTCCGACGGCTACGAATGCTCGAAGAAATGTATTTATTTCCCATCCACACTCTAGCATGAGCTGAACAGACGACATGAAGAGTCTCCTCTAATTCTGCAGGGGCACAAATAAGCTTGAACATCCCAAAAGTGTTGAGTTTTTGGTTTTGTTTTGAGGTCATCACACGACCACAAAGTGGAACCATAGTTTGGCACTCGTATGGAAACCAGACGCCTTTTTTGCATCGAGAAAACAACCTGGAAACTTGCTGCAGCAGCTTGCACAGGTCTGATTGAATTTAGCTCAGAGTCATGTGATCATATGTCATTGTTTGCGCCTGCTATCAAAGGGCTTTATGAATATCGAGTGAACTGGCGCCGTACTGACATCCAGCCTCATCCAGGACCTTCAGAGCCGTCATGACTCTCAAACTGGTCTCTGTTTGGCAAAAAGCCTGGATGAGGTTCACACCAAACTGGTCGGGTTTCTCGTCTCCGAGATTCACCGTTCACAGTTTCATGGGATGTTTGGTGCTGATAAAAAAAAAAAGAGAAAAAAAGTTTTTTAAAAATAAGCACCACTGGTTGAAGTTTTGTTCCTTTCAAATGAAGATGCCCACAGTGTTGGTTGTTTTGCTGTCAAATCTATATTTTTTTCTGAAGCATTCCATTAGTAAAATGAATATATTGCAGCATATTATTGACATTTTTACTTGTATTGACGCTTTTAGAATGTTGTTTTTTCCTGGATGCCCTCTGTCTTGTGTCTCCTTGTTCTGACCTGTGAGCTGTGAATGATGTTGCTGGTAGTTTTGGAGTTAAAAGAGAGAGATTCCTGTCCCAAACTTGTTTTTGTATTTGTTAAGTTTGTTTCAACAGACAACAAACATTTTTATGAAAACTGTGAAACATAACGTGCTGCAAATATCCATCAACATCCAGCAGCACCTTATGCTTCACAAGTCATTTACAAAATGACAAAATGCACATTTTCTCATCTGTTTCATGTCATTGATAGTGGAAGCAAAGTGAGTGTGTGTGTGTGTGTGTGTGCGCGTGTGTGTGTGTGTGTGTGTGTGTGTGTGTGTGCATCAAACATCTGTATCCGTCTCCACTTTTCTTACCATCTCATTGTCATTATTATTTATTGTTTCTCTTTTTTTCCTCCCTTGTCATCAGTTTATTCTTTATGTTCCTTGCCAGACCTTCAGACATGCACATTTCAGCAACATGTTGACCAAATGGGATCACAAAGAGACATTTGGATCATGGAACAAGAGAGTTGTTGTGTATTGCTTTATCAGGATGTTCTCCGCACTTATAGAAACAATGTCTAAAACATTTTATCAATAAAGTTTCCTCCAATTGGCACTTTTGTCTGAGATCTTAAGGGGTGAGTTGGAGATAATTTCATTCATGCTTCTTGTTTTCTTTGTTTCTTGTTTTTTGTTTTTGTCTTGTTTTGTTTTTTGGCTCTACAATCATCCATCAAACAGACATTTATTCCTGATTTCACTGCTTCCTGGAATAATCCTCAGTTTAACTTCCTGCTAAACTCCACTTCAACTCGTTGGAATTTCCACTTGTTTTAAAAGGGACAACAATGTAATGGGGGGGGAGGGGGCACCTGGTGTCATTCCCCTTTGAGAATTTATCAGGGAGGCAATCCTTTGTTACATCACAAAGGGCTGGTTTCCAGAACTGCCTGTTTCATGCCCATGTTTTCTGAATGTGGAGCAAGCAGAAGAAATAAAGATGTGTGTTGACAGGCGAGAGGCAAACGATGCTAGAAAACATTGGTAAGATGGTTTGCATAATATGGGAGCTTAAAAGTGAATGGGGTTGGGAAAACATTGATATCTGAGCAAAATAAAGTATAAGATTGTCCAAGACCTTTCTTTTAAAGTGTGTCGCTTGCTGTGATGAGCAGTGATAAACCTCAGACATGCTCACTAAACAATAACTCGCACTTCTTTCGAGCAAAAGATGAGAAGCGGCGGTGTTTTCCTCGCTGAGATGTGGAACCTCCGTCAGTCTCGTTGTGACGGTGCTCCTCGTTGCCCAGGAAACACTTTTTGTCGACCCCATTTTGTTGGGTTTGCCTTCACCAGATGCTATAACACTTTCTACCACGAGATGGCAACACGGTGAAAAGAAAACTGGTCGTCCCGGCAGCAGTCGGACCTCCGCGGCACTTCAGGGCCTCATCATTCTTTCCAGTGGAAGCTGGAATCCAGTTCTCCACCTTTTTTGTTTAGTTTGTGTGTTTTTTCACGTTTTCCTGCTGCTCCTGTATTCTGTCACTGTCGCAGACCTCGCTGAAAACTTCAGTCTGGGAATCTTTCATTCCTAAGATGCTGAGCTCAGCTCTGCCCTCCATGTGTCCTCCTGCTTGAGTTCTTGGCTGTGGGTTCTGTGTTTTACGCTGAAAATAAACTGGACTTTATGGCTCAATGTGTGTCTCGTCTTACTGAAATCTCTGAATGTTTGCGGCTCCCAGTAAGACGTAAACCTCCAGACTGGACCCCAACTCATGTACTCATGTTTCTGTATATTAGTGGAGGGACATTTTGAATCCAGTGTATGTTGTTTTGTGTTTCCCCTGTTATTTCGTCCAAACACATCCATCCCGTCCTGATGGGAAACCGATGTCTCAGATTGTAGTTCTGGATGGATTCTTGGGGCTGATTGATCCTCCTCCTTGCATTTGGCTGGTCAGAGGGAATGACTTGCTGGCGGTGGTTATCCAGCACTAGTTTGGAACAACAAAAAAAGACTCCTCCTTCCTCCTCACTGGCAGGAATGAAAACACAGGGAGGGCGGAGGAAACATTTTTGAGATGCCATTAAGATAAAATGGCTCCAACTGGCTGAAATCAAGCCCGTTGTCACATCACATTGGATTTGGCCCAAAATAAACAACTTCAATGTTTTCCAGAGATGCAGAGTTTTACAATCCATCCCAGAGCTGCATGACAACACCACACTGTCAATTCCTTCAAAAATAAAACTGTCTGTGTAATCAGATGTTGGACGTCATCTGCTGCTGCTTGTATAAGTGCAGCGTCAACCAGGAAGGAAGGAAGGAAGTCGGCGTGGTGCTTCCTGCCTCCCGGAGGTCCAGAGCTGCTTGTTGACCTCCAGTGTGAGTCTGCGTGAGGTTGTGTTGTGTTGACGCTGGGTCAGGGTCCTGAACGCAGCCTCAGCCGGTGGGCCTGTTTGCTTTGAACGCTGCTTCACTGTCTTTCTCCCCCATCAGCACTTGGAAAGCTGTGAGTGGACGTTCCAGGTTTGAACCTCTGGGACTGAGTCCAAGCCCTGATTGAATCCCCCACAAGCTCTTCAGCTGATGTGGTTTTCCACATGTTGTGTTCATTCTTTTTTATGGTGCATTCAAACAAATCGACCCTCAGATGTTTTTTCACACTTTCTTTGATGGAATGTTTCCAATGTACTTTTTCCACAAGCTCCCATAAGAGGCATTCTGAAGAGGGAAGGCAAGGCTTTGAAGGTGATTGGCTCAAGTATTTGTCTATCACCCACTGATGGACCAATCAGATTTGTCTATGGGCGGAATTAGCATTAGCAAGTATGCACTGTGGTGTTTAGCAGGACTGTTGCTAAAGTCGTTCAGCTTTCGTAGCTTCTTTTCATGCTGATAATAAAAAAACACCACTGTGCTAGCATCCATGCTAATCTCTTTAGCAGCAGCCTAATTGTAGCTTCCTCTTCCTGGTCTTTGAGGTTCTTTTTTTTTTCAGAAAACAGCTCATATCAGATGCTTCTTGCTCTTCTACCTCCATTTCTGATTGGTTGTGGGCATTTTCAAAGATTTAAAAGACAAGATAGATTTTCTGAGGCGTCCAAGGTGGATTCAATGACTGAAAAGGAAAAGGAGAAGCCACAACACTCTTCTTTAAATGTAGAGGAACCGTTTCACCTCCCGGACACCGCTGAGCGACACCTGAGGAAGTAGGTGCTCCTTCTTTTGACATATAAGTAAAAGTAGCATCCACGCCGTGGATCATTTAAACCAGATCAGTAGGCAGTTTAGCAGCCTTGCTGGCTTGGACCCACAGCTGTTACACAGGTGCACAGGCTACATATTGTTGCTGCACATGGTGCTCACCAAAGAGTTTCATCTAAAAGTCCGAGGCTTCAGAGTGGCTGAGCACTTTTTATGCAACAACAGAGGGATTTCAGCAAAGTTAGCTGGAAAAATTAATCATGTTGTAAATTAGAAGCAGATGAATCAATGTGTGTGTGTGTGTGTGTGTGTGTGTGTGTGTGTGTGTGTGTGTGTGTGTGTGTGTGTGTGTGTGCGTGTGTGTGTGTGTGTGTGTGTGTGTGTGTGTGTGTGTGTGTGTGTGTGCGTGTGTGTTGGCAGCTGTCAGGGGCTCTGGGTGGAGGTGAGGAGGCTCCCTGCTCCTCCTCTGGTGGCCCCGGGGCCATATGTTGGGGTCAGGAGAACAGTGGGGGAAGGAGGGGGGACACCACCCTGGACAGACAGACAGGCAGGCAGACAGACAGGCAGGACCTTCAGTCAGAAGGACACTGACAGCTGGACCACTGATGCAGTATTTAGTTTTACCGTTAACCAGTTGTTCACCATACAGAGAGTCACTGTGTGTGTGTGTGTGTGTGTGTGTGTGTGTGTGTGTGTGTGTGTGTGTGTGTGTGTGTGTGTGTGAGAGTCTCACAAATGATCCAGTTGACATGACAGACAGTGAAGCTTGTCTCGCACAGCTGAGATGTGAAATGAGTCTCGCTGCTGATAGTTTCCTGGTCAGGGAGCCGCAGTGGGAGCCGCTTGCAGCAGCTACAGGTGAAAGGTGAACGTCAGGGTGCGTCGGCTCGCTGTGACATCATCGTCAGGTATGCAGCTGGAACCACATCGGTGGGTTGGTGTGGTCGACGGCTGCACCCCAACCGGTTTTGACTCATTATCTGGGGAGTTTTTAACACAACCACTTATTGATATATGCTGCTGCAGAAATGATGTCAGGCCTCTGCAGATATTTTGATGATGACGATGTTCTATTATCAACAGCTAATCCATCTAACCCAAACCCAATGCATTATTTTCAAGTGCAGTTTGCAGCATGCAAACCTTTAGGCTGACTTGCTGAAATACCACAGCAGGTCCTCAAGGCTTTTCTCTCCTTTTTCTGAGTCCTTTGTTCAATTTTTTGAAAACTTCTGAGACTTAAATTTTGCAGGGGGTCTCATGGGTTCATCAGGGGGTCCAACCCTCCTCCTGCCCAGATCCCACCCTATTTCGCACATTGGTTTCCTGCCCCACCTGAAGGGTTTTCTCAAGGTCTTGGGATGCGACTCGGCTTCCTTTCAGTTGCAATGCCAGTAGAGCTGCTGTTTATAAACCACAGACTAGCCGAGCTGCGGCTAACCAGGCTAGCTAAGGAGCAGTGGCTGTATGGTAGTTTCTTGGAGAGTGAAGTCTGAAGCTGCTTCTGCTTTCAGTGTGATTGGACAAAAGCTTTGTCCAATTACATCTCTCGGGTTTGTTTTTCAGTAGTTTGTGGTTGTTGTTCCACCAATAAATCCAGTCCATTTCAGAAATGCTCCATCTAGCGTGTCGTGTTAGCACATTAGCATGTCTCCAGTCTGATCCTGGCGGAGGGCTTTGAGTGTCACTCAGGTCGAGACCTCTAAATCTTCAAGGTTATTGGACCTGAGCTCCTCCTTTTGGAATTTACAGCCGATGACATCATGTTGTCGAGTTTTTCAGCCTTTTAGACACAACTGCAGCCTCATACTTTAGTAAACTGCCAACATTAGTGATCCCACCTCATTAAATAGCACAGAGCAAGAGAATTTTGCCTTATATCACAGAGCTAATGAGCCGTCACGGCTGAAAGGTTATGTTGCGTTTATGTGCCGTAGGAACCCTGCACAGCAGAATTTGTGTTCCACCTCTTCAGGCCATTAATCTCTGAGCTACATTCCAGACACGGCAGGATTCCCATAGGCCTTCATTAGATTGACTTTAACTCTTTGTTGGGACCAAGTCAAGGGAACATGTTGCCATTTCAACAAGGACGACAATTAAACAGATTAATCATGTTCACATGTATTTCATGTGCTCATTAACAGTGTCTGTGGAAAAACATTACTGGGAAAAACTCTTTGAGATTATATTTAAAAAAGAAAGTGAACACATTAACGGGCGGCACGACAAAGCAAAGATGACATTCATTTTAATAAGATAGAATCAGTCATTTTGTCTATTAAAGGTCCAATTTACGCTGTAAAAAGCCTCAGAGGAACTTTTTCTTGCATGATCTGTGACTCTGCATCAGCTGCTACTCATGAAGCAGCTGGAAATGTCCAGTAATCTTTGTTTTTCTTTCATTTGTTTCTCTCACCACACCAACAGTTGTGATTTTAACAAAAACAGGCGGCCAAATTGATTCCATATCAATTAAAGTCAAGCTCTTATTTTGATGGCGGAATAACAACCGACTGCTGAACCTACTGCTGAACGTCTTGTTGAACCCACTGCAGCCTTCTGGCAGTTTGGCCCTATGTGAGCTTCCTCTGATGTTCCTCAGTCCGGGTGAGGACCAGGGCAGCAGGGCAGCAGCAGGACTGTGACGCTGGTCTGACTCAAAGTGGATCTTTCTGCTGCATGCGGCGAAATCGAAACTGTTTGCAAACACTGTAGATTTTTCGGTATTGGGTTTTTCCCCAGACGCCGGGGAAAAAAAACGCTGTTGCCAGAACAAATAAATGTGAGTACGTGTCCAGTAAAGTCAGCATTTCTAAGTAGAGGCCTGGACTTGGACAAGAGACAAGTATGCAACAACAAGACGACACAGTGGACGCACACAAAGACGGAACAAACACAGATCTATTAGAATCTCGACAGTTTTTTGTTGTTGGTTTTTTTTAGGAACATTTTGCTGCTTCAAGCTTATTTTCACCAACGGACTGAATCCTGTTGTGACTCACAGGTTCAGACGACGGCGGAATCTACTGGTTAAAGGTGAAAGAATATTCTGAGCACGTCCTGGATTTAAAGGTCCCATATTACAGCCATTTTCCTTTCAGCCCGAACCTCATGGAGCCGCTTCACACTCTGAACCGTCCAGAAGAAGAAACTTGAGAAGAGAAGTAGTGTAGACCCTGCAGGAAGGATTCACTTTACCCCAAGCAAACATCTGGCTCTGAGTGGTGTCACTAACCTAGGGGAGTGTAGTATTAGTGCCCTATATGACATCATCATCATCATCATCATCATCATCATCATCAGAGGACTGATTTGTCAGAGACCAGGTTAAGAAAGCAAAAAGTCAGGATGGATTTTTCTCAGGTGTGGAGTTAAAGTTGGGGTTAGTCAAGCCTGGCTTAGCGCCCCCCCTGCACTCCTTCCACACCTGCTCTGCCTCAGCAGTCCAGCTCACCTGGTCATCATCAGCTGGTCACTGCTCAGGTGATCAGCTGCTCTCGGAGCGTCGCTGTCTTTTGTTTGTCTCTCAGCCCACCTGGTTTGTCTGAGGCCCGTCCGAATCCATCTGTCCTTCAGCTTCCACTCTATCCACAAAGTCCACCTTCCTCTCCTGGTTCTGCTCTGTGCAGTCCTCCTCTGATGAACTAGGAAAAAGATCTGACGCCTGTTTGAGCCGCTGGATCCATTTAAGTGACAAACGCACAATTTATCGTTGCCTCACATGAAGACTCAACAACACCAGCAGAGCAGCTCGTGTGTGAGTGGCCTCAGCCAGCCAGCTGGTCTGGAGTCTGTGCAACCAGTCAGCTGGTCTGGAGTCAGTGCAACCAGTCAGCTGGTCTGGAGTCAGTGCAACCAGTCAGCTGGTCTGGAGTCAGTGCCGCCAGCCAGCTGGTCTGGAGTCAGTGCCGCCAGTCAGCTGGTCTGGAGTCAGTGCAGGATTATTCTGGTCTGACTGGCTGAGCAGAAGATTCCTCACACACTTGTCTGTGAGAAGCACAGTCACACACACCAAACTATGTTGCCAAGGAAGTGTGTGTGTGTGTGTGTGTGTGTGTGTGTGTGTGTGTGTGTGTGTGTGTGTGTGTGTGTTGGAACAAGCCACTGCACCTGGTTTCATGTTGCTCAACTCACTTTCATCCCATCCACTCACCTTTCTCCTCCTTCCATCCCATAATACTCATGCCCTCCGAATCGTTCGGCCCCTCCCTAATGCCGTCACCGCTGCTGGTGGGCGGAGCCTCCTGGGGTTCAGTGAGTCACCGAGTCAAACAGGAAAAACAAGCGAGTGTGAAAGAGTCGGAATCAATCAGAAGAACTGAGCCTGGAAAACCTGAGCAGTGCCTCCACACAGTCACCACTGGGACTCCTTTCTTTGACTGCTTGGCCAAAAGCTTCAGTTCTCTCAGCTTTATTGTTTTGTTTTTTTTGTTTCTTTACCAAAGTAGCGGGTTTTTGGTGTTTAAGACAAATATGTTGTGCAAGTTCCCCTCTTGACGTTGTAGAAAAACAGCAGCCAATTGAAACACGACCAGAGGAAGTGTGGTCATGGTGGGGGGGGTTGAGTTGAGAGCACACAGAGGAGAGGAATGCAGAACCTGACTGGGAAGATTTTTTTAGAATGAGACCTTCTTCTTCTTCTTCTCCTTCTTCTTCTTCTTCCTGTGGTGGAAAGTCACAGGAACCGCTGGCGAGTCACATGATCCGTAGACGGCCGCTCACTGATGCTGGGAGATGCTTTACAAGTGTGAACGCTGCACTTTAAGGATCTGATGAGTTTCAGTTTCTTTCACATTGTCAGAGTGGCTGCTTTGTTCTGCTGGCCACCTCAGAGTAGACAGGCTGGTCCAGTCAGGGTCCACACTGATCCAAACTGGTCCAGTCAGGGTCCAAACTGGGTTGTTTTCTTAGACGGGAGTCGAAACATGCAAAGTGTGAATTTGTGTGAATGTGTTAGCGTTCAGAAATGGAAGAGAGCAACAATCTCTGATTGGTCGTCTGGCACGTCTGTGTTGCTGACGTGTGTTTCTGTGACGCCTTCACACATTCACACCTGCAACTCAACTCAGCTCAAGCCCTGTCCACACGGGAACGTTACTGTGTGTTTTCTTTTTCCCGGGGTAGAAAAAAGTCGCGTCCACACGCTGGCAGATGGAAACAGAACGGTGGGTGAAAACGATGTAATGCGTATGCCACACCAAAACGTGCCGCTGTTAACAGACGCTGACACAGCCACCGGACCCAAGATTTAGAAAGAGGGCATTTCCGCTACACACTAAACACACAGAAAACAAAAATGGTGATTAGTGGAAAAAAAGTGAGTCTGAGGTTTTGTGAGGTTTTGTAGTAATATTGGCAACAAATCTTGAAGCGCCTGCGATACAAAGACAACTCCGCTGGCCGCTATCTTTGTTGTTTGTGCCGCTGCTGCCGCATTGCATGCCTTGTTTTTTCTGGTCACATGGCAGTGAGGGTGCGATGACGTCATCGTTTTACAAGGAAAAGCCGTTTTCACTGTCCAGACGGCAACGATGTGACAACTTTCCCATGTGGACAGGACCTCAGTTCAGTTCAGCTCAGCTCAGCTCAGCTCAGCTCAACTCCACGCAGTTTAGTTTAGTTTAGTTTAGTTTAGTTTAGTTTAGTTCAGCTGAGTTTAGTTAGTCTACAGTTTACAGTTAATTTTCAACAGTCCTCGTTTGGTTTCTGGGCCGTCTCGCTGCTAATTCAGTGGCATCCATCTAATTGCTGGTAATGTGTTCACGACTCAGTCTGGGAATGTTTCCACCACAGACTGAGGGACGGTGGGGAGTGGGTGGGCGGGGGTGGAGGTGGAGGTTGGTGGGCTGAAAACGTGGTCATGCTAGCAAGAACCACCAGAGGCACAATGGACTTGTTTTCCTCCCTGGCTGTGTGTTGGAGTTCTGCTATTTGCAGAGTGGCTAAAGTGCACTTGGCCTGTGCACTCTGTTGATGCCGCTATCTTGGAGCTGCTACTCTACATTTAACCTCAAAGAGTCATTGAGCTCCGTCATTAAACTCTGTTGGCTGACCGGGAAACGATAAGGAAGTCCTGGAAGTGTTCAGAGCCCCCAGGAGGCTTCGGCTCCGAGCGGCGTTCCCGTCCTTGATGAAGGTCACCATGACGGGAACGCCGAGTCCGAGGACAAACAGCAGCTCACATGTGCAAACAATCTGATTCACCGTCGTCACAAAAGGACACGACGTCTCTCGCTGAGTCGCCCTGAAGCTCCGTCCGTTCTTCTCATCACTGGATGTTTCTCTTTTCTTCATCTCCTTCCTTCTCATTGTCTGCACCAAGATCCCCCCCACCCCACCAAACAAAAAACCAGTGAGGGACTCGACTCGTGGATGCCAGCAGCACAGCTGTCTGTGTTATTATTTGAAATAAAAACCTTTTTAATCACGCTCGGCTGTATTCCGTCTGCAGTCCGATGGGAGTTTTCCAGTGTTGACGTTTGCTTCCACACACATTAGAGGGAGGCCAGGCAGATGGGGGTGGGGAGGGTTTTCTAAAATGGGTTCTACAATTTGACAGAGGGTCCGGAGCAGCAGCACATGGGTGGAGTGGCCCCACGGTGTTTGGCTCTGTATTGAAACGACTCTGAAAACACTGCAAACATGGAGGAAATACAGCTGTTTTACGATTGACTGAATGTTAATATAATTTCTTCAAGTTTGGTTTAAGGCCGCATATAAGCCCCCGGGCCGTAGTTTGCCCATGCCTGGACTAAACTGTGGATGGCCGGGGGGTGGTGGTTCATCACAGCAGGTCTTACTGTAGTTTCCTTCCAGCACTGAAGCTAAATGTAGAAGGTCGGTGATGGTGCTTCTCAGCAGACATGGAGCTCTGCAGTCCAGTGGTGACGGGTGGCTGGTTTGAACCCGTAGCAGAAGTGAGTGACGCTGACAGTGGAGCTGAACCTCCAACTGAACAGAGGATGGGAAAAGTGCAGTTGACCCACAGTTATAAAAGGTTCCTGAGGTCCAGAACCCAGTCTCAGAATCCAGGGAGATTTTTTTTGTTTGTTTTGGTTTTGGGGGAAGGACAAGTTCGATTCTTCCTTTTTGTGGCTTTTTTTTGGCTTCCCAAAGCAGGAATGTTGTTTACAGGGGTTGGACAGTGTCTTCGGAATGCAGCCAGTGTTGCTGGGAAATGGTTTCAGTCTCCAGAGGGAAGTCCTCAGGCCAGGCTGCAGACTCGGAGGGGGAGTGGGGGGGGCAAAGGTGCACCTTTAAGTTTTCTTTCTGAAAAAATCAAACAAACAACGATAAATCGTGCAGAGACTCAATTTCTAAAATGGTGGTTGCACACAGACAGAAAAGCTTTTGTTTGACAAAGTTCTTCATAATGCTGAGCTCCAACATCCTGGTATTATGTGTGAATTTGCTCATCTCCAGGTGGTGGAAGATCAACTTCATTTAGTTTTGAACTGTGCTTTGTAATACAACTTAAGAATGATCTTTTTCAATCCATTCAACTCAGAAACCCTGATGCATTGTGGGGACACGAAGACGAGATTCTTTGCTGGTGGTTTGAAAATGAGGCTTTCGCTTTGGCTGAACACAAGGTTGTTTCCCATCTGACAAGTTGTTTCGTCCTTTGCTCATTATTTAGTCATGTGGCTATGGTGGATATAATTGTGGGAATATTGATCAGTCTGTGATATGTATTGATCAGTGTCTAATAAGGCCATGAGGGCTGGGCACCAATTGGGGTGTTTGACACTCAAACAGATCAATCAATCAACCAACCAATGTATCGTTTGTGTCGTAATGGCCTCCATCAGCAGGTTGAACTGCTCTGGGATCTGAACTAGACCCACCGGTGTGGTTGATCTCCGACAGTCTGGCCAAGTGACTCACTAGCTGCGTTTCCATCACCCTAGAACTGTGCAAAACCTAAATGTGGCCATAAAAACTGGTGGTGGAAACAACTCCACTTGGATGGAGGAATATTGCAACAGTGTCATGGAAACACTTTTTTCTCAATGACACGTCAGCGGACGTGACGTACGGGGTCACGTGACCAGTTCACTGACCAGTGAAAATGTTGCGTTATGATTGAACGGAAGAGGAGACGGAATGTTTTTTAGAGAAAAATATAACAACCATTGTGAACAGCAAACAACATGGAAATGCAGATTTATGGTAAAATGTTTTGTCCCTCCGCCCTCCCCAAGGTGGCGTCTCACTGAACGAGATCTGACCAGAATTACGGCTGATGATCTTCACACCATACAGTGGAAACACCTGCAAATTGTATTTGTACTTTGTCGAAATTTTAGAAATATCGCTTTTATTTTGTGAAAAACTGTCATGGAAACTCAGCTAGTGACTCACTGACTCACTTACTCACTGACTCGCTCAGCTCATCCTCAGTCTGGCTCAGTTGCAGGTTTGGAGGAAACCGCAGCAGCCTGTTTGCAGGTTAGCAGGTGTGTGTGTGTTTGACAGTAAATCCTCCACACTGTATTATTGTCCCAGCGAACCCGCCCACATTCAGATTCCTGGCGTTCCGACTCTCCTGCACCTCTGAGGATCAACTTGTAGGGCAACCAGTTTGAACCGCGTGACTCCTTGAAATCTAGTGAGACCTGTCGGGACCTGCGTCGGCAGGAAGATCTGATGGTCTACAGTGCAGTGTGCTCTGCACTGTAGACCATCAGTCTGGCTGCACTTCACAAATCTCAGAGAGTTTTGTCCATTATTGTCAGAGCACAAGCAGCTTTTATAAACATTTTTGTTTAATAGTTTGGGCCAGATTCAAACATTCTTCTGACATAACTTTGGTATGACCTTAACCCTGACCTTGGTGTGGCCTCTCAACATCATCATCAGAGGGTGATGAGGATGGAGTGAAAGCCTACAGTGATTCTTCACCTCCGTCCTCTGTTTGGACGGCCTCATTCTGTCCAGTCTGTCCAGGTCTGGAGGTGAGGGCGCCCCTAGTGTCCGTGACACAGCAGTGCGTCATGCAGTGTACTTTGCGGCCTGGAAATTCAAAATTACAGATTGGGATTTTTGAAGGCATGATTCACGTCTGCAACTGAAAATCAGCCAGTCTGAAGCACACAGGCTCTGTTTGCATTAAGAGGAACAACTGGGGACGGTGGTGGAGGGGTCTGAGGAGCAGGGACTGAGGAGCAGGGACTGAGGAGCAGGGACAGACGCAGTGGCCTCTGGTGTCCCTCAGGGAGCTTCTTCTCCTCAGACATCACGCTGCTCCACTCAGACTCTTGATGGAAGTTTTCTTCTTCCTCCTCCTATTTTTTTCTTTTAAAGACATCTGCTGGCACTTTGAGTCCTGATGCTTTTACCATGTGGCCCCTCGCAGCAGCAGCAGCACCGCAGACCTGGAGGAATTTTACGTTTTCCCCCTTTCAGGCGAGCAGAGTGAGTGGCTTCAGAGGTGAAGAGGAGGAGTGGGCAGAGAAGGAGGAGGAGGAGGAGGAGAAGAAGAGAGAAGAATGTCCTAATCAATGTCAATGTGTTTCACTCACGCTGCTGCCGCTCAGTAATTGGCTGGTTGGGCAACAGCTAGGGTCACCTGACAGACAACTCCATCAGTCAATATGTCATCACAACACACAACACACAACACACAACATCTTCACGATGCTTCCAAAATGTTTCATCTTTGGGCAAAATGGAAAAACAGTTTGTGTGAAATTGGAACTTGATGTGTGAGTGTTGTGTGTTTGTCAGTGTGAGTCCTGCATCGTCGGGTTGTGTTAGCATTGTTGACTGACACCGACTGAGTGAGTGCTGCGGTGTGGTCAGGACCCCAGTTTCCAGCAGGTGAAGATGCTGCTGCTGCTTCAGTGTGACAGTTGCAGCTCCACCTCCTGGCCACCTGTGGCTGCTCCACTGGGTTCATTCAGCCTGAACTGGGAGTGATGGTGGAAACCTCTGACTGGTGGTGGTGAGCCTTAACAATAGCATTAGCATTAGCATGAGTCTGTTGGAATAGTGGTGTTTCTCTCTTTGGCTTCTAGTGGAAAAACCTTCTGAACAACGACTTCCAATCTTTGACCTGATGCTTTTTCAATTCTTTTGGCGTTTTTTTGTTGTTGTTGTTTTTTGTTTTTGTCACGACATTGACAAATAACATTTTTTAATCTTTAAACTGCTGTTGCTGCTGCTCTCTCCCCCTCTCTCTCCTCTCTCTCTCTCTCCTTCTCTCTCTCCTCTCTCTCTCTCTCTCTCTCTCTCTTTCTTTCTCCAAGTCAACTTGATGATGTCGTCTCCTCCTGGCACATATCATGACGGTGACATCATGGTGCCGCTGCTGCATACCAGGACCTGGGAGAGTCTGGGCCAATCAGACGGAGACAGGGCTTCAAGTGGAAACAAATGCACTTTAGTTTTTTGCTGAGCAGTTTGCCAGACGGGAACCTTGACGAAATGTCAACATGAAGTAGAAGGTTCTTCAAGACCTCACCATCATGAGGTTACAGCTGCTGTTCATGGAGGTTTTCTCAAATCAAAGTCGGGACAGCGAGACAAAAACTTCCCTTTAACAAGGTGTCTGTCCACATTGCCAAATGAAACGCAGCTTCCGAAACATCTGGAGGTGATTAGAGAAAAATGTGGGATTCTCTGATAGGCTGCATTGAACAACATCAGGCTGAAGTTTTGCATTAATCAGCTTTTTCTTTGAAGAGGCGAGCCAGCGGGAGAGCTTCTATATGAGGAAACCCTGCAGAAACTGAAGGTTTTTCTACACCACTTTAAAATAATTGGGAGGCTGGTGTCGACGACTCCTGGAATTTTCTATAGGCTTTGTGTTTCCATGTGCGGAGCAGGAATCCCGACCACAGTGGAATAAATGTAGAGAGAAACGGCCCCATGCCAGTGTAGGAAGTCAGAATATAGAGGAGAACACAGTCAACTGATTCACTACTGCAAGACGAGTTCACATTTAGCCCTCTGTTTGCAGCCTGGGTTCAGTTTCCTGCCGCAGCTGCTGCCTTGTGAGACCTTCCAGAAGCAACCCATAGGTGGCGGTGTGGGAGAGGAACCAGTGCCCTTTGTGAGATCACAAAAGGCAGAATCATAAAACCGTGTTTTTGAATAAGAATAAAAATGAAGAGAATCCAACGACAAGGAGGAAACAATGAGCAGTGAATGTTGCCAAACTATTTATACTGTTTATTATTATGTTTATTCTATTATTCTGCACTATTGCCCCATTATTATTACCACTTGCTATTATAATGTTGTTATTTTACAGATGTTATCATTATTACTATTATTGTTGATATTATATATGATAATGTTTTTTGCATTCCATTGTTTGTTATATACTATTGTTACTAATACATAATATATATGATATGATATTATATAGTATTGCATAACAGTTCAAACACCCTTATCGACACTTGCCACTTTAAACTTTTGGGAAAATGAGAATCTGAAAAACCTTCAAATATTTCAATGTTTCAAAATTCAAATATTGCAACTACAGGACAGGAGAGAAGTGTAGGTGTGAACAGTAGTTGCAGTGATTTTCCAGTCAGAGAAAAAAAACACAGTTCAAAGCAGGTGAGCGTCATTACTTTTATTTCTTTGTTTTCTGGTCCCATTAAGATCAAGTGACAAATGAACGCATGAAACTCTCAGCCTGTTATCTCAAGAGACTGAAACTGAACATCAACTTCCTGCAGCTCCAGAGGTCACACACCCATGTTAAGAAATGTCTGGCATTTCACCTCTCAGACAGCTTTGACAACAACAGCAGAGGAAAGAGTTGCAACACGTCTTCAAATGCTTTTTCATTTCCACAAAATCTCGCCTGCTTTTCCTCTTATCCAATCCTGCACCTTTTTTTTCTTTGGCGTTCTTGACTGGAATGTTCCAACTTTTTTCCCTCTCCAAATATTCAGATTTCTCTACAAAAAGAAGACATGAAATTACACAAACAGAGCATTTTGATGCAAAGCAGAGTGAGGAAAAAAGGAAGTCTGGTAGAAAAAGGAAGACTTCTTTGGTTTTTGAGGAGCTGCAGTGAGGTCAAAGAATATGTTAAAGAGCGTTTGGAGACGCCCTCGCTCGGAGCAAAGACACACAAATAGCAGCAGCAGCAGCAGCAGCAGCAGCAGATGTCGGCAGCCAAGAGTTAAAAGGCGGCAGATGTGGCCTGAAGAGGAACTGATGCTGAGTCACGCACGCAAGTCGCACAGAGTTTCTCAGAAACCTGACAAGGAATTCAGACAAGTTTGGTGATTCAGGTTCGGAAAAACTCCAAACGCACAACAACAACACTTTCTTTCCTCGTTCGACTTGCTCATCCTTCTTCAAATGCAGTCAAACAAAGGAAACCTCACACGTACAAAACAACAGGAGTCGCTTCGCAGACTCACAAAAACATTTATTCCCCACACTCGTCTGGACCTGGAGGTTAGCACGGCGCTAACGCTAACGACGCTCTCTGACCGGTCGTGTTAATGATGGCAAAGAGCTTCAAACAAGCAGGAGCTCTGAGAGTTAAAACCAAAGAGGATATTAAAGTGAAGATGAAGGCTGATGTTCACCAGGAGAAGCACCAGGGGGACTCTGAGTCTGGGAAATACTTTTCAGAAAGATACATATAAATATAAATATATATATATATATATTTATATATATATATATCTTCACAACAGTGAATTGTTGTGTAGAGCGTAAAGACAAGAGTTCCACTCTTAAAAACGGTGAAATTCTCACGACTCAGACTCACTTTGACCTTTAAGAGCATGACTTGCAAAAAGTGAATCTGCTGCTGCTGCTGTGCTGCTGCTGTGCTGCTGCTGTGCTGCTGCTGCACTTACTAGTCGACTCCAGTTGCTACTTGCTTGTTCATTCCGACAAGCCTGATTAAAATAAAACTTAAAAAAAACACAATGTTTGGAAGAAAAACTGACGCAACAAAAGTGCAAAACTGTTTGTGGCTGCAGCTGGTTGTGTTCAATGGGCCCTCACACCTAAAACAGTCAGACAGGTGGCGCTGGTGGGAGGCTGCTGGAGCTCCTGGAAGGCACTTTGCTGCGGGAAGACAACCACACAAACGACACGTTTGTCATTCCAGAGACCCACAACACTGCACAACACTGCACAACTCTCCTTCCGCCGAAGGTGCTGCACGACGTTGACCGTTTCCTTCAGCACCTGGGACCCGTTTTCATGGTGCTTCACCTATATATCACCTGGTACAACGTTTCTCAACTGGTGGGTCGCGGAGCTGTTTAGATAGGGTTGCTTGCTATACATATATATATATATATATATATATATATATATATATATATATATATATGCATTTATTTTTCAAGATTCAGTTCAATCATTTCCATTATTTATTGACGAAACGCGACAGAAAGTCAGAGTTTAGTGTTTTGATTTCTGTGGAATAAATTTGGGTCTTCAGAGACATCATGATGAGGAAACACAACGATGATGATGATGATGATGATGATGATGAAGGTCCTGAGTGAGACTCCACCAGCTGAGAACCTCTGACATGCTGCTGGATCTGCTATCAATTCTAACACCTATGTTCAACTGTAACAAATACATTAAATTATGTAGAAATTAAAAAAAAATAAAAAAATAAAAAAAGACGCTGTGCCGAAGTGATGTGTGTGTGTGTGTGTGTGTGTGTGTGCGTGCGTGCGTGCGTGTGAGAAACAGGGGGGGGGAAAGATACAGTAGGTTTTCAAACTAACAACAACAACAAATGTGACTTTGAATCCATCAAAGCAGAAAGACTGACTGGCTTTGTGAGTCCTGTCTGTGTCCTTCCAGGAAGTTGAAGCATCAAAAGAGCAACAACAAGGAAGAGGAAGAGGAAGTGGAAGTGGCGCCGCCCTGCTGCTCACAGACACTCGTACATGCGCAGCGTGCGCTCCAACTGCTGCACCAGCCGCTGGTAGAAGGCGATCTGCTCCCTGAGGTAGTCCTGCATCATGACCTTAAAGTCCACCTC
This sequence comes from Thamnaconus septentrionalis, assembly GCA_009823395.1. Lineage (NCBI taxonomy): Eukaryota > Metazoa > Chordata > Actinopteri > Tetraodontiformes > Monacanthidae > Thamnaconus > Thamnaconus septentrionalis. The sequence goes on from CM020513.1 coordinate 18,213,935, forward strand.
CCTCTGCTGGTGGAAGTGGCTCATCTCGGCCTGCAGGGCGAAGCCCACCGTGCGGCAGCGCCTCCTGATGCCGTCCGCCTCCTCCTGGTCCATACGGCCCTCGTCGCTCATCCGCTGGCTCTCCTTCACCTTGGCAAAGGCACCTGGTGGCATGATGGGAAACCAAAGAAACATGAGGTGAGGTTAGCAACGCTGGTGGCAGCTCCACAGACCAACAAAGAGTCAATTGCTATGCTACGTTAGCACGCTAGTAGCAGTGTGGAGGCCAAACCCAGTCAAGGGAGGCCGTCCAATCAGAAGAAGCCTTGAGATTTTTTTTGTTCCTTTTTTAAGATGAAAATATCAAAAATATAATATACTACTTCTGATAAAATGTTTCTTCATAACTTTAGCATCCGTGCTAATCTCAGTGTAGCATCGGCTATTATCTGCTGTGTTTGTTTTTGCGTCTCGCTCCTCTCGTCCAGATTTATGTGGAAATGAAGCTCACTGGTCTTGTGGTAGAGTGTCTGTCCTGAGACTGGGAGGTTGTGGGTTCAATCCCCAGCCGGGTCAGACCAAAGACTGTGGAAATGGAAGCCCCTGCCTCCCTGCTTGGCCCTCAGTATTCAGGGTTGGAGTTGGTTAGTTCAGCCAGTGTTCCTAACTGCTGCCGCCCACAGCTGCCTCAGAGGATGATGGGGCAAAGGCAGAGGACAAATTTCACATCCTTTGGAATGTGATAAAACTGGGACTTCAACTTTAACTTTGATGGACAAGTTGAAGACTTTGGAAACTGATGTATGCAGCCACCGTCTTGGGTTACACCTGGTCAGAGAGCCAATCAGACCTGATCCATGTGAATGACACTCAGTAGCTCCTCCAGAGGTGTTCAAGAAGACTGCAAGTGTGACTTCACTACCTCCAATAAAACATGTTAGAAGGCTCAGAAATCCCAAAATAGTAAGAAATAAATAAAAGAAGAGCTGAGCTTTGTAAAACAGCTCTATTATTTAACAGTCAGTGTTCTGATGTAATGTTGAATTAAAATGCTGTTAAGTCAAGAGAAAGCAATAAAACTGCTTTTAATAGAGAAGATCAAAGCTCACTGCGTCTAAAAAAAAGAACTTTGACGGCTTTCACTGCTCCACATCCACCCAATGGGCCTCGTCTGCACTGCAGCTCCAGTGTTTGAGCAGTGAGTCAAGAGACAAACCCCCCTGCTGGTGACGCTGGGAACTGCTTCCTTCTTTTTGCTGTTTTCGCTGCATTCCAAAGGGCTGCTATCAGATGATGTGGATGAATTGCGACCGCAGCTGAGACCAGATTGTCCAAGTGAAGAAGCCAACAGCAGGGGCAGCAGCAGCAGCAACAGGAGTCACGGGAGTAACAGAAGCAGAAGCAGCAAATGACAACTCCACCAACAGTTCCCATCAGGTCCCAGTTGATCTCCATCAGATAAACCAGTGGTGGTCCAGTTTCAGTCTTTTACACATTGAGCCGCTGCTGCTTCAAACCTGCCAGGGCTCCTGGCAGGACGGTGGGAAAGAAATGGTGAACAGCATTTCTACTGTGTTTCCAGCTGAAGGGGGCGCTGTGGAGCCGATGACCTACATTCACGCCTACGCGCTCTGCTTCTTCTTCTACATGAGAGCAGGATGAGTATGAGCAGAGCAGCATGAGGACATGGCTGAGTGGGAGCAGCAGCAGCAGCAGCAGCAGCAGAAGAAGAAGAAGAAGAAGAAGAGGGCTCAGGGTTTCTAGACTTGAATTTTACCCCCTCTGAATCAATCCACTGAATCAATCTATTGAATGAATCCACTGAATGAATCCACTGAATCAGTCCACTGAATCAGTCTATTGAATCAGTCCACTGATGTTGGCACAAAAAAGCCAGAAGTGCCAGAACCCCTCCATCCACTGCAGGCTCCTCCCCCTCTGCCTGGAGGAAACATGGAACTAATGATATTATAGTGATTATTAGGTTTATCATATTATACTGCATTATTATTATCATTATTATTACTATGGCCACTACTATTACTGTTGATATCAATATTATTCTATAATAGGATTGTAATTATGGATTAGGATTATAATGGTATAAAGTTATATTTTTGCATTCTATTGGTTGCAACTCATTATATTATATTATTATATTATATGATTTTATTCTATTATATTACACTTATATTATACTATTATATAACACTTCAAACACCCTATTCTGTACTTTTAAAAATATTTTAACTTGCATTTTTTTCAATTCATTTCATTTTCTTAAACTTGTATTTAATGTTTTAAATTCTCTTTTCCACTACTTTTCTTTATTCCTTGTTGCACGATGATGTGGTTTCTGCCACAGCAACATGTCAGTGCCATGTAGCAGCTCATGTGATCAATAATTGTGCCTCTTCCTCCAGCAAAGTGGCTGCTGCTCTGTATCTCTGCAGCTGCACACTGACAACGTTCACCTCTTTCACTGCTCATCTTTGACCTCAGCCTGGAAGAGGCAGCAGGTGGTCATGTGACCACTTGACCGCTCTTACAACACAAAAAAAAAACCAACAAAAAACTGCCTCATTTTCCTTGAGCAGCTGCAAACTGCTTCTGATTTCTCTCTTCAGAGTCAAACTGGGAGAATGAATCATTCAGTTCCTCTGAACTGTGTCAACTGAGTCTTTGCTGCCGTTGGAGTGACTTGGTGAATTGTCTGTCACAGAGAACAAACGAGTCAATGAGGATCAGACACAGAGGAGTGACGTGACTCACTGAGATCACAGCAGCACAAACTAACACAAACTGCTCTCAGCTGAAGGGACAATGGAGGCTTTCACCGCACAACAACAACACACGCCTTAGTGGGGGGAGGGGGGATGTCTGTGTCAAGCACCACAGGGAGCTCATGAGTCGTTTGGTCCCACTGACCCAGAGAGTCACAGGGAGCTCATGAGTCGTTTGGTCCCACTGATCCAGAGAGTCGCATTCAGATGAATTGCGAGTTCCCAGCAAAAACATTTTTCAAGGTACCAACGAAGAAGAAGACTTCCAGCTCTTTGGTGACCTCATGACCTCCTCACTGGATGGGATCAGTCTTCAACAACAACCAAGATGATGATGATGATGATGGTGGTGATGATGATGATGATGTTGGTGATGATGATGATGCCAACGTTGGTATCCAGATTATTTGGGGCAGCTGTGGCTCAGTTGGTAGAGCGGGCTGCGAATTGATGATTTGGGTTGGCGGTTCAAATCCCGGCTCTAACTGTCCACGTTTGAAGTGTCCTTTGGCAAGACACTGACAGACACTCCCACTGTGGCTGGCAGCGCCACCCAGTGGTGTGTGAATGGGTGAATGAGAGGCCTTTGTAAAGCGCTTTGGGGTACCGTGAAGGTGCTGGACAGCTCTATATAAGTGCAGTCGCTTTACCATTTACCATATTATCGATATTGATTGACACGCCCACCACTGGCAATGTTGCAACAAAGGCTGCAGTTTGATTCCAGGTTGTGGGAAAACAAAGATTTTCCATGAGAAGAAGCTCCAGGTGGAGCTCGGCGTGACGGAAGACTCCTAAACACAACACTTAAGTGACATCATCCTAGGTGCGCTGTGACCACAAGGCAAGAAGGCCGTGGGTTTGATTCCCAGTGTGGACTTTATGCCTCAGCTTCTTCAAGAGGTGCATGCATGCTGGGTAAAGTGGAAGCTCCTGGTGAAAGGCTAGTTTAGCCTGCATGTGCTAACACTGCTGTAAGCCCCCCGCCCCAGGAAGTCATGTGACCAAAGACGTCTGGAAGACCAGAACTCATCCAGCAAGCTGAATCATGACGGCGTCGAGCGACAGACTGGCACTGCTGCTGGGTGTCCAGGTCTGGATTCTTTTGAGATAATCAGACTTCAGGAGAAAGAAATCATACAAAGCAGAAGCACCTCTGGAGTAGATACTGTATCAGTTTGAATCAGCATCAACACAAGTCCATGTCAATGTATGTGAGCCTCCTCTTCCCCCAATGAGGTCCTCACTGGCCCCCTCTGCTGGACACAGCTCCAGGCTAACCATAGCAAAGCCTGCTAACTAGCAGCTCCAACCTTCAAACTAGACCATGTAGAGTAGACATCAGGAGATACGTTGTCTCACCCTGTTCAATGCTCTCGACACTGGAGGCAGTGGAGGAGGTGCAGGGAGCCGCTGCTGGGTTTTAACCTCCACACAGTGTCCAAGTACAACTGCCAGTGTTGAAGGAACATCACATCAGACCTTCGACTGAGGACTAAACAGTCGTCAGTGAGTCATCTGATCCACACACATTATGGTTTCCTTATCATGAAGTCAACAAGACAGAATGTCCTCATCCAGTCATAATCATGCGACCAATTAAATATCATATATCATATTAACATATATATTTCAAAATAGAATTTTTTTTAAAAAGGGAAACTGCCCACAAAGTTGCGAGCCAATCAAAACAGCTATGCGACCCAACGCTGATCTAATCTGTATTTAGTTAACAGGACCCCCAAAAAAAAAAAAAAAAAAAAAAAAACAAGGCCAAATGTAGAAAAGCAAGAAATTCTCCAATTTATAGCAGCCACTTCAACTGCTGTCATGACATCCCACAACCAGCTGGGAGCATCTGGCACAGGTGGAAGCAACACTTTAGTCCAGTGTGTCTTAACCACTGGTAGAGCACCATGGGATCACGTCAGGTGGGCCGTGGAAAATGATCCAATCTCACTTTAATGGTCTGAAAAAATAAAAACATTCCATTGATGAGTGACTCTCAAAGGATTGTGAGTCTGTTTTCCTCCCAGGAAATCAGCTCTGTCAGCATCTAAACAGCTTCCACACTGACTGAGTGTTTCTCGGCTGTCTGGTTGTTTTCAACCGAAAAGGTTGAAAACGGTGATTTAGTGACAAGTAGTTGTGTAGTTTGAGGAGCCGTGAGTCAGCCACTTGCTGCCAGCTGGCTGGAGGTGTGGGGGGGGATGCAATAATTACACAACTACAAAACAATGTTGCATTCTTTGGAAGTCACACTAAAAATAACCCAGTGCTAATAATTTTCTTCTAGAGAACTGAATCAACGAGACAATAACTACACAATGCCAAGAAGCTGCTGCTGCTGCTGCTGCTGCAGAGGAGACAACATCAGTCCGACTGCCCAGTCCAGTCCAACCACAGCGCTGCAAGCAAGCTGCTAATTAGCATCTAGCTGTGAGCACATGGTGCCACCTTGGACACAAACGCTGTGGTTCGCTGTGGGAGGAAGAGGCCAAGTCCAAAAGCCACAAGAATGCACACGGACTGAAAGAAGAAGAAGAAGCGAGTGTAGAGAGAGAGAGAGAGAGAGAGAATGAGAGAGAGAGAGAAAGACAGAGACAGAGAGAGAGAGAGTGAAACAGAAAGAGTAAGAGAGAGAGAGAGAGAGAGAGAGAGAGAGAGAGACAGAGATAGAGTGCTCTGGCGCCGCCGTCAGCCAACCAAAACATCCACAACAAGTCGTTCTGAAGCAACGAGTGTGGACCTGCCGTCCGTCAGACACACTGACACTCTGGAATTTTGACTATGGAGCTTTTGGAACGTTCCATCAGCTGAGGACCATTATCTTCAACATAATCATAATAATGAGCTGCTGGTCAGCCAATGAATGAAGACAATGAAACCACAGGGTGAGGAGTTCTGAGCAAACTAGCACGCTAACAATACCAGGCTAAAGCTAGTAGTTAGCGACGCTCTGTTATCAGTCTTTCTGCAGTTCTGGCAGCAACGTCCCAATGTTCTCCATGTTCTCCATGGTCTCACTACTGCAGCTGCCATGTGGTGGCCAAACAACCTGGTGTCCAGATCAACATCCTGCCTCCAGGGGGCGTTCAACCCTCACTCTCCCACTGCACTGCACTATTACAATTGCACTGCATCATGATTATTACCACTACATATGACTTATTACCACACAATATGACTATTATTATTTACTGATGTTATTATTATTGTTATATATTATAATGGTCCAGACCAGTGGTGGTTCAACTGTTTGACTGGTGGGCCACAGTGGGTTCTGAAATGAAGCAAAGCAAAGTTGCGACCAAATCAGTGTCTTTGAAGCCCCACCGGGATGTTTAGCTCTTAGAACCACCTAGAACCATCCAGAACCTCCTAGACCACCAGGGTGTTGAGCTCTTTATTGAAATGACTCTGAAAACACTGGAAACATGGAGGAAATACAGCTGTTTGATGACTGACTGACTGTTAATATCGTTGCTTCACGTTCGGCTGAAGGGCCGGATTAAGAAGCATATGGCCCCCGGGCCACAGTTTGCCCATGCCTGGTATAGTTTCATATTTTGCATTCCATCGTTTGCAACCAATTATATTGTATTACATCATATTATACTGCATTGCGTAACACTTCAAACACTGTACCAGCCACTTTTTAATCCTTTTAACTTTGTATTTTTGTAAACTTATATTTAACTTGACATTTTTTTAAACTCTTTTTAACACATTCTTTATTCCTCGTAGTGCACAATCACGTCGGCTTCTGCCACACCAATACTTCACTGTTACTGAGCCTCTGAGCAGCGCTACATCTGGACTCCACCACCATCAACATGGTCCATCAGTTCTCACAGAGTCGCTGCTTTCAGTGGTGACGCTTTAATCTCATCTCATTTCAAACCTCCTCGTGTGTCACACAATGTACAGCTGAACCGCAGTGACATTTCAATGGGAATCTTCAGTCTGACGACACAAACTCTTCACATCCACCAGGTTTGGAGAAATCAAGAGGCAGTTTGACTCACATCCCAAAACACTCAGGCAGCCGCTGCAAAACAGGAAGGCAGCACTCAGCACGAGTGGCCATGGCGAGGCTAACTAGCCGCTAACTCCCCAGCACCAAACACCCCCCTCCTTTTTTCAAGCTGTATCCAATCAGCATAGGAGTTACATCAACAGTGCAGCTGGAAACGGGAGCGTTTGTACGTGGAAAACCTTGACACAGTCGCTGCACAACTGACTTCAGTTTGACAGAAGCAGAAACAGAGTGAAGACGGAGATTTGGGAAGAAAGATGGAGATGTAGCGTCACATTTACAGTGTTGAGACACGATGGAGGTGCTTCTGAAGTAAACAGCCCTCAAAAGTCACAGCTACACTAATTTATCCACAGTCCAATCTGTGAATATCACGTAGAGAACTCGTAAATAGTCAAACCGTCAATAAGACGTAAACATCTTTCATTTCTCAGCCAATAAATATCTCATTATAATTAACCTCTTTTCAATTGTTCTTCTCTTTGCACTACGTTGCTGCTGTCATTAGTGGGATTATTATTCTATTCTAATTTACTGCTGGCATGACTCTAATCTTTTGGTGTAGCAGCGTTGAATCCAGTGATTTTCTTTCAGAATACTTCTCTTCTGGTTCCCGTTAATTCCGAGGAGCTGCTCAGTCCTCCACCCTCCACTCTCCTCCACCCTCTTGTACCCTGGGAACAGAGCCGAGCGCCTCACGTTTCATCTCACACGTCATGTGATCCAGTGGGGCCATGACTCGCTTCATTGTGTTGCTCAGAGCTCCAGCAGGTGATGGCGTCTCGCAGACAGGCCACAACTTGATATCTGCTTCTCTCTCTCCCACGAGAGCCAGTCAGAGTTACCACTGCAGCGCAGCACAATGTTAGGAGTGAGTCCAGTCGGTCAGTGAGGGAAACAGTCGTGCAGCAGCTCTGCAGAAAGGGTTCGGGTTTGCAGCCTTGTAAACTTCAGAAGTGCAGTGGAGTTCTTGTTACGTCCACATCTGCCTCTCGTGACAAAGCAACACAGGCTCATTTACGCATCCACAAAAGCTGCAGAATTAACTCTTCACTGCAAGAGTTGCACATATTTTTGCACCAACAAGATCAAGGCCCAACTGTGCCATTTGGCAGAGCCTCAGGATTCAAACATTTGGAGCAGTTTAGAGTTTTCATTTTTTAATTTGTGGAAGCACCGACACTTTGTTCTGCTCGCTGTCAGAGTGCAGAGAGAAACTGGAGGAAAGAGAAAGAAAGAAAGAAGGAGTGGAGGGAATGAAGAAGGGCTGGAGAAGTTGCAGTGACTCGCTGACTCAGTGCAGATTAGCAGGAGAGAAGAAAACCTCTGACAGTTTGTCTGACATTATTCACAACCCAGAACTCCACCTACACCGTCCTGTCCAGGCCTGCAGATCAAACACACCTCCACTCCTCCTGGTAAGGTCACACGGTGCCGAGGAACACAAGTGAAAATATTGCATCTTTATGAAGGATTAGAAAAATGAAGAAAGGAGCAGACGAGGAGCAGGAAGAGGAGGTTGAGAAGGAGGAAAGAGGAGGAGCAGGAGTTGACTGAGGGACACCAGTGTGCTGAGCTCAGTGTTATCACAGCTGTCTCTGGTTCAGCTGGTTCGGGACCATCAGAGGGGAGACGGAGCACAAACACTGCTGGATAACTTTCAACTTTACAAACCTGCAGCAAACTACCTGAACACACAACCAGTTTATTGATTGACTGTGATGCCAGGAGGCATCTCCACTGTCTACCAGGAGAAACGTTTGATTGGAATGGAAACAAACACTGCTGCTGCTGCTGCGGCTGCTGCTGAGAAGATGATGATGGAGCACCATGCAAAAGGAGCCAGAAAAGAAAAACATGTCTTATTAATGTCAATAATGTGTTGTAATAATAATAATAATGTATCTTGGACAGCAATAAAACAACTTCTCCTATCAGCCACAGCCATTGATGTGGGTTCCACTTGATATGGCTCAGCTGGTTCTGGTTTTCCCCTGTCACAGTGGGCGGAGTCACTACAGAGCAGCACCCAGCTGGGTCCAATCATCATTGAGATGACGGTGATGATCTGCAGATGCAGTGAAGCGGAGCAGCAGCAGCCGTCCTGGTGGTGCCAAACTCTGCTCACCTGCCTGCCACAGTCATGTTGCAGCATCAGGGCCTCACGCCCACTAACAAGCTTAACGCCCATTCACAGAGTCTCAGTCTCAGTCCCAGAGTCTGTGAAAGTTTGTCCAGGTCCTCTTAATGTAGAAGAGTTACGTTGATTCAAGTGGACTTGTTCTTTATTTATAATAGAATAGATGTACTTGGGGAAACTACGCTAACAAATGTGGAAACTACGTTGTCCTACTACACCGTTGACCCCAGTGATGGCCGAGGAGTCGGTCAAACATCTGCCTGGATTACTGTCATAATGAAGAGTTGTTTGTTCGGGTCGGCTTTTGCATTTTGTTTGCGCAACGTTAGACAAGAAAGCAAAGGCAAATCTAAATGAGCTGATTGTTACCTTTCTGGAGGTGAATGATGTCAGGGAAGTTGGCCAGCAGGCCCTGGTAGAGCGACAGCTTGTCCAGCATGTGGAAGAGGTCGTTCTTGGGCTGCTCAGCAAACATCTCGCCGATGTTCTCGTAGGTGCGTCCCGTGTGGGAGATGGCCTGGTTGAGGGGCTCCGAGCAGTGCGGGGGGTCCAGGGCGAAGGATTGGCTGACCGACTGGAAGGCGTTGCCCAGCCGCTGGAACTCCTTCCTGAAGCCGCCCAAGTGCTTCCTCACCAGCTCTGAGGCCACGTGGGTCAGCTGCATCACGCTGTCGTCCATCTTCTTGGCGAAGGCCTTGAAGGCGTCGACGCGCTCCTCCACGTCCTGCAGGTCCTGGTGCTCGGTGGGGATGTGCAGGGTCAGCATGAAGTGGGCGCCCACCATCTCGTCCTTCTCCGCCCGCCTCTTGCCCAGCTTCCACTGCTTGTCGTCGGCGCAGATGAGGAAGTGCTCGAATCCCTCGTACTGGGCCAGCACCGGGTGGCTGGTCATGTGGTTCATCCACAGTATCAGCCGCCTCTTGCGCTTCTCAATGAAGTCCTCCTCGAAGCGGCCCGTAGCCTGCTTCTCGGGCAGGTGGGGCACCGAGATGACGGTGAACTTGTGCAGCAGGCGGTTGTACAGCCAGTCAAAGTGTTTGTAGCGGCGGTAGACGGGCCGGCCGGTGTGGCTGGGGGTGACCCGGTACGAGATGTAGGTCTTGATGCCCTTGAACTTGGTCTGCTTGGTGGGGTCCTCCACGGAGCAGGACAGGGGCTGAGGACTCTCCTTCCAGCGGGGCCCCTGGGAGCCCATCTCGATGCCGTACGACTCGGCGATCTTGGCCATCATGGGCACGTCGCCCAGCACGAAGGCCTCCACGCCCGAACGGACGAAGCTGGAGAACCTGTTGAGGTTCCTGCCCACCATGCTGCCCTTCCTGGAGCTGGACATGCTATCCGTGTGCGGTCTGGGCCGGTAGTGCACGTCCGGGTGGTGGGACGGGGGGCTCTGGTGTCCGTTGGCCCCGGGGCTCCTGGCCTGGTCCGAGTCGTCCACCACCGTCGAGCGGTCATCCCAGTCGTCCCAGTCGTCGTCATCGTCGTCGTAGTAGGCCGTCGGGGAGAAGGAGTCGTTGCCCAGCGACCCGGCCGGGCTGATGGAGCAGTCGGTTACGTTGGAGTTGGAGCGGGTGCGAATGATCTCCACATAAGAGGCAGGGAAAAGGCCCTTCTCCCCACGACTGTTCTGGCCCTGGAACCAGCCGTCCACCGAGTTCTCGTCAAAGATGAGCAGCTCCTCGTTCTCCTGGATGTTGATCTCTTCCTTGTTCTCACTCAGGAACGTGTAGAGCGCTTTAGCTTTCACCGCCATCTCGACACCACCGACCTCAACAAGTCTACATGCGCGTGTGCAGACTGAAGTCCTGATGCATGCCCAGCTCACTGGGAACAGCTGACTCTGGCTCGCTGCATTGAAAAGATCACCTCAAATCACATCACAGCAGCTAAGCCGAACCCTCAGGTGTGCAAATCCAGCGATCTGTCGCTCCAAACACACACACACACACACACACACACACGCACTCGCGACGTCGTTACTAGTTACTACGGCGTAACTATTCCTCGTCTCCGTCAAGGAAAAGCTAGAATGTTCCTCTTGACGCCACCAGCATCCCCAGCCCACTGAAGATCTCCATCTACAACAACAAAACTACACCTCAACGCCGGCTATGAAGGCATTTAACACCGCAATTCCCCGCTGTACTCACGTTACTCTGTGCACAAACGAACCCGAGACGGTTTGAACAGAGGGGTTGAATCCTCACACTGACTGACTCGTCTGCACCTCGCCTGGATCATCTGAATCAGGAACCGAGTCTCAACAAATCCTCAGCAAAATGCTTCCAAGATGACGCGGTCGGACGTCAATGATGTATTTTTAAAATAATAATAATAATAATAATAATAACAGGTGGATGAGTGCTGGTATCCTGTTGCCAGTGTGACTTCGCTCCGCATTCCCTCAGACTGAAACTTGTGTTTTCCTTGTAAACAGGTTCCTGCGCATCTCCAGTCGCTCTCGCAGATGGAATGAAAAAATCTCCGCCATTCGGATCAATTCTCTTTGCGATATCATCGATTAAGCGCCGAGGCCGCTCCTGTTGTTCCCTTCGCCTTACTCCTGCGAGCGTTGCAACAAAGTAACTCTTTCCATGACGCGAGGTTCGTACAATTGAAGGCAAGTTTGCCTCTTTTTCATCAGCCCCTTTATGTCCTCCGAAGGATGGGGGGAAGGTGGCTCAGAACCGCCCCCAGCAGGACAACCGGACCATTGCCTCCGTGCTTTCAAGGGGCGGCGTTGAACTAGTTTCATCTTTTGAAAAGTGGCTTTAGGTAATCAGGGTTTTGCGCATACGAAACATTACACACGAATAAGAATAAGAATATCTCGTGCATTTAAAGGCCTGTTTTAAAGTATCTGAAAGGTAGGAATGAGAGCAATTTACTGAGGTCCAATACATGTATTTTGAATATTATCACAAGCATGATACAGTCTGAACATGTCAGGTTTTTGATTCATTTCAACCTTGCGGAATGTGTTTTTGAAAGCAGGACTAATTTTAACGCAGAACCTTTTCATTGCTCGGATCGTCTGTTTAATGCGCCCACATTAACTCCGGACAACTTTTCACTGAACCGGCGGCCAACCAAAATTGTCGCGGTCCCGCCACGCCCATTTCATCACACGACACGCCCCCTAAAGTGCGGAAATTGACTTCGACCGGATTCAAATGCTGTGTTTCTTGGACAAAACAATAAAGAAGCAGTTTTATAAACACGCGTTTCCGTGTTGTGAGGAAGTAACACAAGCTTTGATCGACCCTCAACACAAAAGCGACAGGATGCATAATTTAGTGGGCGTGTTCTCTGCTGACGCGTTTCCGCCTTTGCCCGGAAGATGGAATCGTGAGGCTAGTGCTAGCTCGTGCTATCTTCTCCCTGCTATCAAGGTATCTATGCAGCTTCTGTGATACGACCGAGATGGTCTAGTTTAGATTGTAGTAGTCTAACAAAGTGCAGTTGAGTTAAAGTGGCATTGTTTGGCGCTGAATGGAGCTTTTCTGAAAGCTGATGCTAGCAGGTGTGCTAACTAGCCTGCTAGCCTGGAGGACGTAGCAGTCCGAGCCCGGGCTTTTCATAGTGGGCAGGAACCTGCTGTTAGTGTTTATTAATGATCAGGAAAGACTCCGATAGAATCCAAAGAACAGGTTACTGTAGTTCATGTCAACACAACCCCTTGTATCGTGGTTAGTGTGTGAACAGCATCTTTACTTCAGTGAAAGTGGTGAAATGTAGAAATTGTGATTCTGTACAAAAATGTGTCAATGACACAAAACGATTTGTGAAATTTTATCTTTTCAAAATATATCTACAAAGAATTATGATACAGCATTTGCCCCATAAAGCAATGATATCTTTACTGCTTTTATGTAATTAGGGTTTTACAATTAAATGAATAAAATGTGTTAGTTTTTTCTGTACTGAATCGTTGTTCTGTGTATTGTTTTTGCCTTCATTTTTAAGTTGAAATTCAATAGTTTTAATTTGCCATGAAGTTAAACTATGAGCCAATAACCAGGGCAGCTAATAATGATCTGACTTGTATGGTCCCAGTGTGTTCCAGTGGCTGGGCCCCCATGGAGCAGCTGACGGAGGCCCTCTCGGCCAGCTTTGCTGTGTCCCGCCAGCCCAACAGCACCGCCGCCCCGCACCCTCGGCTGGCCCAGTACAAGAGCAGGTACAGCGCGCTGGAGCAGAGCGAGCGCCGCCGCCGCTTCCTGCAGCTGCAGAAAAGGTGCGTTTGACGCTCAAGCCCAAGACGACTTGGCTGTTTGTTTGTTGTTGTTCCATTATTTGCATTCTTCTTGGATCGACTCATCATTGTTTTGGATGTTTGTGTGTCTGACGGCAGCTTCCATCTCCCTCACCAGGTCACCTGCTGTTGTGTCCTTTAGTTTAGTTTTTTAATTTGGTTTCATTCATTTAAATGAATTGAAACCAAACAGTTAGACACTTAAACAACCGTATACATTGAATGAAGACAAAATGAATTCCTTTCAGTTTGTGTTGTTGATGTTGCTCCGTGGTTAAAACGCAAGGATCTGATTGTGTTTCTGCTTGTGACGACAGTAAAAGGTTGAACTGTGTGAACCACGCGCGGCGGCTGGCCGATGGCGACTGGACGGGGGCGGATAGCGAGGAGGAGGTGGAGCAGCAGGAGGAGAAGATGGAGAAGCAGAGTGGAGGGGAGCAGCAGGAGGACGGGAAGACTGAGGAAGAGGAGATGGAGTTGGAGAGGAGGAAACCAAGAAGCTACGCAAACCAGGTCCAGTCTCGTCCAGTGTGTTGGCAAAAAAAAAATATTTATTAAAAATGTTATATTAGACCTGAAAGACCTTGTTTAATATTAGACGGTGATCTGAAAGACCTTGTTGGGGCCATTAGTGACAGTAATGTATGTGTATAAAGGCTTTCAGGGGGTCTAATGGGTTCATCAGAACCCCCTGTGTTTGGCCCACTGGTCTGGTTTCAGCCGTCAGTCCACTTCTGTCCTTGGTGCTGTTGGATGAGAAATGAGAAATGTTAGGGGGCACCATAGCGTCCAGGATGGCAGCGCTGCAACTGTACGTACAGTGAAATGAAGGTTGTGTTTGCAGCTCATGCTGTCGGAGTGGCTGGTGGACGTCCCTGCAGACCTGGACTCTGATTGGCTGATGGTGGTCTGTCCTGTGGGGAAGAGATCCCTCATCGTCGCCTCCAAGGTGACCACACAACCCACCTGATACACAAACACTGATTAAACCCTAGCGACGTGTTTAGAAGCACTGACAAAGATCATTGTGTTGATACTCGGCCGAGTTACGAAAAGCAAGATGATCTTGTGAAACTAAGGTGGAGTGGAGTCTGTTTGCCTCTGTGCACTCTGGCTGCCCTCACCTCTTTATTTGTTGTTGTTGTTGTTCAGGGTTGCACTGCAGCGTACACCAAGAGCGGACATTGTGTCAACCGTTTCCCCTCACGACTGCCTGGCGGCTCCCGAAAAAACTCAGCCAGGGGCAAAGGTAGGCGACCCCTGTGACATAAATAAAATCAAACCAGGCGACTGTGGCTCAGGAGGTAGAGCGGGTTGTCCAATGACGAAAGGTTGGCGGTTCAAATCCCGCTCCATCCTCGTCCGTCGTTATGTCCTTGGCCAAGACACTGAACCCTAAGACTGCTCCCAAAGTGGCGAAGCAGCACCTTGCATGGCAGCGCCACCTACTGGTGTGTGAATGAGTGAATGAGAGGCCTTTGTAAAGCTGTGGGGAACCAGGAAGGTGCTGGAAAAGCACTGTGTGCAGTCCATTGACCAATAAACCAAAGCTGATGCTTCCTAATGTGTGTGTGTGTGTGTGTGTGTGTGTGTCCACTGCAGACTACACCATCCTGGACTGCATCTACAGTGAGGTGGACCGGACCTACTACATCCTGGACGTGATGTGCTGGAGAGGCCACTCTGTCTACGACTGCCCTGTAAGACTGCTGCTGCTCCAGCTCCATTCTCTTCAATGCTTCTCTCATTGGTGAACTGGGCAGTGGGGCCACAGCCCCAGACTTTCCTTCTTTTTCCAGAAGAAGGTTCCTGGTGTGAGCAGCAGCATCTTCTTGTCTTGTCCACAGACTGACTTCCGCTTCTACTGGCTGCAGACCAAAGTGGAGGAGACGGACGGCCTATCGGAGATCGCCAACATCAACCCAGTAAGTCTTCAAACTTACTCTTGACCCCCCCCCCACAGTTCACTCCACTGTGAGAAGGAAGCAACTTCGTGGAAACCAAGGAGATGTTTGAGGCCTACTTGATTTGAAGCTTTCACTGTGCTGTTAAGTCCTCCTGAGCCACAAATCCTGGAGATCCTGGAGAACATCTCCAAGTTATTATTTAAGCAACCAGTCCATCCAGTCACTCAGTTCTTCAGCTTCCAGGAAGTCACAGTCAACTTGGAGCTTCTGCTTCTTGATGTCCTGCAGCCCAGCAGGTTGTGAATGCAGCCTGGTCCTCCCAGTGGAGCAGCAGCTGACGTTCTCCTGCTCCTGCTGCTCTGCTTTGACCCCACAGTTCCGCTTTGTGAGCCTGAGGAACAGCCAGTGCAGCGCGGCCTCCATCCAGGAAGCTCTGGCAGTAGAGTACAGCTTCAGCGTAAGAACCAACACCGACTCTGCTCGTCCTGCTACACACACACACACACACACACACACACACACACACACACACACACACACACTGGTACCTGGTCTCATTCGTATTGTTTATGATTATTATACCCCCCCACCCCCCAAACTGCCCCCTGCAGGTGGACGGCCTCCTCTTCTACCACCGGCAGACCCACTACACCCCGGGCACCACCCCCCTGGTGGGCTGGCTGCGCCCCTACATGGTGTGGGACATCCTGGGCCTGGAGGTCCCCGAGGGGCCCCTGGCCCTGCGGCCCTTGGACGCCGCCCAGCAGCTGCAGCTCATCGTGGAGCATAAGAAGAAGACGGAGGTGTGGAGCAGCGGCCAGGTGCGGCCGGCGGCCAGCAGCGGCAGCTACGAGCTGGAGCACCTGTCCAGGTCCCAGCTGGAGCTGCAGGCCTCCACTGAAGCTGCACACATGGAGCAGTGAGCAGCAGCCTCCACCCGGGGGCAGCACTCACTCTGCACTCACACTGCTGCCTCCCTGTGGACACCTCTGTGTAGACCTGTGTGTGTGTGTGTGTGTGTGTGTGTGTGTGTGTGTGTGTGTGTGTGTGTGTGTGTGTGTGTGTGTGTGTGTGTGTGTGTGTGTGCGCGCGCGTGTGTCAGTAGCCGTCAGAACTTTTTTTTTTTTTTTTTTCTTTCTTTTAACTCAGCGGCGCCTCCTTGTTTCAATTCAGTTTGACAGCAGAAGATGAGAGAGGTCACTTGAGTTCGTTCAATACTGCATCAGACTTCAGTGTTTTGAACTGTGAGCATCTTGCCATGAGAATCCACTGGCAACACACTGTGGTTGGAGGGAGAGGCTGTGAGCTGCTCACTGCTGATTGGCCACTCAGTCTGTCAGCTGGGCTCATCATGCTTTGGAACTTTTAGGATTGGATGTTAAATTTGAATTGGATTTGATGATTTTAAAGTGTCTCAATAAATGTATTTTAATGTTTTTCAAGTTGTGTGATTGACGCCATTATTATTATTATGAGTTCTAATGTATTCTGCCTTAAAACTACCAGTAGTTTCTTCCTTTAGATACAATCAAGAAGCAAACTATCTTGTTAATTTGACCTGCTACAGTTCCAATACACTGAAGATGCAGTGTTGAAGCTGTGCTGCTCCGTCCTGCTGGTGGCGCCGCTCGTCGTCAGCACGTTGTGCTGCTTGTGTTAGTGTGCAGACATGAGAGGCAGAAGGTTTCTGCCCCCTGTTGGTGACACGGAGCCACTTCCATCTCTTCCAGCGTCCTCCACTTCCTCCTCTCTGCATCTTTTTCACACAGCTGCTCCACAAAATGTCCCAAAAAACCACCTGCCTCATTATCGCCAAGATACTGTGAGCATTGACGCTGACGACAGAAAACACACTTTTTTATTTTTGTGCTCTTGTGTCTATTGGAACTGATATTGATTGTTACAGCCTTACTCGGTATCATAAAGCAAGTCAAGAATAAATGAGAAGCAGTGAAATAAAAGCAGGAGGTGAAGATCGGCTGTGAGGTGACACTGAGGTTTGATGCAGGAAAAATCATCAGACATGCAAGATGTGAACTCATGAAGCTAAAACTGCACCTTCAAAGTTAATGTGGGAAAGTGAATACAGGTGATAATAATAAAGAAGACATGTATGCAGGGGTTTTCACTCTGCTCTCTCCATCTGTCTGGTTTCCTTCCTGCGTAGAAGGTAAAAATGTCACACCTGCATCTCTTTCACTGGGATCATTTTGTCTTCCCAGGGGTGTAAAAAATATGAGCAATGGGTGAAGCAATTTTAAAAAGTATATTGATTGAGATGATTCTGGAGTGCAGCTGAAGGAAAATCAGCGTCTATTCTCTTTCTCAGTATTCTGAGTATTTTTCCATTTCTTAATAGCGGCGTGTTGGCGTCAGATTGAGGTCAAGTGCACGTGTTGATCTGATTTGTGATAAACTGGCAGGAAAACAAGATCATTTTCCACTGAATTCATTTCTCGGCAAAACGCAGCAGCTTGAGTCGTTTTTCCGTGGAAATATTCGTATTTTTGGCTCTGATGGTTTTTGTTGAAGATGCAACGTGAAGCGATGCAAACGGCGCCAACCCTTGACACGATTCTGCAAGACACGCAGTTTTACAACAACGTGTTTGTTCGTCGACGGCTTCTCAGTCTGAGTCACAAGAAATGCGAACGCAGTCAGAGGAAGGAAAGTCTAACATGCGGTAACAGCGAGAACTCCGTTCTGAGTCAGTGGAGCGACGACTTTCCAGGAACTGAGCGAGCTGCCAGTTCACCGTCGGGCCTTTTGAGGGCGCCCCTGTGCTCACAGCCTCTCGCCGCCTCTCCCTTCCATCGCTATGACAAAAAAAATGTCAATTTTTGAAGGAGGGAACCAGATTTGCAGTTTCACACAGTCA
The DNA here is from genome assembly GCA_009823395.1 of Thamnaconus septentrionalis. Lineage (NCBI taxonomy): Eukaryota > Metazoa > Chordata > Actinopteri > Tetraodontiformes > Monacanthidae > Thamnaconus > Thamnaconus septentrionalis. Next base: position 18,231,916 of record CM020513.1, read on the forward strand.
GTCGGATATGACGATCGCACTCCTGTGTGAAATACTGTTTGACTTCAGGACCGATCGCAGCTGGAGCCGCAATATCACTTGAATTCATCCTTTCTCTTCGTGCAGTTCAAACATCTACCACAGGGGGGACAAACTGTTGCGCAGACAGGCGCAGGCCGTGTGCAGAGCGCTGTGACGACATCTTGGAGCGTCCAATAGGAGAGCGACCGGTTCTGAAAAGAAAAAAAAAAGTGCCCAGATGCAGAGCAGAGCGCCAGTGTTTTAAATCAGTGTTAAAACTTCTCTACATGGAACTGGACTGAAGGACTGGCATGGCTAGCTAAGCTAACCCCTGCCTGTTGTTTCACATTTAAAGGCCCAGGCTGTGTAAATGTAAATGAAAGGCTTGTATGTTTTTGTGATTGTGTCTATATTTATATATTTTAGTTTACATTTTTCTGCCAAGTAGATCCTTGTATGAATGAAATGTCACATTGGGCCTTTACATCGACGCTGGTGTAAAGATGAAAGATTACATTTACCACACACACGGCAATGCTCGAGCACAGAGCAGGAAGTACATTACGCAACAACTATAAACTGTTCTTGTGTTGTGTTGTGTTGAGCCAGAAGGGGTGTTGTGGTCAGGAATTGACCTTAGGTGGGCGGGACAACGGCTCCACCAATCACAATTCCTCAAATCTCAGTCAGCTGATTGAGTAGGAAGTCTTTTGTTGTCCTCTCTCCGCTTCCCTTTGTTCCTCAACGGAGACTTTCTCACGACTCCTTGATTGACGCCTCTGCTGCAGCCTCACGCTCGCTTCACGTGACAGAAAACACACACCTGATGTAAACAAAACCTACAATCTCCGACGCACAGCGGTGGACGAACACACCAAGGAAGCATGTTTGATGAGAGGTGTCAGCAGCATCAAGAATCCCCAGCAGCCTTGTTACACTGGAATTTAGCACCTGATGGTGTGTTTGCAGTCATCCCAAAAAACCTCAAGAGGTGTGAGGCTTCAGTCAAACAGGAAATGCAATCATCAGAGAGCATAAATTGTGTTGATTTGTGGAGGCTGATGTGATGTCGCTGCTGCTGCTGCTGTAGCTGCTGCTGTGGAATCCTGCAGCTCAGATTACAGCCACGCTGCCTCCTGCTGGCAGCTGATGATGTCACACTCTTTCTGGACAGTCTATCAGATCAGGACTGCAGGATATTTATTATTTAAATTTTATATACACCCACCTACCCACCCACACACACATACACACACATAGTAACTGATGGTGACTAAAGTGTCTTTAAGAGACCCTTGTCTAATATCACTTTTTTTTTTTTTTTTTTAAACATATTATTCACAATTTTTTGCCAATATTCTTATATTCCCACTGTATTGATGGTATTTCTCCCACTGATCATGAGTTTTGGCAGTTGAAACTTTTTAAACTGTTGTTATCTCAGGGCTGACCTGCTGACTTACTTTTCCAATCAATTCCTAACCCTGCACATGTTTGCAAACCTCACACAGAAGTCTGCTTGTTAAACTCAACTTTAAGTGCCAGTTTAGTTTTGGAAGGACACAAAAATCAAACAGTTGACGTTAAAACGGTCTGTTTAAACATTGTCATTGATCACCGTCACTGTTTGCAAAAAAGACCCAAACACACTGGAAGTGTGTCTTGTGCAAAGCTCTCAACAACAACACAGCGAGTCGAGGGGAGCACAGTTGTGTCTTTATTCGTCTCCGGGCCTCAAACTGCACAACCCAAAATGGTGATTTTCCTCTTTAACTTTCTATTTTTATGAATGAAGGCGGAGGTCACAAGCTCTTTTCTCCCCTCCCCCTTCAATTCCACTCTAGGCCACCAGGGGGTGGGGTGACCTGCAAAAAAGAGCGTATTTTTGGGAGGTGGGGTGGGGGTGCAGCTGTGGGTCTCCTGCCTCGTCACACGTTCATCCAAGGTTCTAAAACCCCGGAAACCTCCTGGTCTGCTGGAGTGGAGCAGCAGCAGCAGCGGAGGAGGAGGAGCCGCAGGCGGAGTGACACCGCGTAGTTACAGGCTGCTGGAGCAGCAGCAGTCACAGCAGAGCAGCAGCAGCAGCAGCAGTAACTCGGCTGCTCTCAGCTCAGCCGCTTTTAGTGTTGCTCTGTTTTTTCGTCGGTGGTGCAATCTGCCTCCTCCTCCTTCTCCTCCTCCCGTCGGTCGGACGGTGACCGGGGCCGTTTGACCGCTTCTCTCACTCGGTCAGTCGGTGGAGAGGAGCCGCAGACGTCGCAGTTGAATCGAGGAGCCTCTTAACACCGCCCCCCTTCACTAGCACCGCCCCTCTCCCCGCCGGACGGCAGACACCTCCGTCATCGTCCATGCTCGGCTCGGTTCGGCTCGGCTCGGCGGACAGACGGTGATCTGAGAAGCGGCCATGGCAGCGGCTCTGTCGGCCGAGGAGGAGCAGGTAGGCCGCGGCCACTTCCTCTCTCTCTCTCTCTCTCTCTCTCTCTCTCTCTCTCTCTCTCTCTCTCTCTCTCTCTCTCTCTCTCTCTCTCTCTCTCTGGTTTTTATTATTTTCCTTTAATAACGGTCGGACGGGCGGCACCTGGAGGTGGGGGGGCTGCAGCAGCGACCGGCCGCCGGTTGCGAAACTCGGCGAGCAGCGAGCGGAAGTGCTCGATGGATTGTGTGTCGGCCGCGGCTGTGGCGCCTCAGGTTGCACCACCATCACTTCCGCTCCCGGCCCCGAGGCTCCGCGAGGGGGCCGAGTTACCCCTTCTTTCCCTCCTTCTTCCCCTCCTTCCCTACATCGACCCCCCACTCATGGCAGCAGCGCTGCGGGGCTCCGCTGCAGAAAAGGCGTCTCGGTCCGGCGGCTTCACGGTGATGTGGCAGCAGAACCACCAGGCTCCCTGGCTGTCGGCGTCCCGAGCCAACCTGTTGGCTGCCGAGTCATGACGTCACTTGACTGTCTTCAGGTTGGCAGTCCACCGCGGTGCTGTTTGATCTTTGTCACATATTAGATGTTGCTGGTGGCTTTTCTCATCTTTGTTCTCTATGGAAAACACGCAAGTCACAAATTGTCACCTGACTTGTGACCTTTTTTCTTTCTTTGTTAGTAGACTAGTTCAGTCAGTCTAGTGTTCTACTGGGGGAGTAATGTCATGATGAGAGGACTGTCAGCACTGCCACACTGTGTGTGAACTCAACAATAATCCCACTTCCTCCTGGTGACTCTGCACCCAGCTAATGCTCATTAGCACTAGTGAGAGCACCGCTAGGTGGTGCTCTAGGATGCTCCAAATGCGCCCTTGATATGCGCCCTACTTTTAGCCGATTGGAAGGATGCGCCGCTACTATCCTTCGCGTCCTTCTGTATCCCAGGATGCATTGCGTGCTGCTGCTAAGCATCCTGGGAAGTCAGCTGAAAAGACACAACGTATAAATTTAAGTGTCCAAATTTCACATAAAATATTCAGTTTTTACCCTGGGGTTTTTACTTATTTGAACATCCAACGCCATGGTTGGATGGCAAACCAATGGTTAGCTTGATGCTATAAAATGTCACTTCCGGGGTTGGCCAGCAGGAGGGAACGGCGGTGACGCTACCAGGAAATACGCCGAAGGCTGGGCCGTCCACTGTGGTTACCGGGGAGGCGGGTTTGGGTTCATCCTTCTTGGCCGGGTCCTTCAGAGGACCCGCCTTCCGACGGAGGACGCTTCCTCCGAAGGATGCAGACCCTGAGTGGAGACACAGCCGTAGTTTGAGCTGTGACACGCTGAGCCGCAGTGACTCTGGCATGGCAGCGTTCAGCCAGACGACTGCCAATCATCTCTCTTCACTCCCGTCCTCTCTCGCTCATCGTGTCCTGTGATTGGCCCACTTCACTTCTCATCATCTGGCCAGCAGGAGCCTTATCTGGCCACTCCATTTCCTGTGTGTGTGTGTGTGTGTGTGTGTGTGTGTGTGTGTGTGTGTGTGTGTGTGTGTGTGTGTGTGTGTGTGTGTGTGTGTGTGTGTGTGTGTGTGTGGCACAGGGTGGCTCTGGGGAGCACACACAGCGTAGAAGAACTTCATTCTAAAAGCAGCTGTTAGAAGCATTTCCACCATGACTCTGCGGTGAGGGGGTTACTGTGTGTGTGTGCGTGTGTGCATGCGTGTGTGCGTGTGTGCGTGTGTGCGTGTGTGCATGTGTGTGTGTGTGTGTGTGTGTGCGTGTGTGTGTGTGTGTGTGTGTGTGTGTGTGTGTGTGTGTGTGTGTGGAGTGGAGTGAAGTGAGAGAAATGGGAGAAGATCACTGCTGACTTCCTGTTGTGGTATCAGTGATGCCAAATGGAATCACTGAAGTGAAGCTGCAGCCGTGCAACAGTGTCAGTAGATTCCCAGAACTTGTCATCAGCTGCTGATGGGAAACTCACAGACACACAGACGCACTCCCTACTGGAAGAGGTGAGTCGTGTGTGAAGGTGTGACTGGCTCCCTTCACAGACATGTCACTTCCTGGCTGTTGCGTCAAGACTATCAATGCTGCGTCACTGCTGAGTCACCACTGACTGACTGACTTACTGACTGTTCCACAAAACAAACCCTTACGATTGTGATGAAAAGCCTGAGCTGAAATCACACCTGGATTCTTCTGATGTCAGCAGCTGTTGGTCACCTGGTTGTCCCGGGTTCAAGAAAAGAACAGATAGATACAGAAATGGATAAGCAGGCTCACTCAACTCATTAGCAAAAAAATCAACCTTGAATCTAGTACAGGCAGGGGCAAACTACGGCCCGGGGGCCATGTGCAGCACACTAAGCTTTTTCATCCGGCCCTTCAACCAAACTTGAAGCAATGATATTAACAGTCAGTCAGTCATCCAACAGCTGCATCTCCTCCATGTTTCCAGTGTTTCCACAGTCCTTTCAATAAAGAGCTAAACACCCTGGTGGTCCAGGGGTGGTTCTCGATGGTTGTAGATGGTTCTAGGCAGTACTGGATGGTTCTAAGAGCTAAACACCCTGGTGGTCCAGGATGGGTCTGGGTGGTTCTAAGAGCTAAACACCATGGCAATTCTGGGTGGTTCTGGATGGCTCTAAGAGCTAAACACCCTGGTGGTCCAGAATAGTTCTGGGTAGTTCTAAGAGCTAAACACCCTGGTGGGGCTTCAAAGACACTGATTTGGTTGCAACTTTGCTTTGCTTCATTTTCCATTGACATTAAAGCAACCTGTTTTCTCCATAATATCCCAGGATAGATTGTTTCCTCCTATGAGGTGCTGCCCCCTCCTGGTCTAGATCTTCTTTTTTCTCATGAATCAGTTAATGTAGAGCAGTGTCTTTAAAACAGAACTAGGATTGGTGTCAGTTTCCTGCTAAAACCAGCGTCTTTGTGGCAACTTGCAGGTATTTGGACAACATCAAGGCCAGTTGTGTGTTTCAACATGTATCAACTGAAGTGTGTAGGAAGCAAATGAAGTGGGTCTCATTTCATCTGATGGTTGGAAATCAATGGTTAAAGGCAATAAAATCATAATATGGCACTTTGAAAAGCTTGACCTTTGACCCCGTTATCGTCTCTCTCTGTTGGTGGCGTAAATACAACACTTTCCATGACAAAGTGTGTGTTGTGAGTGGTAGCGACATTGTTGTGCCTCAGATGTGAGAAGTTGTGGGTTTTTTTCCGTCTCAACAATCCAGTGTTGTTTTGTCTTTGGTGCTGTTTCTGAGAAGAATGGAAGTTAATTTATATGTTGGTAATATGTAGATAACTGTCAATAATTCCACTGGTCAAAATATGTCAATATCTGCCTTTTCCTTTCTTACTCTATTAATATTCTATAGTATTAATATTGTTCTTCTCTTTTGCACTACATTGTTGCTGTGGTGATGCATATTTCCCATAATGTGGGATTAATGAAGGATTCTATTCATGAGACGTCACTGCAGAGCCCCGGTCTTCTCCCAGTGATATTTGCCTATCAGTGTCTGTATGTGTGGTTTGTGTGTGCGGCTGCTCCCCATCACTGCTGTGAATCAGTGAGTCAGTGCTGAGTGACTCAGTGCATCGTTCCAGCCTTCATTCATTCATTCATTGTGTTTCAGGACAGTTTTCAGGTCAGCCTTGTTGTATCGTTGATGGAGCTTCAGTCACTCACTTCAATTTCCATTCATGAACCTAGTGGCTGCAGTTCTGCTCTCCTCCACTAGTTCTCCTCTTCTAGTTCTCCTCCTCTAGTCCTCTAGTTCTCCTCCTCTAATCCTCTAGTTCTCCACTAGTTCTCCTCCTCTAGTTCTCCTCCTCTAGTTCTCCACTAGTTCTTCTCCTCTAGTTCTCCTATAGTTATTCTCAGCTAGTTCTCCTCCTCTAGTTCTCCACTAGTTCTTCTCTCTAGTTCTCCTCTAGTTATTCTCCTCTAGTTCTCCTCCTCTAGTTCTCCTCTAGTCCTCTAGTTCTCCTCCTCTAGTTCTCCTCCACTAGTTCTCCACTAGTTCTCCACTAGTTCTTCTCCTCTAGTTCTCCTCTAGTTATTCACTAGTTCTCCTCCTCTAGTTCTCCCCCTCTAGTCCTCTAGTTCTCCACTAGTTCTCCTCCTCTTGTTCTCCTCCTCTAGTTCTCCACGAGTTCTCCTCCTCTAGTTCTCCTCTAGTTCTCCTCCTCTAGTTCTTCTCCTCTGGTTCTTCTCCTCTAGTTCTCCACTAGTTCTCCTCCTCTAGTTCTCCACTAGTTCTCCACTAGTTCTCTCCTAGTTCTCCTCCTCTAGTTCTCCTCTGGTTCTTCTCCTCTAGTTCTCCTCTAGTTCTCCACTAGTTCTCCTCTAGTTCTCCCCCTGAGCACCTCATTCTTCAGGGTCAGGTTCAGCCTTCTGGCTACTGTGACCTCATTTTACAGCCGAGCTACAAAACCAAACAACAACTTCCTCCCCTTCATTCACAGTTCAGTGGGAGCCAGCCAGACCGATCGATTGGCTATTGATTGTCATTCTAATCAATGAGCACCAGGCTCTGTCTGGAGGACATTGTGTCACAAACTTTCATTTCAGATTGTCGCACCGCTTGTACACTGGCAGCTTGAGATGCAAATAAAGAATAGAACCAAGTCAAGAGTGTCTTTAAACTTTTGTGTCTGCAGAATTATAGAAGATTCTAATATCTATTCTAATAGAATAGAATAGAATAGAAACCTTTATTATTCCCTTATTGGGGAAATTTGCATAATTACAGCAACAAAATAGTGCAAAAGAAGATGATTAGACGCATGGTTCAATATATTCAGTATAGTGAAGAGATTAGATTAGAATAGATTAGATTAATTCTTCTTATTGTTATTAGATGAAGTTTTCTTCAAATGGAAGTTCTCACAAATGTTTCTATCCCTGGAGGACTGAGATGAATCTCCTCCGCTGCTCCAGTCATTCTCCAGGAGGGAGAGGAGAAGCAAACATCCCAGCTTCTTCTGAACACAGTGGGGTCACTGGAGGTCATCTGCAGGCGTCTCCTTAAAAGGCAGAGAGAGAGGGAGAGAGAGAGAGAGAGACGACCTCCTCTTCCTCTTCCTCCACTTGGAGCTTTTCCTGCTGCTTGAGTTCAAAGATTGTTGTTGTTCCTTGAGATGATAGAAAACTTTCTCAACTTTATTTTCCCAACGTGACGATGAGAATTGTTGCCCAATGTTTTCAAGTCAATCCAGTTTTCAGTAGGAGTCTTTCTAATGAAGGAAGATGAAGCAAAACGGCTTCAGAGGAATTGAATGGACTGTGGGTTATGGTCAGGGAGTGAGGATGATTGGCTGCAGTCATGTCAAAGGGTCAGTGGCCTCCTGGGATGCTGGTTGTGTTCTCCATCACTGCCAGTCAGTGATGATGGTTCTGGTGGGGTCCAGAAGCTTCAGAGAACAACAGATGGGATGGAAGTCTGGCCAGTCAGAGGAGGTTCTGTGGAGTCGGGGGTGGGGGGGGGGGGGGGTGATGGAGGGGGTCATGATCAGCCAGTCAGGTGCACTCATCTCTCTCTCTCTCGCTCGCTCTCTCTCTCCTGCATGCTGAGTGGAAGTTGCACAGTAGCATCTTGTCTCCATCGTTCTGTATTCTGAGGAGAGCAGAGTCGACCACTTCCTGTCCGCTGCTGCCTCACTGGCTCCTCTGTTCCCTCCTACCACTGACCACTGGGGGTGGGGTGCTCTGTCCAATGGTTGGTCCACTTCCTCTACATCAGCAACACGCCTTCTCTTGGTTGTCAGTCCCAGTGAAACTGGAGTTCAACTGTGTGAGCGAGCAGATTGTGATTGAAATCACAGCCACGTCCATATCTGGATCAGTGAGAGAAATACAGTCTGTCTGTCTGTCTGTCGCCCTGCACATGCTCAGTCTCTCTCTCTCCCTCTGTGCTGACAGCTAAACCAGTTAGTTGGTTAGTGGGTCAGCAGGAACCGAAGGTCCAGCACCAGCAGTCACACACACTGAACTCTGTTGACTTGGTGGAGCTTCTTTGTGCTTGCTTTGTGTTTTTTGTCATGGTGCTGTTGACTGCAGCTTCACTCTGCTGGTTCCTCTGCTGGTTCCTCTCTTCGTTCCTCTGCACTCTTTCAGCCACAGCAGGAGAGGAAGTTGGGTTTTTTTTCAGCTTCACAGACACCAAACACACAATTCAACTTTGTTGAACTTGAGAAGACTTTGGTACATACAGAACCAGAGTACAACACGACCTGTGTGTGTGTGTGTGTGTGTGTGTGTGTGTGTGTGTGTGTGTGAGAGAGACTCTAGTAGTCTATCAGATGTTGGAACTGGTGATGGAACTCAGGTCTTTAGCAGGCTGTGGTCGTTTCCTCCACTGTGGTGGCCTCCACAGTCTGCAGGTACGGAGGTTCTTGTCCTGCTGTCTGATGCAGTGTGTGTGTGTGTGTTGCAGGCCACTAGGCAGTTCCTGGAGGAGATCACCAAGTGGACCAGTCAGCATGGAGTGTCTCCGCTGTCCAAGGAGCTGGCCGTCAAGTTCCTCATGGCCCGCAAGTTTGACGTAATCCGAGCCATCGAGCTCTTCCACAGCTACAGGGTAAGACCAGGGAAGCTAATATGCTACAGCTAACTCACCGCTGCACTGCATCAAGTGAATGACTCAGAGGAGTCAAACTCAAACACTCAGTGAGACAAAGTTCAAAACAAAGTCTGGGTCCAACATTGATTGATTGAAACAATCTTCCTCCAGATTGAACAGAGAAGCTGGAGCCAATTATAATAATAAATTGTTATTGTATTATTATTATTATTATTATTATGACAATATCTATTTCTGGCCTGTTGATGAAAAGAGAAACAAGCAGAATGGACGTTCATCTTTTCCTTCCCGCTAGTAAGTAAAGTGTATAAACAGCAGGAAGTGTGTGTGTCCTCCGACAGGAAGTGCGTCTGAAGGAGGGCATCGTGCGCCTGCAGCCGCAGGAGGAGCCGCTGCGCTCGGAGCTGCTCAGCGGGAAGTTCACAGTCCTGGTAGGAGCCCTGCCATTCCAACATTCCCAGCCATGTGTCAGGCTGCATGCTGCAGTGTTGCAGCGCCACCTGCTGGGATTGTTTCTAATCTCTTCTTTTGTCCCAGTTTCTTCACATCTGAGGAACCCTGAAATTCTTGTGAAAAGACATTTTTGGCCACAAACCCACAATTAGAAGGAACTAAAACAATAGCGTCACCTTCACACTTTACATTTCTTAAAGATGCATTAAAACACTTATTTATGACCTATATTGCCTATATACAGCATTATATAGATAACAATAATTCACCTGTTCATCACCTGTAAATATCTTGCTTTTCCTTTTTACTCTATAAATGTTTGATTTTTATTTCTTTATTTCTTTTCAATGATATCATTTTCCTTCTTTTGGTCTATATTGTTACTTTAATTAGGCAAATATTCCCAAAGTGGGATAATAAAGGATTCATTCATTCATTTTCCATATTCTATTCTATTCTATTCTATTCTACTCTTTCAATCGGTTGTCCTCCAGCCGGCACTGCAAAACCACAACATATCTTTATGTTTTATGATACGACAAAACCTGCAAAAATTCACATTTGAAAAGTCGCAACAATTGTGTATTTATTTCGGTTTTTTTCACTCAAGATGTTGCACTGAGTTTCTGCTCATCAGAGCTGCTGTGCTCACTGAGAGCAGCAGCAGCAGCTCTGGAGATCAGTCTGCACCTCTGGGGCATCACCATCTAAACACAACAACAACAACAACAACAACAGTTTCACTTTGGAAAACTGACAGAGTTGAAATAGTTGATGAGAAGGTCTTGACCTGCTGGCTGCGCTTGGATTTCCTGCTGCAGCGATAAATTTAGCCTTTTGTCAGGCAGAGCATAAGCTATGAACACACACACACACACACACACACACACACACACACACACACACACACTGCTTCCTCCCTGCTGACGTGCCAGTGTGGCATCAATGCTGCTCTTCCTCTGACGTGCTGGGACTCTCAGCCTCAGCAGCAGCTTCACATCCTGCCTGATGAGCTATTTTTAGACCCTCCTGCACCCCTCTCTCTCACACACACACACACACGCACACACACACACACACACACACCATGTCCGAGCTCTCAGGTCAGGCTGCAGCAGCGTCGACAGTAATCAGGTTTCGGTGTGAAGACGTTTCAGAGTGACAGGAAGTACAACTGCTGTGTGTGTGTGTGTGTGTGTGTGTGTGTGTGTGTGTGTGTGTGTGTGTGTGTGTGTGTGTGTGTGTGTGTGTGTGTGTGTGTGTGTGTGTTGACCAGAAGGTTCATCCTGCTGAGCAGATGAACTCAGGCGCCCCCCTGTGGTGGTGGGTTGTCGCTGTGGTGGTTGGTCAGGTGTCTGAACAGAGGGGGCAGAGCTATGTGGCGGAGGGAGAGGCGGGTGGACACTCAATATATGAATGTAATGTATATGCATATATGAATACATACATGGACATGTATGAATATCTGCATGTATTTAATATTTCTATTTCTGACTTGCTGACTGGCCTGGATTCTGTTTTTGGTGGAAACAAGACAGTCAGAGAAGAAATTCAATGATACTCTGACCCCTGACCTCTGACCCTAGGATGACAGGAACAAGCTGATAGAGGTTTATTGTTGCTGTGGCCTGATTCAGGCTGCAAACATCTCGTAGGTTTACAAAACACTTTCAGGCGTCTGTGTGAGTCGTGATGTCACCAAGGGAGAACCTGTGTGGCTCCACGGGCCCAACACACCTGCTCTCAACTGTTTTAGACTTCTTCCATCTGACAGACTTTAGGATTCATTCATGCAGGAGATAAAGGTGGAACATCTGAGAGGAACACAAAGCACTTTTGGTGTAAATAATGCAGTGCTGGATGGGAAAGACTGGAATCACCTTTGTTTCACATGAAATGAAATAAAATAAAAATAAAATCTTGGAAAAAATCTTCTTCTTCTTCTTGACCCTCTGCATCCTAGTAGCTCCCTCAGAGAAGTGTTCATCCCTCAACTCTGTCTTTTCTTTGTGTGTGTCAGAGTGCTCGCGACCCTTCAGGCGCCTCCATCGCCTTGTACACAGCCAAGCTGCACCATCCCAACAAGACGGGCAACCACGTGGTGTTGCAGGCCCTCTTCTACCTGCTGGATCGGGCTGTGGAGAGGTGAGGACCACGCTACTACACTCATTAACAGTAGTCAAGTATTTCCTCACGTTGTTGCTGTGACTTCTGTCTTCAAATGAAGCTTTGAGACTCAGAGGAACGGCCTGGTGTTCATCTACGACATGGCCGGTTCCAACTACACCAACTTTGAACTGGACCTCAGCAAGAAGATCCTCAACCTGCTCAAGGTGTGACTCACATCCCACTTCCGTGTTCTCACTGGGAGCCAGTTTGCTGGCTTTCCTGCTCTAATCACTGTCATCACTGCTTGGCTGTAGGATCAGGTGGTCTGGGTTAGGGAGGGTTAGGGTTAGGATCAGGTGGTCTGGGTTGGGAGATGTTGGGTCCAGCGACTGTGTTCTTCACTTCAACATCTACAGAAGAGATGTGAGACTGCTTTTTTATTGATGCGTTGATTGCAAAGTATTCACATTCTGTACTTGAGTAAAAGTACGGATGGTTGGGTAAAAGTAAAAGTACTCCTTCAACTCCTTTACTCAAGAAGAGTAAGAAAGTGCAGCTTCTAAACTGCACTTAAAAAGTAAAAACTATTATTTTTCCTTCTTGATTTTGCCAAAATGAAAAGGTTGTGACAGAACAACTAGCAGAACCAATCAGTGATCTGAAGCTGAAGTACTCGAACAGAGAAGATACCTGAAAAATCTACTGAAGTAGAGTAACAGAGTATTTGTACTTTCCACCTTTGATTGCACTTCAGCTTTTGAGCATCATTCATATGCTGTATACTATGCATACGAGATATATTATAGTATGTACGAGCCCCTGGAGGGTGGATTGAATACTTTGCGTGCTCTCTGTGTGTGTGTCCACCAGGGGGCGTTCCCCGCCAGGCTGAAGAAGGTGCTGATCGTGGGGGCTCCGGTGTGGTTCCGGGTTCCCTACAACCTGCTCAGCCTGCTGCTGAAGGAGAAGCTGAGGGAGCGGGTGAGTTAGCTCAGACACTCTGGCTGGTGATTGGCCGTCAACGTCCACAGCCAATCAGAGGGAGGCTGGCTGCTCACGGGACGGGAAGTAACCATTCATCTGCTGGGGATTCTGAATGTTGAACCACGAGGGTCAGAATCCAGAAGAACTTTAAGTTTCACTGTATGGCAGCGTTTCTCAACCAGTGGGGCGTAACCCAAAAGTGGGTCGCAGAGCTGTTTTTGATTCAGTTCAAAAATTTCAATGATTTATTGACTAGAAATGGTAGAAAGTGGGGCCAGTGTTTTTATTGTTGTGTGGGTCTTTGCAAGTAAGATGATGCTGAAGGTCTCTGCCTTTTGCAATTTATTCCTAATGAAGAGGAGTCAAACAGCAAGATGATGCTCCAAGGTCCTGAGACTCTCACAGTGTGCTGCTGCTGGTGTTTCCTCCTCCTCCTGCTCCTCCTGCTGCTCCTCATCCTCTTCCTCCTCCTGCTCCTCCTGCTGCAGGTGCAGATGGTGAGGATGGCGGAGCTGCGGCAGCACCTGCCCAGGGACTGCCTGCCACAACACCTGGGTGGCCTGCTGCCCCTGGATGCACACAGCTGGAACCAGCAGCTGCTGCTGGTCCAGAACGGGCGGGTGGACCCGGTGGACGAGCTGGTGGGGGTCCCGCTGGAGGAGGACGCCTCGGTCCACGTCCCAGGACCCGAAGCCCTGCGGCCGCAGGAGCTACTGCTGCACCTGGGGCGCCTGCAGCGCTCCGGAGTCCACCAGGAGTACGAGGAGCTGCGCAAGGAGCAGCCAGCTGGAAGCTTCCACTGCGCTCAGTAGGTCCAGCGGAGAGGAGAGGAGCTTTATTAGGCCCCCTGTGGGGACGTTGGCATCATTACAGCAACAGTTTAGAGCAAAAAATTGAGTTAAAATGAAATAAAGAAATCAGAATAAAATAGAATATTTATCCAGTATGAAAAGAGGAAAAAAAAAATCAAAAAACAAGATATTCTTTCCCTTATTTAGTTATTTACACACTGATAAATATATATAAGTATATATAAAGAAGTGTTTTATTGCACCTTTCTGAATTGTAAAATGGTTAAGAAGATGATCATCTCATCAACCGAGCCCTCAGCTCGCAGTGCTGGCTGATGTCACTGGACCAACACTCTGCTGTGGCTCACTGTGTGCAGAGCCGCCTGCAACCAGGAGAGGAACCGCTATGGAGACGTTCTGTGCCTGGACCAGACCCGAGTCCGACTGAAAGCCCGCAGAAACGAGGTGGGCTGGTTGGCTGGTTGGCTGATTGATTGATTGATTGATTGATTGATTGATTGATTGATTGATTGGCTGGTTGGTGCCTCAAGTATTGAAGTGTTGACAACTGGCCTTAGCCTTGTGAAGACGACTGGCAGCTCCATTCCCGGTGGTGCTCAGCTGCTTAAGAACCAGCCAATCAGGTGTCTCCACCTGCCAGTCTTCCTCCTTCCTTCACTGTTTCCCTCATCAGACAGATGTTTCCTCCCCTGCACCCTGGAGGAGGTTGTTGTCAGCAAAGTATTTTAATAACTCTTGAAAAACAAAAGAAGATTTATTCGCCCTCGCATGGGAAATTTGCAATTCTCCTCTTTAATGCCCCCCCGCTCCTGTGCAGAGGTCAAGAGGTCACTGCTGACGACCTCTGCCTGTGTTGTTTCCAGAGGTCGGACTACATCAACGCCAGCTTCATGGATGGCTACAAGCAGAGACGAGCCTACATTGGTACTCAAGGTAGGACACACACACACACACACACACACACACACCTGCACTGGATAGCAGCGTTTCTCATCTGGTAGGTCGCCAGCCAAAAGTAGCCAGTGTAATAGAATAAAGAATGTTGCATGGTGCCCCCTGCTGTCACTCTGCAGGGCCGCTGGAGAAGACCTACGGTGATTTCTGGAGGATGGTCTGGGAGCAGAAGGTGCTGCTCATCGTCATGACCACCAGGTACATCAAGGGAGTAACACAGATACCAGTGTTACCAGGTGAGCTCGCTCACATTGATGACACTGTGTGTGTGTGTGTGTGTGTGTGTGTGTGTGTGTGTGTGTGTGTGTGCTGCAGGACAGACGAGGGCAGTCGCAGGAAGTGTGGTCAGTACTGGCCTCTGGACGAGGGCGGCCAGGAGGTCTACGGCCACATGGCGGTGCTGAACCAGAGGGTGGACCACCATACCCACTACAACCACACCTTCCTCCAGCTGCACAACACAGAGGTGCAGTGAACACCAGCAGCTTCCAGAGCAAAGGCTGGACACAGTCACTGTAGTGATCTAGATTCTAGATTCTAGATTCTAGATGCCTCTGCTGCTCAGCAAGCAAAGGCAGCAGGAGGAAAAGTATCAGCTGATCCTTTCCAGGACTAATGAGGCCTTCATCCTTCACTCTTCATCCTTTACTCTTCATCCTCCACTCTTCATCCTCCACTCTTCATCCTTCACTCTTCATCATTTACTCTTCATCCTCCACTCTTCATCCTCCACTTACACTTTATAGGATGACTTTGATTTTTTCCAGTTTTCCTCAGCAGCTTTTCTAGAACCAGTTTCACTGCAGTACAAACACACATTTAACACAATTGTTGCGTACATACAATTACAACTGGTATCGGTGTCGTGGTATCGGCACGTATTTTACGAGTACTAATAGAGTACTCAACCTCAGTACTGATATACAGTACCTAATCGGGTTCCGTGGTTGAGTACTTCACGGGTACGAGTAGAGTACTCAACGCCAGTATCGGCACCGATACACAATGCTGGTATTGAGGTTGGGGTTGAGTGCTCTACTAGTATCAGTACCAATACTCAGTGCTGGTGTCGGTGTCGGTGGTCCCTGCTATTAAGATGTCGTGGTCTCTTGCAAACAGGGTGAAGTTTCAGCCAGACTGACCTGGTTAACACCAAGATGTCTTTCTCCTTCTCCTCTTCCTCCATCTCTTCAGACCTGTGAACAGAGACAGGTCAGTCACCTGCAGTACCTCAGCTGGCCAGACTATGGCGTCCCCACCTCAGCGGTGACTCTCATCGACTTCTTGGGAGCCGTGAAGAGACAGCAGAGGAAGATGGTGAAGGCCCTGGGCTCCCAGTGGTCCGGCCACCCACTGGGCCCCCCAATGGTGGTCCACTGCAGCGCAGGGATCGGGAGAACAGGTGAGTGGCGCCGCTTCACCTCCAGGACGCTCACATACTGAGTTCAAGTTGTTTTCTTGATGGACAGATGCTTTATTATTCTGGCAGGCAGAGCAGCAACAGCACTAATACATAAACCAGGCTCCACTGTGTCATTTATTATAAGGCAGCGTTTCTCAGTGGGTCACACAGCTGTTTTGATTGTGTTGCGGCTTTGTGGGCATTTTTTAAACATTTTTTTAAAGGGATTTAATGGGAAAATGTCTCTATTTATAGAGAAAATGTTGGGCATTTATTTTGCAGGACTCTCAATTCAATTCAATCATTTATTTACTAGACATGATTGAAAGTGGGCTAGCATTTTTTATTTGTGTGGAATAAATTTGAGTGGCGACTTTGAGGGTAAGACAGTGGTTCCTGAGACCACCAGGACCACTTGCTGGACCAGGTGAGAAGCAGCGCTGCCAGGTGTTCTAAGGAAAATACTCCTCATCTCTGGGTTCTTCTTCTTCTTCCAGTCTCTCCCCTCTCACAGTTCTTGTTCTGACCCCTTTGCAGGAACCTTTTGTGCGCTGGACATCTGTCTGTCCCAGATCCAGGACGTGGGGACACTCAACGTGTGCCAGACGGTGCGACGCATGAGAACTCAGAGGGCCTTCAGCATCCAGACCCCGGACCAGTACTACTTCTGCTACAACGCCATCCTGGAGCACGCCCAGAGGCAGGGCCTGCTTCCAGCCAATCAGTGAGCTCCCAGGCCACCGCCCCTCCCCCTCAGAAAGCTCACCTGCCCACAGAACTTCACCTGTAGACGTTGCACCTTTGTTTTCCTCCGTTTGCAGAGCAGGTTGAGGTGAAGTGCTGGAGTTGCTCAACTTTGCCATGCTTCAGTGTGATGGTTCTTACTGGCGGCCCCTAGCTGTCTGTTCTCTTCCTGCCTGAGCAGATCTCAGGAGCCTCCTGGCTCTCGTCTTGGAGGCACGTTGGGGTTTCAGGGACCAAAATGTTATTGTAACCTTGAGTTCATTGGTTGGAACCTTCTAGAAGAACTTCACCTCCATGAAACAAGAAGTGTCCATCACCGCAATGGAACAGGAAAGAAGGATAGCTAGCCCCCCTCCTCCCCGCCATTATTTTGCAAGCTAAATAAAGTACATGTTAACTTGAAGACTGGAGACCAACAGCAGTGTGGTTGGAAGACGATGCAGAGGCTCTTCAGATGGAAGAACCATAACTTGGACTGACACAAGCATGATTTGAGTGATGTTGTTAGAATTTTTCTGGTGGGTTGTCAAAGCGAATCAGTCATGAAGATGGTACGATTGGCCCTGATCAAGACTCATACTGACCACAAGGGGACGACAAAACACCACATTTGTGGCCATGAAACTATCAATTCCCAAAAGGTTTTTCCAGCCTGATGAGTTTTAACAGCAGTTTCCTTCATGTCAGTTCAAAGTCCCTGACCGGCAGTGAACTGGGGGTGAAGGCTGTAAACTACCTGCTGAATTCCCTCCACTCTTCTGTCTCCACAAACTACAGCCAGTGACCACTTGGGCCTTTGATGAGACCTTGTGAGGATTTCCTCCAGCTGATGCCAGGAGTTGAGGCGCTGTAGTGCTGAGCTCTCACCTCTCTGATGCTGACAGTCCACACCTCATGCCTAGTGCAATATTTTATTCTTTTTCTATTTTCTTTTTGAAACTAATCGTGTCTTAGCACTTTTCAGAGATGATTCCTGACATTATTTGCCGAGACGGGATGAAACCACAGACTTGGTCTCGTGTCATGATGGAGAAATAACTTCTTGGTTTGTGGAGGTAAATATGGATATTAACTTCTCAAGTATTAGAAATGATTTTTTATGGAAAGAAAAAGATCAGCGTAAAATGTTGTTTGAACAAATCAAAGCGTCTCCTCTTCAGCAACAATGAAAGGATGAGTTTGATGCACAACTGGGAGCTCGCCCTCGACACTCGTGGACGGTGCTTTTCATTCTTACTGTTCTACACACTGTGGTTGTAATCAGCGCTTTCATCCGGTGCCAGTGTCTTGCCATTGATATAAAGTTCATGCACATACAGTCGGTGTCTGTCAGTAAGTGTCATTTGCCAGGTGCAACCTTCAAACTAAAAGATGTCTTCTTTACTACAGAATTCATATTGAATTTGCTTGTAGTGAAGTGTGTTCGCTCTGCCATCCTCGTGCACTCTGCTATTGAAATGATTATTATTATTTTTCCTGTCAGCGCTGGACACAAAATGTCTCTGTTTTATTTTTCTATTGTATTCCACAACTGTTTTCATACAATTACCCAGGATATGCAGTTATCTACGTTCATTTTATATTTGTTTTATTATCACCTATTACTTTATCATTTGTATGACGGTTGAATCAAGCTATACTGTAATAAAACAAACTGCCATCATAAACATTTGTCTGTAGTGGGTTTTTTTCTAATTGCTATTATTATATTGCTATTATTTTTATTTCCAGTAAACAGAATATTTAGCCCTGTGTTCAAATGATGACTGGGAGTGTTGGTATTGGTGCCCTTAGTGACACACCTGCAGAAATATGAATGGTTATGGATGGAATATGAACATTTGGGGAGCTCCCTGATGGCTGAGGGACACCTTTTTGTAAAAAGAACAACTGTGACGAGAGATTTTCTGTCACACACTAAATCCTCTTTCACAACAGGCCGTCTCTTTCACTCAGCTGCACCTCCGTTCCTGTGTTGAAGCTCAACACCACATCATGAATCTGTCACCTGGACTCACATTGTTCACACACAATCAATCTGATTGGACCACAAAATCCAACACAGTCACACAACACTTATTTTAGTGCCATTTCAGCAAATGTTCAGGCTTTATTTTCTGTATTTATACACTTCATTAATGCACAATAGCTCTCATATGCTGTGACCCTGTGGTCCCTCCCAGGGTCCAGAGTCTTTCATGTCCCCGACACATAGAACTGATTGTTGCATTTACACAATTAAGCTCAGCATGAATGATACTAATGCTGCTCTCCAGGTGGAAGTGTTTTGATATTTTTCAGGTCGGGTTCGAGCTGCTAACCTGTGAAACTGCGCTCTCTCTGTCACAGGTCCTCAGGCGGTCAGCCCTGTAGATGCAAGCCATTCTAAGATGTTACTGTCGAGGTCAATGAGACCTTGAGGGGCCATTTGGAGGCGGATGTTTTGGGCATCTGGTCAATATGTGGTCCACGGTTTGTAACGGATCCCCACATTGGCACTGGACACATGTGAAACTGCTAACAATGCAACACAACTGAGCTCCAACAGACAAACACCTCCATGAACAACAACATCACGGCCCTGCTGGCTTTTAGCGGCTCCTATTCAAAGCAAAGTGACGTGTGTCGCAGCGCGAACCAATGGCAGCGGAGGGGGGCGTGTCCAACTATTTTGTTACAAACACGAATCCGGAGTGAGAAGCCTTTTTCCTGGGTATGTAACCGCTCTTTAAACCCTAATATTCCAAACACTTTGGCTATTTAGTGACGGTGGGGGTCTGCGTGTCGGTGCTCTGCACCCCCGGAGCCCTGCCACGACCGCCCCGGCCCGGGGCTCCGGCCGCCGCTCGGATCGCACCGACGGCTGCTGTTGAACTGCTCGTCAGCGGCTTGAGATCGGCCAGGAAAACACCGAGCACCGCGGTGGTCGATCCGGTGTCGCCCGGCTGTCAGCGGCTTCAGCCCGCCGATCAGCACCATGTCGTTCCGGTCCCAAGCTTCCCGCCACCAGCCGGGTGGAAACGCGACTGTGAGCCGGCGGCGAGCACAGAGCCCGAGCCGCTAATGGAGCTCCGAGAGCGGGGGAGAGAAGGAGGTGGTGGAAGAGGCGGAGGAGGGGGGAGTTGTTGTGGTGGTGGTGAGACAGGCGGGCTCGACATTTTACTCCCGGCTGCTCGAGTAAACAAAGAGCGAGATTCGAGCTCGGTCGATCTCGCACCGAGGTCCCCGAGGAGAAGCGGATCGCCTGCCCGCCTCGGCTCGTCTGCTCGGCGGGGAAAGTGGCCGTGATGCTCCGCCGCCGCCGTAGTTCCTGTTCCGTTTGACTTTGGCATTGTTTAGTAAAGGGCAACTGGATTAGGTGCTGTCGTCTGGTGTGTGTGTGTGTGTAGGCGGGGCGGGGGGGGGGTTAAAAATCTAAATCAGCTAAATCAGCGTTCACTCCACCCCGCTAGGCCCGGCTCCACCAGCCCTTCAGCAGCTCTGATGCAGAGCGTCTGTCGGGAGATGGTGTCATTAGTTCCTTTTAGGACCTTTTGTTTGGGCGGGCAGCCGGGAGCTGCAAGCCCACCGACCGCCGGGCCGAGCCTCCACGGAGCTCCCTCTAGGGGTCTCCACTGTCACCCTGCCTCGTTTCGTATTCAACATACCTGTACTTATTCTATCGATAAAGATGGAATATGGGGAGAAAGGAAGAATAAGAGAGAATGTGTGTCCACGCTGTAATTTCACTTGCGTGTTCAGCTTGTTGGCCCTTCGAAAACCCCGGGCGGGCGGTGTCTGTAGCAGCGGGCGGTTGTTAGTAGCGGTTGGGGTGGATGGTTGTGAGTGTTAATGCTGCAGTGGAGCCCTGAGGTCGCTGCTGGATCTTCCAGCCGGCTCGGGAGGAAGAAATCCCGGTGATAGCAGCAGCTCCGCCTGTCGAGGCTGAGGGTTTATTTTGGAAGTTCCACCTTTTGGGGGGATTTCTCATGACCGACGTGCGCAGTGATTGGCTGGGAGGATACAAAGAGGCGGGGCTCTGGTTGCAAAGGCACCCCCCGCCATCTCAAGCCCCTCCCCCACCCACAAAGTCACGTGTTTTGTAGAGTCAGGAAGTATGCGAGCGTTGTAGCTCGGCTCCCTTTCCAAAGGACGATTAAAAACCAAAGTAGAGCTGTTTATTAGCTGTTAGCTGCTGTGAGTCGAGTTGTTGTTGTTTACCAGAGAGTCGAGGTCCCAGACTCAGTGAATGAGTGTACATTAACGCCAACACTGAGCCATTGAGTCCAGCTCTACCGTACTGATCATGGGGCGCACAAAGCCAACACTAATACAACTCTTCCCCAAACAGTTTAATCAATGAGTTCACTGTTGTATTTTTGTCGCTAAGGCTAACCTGCCTACGGTGCAATATCCGCAATAGATGCATTTTGTTTAATTTGACCACACTCTATGGTTGACACGTTTATACGTTCATCTCGTGACGTCTCAATCTACATTAGCGTCATACACGACTGACTGACTGGTTTGCTGACTGGCTGCGGACTGACTGGCTGACCGGGATTGTGGCGGTTCAACTCAAAATGGGCGTGCATGGTTGCTGTGCGATAAAGTCTTGATTGACAGCTCGTCTCTTACAATCCACTTCCGTCGCCCCGCCCACAAGCTAATCCTCCGAACGCAGCGACCAATGAGCGGTGACCGGGGGCGGGCCATATATGTGTAAACTCCGCCCACGTCCACGGCGAACGATCGGAGATTGTTTTCCTCTCGTGGACATTGTCACTTTAGCGGATTACAACTTCAATTGTTCGGCTTTAACTCGGTCCTCTGCGGAGCGAAGCAGCTCGGAGCGTCCCGCAGCCTCTCCGCTGAGCTCCGGTGAGGACGGAGAACCGCCGAGCGGACGGATTAACAGAGCAGCAGCATTGGGAGCTGGAGCTGCTGCTGAGGGAGGGTGAGTTCAGTGGAGCAGTCAGCGGCTAACACTGAGAGCTAACTGCCTTCCGTCTCTCACTCGGTCAGGATTCAGCCCGTCACTCGGCGGCTCCTCGCTGCTGAAGAGTGACGGCGAACCGGCTGTAAACTAGTGGAGCTGCCGTTGATCCAACAGTTCCAGCAGCAGCAGGTCACAGCTCAGCGGTTAGCTCGCATGTGCTTCCTGTGCTAGTACCACACTGACGGCTGCAGCTGCTGTTGTTTACATTAGCTAGCGGGTACTTAGCCTGCTAGCGGCTAGCAGAGCCACCGGACAGAGAGAGGGAGGGGAGGGGGGGCTCTCGGTGTGTTAAAACAGCAGTAAACTCTCTCTCCCTCGCACTCGACACAACAATGAAGGCGACCTGAGCCACTGACTGAAGTTCCGTTTGTTTTGCTCACCTGCTTAAAATGGGGCGGTCGGTGCTACAAGGCAGTGCCTCGCTCCCAAATGGCGGGCGGAGAGGAGGGGAGGCGGTGCTGGGACTGGAGCTCGGTGCTGGAGCTCCAGGGCCGTGCAGGGGAATGTGTGGCTGACATCAGCTGCTGTTAGGTCCTTGTTCTTCGCACAAACTGCTGCCTTTGTACCGGATGCACGTCAAAGTTGTGTGTCTCCAGTCACCGGTCGCGGCTCATTGCTCAGCCTTCAACATCATTTCGTGTCTTTTTGTGTTTGGTTTGTTGTGTGTTTCCAGTTTCCGTCTCCAGCCGTTTCCAGCGTCACTGTGTCGCCGCGGTTCACTCGACGTGTGGAGCCGCTTCAACATGCCGTTATTTCCCCTCACGGTTTTAAAGTTTAATTTCGAGCCCCGTTCCCTTTTATTTTCATTCAGCTGGGTGTTGGTGACTGAGTGCAGGCGCCAGGAGGAGGAGGAGCGCATGAAGCGTCTCCACAGCGGCACCTGTTTGTTGGGTCGGTGACGTCACCCGTCAGCCTTTGATTGGCTGCGAGAAGAAATACATGGTTTTACACTCGGCACACGGCAGTTATTTTGATTATATTTTTTGAAGCTGTGCTGTTCCAATGACAGCCAGTTGTTCTTCTTGTGGTTGCTGCTGCAAGACGCAGTGTAAGATGTGAGGCCTGTGAACGCATCTCTGATTGTGTTAACAAGTCAACTGAGCCACAAGAGGATGGAGGCCTCATAATGTTGAGGAAAGTTGTGAGCAGATGCTAGAGGATGGCCTCCATCAACCCAGCCAAACTGTGTGCGTGTGTGTGTGCTTTCTGCAGAGGGACGGCTCATTCATAAAGCTCAACATTACCTTAAAATCAGGATGGATGTTTTGGTGTCTTGTGAACTGGCAGAAGTCTCTGCACTGCTGTTGATGCTGCAGTCATGGTCAACAGGCCGTGAAGCCACTTTGCTCTGTGCCAACAGCAGGGGTGGCGCACGCTGCCGTGTGCATCCCTCAGTCTTTGTTCAAGTGAGAGAGAAGATTGCTGCCACGTGTTGGTCACTGAAACCAGAGCAGCAGGTTGATGTTTGAAGGATTGAAGATATCTGACAGCCATTGGTGATCGAGCTCTGTGCTGCTTCTCCTCCTCAGGTCTCTCTGCTCTTTCGAGAATGAGTTCATAATGAAGCGGCGACTGGAGGATCAGGAAACAGTTTTTGCGTCCCAGCAGCAGCAGCAGCAGCAGCGGCGCCTGGCTGGAGGTGCAGAGGCCTTCCAGCACCGAGTCCTGGCTCCTGCTCCTGCTCCTGCTCCTGCTCAGGCTGTGTACGAGACAGACAGCATGCAGCCCACCGCAGGCCAGCTCCAGTACTCCGTCCCACAGGGATACCAGGTACCAGCATCTAGCACCATGTCACAGCTAGAGCTGCATCGCACAGCACAACACAACACAGCACAGCACAACACAACACAACACAACACAACACAACACATGCTTTTTAAAGATTCAAAGATTGTCTTGGTCACATGTCAGGTTCAATGGCAGTTGGTGCAGAACCTGGTGTGATTTTACAGAAAGAGTAAAAAAAAAAAAAAGAGTTTTGAAAATGGCAAATTAAATAGAAGTTTTACAAAAATACAAAGATTCCAAGAGTGGCACAGTGGTACAGATGGGGGTGTTTGAAGTGTGGTGCAATACAATACAATATAACATAAAATAATATAATTAGTATGATTCAAATGGAACCACTGTTGATCAGTCTGCAAACTCTGCTGAGTTGTTGCTAATAAATAACTGTGACTAGTTTTGACTCAGTGCTAACAGGTTACCAGGTCACCCTCTGGTCAGCAGCGTGTGACCCCGCTGTGTTTGGACCCTCCAGGTTCCCACCGTGGCACAGAACAGCGGCAGCCACGTGCACGCCCCCAGCCCGGCCGTGCACGCCGGCCCCCACCACCACGGCCCGGCGATCCAGGCCCACGCAGCCGCTGTGATGTCGGGCCACAGCCACACCGCTGCTCCTGCTGCCACTGCACAGGGCCAGCAGCAGTTCCAGAGGCTGAAGGTCAGTGGAACCAGCCAGCCAGTCAGTCAGTCAACCAGTCAGCCAGCTAGTCAGTTAACCAGTCAGTAAACCAACAAGTCATTCATCCAGTCAACCAGTCAACCAGCGAGCCCGCAGTCAGCCAGTCAGCCAATTAACCAGTCAGTAAACCAACAAGTCATTCAGCCAGTCAACCAGTCAGCCAGTTAACCAGTCAGTCAACCAGTCAGTCATTCAGACAGTCAGTCAGCCAGCAGTCAGCCAGCAGTCAGCCAGTCAACCAGTCAGTCAGTCAGCCAGTCAGTCATTCAGACAGTCAGTCAGCAGTCAGTCAGCAGTCAGTCAGCAGTCAGTCAGCCAGCAGTCAGCCAGCAGTCAGCCAGTCAACCAGCCAGCCAGCCAGCCAGTGTTGCTCCTGTCCTAAACATCAGAGTGGCAGTGCAGCAGACTGACTGCTCTCTCATTGGCTCTGTGTTTGATTGACCTGCAGGTGGAAGATGCTTTGTCCTATTTAGACCAAGTCAAGCTGCAGTTTGGCAACCAGCCTCAGGTCTACAATGATTTCCTGGACATCATGAAAGAGTTCAAGTCTCAGAGGTGAGGCCACTGTCTCAATCACTTTGAACTGAAGGACTGAAATACAGCAAAAGTGCTTCTTTACGTTATAGAAATGTGGAAGATTATGTCATCAGTTTTAAAACAACTCTGCTGACTGGTTTGTCCCTGTGCTGCCAGTATCGACACCCCTGGGGTGATCAGCAGAGTGTCGCAGCTCTTCAAAGGTCACCCCGACCTCATCATGGGCTTCAACACCTTCCTGCCGCCGGGCTACAAGATCGAGGTCCAGACCAACGACTTGGTCAATGTCACGACACCGGGTCAGATCCACCACATCACCCCGCACGGCATCTCGGTCCAGAACATCCCCATCACGGGACCAGCCACCCAGCAGGTGCCGCCACCACCTCCACCTCCACCTGCTGCTGCTGCTGCTGTTGCTGCTGCTGCTGCTGCTGCTGCTGCTGCAGGGGGCGCCACCACCGCAGCCCCGCCCCCGCCCACCCAGACCACGCCCGCCAAGACCAGCAAGGTGGAGACCAGCCACACTTCACTCATCTACTTATTTATTTCTTTATTTCATTCCATATATGCCAGTTAGACAGGCACTGCTAACCCTTAAAATAAAATCATACTGACAGAAATTGTAAATAAGCAAAACTAATAAAACACAAAAAAAGGAAATGAGTGACGTATTGGGAAAGGAGTGAGAAGCAGCACAGCTGCTTCTGTCATTGGTCTTCAACTAAATATTATTATAGAATTTTTGCTTGATTTCCTCACTGAGATGATTCCACACTGGTAATGGACCTTGACAGAAACATCACCTGGTGTTCGCTGAAGCTGTACTTTGTTCAATCAACTCTCTCTCTCTCTCTCACTCTCACTCTCGCTCTCTCTCTCTCTCCCTCTCAGCCCCTCCAGCCTCCCCAGGCTCTGACTCCCAGCAGTCAGAGCAGTCCGTCCATGCCCTCCTACACCTCGCCCCGCTCGCCGCCCCTGCAGCTCCACCCTCCGCTGGGTGGGACCCCCGCCGGGCCTCCCGTCCAGAACAACCAGCCGGTGGAGTTCAACCACGCCATCAACTACGTCAACAAGATCAAGAACCGCTTCCAGGGCCAGCCGGACATCTACAAGGCCTTCCTGGAGATCCTGCACACCTACCAGGTCACCACCGCCCACTGGTTCACCCTCAACTCAACTCACACTGACCCAGCCTGTCTCAACTGGTGGCTCGCGACCCAACAGTGGGTCCAGTTGAGAAGCTCTGGTCTAAACTGTCACATGGTACAGTGTTGTGGAGGGAGTCTGTCAGTGGCAGCTCTTCACAGAGTCCTCTTCAGTCTTCAGTTGACCACTTTGTGTCCCTTTGTGCAGAAAGACCCTCAGTTACTGGCTGTCATTATTAATATTATTATGGAATCTGCACTTCAGCAGGAACACTATCTGACACACTGTGTTCTCATATATTGTGCATTGTAATGACATTGTTGTGCCATCCCAAAAGTCACGGCTAGATACCTTTTCACACGCTGCTTTGTTTTTTTGGCTTTGCAGTGCAGCGTGTGGGTCATAATGTGGAGTTTGTGTGTTGTCTTGTGTTTCCAGAAGGAGCAGCGCAACGCCAAGGAGGCCGCAGGCAACTACACCCCCACACTGACGGAGCAGGAGGTCTACGCCCAGGTGGCCCGGCTCTTCAAGAACCAGGAGGACCTGCTGTCTGAGTTCGGACAGTTCCTGCCTGACGCCAACAGCTCTGTGGTAACAGCCGACGCCACCTAGTGGACACCTTTCCTCTCACTGGAGGGGAGAACGACCAGAGAACATCATCACATAGAGCACTGTGTTGTTATTGATACTGTGTGTGTGCGTGTGTGTGTGTGTGTCCTCAGCTGTTGAGTAAGACCACGGCGGAGAAGGCGGAGTCGGTGAGGAACGACCACGGCGGCACCGCCAAGAAGCTGCAGCTCAACAACAAGCAGAGGCCCAATCAGAACGGCTGCCAGATCCGCCGCCACCCGGCCCCCGGGGCCACGCCCCCCATCAAGGTACACACCAGTGTGTAGTATAGAATAGAAGCCTTTATTGATCTCACATTGGGGAGATTTGCATCATTACAGCAACAATGTAGTTGATCCTGATTCTTCTTTATGACCACATTCAGATTCTCACAGCTTGTGTTTGCTTTATTTTCTGTGGCTGCAGAAGAAGCCCAAGTTACTGAGCCTGAAGGACTCGTCGATGGCAGAGGCCAGCAAACATGGAGTGGGGACAGAGTCTCTGTTCTTTGAGAAGGTAACTGGAATTCAGTCTCCAGGCCAATAAAAGCAACCGCTGATTGACGGCAGTCAGTTTGAGATTTGTACAAAAACTAAAATCCAGAATCATCAGGAACAGGAAGAGAGAAGAATTGTTGTGATATTGTTTAAATGTGATTGTATTGAATGAACTGAAAAGTTAATATCAAGTCCTGGAGTACGACGCACATCTCATTCTGGACTGGACTCCTCACTCAAACTCTCACAGGTGCGCAAGGCCTTGCGAAGTGCAGAGGCTTACGAGAACTTCCTGCGATGTTTGGTGATCTTCAACCAGAAGGTCATCTCCAGGGCTGAGCTGGTGCAGCTGGTGCTTCCCTTCTTAGGGTGAGTCTGCTGCAAATATCTGCACATTCAGTTCATCCAAGTCAACGCTTCCCACAAAACCTTTGTTTTTGTCTTGCAGAAAATTTCCCGAGCTGTTCAATTGGTTCAAGAACTTCCTGGGCTACCGTGAAGTGTCGCACATGGACACCTACCCCAAGGAGCGGGCCACCGAGGGCATCGCCATGGAGATCGACTACGCCTCCTGCAAGAGGCTGGGCTCCAGCTACAGAGCCCTGCCCAAGAGCTACCAGCAGCCCAAGTGCACCGGCAGAACGCCGCTCTGCAAAGAGGTGAGCGGGGGGGGAGGAACAGCAGAGAACAGCTGGACATCATGGGTGGCGTCTGAGGTTTTAGTCTGAAATGGATTTTAAATCATCTTGAAAAAGAAGTTTGATATAAAGCATAATTTAAGTTGTTAGCGAATACATCACTGAAAATAATTTAGCTTTTTTAATATCATTTCTTATAATTGTTATTATTATTATTGTCATTACATATATTGAGAAAGGGGAGGTAGTTCAGCCTACAGTAAGGTAGGTGGAGGTCAGGCACCTATCAAACTGGTTGCCACCTGCTAGAAGAAGAAGAAGAAGAAAGAGAAGGAGAAGCAGAAGAAGCAGCAGAAGGAGAAGAAGAAGAAGAGACTCAACTGAAGTTTGAAAGTTTATGTGGACTTTAAAAAGTTGAGTAACAAAGCTCAGTGGTTGTCAAGTGGTGAAGTCTCAGGACCCACATTTTTTTTGTTTTCATGAGGTCACGACCCAAAATTCATTTCACATAAAATAAAAACTCCCACTTTCTGTCATGTGGAAGTAAATAAAGGATTGAATTGAATTGTGTGTCCTGCAAAATAAAGGTCCAACGTTTTCTCTATAAATCTGTATGTTGAAATTGCCCAAGAAGCTGCGACCCACTTTTGGGTCGCGACCCACTGGTTGAGAAACGCTGCAATGTGTTGATTTGTGCTGCGACCCTGCCTGTGCTGGATGTACCTGACTTGAAGGTTCCCCAGGACCCTGAAGATGTTTTGTGTTGTGGTGTTCAGGTGTTAAATGACACCTGGGTGTCGTTCCCCTCCTGGTCCGAGGACTCCACCTTCGTCAGCTCCAAGAAGACCCAGTATGAGGAGCACATCTACAGGTGTGAGGACGAACGCTTTGAGGTAAATCCAAAAGTCAAACATCTTCTTCTTCCCCTTCTTCTTCTTCTTGGAAATAAGGAGCCAACACATACAGAGTCTAGACCAGTGGTGGGCCAACTGTTGACCGCGGTGGGCCACAGTGGGGTCTAAAATGTGCCAGAGGGGCCAGAGCAGTCCCACGGTGTTGAGCTCTTTATTGAAATGACTGTGGAAACATGGAGGACATACAGCTGTCATGAATGACCCACTATTCACATCAGTTCTTCAGTTCCGGCGGGCCAAGTTAAAAAGCTCAATGGGCCACAGTTTGCACCTCCTGCTCTATTTTAACCCCTGGTGTTGCTGCTCTCAGCTGGACGTGGTGCTGGAAACCAACCTGGCCGCCATCAGAGTCCTGGAGACGGTGCAGCGCAAGTTGTCCCGCATGTCGGCGGAGGAGCAGGCCAAGTTCCGTCTGGACAACACGCTGGGCGGCTCCTCGGAGGTGGTCCACCGCAAGGCCATCCAGCGGATATACGGCGACAAGGCGGCCGACATCATCGACGGGCTGAAGAAGAACCCGGCCGTCTCGGTGCCCATCGTGCTCAAGAGGTGAGAGAGGAGCTCCGGCCTGTGGGCGGTGGCAGCGCCTCGTGTGTCCACACACCTGCTTCTGTGTAGCCCAGACTGCTGCTGGCAACTTCACATAGAGTCTCTGATTTTGCTGTCTTTCTGTGAGTGTGAATACGAGTGCTGAGACGTCCTGCTTGGCGCAGCTCCCCAGTCTTGACAAAATAAAAATAAAAATAAAAAAAGATGTCCTCTTTGTATACGTGTGTGTGACCTGCTCATCTCCCCACCAGGTTAAAGACCAAGGAGGAGGAGTGGCGGGAAGCCCAGCGAGGCTTCAACAAGATCTGGAGGGAGCAGAATGAGAAGTATTACCTCAAGTCTCTGGACCACCAGGGCATCAACTTCAAGCAGAACGACACCAAAGTGCTTCGCTCCAAGTCGCTGCTCAACGAAATCGAGAGCATTTACGACGAGGTACTTGCATTGCAGTACTCACACATACCAAGTACTTCATAATAAGTACTAATGGAAGTAAATCAAATGAAATACATGGGTGCACTGCTAGTGTGCCTGTGTGTGATGGAGCAGAGTTTGAGAAGCTGCTGAAACCTCTGCTGTCTCTGCTGCAGCGCCAGGAGCAGGCGTCGGAGGAGAGCGCCGCCGCCGCCGCCGGCCCCTCAGGGCCCCACCTGACGCTGACCTACGAGGACCGGCAGATCTTGGAGGACGCCGCCGCCCTCATCATCCACCACGTCAAGCGGCAGAGCGGCATCCAGAAGGACGACAAGTACAAGATCAAGCAGATCGTCCAGCACCTGCTGCCTGACCTGCTCTTCTCCCAGCGGGGCCAGCTGTCCGACCTGGAGGAGGAAGAGGAAGAGGAGGAAGAGGAGGTGGACCTGGAACACGTCGCAGCCAAGAAGCACAACGGCGTCCCGGGTGGCGGCGGAGGCGGAAGCCCGTCCAAGTCCAAGCTGTTGTTCGGCAGTGCGGCGGCGGCGGCGGCAAGGCTGCGCGGCTGCGACGAGGCCTACAACCTCCTGTACGTCAACAACAACTGGTACATCTTCCTGCGGCTGCACCAGACGCTCTGCTGCCGCCTGCTGCGCCTGTACTGCCAGGCCGAGCGGCAGCTGGAGGAGGAGCTGAGGGAGCG
Organism: Thamnaconus septentrionalis; assembly: GCA_009823395.1. NCBI lineage: Eukaryota > Metazoa > Chordata > Actinopteri > Tetraodontiformes > Monacanthidae > Thamnaconus > Thamnaconus septentrionalis. The sequence goes on from CM020513.1 coordinate 18,261,839, forward strand.
CCAGTGGGAGCGAGACGTCCTGGGACTGAAGAAGGACAAGAGCGAGCACCCGGCCGTCCAGCTGCGACTCAAGGAGCCCAGTGAGTAGCACCACGGGGGTCAAGAGGTCAAGGAGTAAACTAGACTGACACACTGGCTCACACTCATCCAACAGCAGAAGAGTGCAGTGATTGATGATGCATTCAGATGAGGGCTGCGACTAACCATTATTTTTGCTGTGGCCTAATCTCTTGATTATTTCTTTTCCATTAGTCTTGATTATCTTCTCTATTTTTCAGCTATTTTATTTGAGAGGTAACTCTCATCAGAGAGACTAACCCGAGACTTCCCTGGCCCCAGTCACCTCCTCCAGCTCATCCAGTGGGCATTCCCAGTGGGACATGCCTGGAACACCTCTCCAGGGAGGCGTCCAAAACAGAGGCCCGAGCCACCTCAGCTGGTTGCTCTCCATGTGGAGGAGCAGCGGCTCTACTCCAAGCTCCTCCTGGGTGACCCAGTTCCTCACCCTGTCTCCGCAGTGCTAGCGTGCAACGCTAGCTGAGATCCACAGAGTTAGCAGCTAATGACTTTGGCTGCTTTATTTTCTGTGAAATGCTCCCAAACTTTAGAAGCTTTGGGCGGGGAGTTTTCCAGCCTGGTCTTCTGTCTGTTCTGCCATCATTTGTTCCTTCTTCTTCTCTGTTTCCTTGCGGGGTGTAAACAACGAGGGACACTGCAGTGGGATTTTATCATTCAGCAATTTAACATGACGGTAGCACAACGCGTCAACGCTTAAAGTTTCGGATAAACAAATTTTTGTTGTGGATTATATTGAGTCATCATTTAGATAAAAGATTCCATCTCTGACCCACCTGGAGATGTTGTTTTCTCACCTTGCATGGTGAGATTGGTGAGATTCTTCCAAAAGGAAATCCATGGAGGTGTTAAGCCCTCTGTTTACAGTTGTCAAAGTTGACTTTTAGCTCTCTGCTGCTTTGTTGGACCTTCCTGGTGAACAGCAGCAGTGTCAGAGGACAGGACACACACCTGTCTGGGAGTGGTGTCGTTGCCCTGAGTGACATCACAAAAGGATGATTACCGCCACTCCTAGTTTTAGTGAGCGCTTTTTGAAAAGTGGGGAAGGCAGGAGAAGTAGAAGATGGTGTTGCTAGCAGGTGTCGCTACGGGTTCGGGTTCTCTGACACGACTTCTTCTTCAGCTCCTTCATCTCATGGCTCTTGTTATCTTTGTCCCCCTCTAGTGGACATCGAAGTGGAGGACTACTACTCAGCCTTCCTGGAGATGGTGAGGAACCTGCTGGACGGAAACATGGAGGCGTCGCAGTACGAGGACTCGCTGAGGGAAATGTTCACCATCCACGCCTACATCGCCTTCACCATGGACAAACTCATCCAGAGCATCGTCCGCCAGGTCAGCCCCCCCCCACCCCCCAATCCAACTGTCTCTCCTCCTGCCCCGGACGGAGACAGAACCTCTGTGGAGGTTCTCAGTCGTCCAGGTGGTCTTCGTGTAGAAGGTGAAGTTGAGGCCACTGGACTTGTTACAATCTTGAAGAAAGCAAAACGTCTTCAAGATTGTAACAACAAGCTCAGTGTACGTTAAGAACAACTCCAGTTGAATTAACTCAACTCACCTTGATTCAACCGGATCTGTTCTTCATGTAGAAGTCCAGTTGTTCTACATTAAGTAGAACAGTTGAATCAACTCGATGGTTCTAAAGTCTGTAGCCAGTCAGTGGCCTCGTCTCACCCTCTCCTCCCGCCCCTCCCTGCAGCTCCAGCACATCGTGAGCGATGAGATCTGCGTGCAGGTGCTGGACCTCTACCTCTCGGAGAGTGCCGGTGGCGCCACAGGTGGGGCGACGCCCACTCAGCCCTCGCGCAGCTCGGCCGAAGGCATCTACCAGCGGAAGGCTGAGCAGATCATGTCTGAGGAGAACTGCTTCAAGGTGAGTTGGGGCCCCAACACCAGGGGGCGCACCAGGATGAGCGGCGGTGGACTGAGCGCCTGATGTGTCTCCGCCTCAGGTGATGTTTGTGAGGAGCCGCGGGCAGGTGCAGCTGACGGTGGAGCTGCTGGACACGGAGGAGGAGAACTCTGACGAGCCCATGGAGGTGGAGGTGAGGCGCTCGGTGTCGACCGTCAGGTTCCGGCCCGTTTCGCTGCTGAACAGAGAGGGAAAAAAATCCAAAGACCGTTTCATTTGTTGAACAAATGCAGAAAGAGAACGACGACACTGTGGAGGCCAATAGGAATCCAGTATTGCAGTGAGGGGAGGTCATTAAAGTCAATCAATCAGTCAACCAACCAACCAATCTGATGATTGGAGTTTCTGCCTCCTCGCAGTAACCAGCAGGTGGCAGCAGACTAATGGCTGATGTCACTGCACTCATGACAGTGATGATTGAAGTCAATGTTCCCACATGCAGATCAATCACTTTGGCAATGTTTAGTTTCTACAACCCTGCTGATGTTGGTGGACTCGTCCACTTCCAGGTGTCGCTTCACCCGTCAACCATCTCATCCACAACATCTCCTCCCACTCTACGTTCCAACATGCTCCACTCATTTTTTTGGTTGCCTTTGTCTGGTTCAGCCAGCAAAAAAACCAGTCGGCGACGACGCATTCAAAAATATAATTTCCGTTGTTATTTTTCCTTTTGTTTGCAGCGTTGGTCTGATTATGTTGGACGCTACTTAAACCCAGATTCCACCACACCTGAGTTGAGGGAGCACCTCGCCCAGAAGCCTGTGTTTCTCCCCAGGTACCAAGACTGAGGAACTGAGCCTCAGCGATAGACTGCTTCTGGGCCAGGTTCTGGACCAGAACCAGTCTATCGCTGGGGCCAAGACCCTGTTGTATTTTCAATGTTTCTTCTGATTTCTTAGCTATAATTTTTCTTTTCTTCATGACTATTTTCCTTCTGCTGCTTTGAAGCCCAATTTGACCCCCTGAACCTGAACTTTCTCTGAACCTCACCACATGCACACATCAGGGCTGCAAAAAAATTGAAACTCTAGCTGCTCCAGAGCGCCACCTAGTGGTAAAAACACTTAGTTGCCTAGCACCAATCTAGGAAGGTCGTAGAGAGATGGGCCATAAATCCACCCGTTCATCGTTTCAAGAGCGACATTTCATGCATTCTGACCTTTGACCTCTGATAAACCTCCAAGTGAGTTATTTCCATTTGTTTGAACAAAATCTAGCGCAAAAGTCAGACAGCGGAAGTAGTGGGGGGGGCTTGAAAATTTTGTATGAGCCAGACGAGACCTTCATGATGAAAAGTTATCCACAAAACTCGTAAGAGCTCCACAGTTTCCATAAAGTGGCAGTACTCTCAAAATCGCCCTAGAAACACCATGAAACTGAAATGCCCCCAGCGGCCACTAGGGTGCATCAGACACGGCAGGCTCAGTCCCTGAAACGCTGCTGGCAGCTTTAAGTTTTTTTTCTTTAGTTTTCTTTTTATTTTTGCCATCTCATCCGTGTGGAGGTCCAACATGGTGGCTGCTCCTCTGACAGTAGCAGCTCCTCGGTCCCAGTGGTGGACTAAACCTGGTTCTGTGGACTGAAGCAGCTTGTGTGGACTTGTGGTCTCACCAGGAACCTGAGGCGGATCAGGAAGTACCAGAAGGGCCGCGAGCAGCTGGACAAGGAGGCGTGCGAGGGCGGCAGGAAGTCCCTGGACAAGGAGAAGATGGAGTGCATGTTCAAGCTCAACTCCTACAAGATGGTCTACGTCTTCAAGTCTGAGGACTACATGTACCGCCGCACCGCCCTGCTCAGGGCCCACCAGGTGGGGTGCTGCCACACTACGCTCTCCTCCTCCTCCTCCTCCTCCTCTTCCATCTCCTCCTACTACTCCTCTTCCTCCTGCTCCTCCTCATCCTCTTCCTCCTTTTCCTTCTCTTCCTCCTGCTCCTCCTTCTTCTCCTGCTCCTCTTCCTCCTCCCCCTCCTCCTCCTACTACTCCACTTCCTCCTGCTCGTCCTCCTCTTCCTCCTTTTCCTTCTCTTCCTCCTGCTCCTCCTTCTTCTCCTGCTCCTCTTCCTCCTGCATTTTGCTTCTCCTCCGCCTCCTTTTACTTCTCTCCTCCTCCCCCTCCTTCTGTCACTCCTCCCCCTCCTCCTACAGGAAGCTTGAGAAGAGTTTTGAAGCTTGTCCTGCAGTTGGAGATGTTGTGTGTGTGATGGTCCTCCTGCTCCACTGAGGTCACCTCAGGCCACCTCTGCTGTTTTTCAGCATCCAACCAAGTTGACCCTGTTTTCTGTCAGAAGCTATCAAGTTTTTTGTTTTTTAAAAGAAAATATGACTGAATTTTTTTGTCGGGTTTTGGTAAAAAAAAAAAAAAAACTTTTTAAAAAGAGAGGGAGAGTCTGGCTGGTTGGAGGTTGGAGGTTCTTGACTTCCTGGTGGTGAAGCAGCTGAGAAAGTGGAGGACGGTCGCACACAGAGAACAAGAAGGAGAAGAGTTCACGTCTGTGTCTGTGTGTGTGTGTGTGTGTGTGTGTGTGTGTGTGTGTGTGTGTGTGTGTGTGTGTGTGTGTGTGTGTGTGTGTGTGTGTGTGTGTGTGTCTCGCCCTACAGTCTCATGAGAGGGTCAGCACGCGGCTGCACAGCCGCTTCCAGGCGTGGCTCAACTCGTGGGCGGAGGACAATGTGGGGGTCGAGCAGAGAGCGGCGAGCGGCCGCTGGCTGCTGGGTGAGGGCGGCGACGGCCTGGTGCCCTGTGTCACCCGGTGCCACCCAGAGGTGCTGCACTTCAGGACCATCAACAAGTACCGGGTCCAGTACGGCCCTGCCCCTGCCCCCAGCAAGGCCCCTCCCCCCAGCAAAGCCCCTCCCCCCAGCAAGGTCCCCTAGTGGTGGCGGAGGGGAGGTTCAGCAGTTTTTAAGGCCACGCTGGGTGCACAGCAGCGCCACCTGCTGTCTGCGGCTGGACGTCACCCAGTTTGAGCAGCATTTTTAGCTGGAGACCTTCTCTCCTCTTCTTCTCCTTCTTCACTGCTACTGGGCCACTGGTGCCAAAACCCTGGAGGAGCTCCAGGAGACCAAGTTCTCCACCAGCAGCCACACCTCCTCCTCCACCTCCACCTTCACCTCCTCCTCCTCCTCTAGCTACACCTCCACCGCCACCGCTGCACCTCCTCCCCCTCCTTCAGTTACACCTCCTCCACCTCCTCCAGTTACACCTCCTCCTTCAGCTACACCTCCTCCTCCACCTCCTCTACCCACACCTCCTCCACCTCCACCTACTCCTCCTTCAACTACACCTCCTCCAGCTACACCTCCTCTAGCTACACCTCCTCTAGCTACACCTCCTCCTCCTCCAGCTACACCTCCTCCAATCAGACGTCCCTCCAGCAGCCACCTGGACCAGACAGACAGACAGACTGGTGCTTTTTTCTACTTCCCTTCAGTTGAGTCTGGACTTGTGACCTCTGACCTCTTGGAGGTGGAGGTGGCTTTCTGTTTTCCTCAGTGCTGCCCCCCAGTGTCCAGGAGGTCGGTCGGCAGACAAGTGCACTTATTCAGCAACAGAGGCCGCACCGCTGAAGTCCCGCCCCCCAAGCTGCCACTCTGCCCCCAGATGGCGCTCAGACTCTGATGAAGCTGCAGTTTGAGCAGTGGGAGCTGCTGGAGACCACAGTCCAGCTGCTGAAAGTCTCCTGCTGCCACTGTGTGTCCACCTTGTTGTGTGTATGTATTATATATAAAGTTCTATCAAACACAACTGCCCCCCCCTCCCCTGAAGCAACAACAACCTTTTTTAAAAAAACTGCCCTCCGCCAGGACACCAGCATGCGTGCGCACACACACACACACACACACACACACACAGAGTCAGTTCTCAGTGTAAATATAGTGTACATAGTCTCAGACTTTTTATGACAGGTGTGTGTTGTTGTGCTCGTTGTTCAACTTTCCAACTCGACTGTGACTTCAGTGATGAATTAAACTAAAGTCAGTGATGTACATGGAAAAAAGGACAAAACCATTTATTACACTTTTTACCAAAGGGAGTTGATTATTAAAAAAAATAGCTGTGCACCCCCCTCCCCCCCTCCACTCCTCCACTCCTTTATGTCGTTTTTTTTTTTCTTTTTAATTTCTGTAGTCAAAATGTGCAAAGGTAGAAAATGTATCCAGGTCTTTCAGTTTTTATATATGAGAAAAAATAACATGTGTTGTCGTTTATTTTTTTTTCTTCCGATTGTGACATTTGGCTGGTATGAAACACACAACACCCTCCCCACACACTCACACACACAGACACACACACACACACACACCCCTCAGCCTATTTTTGATAATGGAAGAAGTCACACAAGCATGATGTCTTTAGTCCCTTTATTTAGACATTATTTAAAGTAATAATAATAAAAATGACCTTTGTAGCCGATGGAAGCTTCCTGGAGTCGTCGAGTGATTCATTGATTTGACTGATTTCACTTCACAGAATAGGAGCTGCTGCTGTTGCAGGGAGGTGTTGAAAGGCTGCACAACTTTCTCACCAGATTTTTACTGTATTGGTTTTGTGAATGTGTTCTCTTCTTGTCCAGCAGAGGGCGCCCCTCACCTGCATCACAAGGAGGCCATTGACCTCGGAGATAAAGAACTATTTTCTGTGGGAATGATGGATATCGGATGAATTCTGTGTTTCTCAGCAGAGCTTCTTCACTTTTTCATCATCGTAGAAAATGTTCCACATCTCCTGAAGTCGTTTAACATTGAACTGAAGATTCACTGCTTCAGGAGGAGGTTTCTGTCTCGGGGTTCAAGCATCTCATCCCTCTCCAAGCGCTTCTTTGGAGTTCCTGCAGGGGACGCTCAAAGCGACCTAGTACACCTACCAATTCAAGAAATGTTACTTGACTTTCGAACAGCAGAGGAATAAAAGCTCAGTTCGAAAAAACAAACAAACTAAAAAGCAGTGTTGGGTTTGATGGTCCCAGTTACCCAGGTGACATGAATTCATTCATGTAGTCATATTTGGTGCTACTGGAGAGCAATGCCACACTGGATCAGAGTCCTCCTGAAAGATGGCTCAAGAAACAACAACCAAACATTAATTCCTACTTTACGAGCAACAATGTTGTCATGTTTAGATTTGTAGTTGTGACTTCAAGGCCTCTTGAACTTTACACTGGGGCTTTGTTCTCTCCTCACCCCTCCCTCCTCCAAAAGCTCTTCTGCATGATTTCTTCCTTGAAGTTCTGCTCTCACTGCTGAACCTGCTGATGACTGGAGACCCACAGAACCAGACAGCCGCTATTGTCCCTCGGCCGCTCTCACCACCCACAGTGCAATGCAATTAACTCGCTGACTGGGAGCCTCCGTCCATCCATCCTGCTGTCGGTCCGTCCTCGCAGGGTTCCAACGAGCCGGAGCAGAGCGCCGCTTTCAGACGGAACGTTCCGCTGCTCCTGAATCTTTGACTCGGGAGGAAAAACAGTTACAACATTGGCGTCTGCTGGTTCTGAGTCTGGAGAAGAGTTCTGGCTCAGTCAAAGAGTTCTGAAGAGTTCTGACTCTGTCAAAGACATCATAGGCGTTGCTGAATGAGGACAGACTGTCCAAAACTGGGATGTATTTTTAGGATGGTGTTTTTTTTTGTAAGTGTGGACAGTTTTGAAGAAGAAGAAGAAGAAGAAGTGTGAAGCAGAGCAGCTATTAATAACACAAAAAGCTTATTTCACAGCTGATTGGTCTTGGGCTACCCATTATTTTAGTATGTCTGTTTAAAATTGTATGCTGTCATAGTACAAGAGTAAAACACAGGTGTAAAGAGTTCAGTAAGTTATAATAAACAGTCCAAAATATGGAGAAGATAATTGTGACTAATTGAAACCAGAGTCAATAGATTGGTCGACAACAAAATAAATGGTTATTATTGCAGGAGTCCCTCACACACGGAGACCATGTTGTCCAGCCTGCAATGCTTCACGGCCTTCACAAATGCAGCTGGATCTGCAGTTCAGCTCTAACATGTTCAAGTTCCTCCATCTTGAGAAGGTCCCACCTCAAGACGTTTTTGTCCGGAGGAAACCAGTCGTGCTACCTTGAGGGGTGACGAGGACAGGAAGTGTCTGCTGACGTTCAGCGCCAATAACCAAAAAAGATCAGCGAGACCAGTAGGAAGCTGCAGCTCTTCTCGCAGCCACGCAGGACTCATTGTGCTTCACCGACTGTCAAAGGTTTGAAACATTCAACAACTCACCATTCAAGTCTGTATTGTCCATCTTCACACCTTTACTGAAGACCAGTCGGATCGGTTCTTAGAGATCCTCTGAACCCGTGGTCGTCAGCTGCTGGAGTCTCAGGACCATAATCACCTTTCTCCTCATCATGGAGTCAAAGTCAATGGGCCAGATCCACAAAATCATTGCCCGGCTTTCGCGCCAGAAAATCCTTGTAAACAGCACTAAAAACAGTGCGTCCTTCCACAGATGGGGCGCTAATGTGAAAAGCGGCGGAAAATTTCCCGAGACACAGGTAGCGGCAGGGGGCGCCACACTCATTTGAATGTATTTAAATCAGCCATTACGCGCAAAATGACACCTTCAATGGAAAGAGGCCTCATTGGAAACAGCAGCAGATCCACAAAGAGTTTGCGTTCACGTCCGCACCGACTGACGACAGACGTAAACACCGCCTGCCAAAACCAGGTGGCGCAGTTTCCGTCTGTCAAGTGTTTCTGGCATCATAGCGACTTTCTCTGATGATGAGGTGTGTATGTATATCTTATGAAATATAAAATTTACACAGTGGCGCAGTGGTTAACGCTGCCGCCTCACAGCAAGAAGGTCGTGGGTTCGATTCCGGGCCTGGGACCTTCCTGTGTGGAGTTTGCATGTTCTCCGTGTGTCTGCGTGGGTTCTGTCCGGGTTCTCCGGCTTCCTTCCACACTCCAAAAACATGCATGCAAGGCCAATTGAACTCTCTAAATTGTCCATAGGTGTGCATGTGAGTGTGAATGGTTGTTTGTGTCTATGTGGCCCTGCGATGAACTGGCGACTTGTCCAGGGTGTCACCCTGCCCTCGCCCTATGACAGCTGGGAGAAGCTCCAGCAGACCCCCAGGACCCTGAGCTCAGGAAGAAGCGGGTATGGAAAATGGATGCATGGGTTCGTTCTTGCCGCACAATCAACCACACTCGTCTTCATACTGCAACATTCCTGACGTCTGCTCAGATTTCTATGTGTTCCACTGTTTATTAATGTTGCTGTTGCTGTTAATATGGGGCGAACATGTTAAACCTCCCCAGAGGATGACACAGACCGGTGTGTGTACTGTGCTTGGGGCTGTGACAATGTTTGGAGAGACGTGTGCGACTGTCTCTTTCTTGGCGCGAGTTCGGGAGAAATCCAGTCTACGTGTTGTTTTTGACCACAGAAATTCAACTTTCTGAGGTTTTCAACTTGAAGTGAAACATCAGACTCAGCTTTCCATGGATTTGATAATATTTGTGGAAAATGTCGTGAAACTTGGTGCCAACATGTGTTTTGTTTTCGCTCCTATTTTTAGCCCGGCGGTTATGGTCGTGTCAGCTTCCTTTTAGTGATGCAGCCGTTTGTTGAAATGTAAGTGTAACTAAATATATCACAAGACTGAAGTCACAGGGGATATCAGAGGCACAAAGCACTCTGGGTAATTCGATGTGGCAGCAAGCCGAGAGACACGCGCATGCAAATACACACACACACACACACACACACACACATTTGATCTTGACCTTTTCATCCTCTCTTGCTTTTCATATTCAGAACATGTCACATGTTCCCATGTTCACCTATTAGTGGAGCAGCAGAATTTATTATCTATTATTAATGAATTTATTGATTTGTTTATTTTGCTGTGTGTTGCTTTTCTCTGTAGCTACATTTGTTTTATCTTTGTCAAGTGTCTGTGAGTGCTGAGAAAGGCACTTATAACTGAAATGTATCATTATGAGTTTACAAAAGCAACAGGTCAAATTGTTTACATTTGAAAGAAAGCTAAAGGATGATAAAATAGACAGATTTGTTTTGATCATTGGCTCCTGTGTTTTCTTTTTCTTATAATATAATGATGATCAATAATAATATATTATAAAAAAGAAAATATTCATATTATCCTGATATGATGATCAATACACACTACTGCACACAAGTAAATGTCCTCTGAGAGCAGCTGTCAACTCTACGGAGCCCCCCCGGTGACATGGATGGAAAAAAATAATAATGTGTGGATTGTCTCGTGCCCACGAGATAACAAACGCGTGGCCACGAGATATTTATTGTTGGGGGGCAGGAAGCAGGAAGAGGGGCCCTGCTCCCACACAGCCAAAGGAGAGAGGAACAAACCAAACAACAACAGCAACAGTCGTTCATTGAGCTCTTCAGCTCATTAGAGGCCCGACTGCAGCAGCAGCCGCCTGCTTCCTGCCCATTGAGCTTCACTGAGGAGGAAACTCCAGGAAATACCAGGTCAAAAAGCAGCCATGACATCACCTCACCAGCAGCCTGGGCACCGAAGCCTGGCAGCAGGCGGACAGCCAGCCAGCCAGCCAGTCATCCAGCCAGTCAGCCAGCCAGTCATCCAACCAAGCAGCTAAAATATTTGATAATAAAAATGAAATATTTTTCAACTTGAAACAAAATGTAAGTACTTTGACCAAGAACAAAGTTTTAAGAAAAATAATTGAGCCATATATTTTTGTTCCATGTTTTTTTTTATTATTATTTCCTGTTGCTGAGCATGGCTAAATGCTACATATGAGTTGATCTGGGTTGTGGACAAGCTGCTGCACTCGGGACACAAACACAAGAAACTACAGGTCAAACTGAGGCCGCACTACCGTTTGTGGGGACTAGATGGCGATGGTTGCTGACGGAAAAAAAACAAGGCGTACGTTGCAGAAGTGGCTAGCTTTGTTAGCGTTGTTAGCGTTGTTAGCGTGGCGGACGGAGTCCCATTGAGTTTCTGACCCAGCGAGTCACCCAAGTTCTGCTGCACTTCACTCGCGGACGTAGATCCGTGTGCACAAAACGTCGTTGGCCCCAAAGATCTGAAGAGGAGACGGAAAGATGGTTTCAGACACCTGACAGACTGGAGAACAAAATGAAAGATGTGATGACAGGGAGCTGATGAGTCGTAACAAGTGATTCACTCTTTTAAATATAACACATCGGATTTTGTCAACGCAACCCCTTGTCTGAGCAAATTGTCCCAAACGATGCATACATACCATCCACTTCCTGTTGGTCACAACAGTCCGTCCACTTCCTGTCACATATTTGGAGATGTTTGTAGAAGCTGCCAACTCCCGTTTGACCCCAGAGTCAACAATCACTGTTTACTGCCTGACACGGTTGGTCATCAGTCCCAAGGTCCTGGTATTCCTGATATTTCCCTCCTCTTCATCCAACAGACTTCCTTCTCAGGGTTGTTGAGGTTGTTATACAACACGTCATTTAAAGCTATTATCATTTTGTATATGGCTGGTCAGTAGTCTTCAAAATGCAGACGTGGCCTGAAAAATCCCAGTGTGTCCGTGACTTGGTTTAAGAAGAGTGTGAATGTGCTGTGATGTGCCAGTCATGTTAAAACAGAAGACTTCATGTCCTCAATCTGGCTGCTGATGAGACTAAAACCCTCTGATTTCTATCCTTCTACCCTTTGCACACCCAGGTGGAAGTTAACCCTAACCTACTAACCCTAACCCTAACCTTCACCCCTAACCCTAACCCTACTAACCCTAACTCTACTAACCCTAACTCTACTAACCCGAACTCTACTAACCCTAATCCTAACTCTACTAACCCTAATCCTATCCCTAACTCTAACTCGTGACTCTCCGTCATTTTTCCATGTTCTTCTCGCCTGCACCACCACTGTGGCCCCCCAAAGTGTTTTCGGACTCAACCAATGAATAGGATCATGCAAATGTTATGGAAATGTGGCCCACTTACAGACAATCAGAGCGCTGCTGTGTGATCTGTAGCCACCCTGTGTGGATTACTTGGGGTCGTTTTTGGAAAGGGATTGATATGATTCATATTCAGCCACTGTTGGTTTTGTGCTGTCGCTCGTCTCAAAAGACAGAAGCTGTGTGAACGAGTCCTTCACCACAGAGAATTTTTTTTCTTAGTGTTTTGGTTGTGCTATGAAACTGACATTACCAACAAATGGTTCGGGACATTAACATTTGACGCTTTCAGCAACTGAAATTGTTTCAAGCTCAATGACACCTGCAAAAGAAATGTGTGTTGTTCCTTTATTTTCTGCTACTGAGATCAAATGAGTGACCAAAGTTGAAACATCCACTATTGCATTTTATAATTTGACCAATATCTAATCTAACCTAATCTAATCTAATCTTAAACTTTACAAAAGTTACTGTTGTTACTAAATTACAGTAACTAAAGATGGATTCAGGCCGGGAAAGCAGAAGCTTTGGAAAATTCTTCTGTCAGACCAGAACCTGGATGGTAAGTTACACAACGCTTTGTTATCCATTTTACAAAATGTTAGCTGTCAACTAGCTAGCAAAAATATTTATTTATTTATTTGTTTGTTTGTTTGTTTTTAAACCGATTGGGCTCTGCAGCTTCCCCTGTTCCCAGAAGCTCCAGGCTAGCATTCAGGTGCTAATGTGATATTGCTTCTGTAATGTGATTTAATATTGCTCAGCTAATATTGCCAATGTAACATCTTGGCTGCACGCATGTGGAGTTTAATGTGATCGCAAAATCAGCATCCTGACAACAAGAAGACGTTTTTTTTCAACTCATAGTGAAAGACTTGAGCCCAGCTGAGCCATTGAAAGAAAAGAAAAGGTGCAAGAGTGAGAGCTGCTGTGCTGGACTGTGATCGTGGTTCATCTGCAGGCCGACCATGGCGTGACCGAAGGGAAAATTGAGGTGAGAAAAGCGACCCAGATCCTCCACCATGAACGCATCGCAGCCTGGTCACAAAGGTGGTGACACGTTGATGGAGCACAAGCACCCCCTTGACTTTGACCTTGACCTCCTCTGGACCTTCAGACAGCTTCTGAGTCTGCTCTTCTTCTCCGCTCTCGGGGGAGGAAGCTGCACAAACATCCTGGGATTATCGTCCCAAACCTCCTGTGTTGTTGTTTGCGAAGGTTCTCAGTCGTCCAGGTCGTCCCCAGAAGGTGAAGTTGAAGCCACTGGACTCTCTTGAGGATGCCTCCAAACGTCTTTAAGATCGCAAAAACAAAGTCCAGTGGCCTCAACTTCACCTTCTACATCTTCCTGTGTTGTTGTTTCAAGCATTCAGAAGACTGAGAGTGGAGCAGGAATTTGCAAATTTCTCTTGGAGATTAATAAAGTATTCATCTATCTATCTAACAGATGATACTACTACTAACAGAGCGGAGCCTGGGAGCGACGTGAGAACCTCCGTCTCCTGGTCTCCAGCAACATCTCTGCTCATCGCTGGCGGGGCTTTGGACCCATTGACTTCTGCCCATATTAATCTTGATAAATTCTCGGGGTATTACTGCAGAGGCAGCGAGGCAGCTTCTCTTCTGCTCCTTTCATTCTCTCAGTGGGGTGGATGAAAGAAAGCTCCCCTCCTTGGGAAAAACAGCCTCGCTCATTTCCTCTAGCAACCAATCTCCAGGGTGACTTCATGCAATCCCTGCCTCCTTTCATTTAACCATTTCTCAAACAGAGCACAGTAGCTGCTGGAAAAGCCTTAATGCATTCGACTTTCAAGTCTCCATGAGAACTGAGCCACACAACACAGCGACCATACAGATCAGCGACCCGTCGGGTTTTAACCTCTCGCCGCCCAGAGTGCAGCTCTAGATGAAGGACCTCGGCCGGTCATGTGACTTCAATCATCTTCAGAGTTCAAGTAACAAACCAAAGCAACCAGTTTCTCCTATTTTAATGGACCGCAGTGATCTATGAGGAGGATTTTAGTGAGCTGATGAGCTGTGACCTCACCAGTGTGAGCTCATCGCCCAGCAGCTCTCGGGACCAGAAGGTTTTGGGGCCGTCGCCGTCCACCAGAGTTTGCTTGCAGTAGATCTTGTTTTCGGTTTCCCAGGTGGGGAAGCTCTGCAGGTGGAGGGACGACAGGAAAGGGAGAAGTTTTATGATGTGTGAAGACAATCCGGGAGCCGATGGCTTCAAAGTGAAACTTCAGATTCAGATTATTTTATTAATTAACAAATTCATTTCACAGTCACCTGTCCATAGCAGAAACACAAGAAGACAAGACAAGGCAACACGATGATGCAGGATAAGACAAGAGATACACACAGTTAACATCCACAGTCAGGTCACCTCAGCAGAGCAGGGCTGGGTGCAAATACAAATCAATCATCACAATTCACTGTTCATTTAGCTGCCTTATGGCTGACGGATAAAAGAATTTGCATAGTGGTTTGTTTTCCTCACTGGCACATAATAATGCCGCCCCAAGGGCACGATCTTAAAATCACTGAACAGAATATGACTTGGTTTAGATGAGATTCTTTCTGCTTTCTGGACCACCCGCATTTTCCAGAGGGAGCCGAGGTCTTCAAGATGGAAACCAGTCATTTTGGAGCACACTCTAGTGATGTCATTCAGACATTTCTTATCCTGCATGATCAGAGCTCCAAACCATCGGATAAAAGAAAAAGTTAAAAGAGACTCAATAAAAGATTGAGAAAAAGTGCGTAAAATATGTCCGCTGATATTGAAGGAGTTTAGTTTCCTCAGCAGGTGGATTCTTTGATTTGCTCGCTTGATGATGCTGTCTGTGTTTTCACATTTCCCCTTTGCTTAACAGCAGCACAAGAGGATCATTTGTCGAAACCATGAAGAAAGTAAATAAAAAAAGAAAAACCTTGTAGTCTGCAAATTATTCCTGACTAATATTTCAAATGACGCTAACAGGATTAGCAGCAGACCTCGACCTTGTCAGCAGGATTAATTTCTGCCAAAGTCAAAGAGTCCAGTTGGCACCGAGACAGTGGAGGCGTTGTCAAAGGTCCTGGCTGAGGTTAGCCATGTAGTGCTAATGAGGGTTAATGGACTGATCCGTTCCATAAGTCCCGGATCCATTAACTGCGCTTACATTTCAAACGTTTGACCGTTTTCACAAACGCCTGTTACGTTAGAGATGCAGGTTGTCGTTTTGTGGAATGTGCTCATGAGGTTATTGGAGATAAAAGGGGATGGGAGGGGGACGGGAGGGGGGTTGGGCGGTGGGTGTCAGGGGTTTGGGGGAGAGGGGGTCTCGGCTTTGTCTCACAAATATGAGCTCAAAGTCAAGACAGAGATGAGAAAATGGTTTTCTGAAGTCCAAGTTACAGTCAAGTTTTACATCTTGAGTCTTGACTGGAAACAGCCTGCAGCTCCTCTCTTGGTTCCAAGCTTCCTATCTGGCTTCAGCTGCCAAACAGGAAGAGGTAGCCGCTAGCAGGACAAAACCTGTTGTCTGTCCTCAGACAATAGAGAAGAGAAAGAGTCGCTGTGTCTCCAGCTAATTTGTAAATTAGTCTTTGTAGCTCGTATTCCACTTGTTTCAGTCAGATTTCAGGGTAAACGCAGTCTTACTGCTCTACTTATCGCAACATCAGCCTTGTCTGCCTTGTCTTTGTCTCTTGCGGACCACAGTGACTCTGTTGTGTCTCCAGCTGTGGGAGAGCAGCTCATTTCCTGCTTGGCTCAAAAGTTTTTTCGTTGGATTTGCCGACGATTCTTGCCTTGGTCTGAAATAACAATTGTTCTCTCTCCGGTCTCCTCGTCTCCTCCTGCGGTGTGAACGCGTCACCTTCCTCATACGAGTCTCTCCTCTCCATCTTTCCCTCCCAGCACTTTCTTCTTGCACCGTTTACTGACAAAATGGGAGATACAGTTTCTCCTCATCGTCTTAACTCAAATCTACCGAGTCGGCTGGATTACAACACTGCTGTCCAAGAAGCTCCAACGTACTAAACTAAGTCTCTCTGAAGGAACTCAGAGTTGTTAACGCACGCACCCATTTGTAAATGTGTCCTTGGGAAGTTTTCATCTCCCTTTTTGCAATACAAAATTGGGGTTAAGCGTTAGTTTGCAGTGTGAAAGTTTGGATAGAAGGTTTGTGTTTCTAGTGAGATGGGAAACAAGCCTGTGCAACTGAAATGAAAACTGTTGCCATGCAGGGTGAATAAGACAAATGCAATTTGTGGCTCCAACACTTTGGATTGCGATTTCAAAGTGCCGCAGACAATATTTTCTCTTCCCTGCACAGGTTTCACTCAGGCTCATTCGCCATCAATCACCAACCTAATGTAACCAGCGGCTGGTGAGAAAACGTAATGAAAGAATTGAGGCGCAGATTTAACAAATGATGCTGCACATTCCAAAGACATTATTTTGCCCTGAGTGTGTTTGGAGGAGCAGCGTGAGAGCATCAGTCCTCCTCTGTCCTCTCTCTCTTCCAACACAGTCTTGATTATTAGCTCATCTGGGCTGCTGACGTTCTGTCAACCACGGAGGAATCACACACAAGACTCTGAATCTTCTTTTACATCCAGGAAAATCCTCCAGTGTCACTCTTTGCTCCTCTCTCAATGTGAAAATGCTCATGGTTCAAATGGTACCATGCAACACCGACGCTAGTTTCTCGAGCAACAGTTAGCCTCGTAGGCTACTTTCTTCCTCTGAGCTTCCTGTGGCAGCTTGCGTTCCATCTAAAATGACCGTTGCTGGTTTAGTACACAAGAGTTTGCAGTTCGGAGACGAACTTGGCAACGTGGATGTGCAAGAGTTCTGAAACTGAAGCTTCAGCTGCTAAGGTTTAGCTCAGGAGTGTTGGAAACTGGTTCTCCGTCAGTGACAGCAGACACCAATCGGTGTCTCACACTCCTTGATTGGTGTGCTGCTGACAGGAAGTGGCTTAGCGCTCTCGCTTCCTGGAGGTGAGAAGAGGCCGCCTGATCTGTGCACGCTGGCACAGACTAGCTTTTTCAACTAGCGCCGCTGCTAATCAGCCCTCTGGCCCTCAGCAGCCACAGATCAGCCTGTGATCCCTTTAAGCGCCGCTGCAGCCGGACTGAGCCAAAACCAGCCTGGGCCTGGTCTGCCAGCCACCGCCGAAAGAGTCAGCCACAACCTCCGACCCCCGACCTCTGACCCCCGACCGACCCTCCGACTCCTGAGAGCAGTCGTCCTGGATTCTTCTGGCTTGTGTACTGGAGGTTTTGTGTACAACCGTTATGAGGACAAAAATTTTCCTCGGCCTTGTCTCACATTGGCAGCGTTTTCCAGTGCGGATGGATTTGAAATGATGGTGATCATGAACGTTTTACATCCACATCAGGGAGGAAACTTCCTCAACAAAGTCTAATAAGTTCAGGGGTCAAAGTGTAAATGGACTGATGTTGGTTTCAGGGATTAGTATTTCAGGTGTGTGCTGTTATGATCAGAGCTGCTTTTTAATTAAATCTACCTGATTGTGGCTTCACAGTGTTTTAGGTCCCAAACCGTGAAAAATCTTTCACTTGTTTTGCTTGCTTCATTTTTTTTTTGTTTTAAGAAAGTGCACAATAAGACACATTTCTGGAAATATGCCCTTTGTGATGTCACTTAATGATGTGGCCACAGGAAAGAAAAATATAAATGTGACGCGGTGTTCTTAAAAAAATGATCATGTGTTTATTCGTTCGTCGTTCTTACGTTGATCTTTCTCTCTGATCACGAAAAGTCCAGCGGAAACGTTTCAGGACAATGGAGGGAAAAAGGCAAAGTGAAAAAGGAAAAAGTAGGTCTGATGAAAGTGAGAAGAATGATGACAGCGGCTGGAAAACACAGCACAACGAGTCAGTGCGACAATGAAATGGCAGATAGCAGAGATAAAACCTTGAATTTTTCCAATTTTAGGGAGACAGTTGAAAAAAATGTTCTTCTGGTAATGTTGCTGCTTCAACTGCCACAATTTAATTTGGCAGCCTCACAGCGGCGAGACGTCGTGTGACCCAACTGCCCACTAGCCAGCATGCCCTAGGGCTCAGCCAGTCGGGACCACGCTGTCTCCTGGGATCTGAATTAGGTCACGTCGTCTCCCCCGCGACTTCTCAGATTAAAGGTGGAGACAAAAAATCTTTTGGCTTCTCTGAATATATTTTTAAAACCTCTCCACCTTTCTGCTTTCTAGTCTGCAAGATTGTCTCAGAGGACACTTTTGAAAAAGGACAAAATCATTTTGATCACTGGATACCCAGAAGTGCTTTATGCTTTCCTGAAAATTCATCTTCAAACCTGCAGTGAATCACTGCATTGATTTTAAGCAGTGTCTGGTTTTACTGTCCCTGCCAGTCCTTCTGTCTTCAGGGTCTCAGCTCTGGCATGAAGGAACTGCAGGGTCTCAGCTTGAACCTAAAGGACGCGTTGACGGGGAGACCTGTGACATCATGAGCACACAGCTGAACCCTGCAGGACCTCCACGTCAGGTCAGGATCTGTGCATGATGGATCACCTGTGATGTCAACAACCCCAGGTCCTGATTCTCACTTTTTTCCTGCCTTATTCTATTTTGATCTATTTTTACCTGCAGTGATGTCAGAGGAGACTCTGGCTGTCAGGTCTTCATTCTTCCTGTGAGGTCACACTGTGAAATAAAGCGGTCCGTCTTCTACCACAGGTCAGAGCCGGACTGGGACTCAACTTTTAGGACTGAGGGCTTTATGTATTGCGGCTAACTGTTGATAAGTCAATAAGCCGCGGTGGGCCAAACACGGGAGGAATTGATGACACGCACGTAAAATGAATCCAGTCTTGTTTCAAGCTTCTATTTAACTGCGTTATTCTTTTATCACATTCAGCTCCAATAGCTGATGGATATCCACTAAAACTAGGAAGAAACAAACTGCAGAAGATTTCACCCCCGACGCTCACCCCACACCAAGCCATCAGAGGCGAGTGCCATTATATAGTGTTGCGGTTACACCCCACACAACAGCGACACACAACTAACCACGTGTCAAAGAAGTGCACTCACAAAATATAAGCATTCTATAGTCACGGCTCCTACAACCTGTTTAAAAAAGTGTCATCAGTGTCAGCAATCAAACACTTGACTTCCTCTGATGACCAGACAGGGGGCGATGTGGTGCAGAGTATTGAGATCAATCAGAGGAGGAAACCTGCTCATGCACTCACAGCTCAGCCGCCTCCTGCTGGAAATATATAGATAGATAGATAGATAGATAGATAGATAGATAGATAGATAGATAGATAGATAGATAGATAGATAGATATGTACAATATATATGTACTTATGTACATTTTTCAGGCACCCTTACTTTTTCTTCGAACTTTTTACTTTTATTCCCTACATGTGTACACAAATATGTGTACTTTATAATCCTTGAAAAAAACTCATTCTCATTACTTTTGTGTTTAAAAGTGTTTAAAAGATGAATTCACTTTTTAATCAGTGTAGTTGCTTGAAGTGGGAGTTACTTGAACTACGCTGCCGTGTAGTCAAATATAAAAGTGGATCATATTTTAGAGTACAAAGTACAAAGAAAATTGAAAATGTGGAAAATTGGTTATTAGTTGTAACAACACGAAAAGTAAAAAAAAAAAAAAATAATATAATAATAATTTTTACTTAAGTACATTTCAGAACCTGTACTTTCTCCTTTGACTCGAGTAAAGGAGTTGAATCAGTACGTTCATTTTTACCAGCGTATTTTTTTTCACAAGTATCTGTACTTTTACTGACGTACAGAATGGGAATACTTTTGCCACCTCTGTATATGTATGTATATTGAGTGTCTTCTGACCTTGCACTTCCTGCCGTCCACCGTCTCCTCGTCGAACTCCTGGCCCACGTGGAAGTTGATCTCGGTGGTTCTGACGCTGGTGGACGTCTTGATGTAGAACTGCTCACCGTCCTGCCGGATCTCCACGTGAGGGTTGGAGGCGGCCGCCACCGCCACCTTCCTCAGCATGGTGTTGACGCCTGGCCACCGCAGAGGGCAGAGGTCAGAGGTCAGAGGTCAGTGGTGTTTCCACTCATGTTTGTCCATTTGATTATTTCATATTTGTCCTTATTCTAATCTGATTGGGCTGGACCGGTTAAGTCATCTGATGTAATAATTTAGAGTGACTCATATGTAATAAAACGGAATTATTCCCAAAATTGAACTGAAACTCAGTTGATTGGTTGGTGATGATGTCACTGATGAGTTGCCACCAATGGGAGCTTGTCTGAGACAACATATGAAGATCAACAAGAGACGATGAACAAATGAAGAACATGAGGCACAGCCATTGATTGTTGTGTTTTACATTCTTTACTATGTAATGACAATTGATATTTCAGTCTTTGGAGGGAATTTCATAGTATTTTGTATTATATTGCATATTTTAATGTCAAACAAATCCAGTTTCAGCCCAGGAGGAATGAAGTCTCTGTGCAAAGCGACAGCAGACACTAAAATTTAGAATATTCCCTCCATCCTGTCCAGACTGCACACCTTCAATCTGGAGGACAGACAGATGGACCTTCATAACAGCCATGAGGAACATGAGGAACATGAGGAGCATGACTAACGTGGCTGTTCCGGAGTGGAGACACCGGAACCTCCTGCAGGGACAGAGCTCTGTGAAACTGTCAGGGCTGATTTGTCCATGTCTGACAGGAGCCCTGTTGATTGGTCCTGACAGCAGGGCTGGCCCCGCCCCCTTCCTCTCACTCCGTCTGAGCTGGCGACACTTTGACGTGTCTAGTTTGGAGCCACCTCTCCTCCTCCTCCTCCTTCTTCTCTCTTCTTCCTCCTCTTCTCCACTTCTCCTTCTATCCTCCCCTCGTTTTCTCATCTTCTCCACCTCCCCTCCTCTTCCTCCTCCTCTTTCTTCTCTCTTCCTCCTCCTCTTCTCCTCCTCTCATCCTCTCCTTTTATCCTCCCCTCCTCTTCTCATCTTCTCCACCTCCCCTCCTCTTCCTCCTCCAACTCCTTCTCTCTTCCTCCTCCTCCCCCTCTTCCTCCTCACCTCTCCTTCTACCCACTCCTCCTCCTCTCATCTTCTCCTCCTCCTTCTACCCACTCCTCCTCCTCCCTAAAACCAGAATCCAGCATCACAATCAGAATCAATGCCCCCCCCCTACACACACACACACACACACACACACACTGAATGACTTGGTCAACGCCCAGACATGAAACCCTCCATCTGAGGTCGACCCCGCCCTTCATCACTGATGTCTTTTCATTGCATTAAATATGGATGAACATCAGCCTCTTTAAAAACAAACCAGAAAATAAAAAATAAAAAATGTGACATCTTCTCTTGGTGGACATTCATCTGTGTGAGGAGAAGGGGTGGTCCGGGCCAGGCCGGGCCGGGCCGGGCCGGGAGGTCCCACTGTCTCACTGTCTGGCTGGTTCATGGCTCAAAGTCCCAAATCGACCCTGGAAGCAAAGTTTTCCTTGGAACTTTGCTTCCCTGAAGCAACTTCTGATCTTTGCACCTCACAGTCCAGTGGAGCCTCAACCGAACCTTCAACAGTCAGTCGGCTTAGCCCTCTGTTTACAGTCTCTCACAACAAATATTATTGTTTCACTTCTTCTTCCTGATCTGAACTGAGCGACAAGAGGACAAAAGGAGGGCGGGGCCAGTCTGTGGTATAGCAGCGCTCTTTGTGACTTCACTAGGGGATGATTTCCACACAACACATTTTCACAAGCTGAAGGGGGACTAAACTACAGACCCCCACCTCCTTCCTCCTTTCAAGTTGGTGTTGCAACCTAAACCTCATGATAGCTTTGACATTTTACATTGAAACTGAGTAAAAATTCACAGATCAACTTTCTTTTATTATTATTATCTTAAATTTGTATTCTCATTCAACAACCTCAGCTGAAAACAGACGCAGACGTCTGACTGACATCTGAAATCAAGATCATTCGTGGGTTTGATGGGAACAACAGGCTGTAAAAAAAACTAGAGGAATGATTCAAACAACGGGTTAAAAGGGGCAACACATGTCAGTAGTTTTTAGTTGGTTTGTTTTTCTTCCTCTCTCACTGGATTTGCTGATCAGACGAACAACATGTTATCATGCAATATGCATTAAGCAGCCGTCCTCGATGGCACAAGCACACCACCACCACCACCACCACCACCACCTTCATCTCCACCACCGAGTCCAGACTCACAGCGAGCCTCACGTCTCTCAACAGGTTCACTGCTGCTGCTGCGCCACAGAGCCCTCAGCCTGTCGGAGGGTCCTGTCTGTCTCAGCCGTCCCCCCGGCGTGACCAAATGCCCAGCAACACAATTGAGTGACCCACTTTAACGAGTCCAGATCAGAAACTCTTCACTGCCTCATCAGTTCAGCAGCAGCTGAAGAGAAGACGGAGATTAGAGCACCCTGGCAGCGCACAAACACATGCCCTACTTAAACGCTTAACATGAATAATGTTGTGCCCCCCCGGAATCCTCTCTCACACCGCACCCCACCTCCCCACCTCCCCACTTCCCCCGCCATCATGTAACAATACCACGTCTGTTTGGGCAGGAATTCAACATCCACTGTCTCATATCTCCAGGAGGACCGAGAGGCTCCCCTTCAGCAACATCTCCCACTGCAAGACCCCAACACTTCCACTTCTTCTTCCTTCCTTTCTTTTTTATTTCTTTCTTCCTTTTTTTCTCCTTGGGAGCTCCTCTTCTCAACAATGCCGCGTTGTTGGGAGTCCAGCGCAGGCAGCATTCTCCAAGAACAAGAAAAGCCCTTTTCTGCCTGGACATGATGGATTGTTCACCTCATGCAGGGATGCAGCGGGAGAGAGACAGAAGGGGAAGAAGGATGAGAGGAGGAGGAGGAGAGGAGGAGAAAGAGAAGGAGGAGGAGAGGAGGAGGAGAGGAGGAGAGAAAGAGCAGGAAGAGGAGGAGGAGGGGAGGTTCTTACCCAGGGCTTTGAGAAGTTCATCAAAATTCTTGCTGCTCTTCATCTTCCAGGTGCCGGCAAAGTTGGGCATTTCTGCAGAGTGTTTGCTGCTGCTGCTGCTGCTGTGACTGCTGCTGCTCCTGCTGCTCCTGCTGCTGCTCCTCGTTGTGAAGCCTCTCTGTCTCTGTGCTTTTGTCCTCCTCTTCCTCTTCCTCCTGCTCCTGCTCCTCTGCTCTGTGTGCTCCTCACTCGCTGTCGCTGCTCCGGCGTCTCGTCGGCGTGCTGGCAGCAGTCGGCATTTTATAGCGATGGAGCAGCAGCAGCAGCAGCAGCAGGTCCCTCCCCCTTAAAGCTGCTCCATCACTAAAGCAGCAGCAGTAGCAGCAGCAGCAGCAGCAGCAGCAGCAGCAGCAGGGAGGAACAGTTTTCATTTTTCATTTCTTTCACTGTGTTGCTCCAAGGGCCGAGAACGTTGATCTGCTCAGAGCTTCTGGAATGTCCTCCTCCACTTCACAGCTGCTAGAAGGTCAGAAGACATTTTCACTCTGTTCTTTCTCACAATTTGATTGCATCAAGTCTTTCATACTGGACCTTTATGGTATTTGTAATGTAGAATGTTTTCACAGAAGTTG
Source organism: Thamnaconus septentrionalis (assembly GCA_009823395.1). NCBI lineage: Eukaryota > Metazoa > Chordata > Actinopteri > Tetraodontiformes > Monacanthidae > Thamnaconus > Thamnaconus septentrionalis. Next base: position 18,285,360 of record CM020513.1, read on the forward strand.
CAGTTCATCAGTCTGAGAAATTCAAGTGGACTAATATGAACTTTCATTTTCCCACCATGTTGTTCTGGTTTGTTCACAGAAAAAGAACATTGTGGAGATTAAAAACAATACCCAAGTCATCATCAATTATGCATTAAAGAACAATCAGATCCTTCACATTCCTTCCTGTCATGTCAAACGATTTACACATTAATGTGCATGGAGACGTTGGGATTGAAAAAGTGGGCAACAAAGGAGGGATTTAAACCTCTTCGAAACTGACGCCACAGTTTTAAAGTTTTGCATGAGTCGTTTTTATTGGCCCAAAGTGGGCAGACAGGAAGAGATGATTCCCAGATACAAGGACAGGCTCATGGACACGTCTGGAGAGAATATTTGAAATGTGAAGCAGAACAAGTCCAGTTAGACCAGAGCAGAAACACCCATGTTCCTCATTGCAGGGAACTGACTTTGGTGTTCAGAGTTTTGATTGGACAACAAAAGACAAAACATCTTGTTCAAACCGATCGATTGTGTAACTGTGGTGATGACAAAAACATGATTCCGTGTTGTTTCATTTAAAACCTGTTTCTACAGTCTGGCACATCAAACCTTTTCCTTTTCATTTTCCAGGACAAAACAGCAAATTTATGGGGAAATAATTGCACAATGAATGAAAGATCAAAATTGTAGGATTTGTAATTAATTAAATTTTGCAATTGGTTGAGCATGTATTGTGTAATAGTGATTTTATTATCGACACACAAAAACACATCTTTGCAACTTTTTAAGTGGCACAAGGTCATACTTTATTAAACCGATCATTAATATGTATTTATGTTTCAGGTTAATAAAAAGGGAAAAGAAAAATAATTAAAGCTGCAAGCAGCGTTTGCGGGACTGAGCCGCCGTGGCCGACGCGACCCCCGACGACCCACGACGACCCCCGACGTGGCCGACGCGACCCCCGACGATCTCCGACCCCTGCCGTTGCCGACGCGACCCCCGACGACCCACGACGACCCCCGACCCCTGCCGACGCCTGCAATTGCCCCACGACCTCTGCCGACGCCTGCAATTGCCCCACGACCTCTGCCGACGCCTGCAATTGCCCCACGACCTCTGCCGACGCCTGCAATTGACCCTCGTCCTCTGCCGACGCCATCTGCTGAAAGAAGTCTATGCAAATGATGCAGATTTTTTCAAAGTTTTTTTTTTTTTTTTTGGAACATGTTGTCAAATCTAAATTATAGGCCTTAAGGAGACAAAGACGTGGGTGTTTGAATGACGTCTGTATGACTTCCCTAAAGGAAACTGCAGCTATTTATGTCTGTGATCAGAAAGAGGGAGAAGTGGTCTAATTAATCATCATAAGCCTGTGTATGGAAATGATGCAGATTTTTCACCTGCATTGTTTTATTTTGTTGGTTTGTTTTTTTGAAGTGGCTGTAAATTGTAAAATAAAGGTCTTGATGAGACAAACACGTCGGTGTTTGAATGACGCCTGTAGCACTTTGGTGAAGGAAACTGCAGCCATTTGTGTCTTGAGAATGTTGGACAAGAGGTCTAATCATCATAAGCCTGTATATGCAAATGATGCAGATTTTTTTACCTGCAGTCTTTTTGAAGTGCCTGTCAAATGTAACATATAGGCCTTGATGAGACAAACACGTGGATGTTTGAATGACGTCTGTAGCACTTTTGTAAAGGAAACTGCAGCCATTTACAGTATATGGCTGTTGAATAAGAGGGAGAGCAAGAGACAGGCGTGAGGGGCTCCCAACCTGCAGCAGCAGAGGTAGCGCCGCTAGCTCCGTTAGCTCCGCTTTTGCAAGCATGGACATCTAAGCTCAGAACTCCGCCATTTCAGCGTCTACAGGAAAGATATTGGTATCTACCTTTAGCTAAGAGCTTCAGCTATCTAACTATGTATAGTTATGCGGGGTGTGAGTAACGGTGTAGGCGTGGTTAGTGAAAATACGATCTTCGTTTTTTTTCGTTCAGGCGATCTCAAACAACTCGAAATATTTCACTTCCTGTTTGTTGGATTCCAAAATTAGAGTGTACGCGACGTAGAGCTTGATGAGACGAACGCGTGGATATTTGTTGCACCAATTTTCGATGTTCCTAGAGGGCGCTAGGTGCATTTTTAGTTTTTTGGTGTGTTTTTAGGATTTTGGTCAGTTTTGACATGCATCAACTTTAAAGGGTTATAAAATGAAAACGGTGCAACGCATCCGGACCATTCTTTTTACGTTGACCTTCTGAGAGTCTAGTCTGTTTAATAGAAAAGGTTTGAAAGTTGCAGCATTGACGGTTAGTTGAGTACTGTCACTCTGGATGATTTCAAAGAAGTGGAAATAGCTAACTTCCGGTTTGTCAGGGGTCAAAGGTCATCATGTCAGAATGTAGGTCTGTATCCAAGGAACGCGTGGGTTTTCGTCCCATGTCGTTTCGACCTTCCTAGAGGGCGCTAGAGGCATTTTAATTTTGTCAGGGGATTTTGAGCAATTTTGGTCGATTTTCAATGTGCGTCGACTTTGAGGGCCATTGAACGAAAACGTTGTGAAAATTGAAATTTTTTTTTGATGATTCCGTGGATTGAAGGTACAGTCCATGTCATACTGAATTTTCAAGCCCGTCGGACTTGCGCTTTCTGAGCCTTGTATTTTCACTCTTTTCCAAACAAGTGACGATAGCTCACTTCCGGTTTGTGTGGGGTCAAAGGTCAGCATATCAGCAAATAGGTCTGGATTGCGCGCACGCGTGGGTGTTGGCCCCATGTCTCTACGACCTTCCTAGAAGAAGTTAGTTTTTAACGTGAAATCAAAAAAGTGGAAATAACTCACTTCCTGTATGTCGGACGATATAAGTTAGAGCGTACGAAATGTCGGGCTTGACGAGACGAACGCGTGGAATTTTTCCCCATATTTTTTCGACCTTCCTAGTGGAAGCTAGGCCCATTTCAAATTTTTGGACGCCTCTAGGGGGCGCTAGAGAGTGGAATTTGGCCTTTTTCTCTTAATTTTATCAAATTTTTCGCCAGTTTCTACCTATGTGGCGGATTTAATTCGCATATTTTATATGGTGAGGGGGTCAAAATGGGGAAAGAAGCAGCGAGGAATGTGTAAATAATAATAATAAGAAGAAACATTACAAATACAATCGAGTCTTCGCCTTGCGAAGACCTGCTCTGATATGAGCAGGCCTTCGCTGAGGCTCAGTCCCGAACTAAACAGCGCTGTTCCTCCAGACCGCTTGAGGCACTATTGCTCATCCTACCTTATCGACCGACTGTTGTCCGACAAGCGAAGGAGAAAGCGGAAGTTACGTCAATGTTGACATGGCGCCTCACTTGTAAAGCAGCGAGCTTTGGAAACTCCATTAGGTTGTTGTTCTCCACATTAGCGGTATGTGGCCGTTTTTCTCAATGAGTGATGTAATGACAGCAAACAGTGATCATGTCTTTGCCACTAAAGTGTCTTTTAGCCGTGACTCCAGTGACGGTCGCGGCTTATTATTGCATAGCAGCATTAACTGCGCTACAGCCGTTAGTAGCGCTAACTAGCAGCGCTAACTAGCAACGCTAACTGGTCAAAAAAGATGCAATTTTCCTTTTCAGTGATAAATATGTGTTCAGGTATTGACGTGTTGGTGTTGCACAGTGTCGAGAGTCACGTGTTCAAGAAACGGCACCGTTTACTTCGTGAAGACATTGGCTTGCATACGAATGCTGTATTCATACTTTCCCATGTAATATACATGCGTGTTACAGCGAGTGACTTAAAACCAGGCAGTTTTTTAAACGGACACAGTCCATCTGTGGAACTATAAGCTGTGGACACTCAGCAGACTCGGTTTAGTTTGGTTTGATTAGTTATTCAACTGGGCTGTTAATTGAATGTGAAGTTGGTTCAGTTTCCCCCAAAATGACCCTGGTCAGTGCAGCTGGTAGTCAGTGAGATCTGCGCTGTTGCAATAAATACACACAATGAATACACTTTGTTGTTATTTCCAGGTTTAAAAAGTCCACTTGGCTCTTGGACACAAAGGAGCAAAATATGAGCACTCAAGTAAGCAACGTCTTCACTTACTCATGACTTTCAATACGGTTTAAGAGTGAAAGATTAATATGAAATATGTGTTTTGATTTCAGTACAGTATTCTCTTCAAGCAAGAACATGGTGAGTTGCATCAAGAATTATTCCATTCAACGTTATTTAGAATATTTTTAAAGGTCCCACATTCTGGAAATATCAAATGTGGAGACATTTCAGTCTTTCTGCTTTTTCAATGGAGCTCCTCAGAAAGTAGAGCAGTCCTTCCTTCCTCCACATGTTGCTGCTTTCACCACTGGACTGCCCAGGGTTCAGGACAATTATTACTTCACAATGAGAGATAATGACAAGGAGACGTTGTGTCATTCAGACTGTCTGAAGCTTCACTGATGTGTGACATGTGTTTGATGTGAGCTGGTCCTGGACCAACAGCTTCCACTCACTCTGTGTTGTGTCTCTGCTCAGCCCACGATGACGCCATCTGGACGGCAGCGTGGGGCAGGAGTGAAGCAGACGCATCAGAAACCATCGTCACTGGTTCACTGGACGACATGGTCAAAGTTTGGAAATGGCAAGTGACCACATTCTGTGACAACCTTTTTAAAATGCTGCCCTCTGTTGGTTCTATTGATAAGCACATGTCATCATCAATCTCATGCTAATCGTACAGTTTCAACCAGGGTTAAAACGTCTCTGTGTTCTGCCTCTGTGATGCCACTGTGTCCTCCGTCGTGCAGGTCGGACGAGAAGCTGGAGCTGCAGTGGACGCTGGAGGGTCACCAGCTGGGTGTGGTCTCCGTGGACATCAGCCACAACGGAGCCATCGCCGCCTCCAGCTCCCTGGACGCTCACATCCGCCTCTGGGACCTGGAGTCTGGAAAGCAGATCAAGTCCATGGATGCTGGACCAGGTAGGAGCTTCTTACCGACTGCCGTGCACTGTGATGATCAGTCAAGTTGCACGACTGCAGGGGAGACAGTCTGGCCTGGCGTGGCCAAACTACGGCCTGTTAAGCTGTTTAACATGGCCCTCTGAGCTTGAAGCAATGATATTAACAGTCAGTCAGTCATCAAACAGCTGCATCTCCTCCGTGTTTCCAGTGTTTGCACAGTCATTTCAATAAAGAGCTGAACACCCTGGTGGTTCTGGATGGTTCTGGGTGGTTCTAGGAGGTTCTGGGAGGTTCTAACAGCTAAACATCCTGGTGGGCCTTCAAAGACACTGATTTGCTTTGCTTCATTTTCCATTGACATTACAGCAACATGTTTTCTCCATAATATCCCAGGATAGATTGTTTCCTCCTATGAGGTGGCTCACCAGAACACTTCATCCATCTGCTGCTGCTCCGCTACCCCCCTCTAGAACCCTCTGTGGCCCCACCAGTCAAATAGTTTGCCAAGTTGACAGAAATACAACCAGAATAATAGAATTGTCAAATAATCAGCGTATTACTGCTCAGTTGTTCTCTGTGTTGACCCCCATCAGCCCCCCCCTCTTTAACCGCCAACCACTGCCACCCCCGTCCTGAACCCCCAACCACTGCCCCCCCCCACAACACCGCCCACCCAGAGGTACCATCTCTAAATGTCACGTCACCTTCCATTAGTGACGCTCTGCTTCCCCCAGTGGTGGCTGTGTGGTACTGGATAGAATGCCATCATAGAGGCCTTCATTAATGCCATGCTGGGGGAAATCTACATCATTACAGCACCAATATTGTGCAAATAGAAGGAAGATTATATTAACTGAAAAGAAATATAGAAATGTGATGTAACGAAGTATTTATAGGGTAAGAAATGAAAACCCAAACAAACAGTTGGAATATTTCCAAGTGATCTCCATTATACTGACGGATCAATCAGGGTTTTATTGCGCCTTAGTGAAATGTGAATGGTTTACGAGAAATGTTTTATTGAGTGCAGTTGTGCGGGAATGACCTGCGGGGGGCGCTCTGAGGGCGCAGCAGTCTAGAGCTGCTCAGGCTCCCCACAGGGTGATGCTCAGGGGTGGGAGGTGCTGCTTCACTTATGTTGCCCACTTGTTCAGAGTGGAGCTCACAGACGTCTCTCTGGCCACATGTAGCATAGTTAGCATGTAGCATTGGCTTGAGTTGAAGGAGGCCAGTTAGTGCGATTGGCTGTTGGGCCCCCTGCTGTCCACGAAGACGTCTCACTCTGTGACTGTGTTGCTGCCAGTGGACGCCTGGTCGGTGGCCTTCTCCCCCGACTCCAAGCACATCGCCACCGGCAGCCACCTGGGAAAAGTCAACATCTTCGGCGTGGAGAGCGGCAAGAAGGAGTTCTCGCTGGACACCCGAGGGAAGTTCATCCTGAGCATTGCCTACGTAAGCAACCAGACTCTAGACAGTCATGTGTCAAAGATCCAACAAGTTCATGTGTCAGCTGCTGATAAGTCAAGTCGATGCTGAATGGCAAAAAACAACAGTCACACAACAATTTAGATTAACACTGTAGACAACCATTCATATACACATATACACATATGTAAAAGAAGCACTCCATTTTTTTTCAAACACTAAAGAATCTCACCATTCACAAAGGTACTGATATCAAACAGTATTTGGAGTGTTGAAACAAGTGTCAACGTGACTGAAGTGTGAATTCAGTGTGTTTACAGTGTGTCACTGTGCCGGCAGGTTAACCCTAACCCTAACCCGGCAGGTTAACCCTAACCCAGACCCCTGCAGTCAGGTAGTCGGTGTCACAGCAGAGACCTGAGAAGTTTTTAGATCAGCATTTCTCAACTGGTGGGTTGCAACCCAAAAGTGGGTCGTGGCTAAACATGATTTAAACACCAGCCTTCTTATTTTTGTGGATTAAATTTGGGTCTGTGCAACTTGATGACGAGCAGAACCCCCAGTTGAGAACCAGTGTTGTGTGTCTCTGGGACCTTCAGTCAGTGGTTTCTTGTCCGTCCTCAGAGTCCTGATGGAAAGTATTTGGCGAGCGGTGCCATCGATGGAATCATCAACATCTTTGACATCGCCACTGGGAAGCTGCTCCACACGCTGGAAGGTGAAGCCTGCAGACACTGAAGTGGAGGTGCTGGTGTGTGTGTGTGTGTGTGTGTGTGACTGTCTCCTGTCCTGCAGGTCACGCCATGCCCATCAGGTCGCTCACCTTCTCCCCAGACTCTCAGCTGCTGGTCACAGCCTCCGACGACGGCTACATAAAGATCTATGACGTGTGAGTTCAGCCACACACTGGGCGAGGGGTGTGGGGGGGGGACAGCGAGCAGGAAACCACATGACAGCCAGTCCATCAACACAACAACAACAACAAACAATAGTTGGTTGATGAATGAGTGGTGGAGACACTGTTGAAGTGTGAGCCCAGAGATCATCATCATCATCATCATTATCATCATCATCATCATCATCAGTAGCTGTGGATTAACTTGGCAAAGCTTCCTTACTGCTGGTCAATGAATTCCTTCACATGAAACCAAGTAGAAAGAAACTGCAAGGAAGAAAAATGAATAAAACGCAGTAAAGCAAACAGTTGACCCGTTGGCAAGGAGGGAGAAGCTAGTTAGCTAGTTTGCTCTCACCCGCTGTGTATACACACACTCACACACAAACTCCTTCTTGCTTAAAGAATGCAAAGTGTGAAAGTGGGTTTGTGAAGCGGCGCTGCAGTCAGACTGGTGGTGGGTGGCTGAACTGCAGCTTTTCAATTGGTTTTGAATGCAGTGGTGACCAAACTCACTGGAAAGCAGCTGTTGGATGTTGAGACTGATCCACTGGTCTGCAGTGAGCAGCAGAAGTTGAGGTTGTGTTTTGTGCTGCAGGCAACACGCCAACCTGGCAGCCACGCTGAGCGGTCACGGCTCCTGGGTCCTCAACGTGGCCTTCTCCCCTGACCACAGCCACTTTGTCTCCAGGTTGGACCTCCCTCTGTCTGTCTGTCTGTCTGTCTGTCTGTCTGTCTGTCTGTCTGTCCACCACCAGCTGCTTCCGCTGGTGAAGCTCTGAGTCAGTTTGATGAAGCTCACGTCCTCCTCCTCCTCCACAGCTCGTCAGACAAGAGTGTGAAGGTCTGGGACGCCGCCTCCAGAACCTGCATCAACACCTTCTTTGACCACCAAGATCAGGTGACCTCAAGGCTCTTCTCTGATTGGTTGATGTGTTGATGGAATCAGCTGCACCACCTTCGTTGTGAAATGACTGAGAAATGTTGAGACCTTAAGATTGAAATATCATTATATTATACTTCATTATTATTATTATTTTCAGACATTTCCAGTGGACAGTGAACTGGTCCCAGTGGTCCCAGTGGATGGTGTTGCCTCTGTGTGTAACATTCCTGTGTGTGTGTGCAGGTGTGGAGCGTCAAGTACAACAGCAGCGGCTCGAAGATCATCTCAGCTGGAGACGACCGAGCCATCCACATCTACGACTGCCCCATGTGAGGCTGCACTGTGTCTTCCAACCAGACTGGGGGGGCTGAGGGGTCGGGAGGGAGTGGAGGGTGGGGGGGGGCAGTGAGGGATGAGGGAAGCGGCTGCGGGGTGAAAAGCTGTTAATGTCATTCATTTTTTGCACCGGCTTACAGTCAAATAAAATGGTTCCTTTTGTACTTCAGTCTGGTGAATTTTTTCTGTTACTGTGCAGTGGTGACAGAATTGAAACGGTGTCACATCTCACACACAACCTTGAGTTGTGTGTGAGATGTTTTTAGCTGCTGCCGTCACGACTTGGCTGCAACACGTTTGACGAAGAACCTGAGACCGAGTTCAAAGTACAGATTTCTAGGGCTGCTTCGATACGTCAACGTCTTTAAATACACAAGTTTTGCGTCGACGTGTCCAACCAAAACAAAAACATGGTGGCAGCGTGTGAGCAGCAGCAGCAGCAGCAGCAGCAGCAGCAGCAGCAGCAGCAGCAGCAGCACCCGAGCTGTAGTTTTCCCACCGGACTGATTGACTGACAAATCATGGGAAAATAATCGATAACAGAAAGAGATAAACGTTTGTTATTAAAAAAAAAAAAAAAAAAATCATTCGATTCATCGATTAATAATAAAAAAGATGATTTAAAAAAAATATATATATTTTGCCAACTCCTACAAATTTCTCCTTTTCTCTGGTTGGTGTGAAGATGTTAAACTCTGGTGCTCCCTCTAGTGGTGCAGCAGCTGTAATAATTACTTCCCCTGAATACTTGAATAATAATTCCAGCCAATGGTTTACAATCTTTATTGCTTCCCATGACCTCATCAACACATCACACCCTGTACTTGCACAACTCTGATATTAAACACACAGCAGCTGCAAGGTACATAGTAGCACCTGCTCCTGCTGCTCCTCCTCCTGCTCCTCTCCCACCTCCTCTCTCTGCTCCCACCTCCTCCTCTCCTCACGGAGCAAAGGTCACATCAGGGTCCTTTGCAGAAATCAGCCCAGCGGCTCTTCAGCCTCATTTGGGATGAAACACACACAGTGTTGTGTTGTGCACAATAAACAACTTCATCACCAACAGTGGAACGAGCTCTGTGTTGTCTGGCAGTAAGGAGCTTTTTTTTTTAAGCCTGTAACATGAGTCTTTGTAACGTTGATGTGTCTCACACTCCCCCTGGTGGCTGGTGATGACACCTGAAGGCAACTTGGCAGTGCAGTCACGTCTGCAGCTGCTGTGTGTAAATGTTCCACGTTGGATAACGACAATTAGAATACACAATGACACAGCTTCTTAACAGTATTTGACCTTGACCTTGACCTTGTCGTCCATGATCCAGTTGAGCAGGGAGAGAGTTTCTCCCATTGGCCTGATTGGCTCAAGTTCAAAGATAATTGATTCTTTTAAAGTGACACAATGTGAAGAAAGTATTTCCAGCAGGACTGAACAAAATGAGGCAACTTGCAGAGCCCTCGTTCTGGACCCCAGCAGTTATTTATGTACGCTGGTCATCTAATTTAGTTCTAACATTCTAGATTTTAAAGATTTGTATTTTACAATTCAACCGCACTTTTAAAATTTCATAAAAAGAAGGAATGAATTAGTCTGTAGTTCCTGACACTCAAACTAGATGTTAAACTGCTCCTTTGTGCAGTGATTTCTCTCAGTCCACTGGAATGCGCGCACACAGACACACACAGACACACACACACATCCGTCTCTGGAAAACCAGGCTTTGATTCCAAATTTGGCACAATTAGCAGTCAGTCATTGCTCTGGAAACAGTCCTCTAAAATATCAACTTGAATTCATAGTGAAGAACATTGATTTCAAAGAAAGAAAAGAAAAAAATAAAGAGAGGAGCCCCAAACCAAGGCTGCAACTCTGCTGAGACTGTGTTGCGTTCACTGGCAGTTGTGTTTGTTGTTCTTTTCTGTGGTCTGTGTGTTGTTAAAAGCAGTGAATCCAAAATGGGGTTTTAGGATTTTTTTTTTGGAAATTTGCAACTCACCTTCAGGAACAAAGGTCTTTTTTTATTGTTCTTAAAATTAAAATTCCATTCTGGACTCAGGAAGACGTAGGTCATGTGACGGCTGTGGAAACACCTCACTGCTACTGCTGCTGCTCCAGTGTGTCAACTCCAGGCTCCTTAGTCCAACATGGCTTCACGGCAGCCAATCACGTCAGCGCAACACAGTTCAACTACAGGACGCTGCGGCAAACTACAACTCCCCCTCCTCCTAGGGGCAGGCAGCAGGGGAAACGTCCCAATGTCCCTGAAGTGATCCGGCTCTCACCAGTGTCTGCTGTGGATGAGCTCGGCCCGCAGGCTCAGCCTCTTCAGGGTCTCGTAGCCCAGCACCACCAGCAGCGAGGTGGGCAGCGAGGACACGATGCGGGCCGACAGCCCCTTGGTCAGGCCCCGCCCCCCCTCCTCCCGCAGCAGCTGCCTGAAGGTCTCCACCACCGACGAGCGGCCCTCCACCTACAACACACAAACATCCAGTGGCTGATTTACAAAGATACATTTTAAACCAGTGGTTGTCAGCTGGTTCCCCAAAAATGACCCACTTCCACTTTCAATCACATCAAGTCAATCAATCATTGAAATGACGGAATTCAATTGTGTGTTTTGCAAAATAAATGCCCAACATTTTCTCTGTAAATTTATATATTTGAAAATCCATTTTTTTCTAAAAAGAAAAAAGAGGGGGGCGGGGGGGACTGCCCACGAAGCCGCGCCCAATCAAAACAGGCCACTTTTGGGTCGCGACCCACAAGTTGAAAAATGCTGATCTAAAAGCTTTCGAGGTCTCTGCTGTGACAACATCTGTAACAACATTTGCAGAAGAAAATACAGGAAGTGTCACTGCAGCTGATTCCAGCTGAATCTGCTTTGCACTGAATCTGAATATTATTGCAGGCAGAAAATGTTAACTAGTTCTGCATCGTCAAGGAAAACAAATGGTGATTGGTTATTTTTGCACAAATTGGGACTTGGCAACTGGAACACAACAGAAATGGAATAAAAATGATATGTTTTTATCCATAAGCTTGATAAATGGACACTATACAATACTATACAAGATATAATGTAAATATCTTGTTTTTTATTATGATTACATTATAATTATTCTTGTTTTATTTTATTTTTTATTAATATAATTTTCCTTCTTTTGCACTGTATTGTTGCTGTAAAGATGCAAAGTTCCCTAGGACTTAGGACCTAAGACTTCTATTCTATTCTATACGATACATTATCATCACCACCACCACCAGGTGTCGCTCTACCTGCACCCTGGCTCGGACCACGTCCATGGGGTTGGTGATGGTGGAGGCCGTGGCCGCTGCCATTGGTCCAGCCACAGCCTGCAGCAGCAGGTGAGGACACTGACTGGGCGCCATGACGGACAGCTGCTCTGTGAACAACAACAGCATAGAATAGAATTGATTGTCTTCAATGATGCCAAATTGGGAAACTAAGAAACAAACATCAGGTCAGTGCAGCAGCAGCAGCACTTCTGAACAACAAAATTTCACTACAGTTGCAATAAAACACATATTTATAAACACTTATGATATTTTGTAACACTTACAGCGATATGTAAATGAAGTGTGTATATATTTTATTTGGTTTCAATCCTTCTCGCTGCATCTACTTGCTGCTAGAACAATGCAAATGTCCTCAGTGTGGGATCAATCAAGCCCTTCTTATGCGTCACCCTGAGGTCGACTTACCGGTGTAGAAGTGATAGAAGGGCCACCAGAGGGCGCTGTTGGGGATGTAGGTGAGCAGCGAGGCCACGTAGCCTCGGTAGAAGCCCCTCAGGCCGTCGGCCGCGAAGATCTGTAGCGTGATGTCGCGGGTCTGGCCGAAGGTCGGCCAGCCCGACGCCGCTAGCGCCATCTTGGGTTTGACCTTGAAGCGGGTCAAGTGTTGACCTTGACCCTGCATCATCAGCTGCTGCGACACCACGTCTACGGGCACGGTGATCGTCTGGGCCACCAGGGACGCCGCCCCCCCGGCCAGCACCGACTTGAGCGTGTTACTGGGCCGGTACTGGGAGACGTACTGGCGCACCAGCTCGTAGGTGGTGATGTAGGCCTGGCCCGACGCCAGCGTCAGCGTGTTGAGCAGGAAGCCCCGGTACAGGCCCCGCACGCCCTCCGCACGCAAGATCTTGCAGAAGGCGTCCAGGGTGCCGGAGTAGAGCGGCGACGCCCCCTTCTGGACCTGCAGCCGCGTGCGGATGAGGCTGGCGGGGTAGACGCTGGCCCTGGTGGTCAGAGTCATCAGCACGCCCAGCGAGTAGAACTTCCTCTTGTCCAGGTCCTCCCACTCGATGATCTGGATGGCCCCTTTCTGCTGCATGGTGCTCTCTCCCGACGCCTCCAGCAGGGCGGCGCTGCTCCCCACCCACCCCAACAACCACCAATCAGCAGCTGCTGACGATGGCCATCAAATCTGGGAGGCAAAATGAAGAAAGAGTTTGAAATGTTTCCTGACCACAGCCATGTTCTGTGTCATGACTCCAAATTCAAAGTGCTGCAGCTTCTACACCAGTGGTTCTCCACTGCTCAGGAGTCTCAGGACCAGCATTCAGCTCCTCATCATCAAGTGGCAAAGAGCCAAATTCATTCATTCGTTCATCTTCCATACCCGCTTATTCCCGAGCTCAGGGTCACGGGGGTCTGCTGAAGGCAGGGTGACACCCTGGACCAGCCGCCAGTAAGACCCAAATGAACTCCACTAAAATAGAAACACTGGTCCACTTTCTATCATTTCTCACCAATAAATGATAGAAATTATTCGAGTGAGTTGTCTGTCCTGCAGAATAAATGTCCAACATTTTCTCTATTAAAAACACATATTTGTATATATTTTAAAATAAAAAGGAAACTGCCCATGTAGCCGCAACCCAATCAAAACTACTTCGCGACCTACTTTTGGATCGCGACCCACCCGTTGAGAAACGCTACACTAAATGTCCTCAGTCGCAAATGTAGCCCAGGATTATACTTTAGATTTTCGCTGACATCATGACAGAACGTCTGCGGACTCGGAACCGGTAAAGTTAGTTTTATATTATGTCCGCTCGTTTTCCCCTCTTCAAAACCGCCAGATGTTTCCCCGGCCTCCCCCAACTCTCCAACTAAAGTGTTGGCGGAAATAAAATGTTTCGGATCTGCATGAAATATCCCGCAGAACCCCCCCTAGTTTAATTAGTAGACTTTTGAAATAACTGGAACTGTAATCTAAACTCTTCACTATCAAACAACTTTTCACCACTGTGTCTCATTGTTACACCGCCAACAACAACAACAACAACAACTCGATCGATCGATGAGCTCGGGCGTCACCAGTGAGGCGATTGATCGCTCAGTCGGTCGGCTCGAGTCGTCTTGTCCCGTCGTGTCCTTCACGACCGTGTCAGTACCCTGTCGGTACCCTGTCTCCGGGTTTAGAACCCGACAGCTGCGTGCACAGTGTCGCGACAACACGTGCAACCCGACGGTGTTTTCGGTCTCGCGGGCTAACCAGCTAGCAGCTGCTAACTAGCTGCTACTTTAGCCTCGTGTCAGCCGCCAATGAAATGCGAGGTGAACCCTCCCATACCTGACGAGAGGCTCTGATGACGGTCAGCAGGCACCTTCCTCCTCCTCCTCCTCCTCCTCCTCCTCCTCGCGCTGCTGCGGTTCAACTCAGAGGGCTGCAGCTCTACAAGGAGACAGCATGGCTGCTGCTACTGCTGCTGCTGCTGCTGCGAGCCAGCGTCGTTAAAGTTCAAAGGTCACGACCCCGGCTTCGTTGCCGAGTAGAAGAGAAACTCTTGTCTGTCGGACAACTCGTCCCTGAGACGCGACCTGTTCTGTGTGTGTGTGTGTGTGTGTGTGTGTGTGTGTGTGTGTGTGTGTGTGTGAGAGAGAGAGAGAGAGAGAGAGAGAGAGAGAGAGAGAGAGAGAGAGAGAGAGAGAGAGAGAGAGAGAGAGAAAGAGAGAGAGACCACTGCGTGTTTACTTTTCTATGTGCTTGGAATAATGGCGGTGCGTTCAAGGTCTGTTGTGAATGTAGGAGTCTCCTGCAACCAAACCCCCCCCAACCCTAAACCATGCGTCCAATCAGCGAGGATGTTCAGAGAGAATAGAGCAGGAATCAGAGCAATAATACTCATAGTAATCTTTGTACATATAAATCTAGCAATGAGAAAGTAATTATATCCAGTGATAGAATGATGACTCCATGTGAAGAAAGGGACATTTCAGAGAAACAGAGGAAATGTGATAAATGTTCTTTTCAATGGACAAAAACAGGGAAGTACGTTTGACACCTTTATTAGTTTGTATCACTTAACATTGTATTACTTATCGTAGCTTTTAGATTGTCATCATTTGTTTGAATGGTGATGCAACTTTCTAAAACGTGTTTCACATACATCAATACATATTTGGTCAATAAGTACGTTATTAACTAAGTATATACATGAATAAGCACATAGATAAGTGAATCGTTCAGAACCACCACCAACCTGAGCAGATACCAGGACTAACAGTCACAGTCTGGTGGAAGCGGTGGTCAACAACTTAATGTCATATTTTAATAGCGATGACATGTAATAAGCTTGTTTTCTCCCACAATATTTTGTCAATATGGTGAGTGGGCGTGGCCGTAGATCTGTGCATTGTGATTGGTCGAGACGATGTTGCCAGTGCGGTGGTGAGCAGCAGGGTTCGTGTTGCTCTCAGCAGTCATGATGGCGCTGAGTGGTGCAGTCAAAGGTAAGAAGCTTCTTCTTCTTCTGTCTTCACCCTGTTACTGCCACTGCCTCGGCCTTCACTCTCAGAGACACAGGAAGATCAGCTTCACCCTCCAACAACACTTTCTGTCAGCGGTTTGCGTCAGGGAAGCTGCGGCGGCGGCGTCATGTTTCTGGGACTCGATGCTAATCAGTTAGCATCATCAGCTAGCCTCAGTTAGCAATGCGATCACAGCACCTAAACTACTCAGTGTCGTTGAGCTAACTAGCATTGTGACCGCCTCGGTGATGATTTATTGTCGTTCTCTGTATTGTCACTGGATCAAAAGACTCTGTGGCTCCTCACCAGGATGTTCTGATCTCCTTCAGCCGTCCAGCGGCTTCACCGAACTCGATAAGAGTGCTTGGAGATAAGTAGCGGTGTTAGCAGGCGGCTAGCTCCGTTCGCTCGGTGTTCCCTTCACCTGGGTCATCATCGCGATATTAAGAAGCATTATTCAGCATAATGTCGCCGTTTGGAAGGTTCCCGATATAATGTGGTTGTTGAGAAGGTTTCCTCTACAGTGTCAGGTGTCTTCAGTCCGGTTCTGGTCGCTGGTTCTCGGTGCAACAACACAACTCCTACCAACCTCTCATCGCCATCGTCCCAATCAAGTGCATCCAAACTAACGACAGTAAATCAACAACCAGAGATAAACTCACAGCCAGTGCAGTGCGTGAGGCTCAAAACAACACCAACACAACAAACTGTCACCATCACAGCAGCCCTCTGTTATGAAGCGTCGCTGCCTGTTGTGTTGCATTATTTCAGTGTTTGCATCGGGGAGTTTGACTCACTGTCAGTCGGAGCATCGGAGAGGCAGCGACAGCAGACCTCAGGGTTCTGGCCTGCAGGAAGCTCTGACAAACAGAGACACTGTCACCAGCACATTCAGACATGTTGGCTGTGCTGCTACATTGAGTTGTTGTTGTTGATTTGCGCTTGCCTGGCTGCTGTGAAGGCTCTCCGCACCTCTGACTACTGGTGAGAGAAGCTAGTGTCAGTAAACTGTGGGGCTACCACAGCTGTTGGCAGGCAGTGGTTTGTTAGGGCAGTGTAATTACACTCCAGTTGATGATGTCGAGTGTGATGGCTCAGTCAGTGTGCAGGCTTCGGCCTGCACCGGGATTTACTTGGAATCTCTCTACTGTTTCGGAGGGAAGTCTGTTATTGACAGTGAATAAACGGTTATGGGCAAAACAAAAGTGCAGTTGATGCTCTGAAACATGTTTGGACTGGTTGTTGTCTTGTGTATGATGAGTAATCCTTGAAAAAAGACAAGAAATAAAGTGATGTTGTGCCGTTCCAATGCTGCTCTTTTGATTGTATCTGCCAAGAATTGAACCAATGTTCTGTGGCTGTAGAGCAGATACATTCCCATGTGTTGGAGACTTTAACAGTTTCCATGTGAAGTTAGCCAGCGTGACTCAGAACGTAATGTTTTCTTCTAATTGGCAAAGGATTAAATTGATTAGTGTCTTGAATGGCTTCGAGGTTCAATATAAATACTGGTGTTTTGTGGCACTGACTCTTTAATCTGCAGTTTCTCTCTGAAAGCAGGTAGTTTGGGTTGTTGTTGCCGTCTCCATCAGTCTGCATTGATGGCTTCAGACAGTGATTTAAGCCGATAGTCCTGAACCACCCTGGACTTGGGAAATCTTCATGACGAGTCAAAACATTGAAATTACCCAGAACAGCTCACATGTAAAGCATGTGAAGCTTCCAAGAGCATTCTTGAAGGATCCAGCAGCAGTTTGAACAACACAAACTAAACTCAAACTTCAAACTCCCGTGACGGTTGCCGTATTTTCTCGTCATTATGAGGCCACTTGTTGTTATTTCTGCTGTGTTGTCAGACCTCAGGCTGAAGTTCACCAGCGTGGGAGGCAATTGTCTAATTAAAGAAAACTGAAAATATTACAGTATTGATGTTTGTTTTTTTCCCTTGCAGAAAATCCTTACAGTCATCTAATAGACACACTGAGTGAGAGCGGCCTCAAGTTCTTTAATCCACTGAAACTAGAGGATCCAAGATATGGTGAGTCAGAGAAAGCATCCAACTGTCTAAATGGTAAACGGACTGCACTCACACAGCACTAACCCTAAACCTAACCCAAAGGGCTTCACAAAGGCCTCTCATTCATCCATTCACACACAATCTGTCTGTCTGTCTGTCTGTCCGTCCGTCCGTCCGTCCGTCTGTCTCAGAAAGTCTCCTGACATCAATGAATGTTTGTATCCAAGTTTTTGAGCCAATATAAAGATTATTGCCCTATTCTACTTTACTGGCTGTAGTGTGTGTGTGTGTGTGTGTGTGTGTGTGTGTGTGTGTGTGTGTGTGTGTGTGTGTGTGTGTGTGTGTGTGTGTGTGTGTGTGTGTGACCTGTCCGGCTGCTGTTTAGTCAGCAGCTTTAACTGCAGTTGTGTTGTTGACGGAGGGAAATGAAGCATAGCTCTGTGTTTGCTGCGTGCAGACAAGCTTCCTCTGTCCATCCGCGTCCTCCTGGAGGCGGCCATGCGCCACTGCGACGGCTTCTACACTACAGAGGCCGACGTCCAGAACATCCTGGACTGGCAGCAGCAGCAGAACCGGGTCGAGGTGCCTTTCTCACCGGCCCGGGTCCTCCTCCAGGACTTTACGTGAGTTTCTCATCCTCAGCGACTGCACCTCCTGCACCTCCACCTCCTTCACCACCTTCACCACCACCACCTCCTCCTCCAGCACCACCATTACTAGGTGGTGTCATAGCTTCTTCATCCTTGTC
This sequence comes from Thamnaconus septentrionalis, assembly GCA_009823395.1. Lineage (NCBI taxonomy): Eukaryota > Metazoa > Chordata > Actinopteri > Tetraodontiformes > Monacanthidae > Thamnaconus > Thamnaconus septentrionalis. Next base: position 18,303,374 of record CM020513.1, read on the forward strand.
TTGTCACGCTGGCAAAATCAACCATGAACTGGTTGTCCTCCTCCTCTCCCTCCTCTTCCTCCTCCTCCTCTTCTTCTTGACAGGGGGATCCCTGCCATGGTGGACCTGGCAGCCATGAGGGACGCTGTGGCCAAACAAGGCCGGGACCCCACCCTGGTCCACCCCAGATGTCCCACAGACCTCATTGTCGATCACTCGCTGCAGATCGATTATAGCAAATGGTGAGTTTACATCACTGAGAGCCAACCTGAGTGGATGAGCTGAAGTCTGGTCCCTACCCGGTCCTCCAGTCACCTGGTCTGCTGCTGCTGCTCGTTGTTGCTAACTCCAGACCCTCCTGTGGTCTCTGGTTCCCTCCAGTGCCATCCAGAACTCTCCAAACCCAGGTGGTGGGACCAGTGGGACCGGCGGTCCCTCCCAGAGCCAGGCTCCGCCCAGATCCACGGCCTCCAGACACCCACCCAGAGGGTGCGGAGCGCCCCGGGGCTCCTGCAGCAAGGCGGCCTGCAGCGAGCCTGCTGCAGCAGCGTCGGTGCAGCAGATCGAGAACACGCCCCTCCTCTGCCCCTTCCACCTCCAGCCTGTCAACCAGTGAGTTGCACACTGCTGCTCCTCCACCTCCTGAGCCGCTACATCCACACCAACATCTCATTCTCACAGAATCAGTGATGATGAAATGAGAAGAATGGAGCTAAGACACCTTGTGTTCCCAGGTTTTGAGTGTCCAAAAGGGGGCGCCGCAAGGTTCGGTATTCGGACCTCTTCTTGTTGTTATGTACATTAATGAACAAGGACAAAACCTATAAGATGCAAACATGCATTTTTGTGCCAATGACACAATTGTTTATTGTGTTGGCTTGACTCCTGCTGAAGCCATTGAATCTTTGCAGAATGCTTTTGATGTGGTCCAGCACAGACTTCTGCAACTAAAACTCGTCCTCAATGCTGCTAAGACTAAACTATTCCCTCAAACTATTCCCACTGTGACCTCTTGAGGGAAATGTCTTGGAGTTGCTTGATGATTCCCTGAGCTTTAAGCCCCATATTGACAATCCTGTGAAGAAACTCAAACACAAATTGGGCTTTTTCTTTCTAAACAAATGTTGATTTTCTTTTGAGACAGAAAACTGCTCGTCACTGTAACATCTTTATCAGTTTTAGATTATGGAGACCTGTTGTATATGAATGCCACAGATAAATGTCTTGCTGCTGTGAGGTTCTGTACGAACTGTAGACCTGTGACTCATCACTTGTATTCTGGAGTGGGGCGACCCCCTTTGTCACAGTGGTACTCGGACTATTGCCCATTGCTCACATGGAGGAATGCTGACTCTTATGGTTTGTGTCAAATGACCTCCTGTTGCTTTCCGTCCCATTTGCCCGCACAGAGTTGGAAGAAGGGCTTTCGTCTACTCTGCTCCTTCCACTGGGAACTTGTCTGAGCTCATTTCTTGAAATGCCTTGAAATCCAGACTAAGAGCACTGGAGACAACCTCCTTCTATTGTGCCTGTTTTTTGTTTTTTTTTATAATTTTACTCTAACTGTTGATTTTAAATAGCAATAACTTTTAAGTTTTGCTGCCTCTTGGCCAGGACTCCCTTGGAAAAGAAATGTTTAATCTCAACGGGACTTTGCTGGTAAAATAAAGGTTAAAATAAAAAAGTGTACCTGAAGCAGCTGATTAGGTGAGTTGCTGGTTGGTGAGCTGAGCTCAGGCTTGCTGTATTTGATGGTTTTGTTCTCCTGCAGAATGGAAACCACTCTGAAGAATCAGGAGATGGAACTGATCCGAAACAAAGAGAGACTTCAGTTCTTCAAGGTGCAGCGCAAATGAAAATGTTTTCATTTTTCTTTGTTAGTATAAATTATTGAGCTGGAGGAAAGACTTGGATGCCAGTGAAATAGTAGCACAGCTGTGTTTTTCATGAAATGTCCAAAATCAAATCTTTTTTTTGTCACCTGTCAATCAAACAGTGGTGTTCGAAGGCTTTCAAGAACGTGAATGTGGTTCCTCCAGAGGTGGGTGCCGTCCACCAGGTGAACCTGGAGCACCTGTCCAGGGTGGTGCAGGTCAGCGAGGGCTTCATCTACCCCGACAGTGTGGTGGGAACAGACTCCCACACCACCATGATCAACGGCCTGGGCATCCTGGGCTGGGGTGAGTACACTGACGCTCACTCTGCCTCACTCCCTCACTCTCTCTAACCCTAACCCTGCTGCCCCCTGCAGGTGTGGGGGGGATTGAGTGTGAGGCGGTGATGTTGGGCCAGCCGGTGTCTCTCTGGCTCCCCCCGGTGGTGGGCTGTAAACTGGTGGGCTCCGTCAACCCATTGACCACCTCCATAGACATCGTCCTGGGCATCACCAAGGTAACACTGGCAGTGTTGTGCAGCTGTGGTGGCCTCACATCTGTGAAGCTTCTCAGGGGTCCAGGTCGTCTTCACCAAGAGTGAAGTTTGTTCAACTGGACTCTGTGTTTTCCTCAGCTTCACTCTTCTACATGCTGATATTTTTCTTCAGACAACATTTTTGCTCAGATGTTTCCCTCCTCTTGCTGGCTTCCTGCTGTAGCACCTGAGGCAGGCCGGGATGGCCGGGAAGTTTGTGGAGTTCTTTGGAGCGGGCGTCTCCCAGCTGTCGGCTCCGGACCGGACCACCATCGCCAACATGTGCCCCGAGTACAGCGCCACCATCAGCTTCTTCCCCATCGACGCAGTCACACTAGAGCACTTTAAAAAGACACGTGAGTCGCCTGAATGGAGGAGTCTGTCAGTTTTAGTGGTTTGGTCTTTGCTCCACATCCAGCAGGATATGTTTGAGTTGTAGCAGCACCTTTTTGCTTTGGGAGGCTCTGCGTATTATTACATATATTGTTACTTGGCGGCAATATGAGGATGACACTGTGTCACATTTCTGCCGCTCCAGATCTGTCACAGGAGAAGGTGGAGCAGCTGGAGTCGTACCTGAAGGCCGTGAAACTTTTTCGAAACTACGAAGATCCGTCTGAAGACCCCGTTTACTCCGAGGTGGGAACGCCCTCAGACTTTTAAAAAGAAAAGGAAACTGGATCTGAAGCTTGTGAAGTGACGAGATGTGTTTTTGGTGTCGGTGTAGGTGATGGAGATCAACCTGAGCTCCGTGGTCCCGTACGTGAGCGGCCCCAAGAGGCCTCAGGACCGTGTTGCCGTCAGCAGCATGAAGGATGACTTCCAGCGCTGTCTGGACCAGAAGGTGGTGGCAAACACACACACACACACACACACACACACACACACACACAAACGCACGCACGCACACAGCCATCAGCACAGCTCAAGCCTCGTCAGACCAACACAGCTGTTTCTGAAACCAAACTTTTCTCCGTCTGCACCAACGGTGAGATTAGAACCACATGAAACAGTGAATATAAACCATGTGATGCACCTGCCTGAGCACTAGGCGGCGATATCACTCTTAACAGGAAGACCACGTAGGCCAATCACAAGGCAGGGAAAACAACAACGAGGAATTGAAGTAGGGTGGAGTCTTTGGTGAGAACTGACAGCTAGGTGGCGCTGCTGCTCACTGGAACACCAGCACTAAATCAATAGAAAGTCAGCACAGTGTGGACTGGCAGTGGTGTCAAGTCAAAGCACAGTGACACGCTAAGCACTGATAAGATGCTACATAGCGCTAGCAGTGTTTTGGCTAACCCCTCCATGAGTTCTACTAGTCCACTAGGCGGCGACACCTCGTTGCTCACTATGACTCAGTTGAACAGTGCCATCAAGAGATGATGCAGTTTTCCTTCTCCACTGGTGACTGTTGGAAGCAGAGCGTCAGGAAAGATGAAGCTGCTCCCGATGTGCAGGTGGAAGAACCACACTCGGCCTGGGCTAACCCTAACCCTAACCCTAACCCTAACCCTGGCCTTGGTTCATGCAAGGAGCAAGAACCGCTCACACTTTGCAATCCCATGATGCAACTTCCTCTCTCCGAGGCAGCCGTTGAGCCCACAGTTGCGTCTGAGACATTTCTAACAAGGAAGCATCAGCAACAGTCATTACTCAATAATGGCCACCTGTGATACACTCTTGAGCTAATACATGCTAATACATGCTAACATGCAGGCCAGAATCACCATCTGCAGCTACTTTGGGTTCTTCTTTGGGAGGTCAGCAGCTGGGCAGCATACAGCACTGAGCAGAGTCTGGTGCCCCCTGCTGGGAGCATCGAGCAGCAGCAGTCAACAGCCAAACTGTCAAACAGGAACCCATGTTCTTCTTCCTCCTCCTCCTCCTCCCCCTCTATGTGTGTGTGTGTGTGTGTGAATGTGTCAGCACTTGCATGTGGAAGAGAAGTCATCTGGATGTAATGGCATCATTGCTGTGGTGTTGCTTCTCCTAGACTCTGGTTCCTAGGGTGGTGCGGTCGGTTTCAGGAGCTTCCAGCTGCGCCACTGCGGAATGGAACTTTTTTTAGACCAATTAAATGACACACCTGACATTATCTCAGGGTACACTAGTGTGCCGCCACCCAGTGGTTGAGGGACCATGGTGCGGACCTGTTGGCCCCTCGGGCAGGTGGAGCTGATGTAGTTTCCTCCTTCTAAAGGTGGGCTTCAAGGGCTTCCACATCTCCAAGGAGAAGCAGGCGACCGCCGTCCCCTTCCTGCACGACGGCCGACACTTCCAGCTGGGCCACGGCTCCGTGGTGGTGGCCGCCGTCATCAGCTGCACCAACAACTGCAACCCCTCCGTCATGCTGACTGCCGGTGAGCCCAGCTGACGACCAGCTGCACCTCCAAGAGGAGCTGCTCCTCCTCTAACCTCTGGCGGTGTGACTGACAGGTCTCCTGGCCAAGAAGGCGGTGGAGGCGGGGCTTGTGGTGCGGCCCTACATCCGGACCAGCCTGGCGCCGGGCAGCGGGATGGTCACACACTACCTCAACACCAGCGGAGTGCTGCCCTACTTCAGCCAGCTGGGGTACACACACACACACACACACCCACACACACGCATTTGATCTTTCATATCCTCTCTTTCTCTCCACATGAATTTTGCCCATGTGATGAATCAGATATTGAAATTAATAATTGATGGTTGATTAATAGTTGAATAATGACAGATATTGATTGGCCAGTTAGTGAGGATCAGGATCATTTACAGTCCATCAGATGTCCATCATTTGAGAGAAGTCTTTCCTGATGTTTCTTCAGATGGACATCAAGTTCACCTGAAGGCCTCAAATATTGAAGCAGTCATTCCAATTCCATCAGAATTGACATGAGGAGAAAAACTGGAGTAGAAAAAAACTGGAGTAGAAACTTTTCAGCCTTCAGAGAGCAAAGTTGATTCAATCAACAGTTGACTTCAGCTCTCCCCCCCCCCCCCCTCCCACTCCCCTGTAGCTTCGAGGTGATTGGCTACGGCTGTGCCACCTGTGTGGGAAACACGGCGCCGCTGCCAGAGTCGGTGATCGGCGCCATCCAGCAGGTGAGAGCAGCTTCCTGCAGCAGCTCTGCCCCCCCCCCCTCCCTCCCCGACCGTGACCCTGACCCTGACACCCTGTTCCTGCTCCGTCCACCAGGGGGAGCTGGTGGCCTGCGGCGTCCTGTCTGGTAACAGACACTGTGAAGGTGGAGCGTGTGGCGGCGTGCGAGCCAACTACCTGGCGTCACCGCCGCTGGTGGTGGCCTTCGCTCTGGCTGGAACCGTGGCCATCGACTTCCACACAGAGCCACTGGGTGGGTCACACACACACACACACACACACACACACACAAACACACACACACACACAAACACACAGTGTCTGTTCAGGGGCCGCAGGGAAGATGAGCTCAGAGTTCCACTGTTGGTCAGAGTCGAGGAGGAAGAGGAGAACAAGATGAAGGAGGACGAGGAGGGAGAGGAAGGGTTTAGAGGAAGAAGAGAGGGAGGTGGGAGGAGCTGAGTTCAGAGTTGCTGTGTCACTCAGAGTCATTGAGCTGCATGGATGGAAAACGGCTCTGAATTGAACAAAAACCATCAAGAAGGAAACCACGGTCATTGTGAAGCAGCTGGTTGGACTCAGGATCAAACTGCAGCTGATCAAAGTGATCAAAGTGTTGACTGTGCACGGCGCAGGTGTGACATCACAAGGGGAGGAGGTGTTCCTCCGAGACGTGTGGCCGTCCCGGGAGGAGGTGCTGCAGATCGAAGAGGACGCAGTCATCGCCGCCATCTTCAGGGAGCTGAAGGAAAGGTCAAAGGTCAGAGCACCGTCCCTCCTGCATCCTGTCCCAGGCTCATTCAACCTGAATGTGTCTGTGGTGCCGCCAGTGCTTGGAAACGGCGCCGGGCCGTCTAACAGCAGCAGTGACAGTAAAGCAAACTGAGTCTCCAGCATCACTGAGTGAACAAAAGAAATCATAATAAACCAAACTGGCTGCAGGTATTTAAAGTTTACTTGTATACATTTGTTTCATTCTAATGTCAGATGTAAAGGTAAATCTGCTTCATTGATTGACAGCTGAACTGAACAGCCGATGATGTCATCTTGAGCAGCACAATTAAAAACTCAGTAATTCAACACTGAAATAATGATGAAACTCAACCAGATCCACTGAGTTTCAGCCACAGTATTTTTCCAAAGTGGCTTCAGTTGTTGGTTTCACGCTTCTTTCGATGCTGCTGAAAGGTGCTGCTCCCTGGTGGTGGTGCTGGGAATTTGCACACTGACTTTAATGGCCGCAGTCTGCTGCAGAGCTGTGAAGGCACCACAGACACTCTTGGTTTGAAGTGGAGGTGAAGCTCTGATTCAACTGCTGACAGAAACATTAACCCTCTTCCTCCTCCTCAGAGAGTGAACCCAGTCTGGGACTCCCTGCAGTCTCAAGACCAGGTCTTGTTCTCCTGGGACGTCAGGTCTACCTACATTCGCTCTCCGTCCTTCTTCAGCCACTTGGTGAGTAGGTCCCACCTGAGGAGCGGGAGAGCCCTCCCTCTGTCTCCCCCAGGTCCTAAAGCCTCTCCTCCTGTGTGTCAGAGTGCGGAGGTCCCCGGTCCTGCGTCCATCCGAGACGCCCACGCACTGCTCTTCCTGGGTGATCGTGTGACCACGGACCACATCTCTCCGGCCGGCAGCATCGCCAGGCTCAGCACCGCCGCCAAGTACCTGCAGAGCAAACGGTAGAACACCATTCAGTCCCTAGAACAGGCGTGGGCAAGCTACGGCTCGGGGGACATTTGCTGCCCATTAAGCTTTTTAATCCGGCCCGCCGAACTTGAAGAAATGATATTAATTCAATCAGTCAATCAGTCATCAAACAGCTGTAGCTCCTCCATGTTTCCAGTGTTTTCAGAGTTATTGCAATAAAGAGAGCGAAATACCGTGGTGGTTCTGGATGGTTCTGGGTGGTTCTAAAAGCCTGGTGGGTCTTCAAAGACGCTGGTTTGGTTGCAACTTTGCTTTGTTTCATTTTCCATTGAAATTAAAGCAACATGTTTTCTCCATGATATCCCATGATAGATTGTTTCCTCCTATGAGGTGGCTCACCACAACACTCCATCCATCTGCTGCTGCCCCGGCCCCTCTAGAACCGACTGTGGTCCCACCAGTCAAATAGTTTGCCCAGCCCTGTGCCAGGCAGTCCAGGGAAAAGTCCATGGGTGGTCCTAGGGTGGTGGTTCTGGGTGGTCCTGGGGTGGTTCTAAGTGGTTCTGGTGGTCCTAGGGTCTAGAAACTGGACTCTTGTATTTGCAGACTGACGCCGCGGGAGTTCAACTCGTACGGCGCCCGCAGAGGGAACGACGCAGTGATGACCAGAGGGACGTTTGCCAGCATCAAGCTCCAGAACCGCCTGGTGGGCAAAGCAGGACCCAAGACTCTGCACATTCCTTCAGAGCAAGTGGTGAGAAAGTCAGAAGAACCTCACAACATCTGGAGTCTGAGTGGTCTGACTGTTTGGCCCTGACATCACTTCCTGTTTGTGGCGCCAGCTGGACGTGTTTGAGGCGGCCGAGCTGTACCAGAGAGACGGAACCGAGCTCATCATCCTGGCCGGAAAGGACTACGGATCTGGGAGCTCCAGGGACTGGGTGGCCAAGGGACCTCACCTGCTGGTAACATCTCACTGGGGAGCAAGGAAGATGAAGCTTCTGCTGGTTTCACTCCTGGGATCCTGAAAGGAAAATGTGGAAAGAAGTTCTGCATCCAGAATATTGAGAATAGAATAGAATAGAATAGAATAGAATAGATGATCTTTAGTGATCCCAAATTGGGAAACTACACTGTGAATGTGTCCAATAAAACTGGAGAGTAATTACAGTAATAACACAGTCAAGTGAATCTATATGCAACAAACACACAAGCAGATTGTGCTAATGGCAGTTCAGTTGTACAGAGGCAGGTAGTGAACACAGTGCGTACCAGGCCTGTAGGCGGCAGTAGTTGCATTCACCCTTAATGATTGATGATCTAACTACAGAGAGTAGAAGAACAGTATAACTACAGTCGTCAGTAATGATTACATTGAGTTGGATACATCTGCGTTCAGAATGCAGAGTAGAGAAGATGGTGAATCCAGTGTGTGCCAGGTATTTTGGTGTAGCAGTGACCCCTGGTGGATGAACCTGGCTGTTTATCTCTCCCCTGCTGCTCCAGGGCGTGCGAGCCGTGCTGGCCCAGAGCTTTGAGAAGCTGCACAGGAAGCAGCTGGTGGGGATGGGAATCCTGCCGCTGCAGTTCCTCCCGGAGCAGAGCGCCCTCTCACTGGAGCTCAGCGGCAAGGAGCGCTTCAGCATCGCCCTTCCAGAGGGGGCGCTGCAGAGCCCCAGACAGCAGCTCCTTGTCCAGGTAGGTCCCAGACCACCACTGCTTCATCACCACTGCACCTTCAGACCACCACTGCACCTTCAGACCACCAGTGCACCTCCAGACCACCACTGCATCATCACCACTGCACCTCCAGACCCTCACTGCACCTCCAGACCACCACTGCATCATCACCACTGCACCTCCAGACCCTCACTGCACCTCCAGACCACCACTGCATCATCACCGCTGCACCTCCAGTTGAATGTGGTGCAGCCTGGTTTGACCTGTGTTCCTCCCACTGCTCTGTTCCAGACCAGCACTGGAAAGTCCTTCAATGTCACCGCACTGCTGGACTCTGACGTGGACCTGGTCCACTTCCAGCACGGAGGCCTCCTCAGATACGTCGCTCGGACTTTTCTGTGAGAAGAACCACGACCACCACCTGGTGGTTGTCTCTGCCTGGCTGCAGCCCCCTCTGCCCCCCCGCTCCTCCCACTTCCTCTTCAGCGCAAACATCATCATCATCTTCATCACCATATTTAAAACACTCATTGCTTCACTAGAACAATGTGACTGGCTGACGTCGTTGTTTCCTTGGAGCTCCACGTCTGCTGAAACTTCGGACTCGTACTTGAACCACTCATCATGCTGCGTTCAAGGCCCGGTCTGCCCGAAGGAAGCGGTGCCTTCTCCATCCTGCCGTTGCCTGCCTGGGTGATGATGACCTTCAACATCATTCAGTGTATTTAAACAGCGACTGGAACCTGCAGAAGATGGAGGGACGTTTGTTTCACGGCCGGCTGGAGACCAGAAGAAGAAGAGAATCCTGTCGTCTGCTGGTGTCAGTAGATCAACTCCATGGTGCTCAGTGGTACCGTGGCAGCAAGATGCTGTTAGGTTGGATGCAGAACCCCCCCGCCCCCACCGGACCCCACACCCCAAACATCCATGTAAATGTTCTAATGTTGTTGTTAACTAGTACTTACAACATGTGACACCCTTGTGTCTTACGTGGCCTAAACTATCCAACGATGTAAATTAAAGTTGTGTTTCATATTTCTTGAATTCAAAATGCCTTTTGCTGACATTTTAATGGAAATACACTCACTTTTAAAATGTCAACTGAGTTGAACTGTTTTTTCCTGTTTTGCCTACCAGCTTGATTTCTTCCAGACTGGAAAGAGGGAAACATTTAGATGCGTCTTGTGTGTTCAGCCACTAGGTGGCCTGAAAGATGACATGAAAGAAACTCATTTGGAAGAAAAACATTTGGAAGGTCAAAGATGTGATTTTACAAAATTGTGTGTGTGTGTGTGTGTGTGTGTGTGTGGCATTGTATTCTGTCCTTTGTTCACTCTGTCTGCCAAAGCACTTTGAAATAGCTTGTTTTGATAAGTGTTGTATGAAAAACCATTATTATCATTATCATCAACAACTACACAAGATACATTTAACAGACTACTTTATTCCACTATACGAAGTTCATATAATCTATCATTTATTTTAACAATTTCATAGGAAAGATGGATTTTACCCCAAATGTATTGTTTGTAGTCCTCACTCAGCCAAACAGCTCTTTGCTCAGAAGACAACCAGACGTTTCCCATCATGCTCTGAGGTCTACAGGCGGCCGCAGTTGGTGGAGCAGCCGCCTGGCTGAAAAACTCCCATCGCCTTTATCTCATGAGATGATTGTTGCCGGCAAGTGCACAACGTCAGAGCCAGTCGGCATCAAGTCGGACCGAAATCTAACCGGTATGCATTGTGTGCATTGTGGTTGCCGGTGGTCGATTCTGCGCATGCCTGGCTCATCTCGAACGCACCTATTATTGAATGGCTTCCCAGCATGATCTGAATACATTCATGTACTCTCTGCACATCACAGACGTACACTATATAGTTACATTAAACTTTAAATCGAGACACAATTGTGTTACATACACGCAAGATGCTTACCAATGCAATTGATGGCCAGTCTCCCTTTTTTCAGTCAAGAACATTTTGTGGCAGGCCAGCCTGTTTCAATTTTGTTGATAAGCATAATATCTGGTCAAATATTAACCCAATATACATCATGAAGAAAATATATCATAAAATGATACGGATAAATAATATTTCAATTTTGTCATGTATGTGTTCCATAAATGTCCTCAGGGTGAAAATACCCAGAATCCCTAAATTTCTGTTTTTGGATTCGTTCTAGCATACGGACATCTATGATGCATATTTTGAGTTTCGCTCAAATACGAACCCAGTATGCGACATGAAGACAAAATGTTGTATAGGGGAACAGTAAACTGAACTTTGACCTTGATTTTAAGGCACTTCTGGGTGGGCTACAGACATCAAATTCATGTCAGTTGTACGTAGTGAGTCAAAGTTTCAGAATCTGTTGTCCGTTTGTCTGCGTCGTTTCTAGGCCTTCTAGGCCATTTAAATAAAAATAATAATCACAATATTTTTTATTCACATATCAGCACTCCACATTGAAACCAAGTCAAATCAACGTAGGGAAATTTAATATTGAAAATACAACATCTGTACTAAGTTAATTCAACAAGTTTTTCAGTTGTTGGAATGGTAACTAATTAAATATTGAATGAACATAGCTTTTTCAAACTCAACCAAAAATAACAAATCTGACCAAAATCCAACGTTGAATGAATGCCTTTTGCTATCTGGGTGTACGTTCCGTGACTCTCCCCGTTCTCCTTTCTTTCCTTTTTTTTCAGGTTGTAGACAGCCTGGCTTTCCTTATCGCTTGCCTGGATCAGCAATTGCTTACAGACAGTTTCTCAAGAATGCATGAATTCTGGGTATCTCTTTAGAGCCACCGATGTGCTTTGCAAATGAAATGGAGTGAATACAAGAAAACGGGTGGGGGTGGGGGTGCATCTGAGCGGAGCTGGGCGAGTTTCAAGTAGCATCTTGGAGCGGCAGCTTAAGCTTTACAATCAGGCAATATTTTTCTCTTAGAAAACGCCATTTCAATGTCATTGGGAAAGAGGACAACAACGGAATATAAAACGTTGTTGCCCTCTTCAACGTTATAAAACTGCTCAAAAAAAATCATGGATGTGGGATTTACATACATCACAGAACACGCTGGGAAATTCAACATGAACCTTCAGTGGTTGCCAGGGATTTAACTGGATTCTCACTGCGAATTCAATCCCTAAGCAGTGCAGAGTGTGTCAGTGTAGGTTTATTGGATGCAGATTAAGACACTAACATGCAGTGTCATTACACTTAGCGGCTCGTGTGTATACATTATGTAACAATGTAATTATTGTTATTTTATGTGGCTTTCTAATTTATAATGCAGATTTTTTTTACTTGTCACTTCTATTTCTTTGAATAGGTTTATGTTTTGTTCACTAATTCTTAATTTAAAGAAATGCACTAGACTTCTGATGTACCTGAACTGCAATAAAGTCTGCTGTCTGTTCAACCCCGCATATGTTGCATGTGTGGGCTGATGGGAGACACTGATAGGAGTCCCACATCTCCTGGGCCACTTTCATTTTTAATAGTGTTCTGAACTTTAGGTATTTTATTTAACATGGGTTTGAACAAAATGCCATTGTGAAATGCAACAAATTGAATTAGGCTTAGCAATAAGGCTGAAACTAGGGTTAGGGTTAGGGTTAGGGTTTCGGGGTTCCTCAAGTACTAGAAGCCTCAGATTTGGCGTGAGCGCTTCTTGGGGACTTCTGATGAAAAAGCAAGTGGCCCCATGTTTCTAGGACAAAGTTGAAATTTCACCCCATAGACTTGCATTGAATTAGGGTTAACGATAAGGCTGAAACTAGGGTTAGGGTTAGCTGAAATTAGGGTTAGGGTTTCAAGGTTCCTCATGGGCTGGAAGCCCCAAATTTGGCGTGGGCGCTTCTTGGGGACTTCTGATGAAAAAGCAAGTGGCCCCATGTCTCTAGGACAAAGTTGAAATTTCACCCCATAGACTTGCATTGAATTAGGGTTAACGATAAGGCTGAAACTAAGGTTAGGGTTAGGGTTAGCTGAAAATAGGTTTAGGGTTTCAAGGTTCCTCAAGTACTAGAAGCCTCAAATTTGATGTGGGCGCTTCTTGGGGGCTCCTGATGAAAAAGCAAGTGGACCCATGTATCTAGGACAAAGTTGAAATTTCACCCCATAGACTTGCATTGAATTAGGGTTAACGATCAGGCTGAAACTAGGGTTAGGGTTAGCTGAAATTAGGGTTAGGGTTTCGAGGTTCCTCATGGGCTGGAAGCCCCAAATTTGGCGTGGGCGCTTCTTGGGGGCTCCTGATGAAAAGGCAAGTGGACCCATGTCTCTAGGACAAAGTTGAAATTTCACCCAATAGACTTGCATTGAATTAGGCTTAGCGATAAGGCTGAAACTAGGGTTAGGGTTAGGGTTAGCTGAAATTAGGGTTAGGGTTTCAGGGTTCCTCATGGGCTGGAAGCCCCAAATTTGGTGTGGGTGTGTCTTAGGGGGTCCCGATGAAGCAGCAAGTGGCCCCATGTGTCGAGGACAAAATTGACCTTTGACCCTCATAGACTTGCATTGAATTAGGGTTAACGATAAGGCTGAAACTAGGGTTAGGGTTAGGGTTAGGGTTTCGGGGTTCCTCAAATACTAGAAGCCCCAAATTTGGCGTGGGCGCTTGTTGGGGGCTCCTGATGAAAAGGCAAGTGGCCCCATGTCTCTAGGACAAAGTTGAAATTTCACCCCATAGACTTGCATTGAATTAGGGTTAACAATAAGGCTGAAACTAGGGTTAGGGTTAGGGTTAGCTGAAAATAGGTTTAGGGTTTCAAGGTTCCTCAAGTACTAGAAGCCTCAAATTTGATGTGGGCGCTTCTTGGGGGCTCCTGATGAAAAAGCAAGTGGCCCCATGTCTCTAGGACAAAGTTGAAATTTCACCCCATAGACTTGCATTGAATTAGGGTTAACGATAAGGCTGAAACTAGGGTTAGGGTTAGCTGAAAATAGGGTTAGGGTTTCAAGGTTCCTCAAGTACTAGCAGCCTCATATTTGATGTGGGCGCTTCTTGGGGGCTCCTGATGAAAAAGCAAGTGGACCCATGTCTCTAGGACAAAGTTGAAATTTCACCCCATAGACTTGCATTGAATTAGGGTTAACGATAAGGCTGAAACTAGGGTTAGGGTTAGGGTTAGCTGAAAATAGGTTTAGGGTTTCAAGGTTCCTCAAGTACTAGAAGCCTCAAATTTGATGTGGGCGCTTCTTGGGGGCTCCTGATGAAAAAGCAAGTGGCCCCATGTCTCTAGGACAAAGTTGAAATTTCACCCCATAGACTTGCATTGAATTAGGGTTAACGATAAGGCTGAAACTAGGGTTAGGGTTAGCTGAAAATAGGGTTAGGGTTTCAAGGTTCCTCAAGTACTAGAAGTTCCAAATTTGATGTGGGTGCTTCTTGGGGGCTCCTGATGAAAAAGCAAGTGGACCCATGTCTCTAGGACAAAGTTGAAATTTCACCCCATAGACTTGCATTGAATTAGGGTTAACGATAAGGCTGAAACTAGGGTTAGGGTTAGCTGAAAATAGGTTTAGGGTTTCAAGGTTCCTCAAGTACTAGAAGTTCCAAATTTGATGTGGGTGCTTCTTGGGGGCTCCTGATGAAAAAGCAAGTGGCCCCATGTCTCTAGGACAAAGTTGAAATTTCACCCCATAGACTTGCATTGAATTAGGGTTAACGATCAGGCTGAAACTAGGGTTAGGGTTAGGGTTAGCTGAAAATAGGTTTAGGGTTTCAAGGTTCCTCAAGTACTAGAAGCCTCAAATTTGATGTGGGCGCTTCTTGGGGGCTCCTGATGAAAAAGCAAGTGGCCCCATGTCTCTAGGACAAAGTTGAAATTTCACCCCATAGACTTGCATTGAATTAGGGTTAACGATAAGGCTTAAACTAGGGTTAGGGTTAGGGTTAGCTGAAAATAGGTTTAGGGTTTCAAGGTTCCTCAAGTACTAGAAGCCTCAAATTTGATGTGGGCGCTTCTTGGGGGCTCCTGATGAAAAAGCAAGTGGCCCCATGTCTCTAGGACAAAGTTGAAATTTCACCCCATAGACTTGCATTGAATTAGGGTTAACGATAAGGCTGAAACTAGGGTTAGGTTTAGCTGAAATTAGGGTTAGGGTTTCAGGGTTCCTCATGGGCTGGAAGCCCAAAATTTGGCGTTGGAGTGTCTTAGGGGATCCTGATGAAGCAGCAAGTGGCCCCATGTCTCTAGGACAAAATTGACCTTTGACCCTCATAGACTTGCATTGAAATGGCAAAGTTGTCATCTTTGGAGTACCCCCAAAAGGCCAAACATGAATTTCCCGTGAATTATGTCAACTGATTGTGATAGTAGACCTCCCATGCTTTGCAATTATACCTCACATGTCCATTTCTACTATATAGTTTTTTAAAATAATCCACCTGAAAAACTGAAAAATACAGTGATGTCAATGGTAAAGTTGTCAACTTTGGAGTCCCCCCAAAAGGCCAAAAATGATTTCCCATAAAATATGTCAATTGATTGTGATAGTAGAGCTCCCATGCTTTACAATGATACCTCACATGTCCATTTCCACTGCATTATCTTGGAAAAAAATCCACCTCAACATAGACATAATGATTTGCTGAATTTTATATGTTGAAAAGTGTTCGGATAAGTGCAGCCATCCATCGGTCAAATTGCGGAATTTTTTTTTAAGGTGGAATCGAAACCTAAGAAGCACCGCGGCGAATGTGGTGCCAACTTCAGCGTCGACGTCGTCGCTGAAGACGTCAATGTTGAAGGCACCCACTGACAAACACCAACACCAGGTTTTGTGCTTTGTGAACAGGGTAGTTAAAACTTGTGACAGGCCTAGTAACTCTGGAGATGGACCTGGTAGGAGAGGGTTGGGGGTTGAGGGACTTCAATCATGAGCGCTGGCCTCTCGCTTTATCTGTGTGATCATTAGGCCGTCGTTGAGCTTCATCACCACTCCCTGGAAACTGGTGCCAGACGACTGCTTCCATTATTCATACCTACAAGAGCGCAATCTCAGCCTCTATTTTTGGAAATGAGCCTTAATGAAGGCCGGCCAGATTTCGGGTTCTTGGTACGTCACTGAGTGCCAGCGAGTCGTGTCTGTTAGCGCCCCCGGTTCAACCTGCTGTCCCAACACCTGCGTGATTACAGCCGTGGGAGGTGATCAGTGTTGCTCATTAGGATGCAAGCCTCCGAGGGATATCTGTCACTTGATTGGTTGACCTTTTCTTCAGCGCTTTACGGGAAGTGCAAGGTGCCAAGTATAGCAACAAAGCAGATAGGGCCTTGTGCTCTTATTTTGAAGGAACTATCTCACATCAGAATTGTGTTGGGAAAAGCCTGAATTGTCACTGACACTCAACTGATGAATTTCCAGCATAAAGATATAAGCAATGCAAAAAAAAACGTTTTAAAAATAAAATAAAAAAAACAAATTGATGTAAAGTTATTGCGCAAAAACCTCAATTGTTCAGTGTGTGGCAAATTGGATTTTTTTTTCAAATTTAATATGCTAATGGAAATGCATCCTTTTCCCCTGAGCCTTATTTGCAGATGTGTGTATATGCATATGTAAATACGTGTCAGACGATAAGGAGTTACACCCACCCGCAAACACAAAGCATTTGCGCAGATAGTCCCAAATGTATTGTTGGTATTAAAAAAAACACAAAAGGCCTCTTGTTTGTTCTTTTGCACCGTCTGTGTCCTACAGGAGGATCAAAACACAACAGTAATCAGTGCTGCTGCTCTGCTGCAGGAGTAAGTGTGTGCTAATTAGCTGGCAACGTGAGGCCGTCTGTGCTGAGAGGGTGCGATGACGCTACACTCGCATAATTGGTCTCCGAGGCCTTGACGGTTCACATCTTGGAAAAACATGCACGACGATTAACCTGTGACAAACACATCGTCGGCGGCGATGTTCATCCATAGCAGGATTTAGGGCAAAGTCAACTGTGTGTTTTGTTGAAAAGCCCTTGTGAGAATTTTGTCTTTGAATTTGTTGGTTGAAAGTGATTTGTGCCCTAAATGCACTCTTTATAGGCTCTTAGTTGACTGATAACATGAAATATTTGCCAGATAATTGTTTTGTGTGTATTTCAAAAGGTTTGGCTGCATCATATTTTCCTACCCATAGAATGGTTCTTATTCATATATATAAGAATATACATAGATTAGGGGTCTTGCTAACAGTTAGCTGCCATCTTGCACCACCATATTTCTCAGGAAGCCTGATGTGGACAAACCAGCCCGCCTGACAACGCGCTTTGTATTCAAGGTGAACGCTTGCGTCCTCAAATAAACCACCAAAGAAGAAGGTGGACGAGTGTAGCACTCATAAACTCCTGGAACACTTTTATAGTTCATTGTTGTCCAACATAATGTCACTTTAGGACCCGGTCACTTTCTCACCTCCTCCTTGTTGGTTTTTCCACCAATAACTCACAACACCTCAGCCAATCAGATGCTGAGATCTGTCATCCTTCCTGTTTCCTTGGTGGAGGAGGAAGTGACACCACACACTGCTCTTTCATTACTCACCAAGCCATCCACCTGAGGAGGCCGAACCTTTCAACTTGGTTCTAAAAAAAAAGGTCTGTGAAATAGACCGGCTGGATAGCTTTCAGGAGAGACAAAAGACCACACAAGCAAAGTTTCTGTCCTCTCTATATGATTCATTTCCTTTCCATGGAATTGGTGAGTTCCATCTCCTAAATGCTAGTATGGAAGCAGTCTAGCAACCATGCTAATGCTAACCCACTGAATGCTGACAAGCTTTTCCAACCACTCCACCACTCCACAGTACTCCTGCTAAATATCCAGATGTGTTGCTTGAATGCTGTGGATCAACTCCTCTGGCTGGACACTGAACACACGTTTAAGAACTGAAAGAAACTTGGATTCTGGAGAGATAAAGAACTGGACCCCATACTAGATGGCGAGCCACCCTTGAAAAAAACTACAATTGAACTTGTGGACCCAGCTTCATTGGCCGGCCTCAAGCCTGTCATCTGCTTCAAGTGCCTTCCCCAGTGGCTTAACTGGCTTCACTGATAATTAATGAGAACAATTACAACAATTATCCAGGTTGTATCCAGGTTTGTGTGTGCAGGCCACCATAGTTCACTGGCATGTTCGGGAGAGGGACGGTGAGAGGGTGAGCGCTGCAATCTAAAAGTAACCACTCGATGTTGCTGTTTCTTCTCAAAATCTCCAAAGATTACACAGTTAACCTTTAGCACTGATTCTTAGCGCAATACAGTACATCACAAGTGCATGAGGTTTCAAAAAACGTTATGTCTACCACTGTAGATAATTAAGCCCTTCATCACATTCAGACGTCCAACACATTGCTCATTTTGCTGGCCACCATCAGCCATTTGGTTTCGGAGGGTATAAAATGTCCCTCCGGCTTGCTGAAAATGAAAATCTAAGCTGCAGTGGAGCCTCTCTGCTTTTTCCCCAACACCGCCCCTCCCTCTTTAAAATTGCTGAGGATGACCTATTGGAGATGGCGAAATCAATCGCGCTGTGCTGAATTGCAGAGGCAAATGTTGGTGGTCATTTGGCTCCGGAGAGCAGAGTATTCCCAGAGCAATATCACGGAGGAACAAAGCGCTTCTCGTATACCCAGAGTGATTTATCCACGTCAATATTAAGTGGAATTTAGCCGTAAATAAGGAATAAGACAGTACATTACTGTCAGACAAAAAAAAAAACAATTCATGGTTCATGCGAATATCAACCCTGAGACTGCTGCAGAGGCGGGAGGGCCGTCCTCTCAGGTATTTATGGAGGGAGAAGCTGAGTGCGGAGAGTCGCTTCATCGCTTGTGTAACCTGCTCTTCTAATAATTGCATGGGGGATATTTCGAGTTCGCCGCACTGTTAATTAAAGGTGTTCAGTCCTCTGACAGATGAAGCCATTATCTCCGCAGGGTGCGGATAAGTCAGGCCAATGATAGCGCAGCGGGCCGCCTGGATCAGATCATAAAGGTGTGAACGCTGCGCCTCTTCCTTCCTGCTGCTCTGGCAAAAGCCTGCAGTGATGGAGCTGCAAAAAGATTGTGATCAGGATGTCACCTTTTTTTCTCTCTTCCTCTCTCTCTCTCGCCACAGACTGGTTACACCGCTCTGCGAACAAAGCAGCGGCGATGGATTCGACGTTTTCAAGTGAAATCGACCGGGGCCTTTGATTTTATGTCCCAAAATCTTGAGGGACTGCTGACGCGCAGGCCGTCAATGCTCCCTCGAGTGTGTGACATTTGAGCGCTGACAGTTCATAAATAGAGTAATTACTACCGTCTGGCCCTGGAACGCTGGTGGGCTGCGGCTTCGTTGATAGCAAATCAATTTGGGGTCAGAGCACATAACAGCGTAACATCTGTGAGGGTTGTGGTCATCGTGGACTTACTTTTATGAGCTGCACCAGCCTCGGCACTAAACTCCTGATCAGTGCTGCATGGTGAGATGGACCGGGTCAATCACCGGAATCAGAATCAGGGGAAGATTTGCCTAGGAGGGTTTTTTTTTTTTTTGCCACACTCCAAACCGCTTGTGAGGAATTTCTCACTTTTTTCGCTTCAATCACGGACTAGTTAGGCTTTCAGCAAAGACTTCACATCTGCGCCCGGGAGGGCTGGAGAAGCAGATCACACTTAGATACAGCTACATATAAATAACTGCGGCGGAGTCTTATTGGCTCCGATTCAACGGCACACAGCCCTGTCATTTCACTCTCGGCTGGAGCTCAAATCAGGGCCAATTTAGAATGAAAGGCTTGCCGGAGAGCCTGACTCCATTATTCTGTCTCGCTTTATTGCAGCGGGAAACGCAGAGCCACCGTTCCACTTCTGTCCGCCTTTGTACACCTGCAACAAAAGCACTTCCCTTTCTCCCGCTACTCCAAATTGTGCTCATAAATTGCCTGATTATTTACAGTCCGGTCACCAATCAAGGCAGCAGAGCGCAACCTCCATTAACCTTCAATGTGGATTGCAATCAAGCAAACTGTGAGCTGGTTGGGAGGATTGTATAAGACCAACAGCAAGTGGGTTCTAGCGCCGGCGGCTAATTTTGGCTCATTATTCTACAGCAAACTGATTGATTGGGGGAGGGGGGATTGGGCAAATACTAATATTTTTGTGTCTCCTAAAACTTTCAAAATTTTCTTTTCACTTATATATCCTTAAGAAATGTATACATACACACACATATATATATATATATATACATATATAAAACGAAACATACTGTTGCCTTGTGTGGTGGTGCAGGGAGACTTGGACCAACTCCCCCTGACAGCTCCATGAGAAAGGTGCTTGTCAGTTCATGCCGTCCTTCCTCACATTCATAACGACTTCCTGTCGCAGCACGAGCTCAGCGCCAGCCGGCGTCGGACATGGATACTGTCGGCTCGTCTGTGCACGTGAGCCTGGGCCTCAAGGCCTGCCAAGGCAGATGGAATCTGGGGCGGCAACAGTTAAACAAAGCAGTCAGGGGAACTGACCCGTGCAACCGCTGCCAATCAAGCCGCCACCATGACACTATGGAACCCAAAGACAGGCCTCCTCGAAAGAAAATAGACGCCAGTTTCATGTTCGCTGCTTGTTTTGTTTTTTCCGATAAAGATAATTTTGTTCACAGCGCTGCAAAGCTTCCTTGTCTTTTACATTTGTCGTCTATAGGTGGCAGCATTCAGCTGACTCAGTGATGCAGCGTAGGTACATTGACTTGGGACTGATTAATAATTAAATCTTGGTGATGTAAGCGCTGTGTTTGAGGCCTGGCACTGAGGAAAGTTTCTGCTGAAGTCTTGTAAAATTAAATCACATTTTAAGCTCAATTTAAAAATACTTGACTCTTACATTTTGTTGTCCTTTTTTTTTTTTGTGAAACAACCATCAAATCTATGATTGTATTCACCCTAACTGATATGACCACGTTTTTTTTCGCCACTGTGTATGTCACACTGGCAGACTGCGGTCGGCTGGTTTGACATCACGGCAACTTTGCACACGTCACGCAGGTGGAAAAAAAAAAGTCCACTCCCTCTGCTAGCTAGCAGCTGAGGCAAAGGTCGCGATCGGGGGAAAATGAAGACAATGACCAAACTCAGGGTTTCGCCGACTCACTTTGCTTTTGCTTTCCACTGCCTCTGTCTGTCTTGTGTGCAACATAGAAGTGGTTCTGAATGCGTCATCAGACAAAATGACGAGAATAACAGACGTGCGATCCACTGGTGAGAATTTCAAGGTGTGAGCGCTCATTCTCCGAATAAAAAAAAGGGAAGCGGTAGACGGCTTTCATCAAACAAAGATAACCACATTTATTTTGCAAGTATAAAATTTCACACTATAAAGGCCACTTTTTTCAGGGTAAAATCGACAACCTTTCTGCAAGATTTACACAGAGAAACACCTCCTCCTCCCCCGGCCCTCGCCCCCTGCTGGTCTGTCCAGTTCTGTGGCGAAACAAAAGAAAACAAACACCGTTCTACTCTACCACAGAGAGTTGGCAAGGTCTGAATAATTTACTCGGTGTGGGAGAAATAATAATAATAATAATAATAATAATATTAATGATAACGATAACAATAATGGCAGGAGAGTGAGAATTCCTGATTTTGTACATCCCACACAGAGGAGCAGGTACTCTGAGCCGTTCTCTCTCTCGTCACCGACGGCGGCTTACAGGCACGGCTTGATGTCACAGGCACTGTTCGCCTTCTAATGGGAGACTCTACTGACGGAGGGGGTGGGGGGGAGAAAAAACAAAATCTGCGGTTGACATTCTTCACAATGGCACCAGTCAGGCCACGAGAGAGGATCCTCACGGAGGGAGAGAGAGAGAGAGAGAGAGAGAGAGAGAGAGAGAGAGAGAGAGAGAGAGAGAGAGAGAGAGAGAGGAGATCGTCCTGCTTCACATTCCTGCTCACTGTCTGCGACGACGCGGTGCCCGCTGAGGTAGAGCAGTTGTACCAAAAAAGACTTTTTTATTTTCATTTTCTTTTCTTTTTTTTTTTTTTAGAAAGAATACAAATGAGTAACAGTCACATCGATAAACTTAAAAAGATAGTGGGGGAAGGGGGCGGTCGGGTCGGGAAGAGGGCGGGGGGAGGGTCCAGGGGGGAGGGGTCAAGGTTCAAGAGGGAGGTGGAGGGTTTGGGGGAGGTGGAGGAGGAGGAGGGACAACATCACATTGAACCGACCGGCCGGATGTGTGAGAGGCTCCGAGCTCGCGACCCCTCCTCCGCCTACCGCCCCGCCCCTCGCCCACCCAGCCCCTCCCCCGCCCGCCCGCCCGCCCACCCGCCTTCACGTTCGAATTCAGGCATGTTTGGTGCTTCTTTCACAGGTGCTCAGAACTGTGTTATTGCGATTTGCAAAAACTCCCCGGGGGCTTCGGGAACAATTCGGTTGTGAAGTCGCTCGGTCCGACGTGAACCCCGATCCGTCCCGCTCGCTCGCACGCACAGACTCACACTCTCTCTCACACACACACACACACACACACACACACACACACACACACACACACACACACACACACACACACACACACACACACACACACACACACACACACACACACACACACACACACGATCTAAGAGTGCAAACCAAAAAGAAACCTTAAAAGAAAAAAACAAAAGAAAAGAAAAATTGGGGAACGGCCAAAACAAAGCAGACACTTGTCATGTCAGGGAGGCCACATTCCATTACAGACAGACAGAACACGGCGGCCGCCGACACTCCCGCTTCCACATTGCGGAGGAATCTGTGACGTCTCTCGCCTCGCCCCCTCCGTCCCCCAAAAAAAGGCTGGAATGAGCTGACTGGCTGCCCGGCGGCGGAGGCTGGGGATGTGTTCGAGGAGGGGAGGGCGGCAAAAGGCTGAGCCGGGCCGCGCGTCGCCACCGGCTGGACGCCCGGCGCCCCCTTCGTGGACTAGGACCAGCTGCTGTCCATCAGGCCGCCCGCCCCCTTGTGGCCGATGATGCTCTCCGTGGCCTTGAGGAGCCTCTCGAGGCAGGGCGCGTTGATCTTGCCGGGCGGCCGCGGCTGCTGCTGCGGCTGCTGCTGCTGCTGCTGCTGCTGCTGCTGCTGCGGCGGCCTGCGGGCCAGCGGCTCAGTCTTAGCGTGTCCGCCGTCCGTGCTGGACGACACCGAGTTGTCCTGGGTTAGGTCTCTGTTTCTCGGGGAGAGCAGGTTCTCCGCCGTGGGGGAGCAGATGGGCGAGGTGTGGAGCCACTTGAGGTTACTGGCCGAGTAGGCTGCGGGGGGCGTGAGGTCGGTCACTCTCAGGGCCTTGACGGCGGCGGCGGCGGCGGGCGAGTCGCTGGCGGAGGCGGCGGGGCAGGTCGACTCGGGAGAAGGCTGCGGGAGAAGAGACGGAGGAGTCGTTGAGTTCGCATGGAATCAAGAACAAACAGATTTTTAAAAAAAAACGCTTTCTGCCCGGCAGCAATAACCGCCCTCGATGGCACAAACAACAATCCTCAACACAACGCAGCAACGGGATGATGCAATCACTGCTGATAATTACTGAGAAGACGTTAAGTTAATCATTGTCCTCACATAGATCAGTGTCACTAATAATCATATGTAACCGAGGAAGGCTGACTGAGAGACTGACTGGTTGCCCTTCATATGACTCGGTACCAGTGAAGTAGCTCTCAGGTTCCAATAGGTTGGTGACCCCCTGCACTAGACCTTCACAATTATTTAACAAAATGACAAATGTTGTCAAAACAGTTCAATCGCATCTTTACAATATGACGTGACGCATCTTTTATTTTTATCATCCATTTACAAAGTCACATCTGTGTTTCATCGAATCATAATACAGAAATGTGTGGTAATATGATTAAAAACTCTGCAAAATGTGCCTTTAAAGCAGCACTGGTGGATTAGTCAGTGGTCCTGCATACAACAAACAAAAACAAATGGATGTAGTTTTTTTTTTTTTAAACTTTAAAATGACTTTACTTCTCCGCCACTGACACAACACGTGCGCTTGGCCTGGCACTGTGGTTGCCTGCCCGACACCTTTGCTCAGTCTGTCTACATTTAGCTGCTGCTATTTGTTGCACTCACTGACTGCTGCTGTGAGAAGCCTTCAGCATGAAAAAGAATTGGCTGAACGCAAATTAAAATAGCTGAAAAAAAAACAACTAGCTGGCTTCTAAAGTGGGTAGCACCCACCGCGGCTAGCAGACGTGCTAAGCGCGGCAGCTGGATCAAAACTCTATAGCCCTGAGCGGCAGCATGCAGAGGCCGCAGAGAACTGACCTGCGGTGGTAAAGGGCATCAAGAAATTCCCGTTTTTGAGCGGGCGTGTCGAGAAATTAAATCCGGCCAATTAAACGTACAGGAATGTTCCAGAGGACTCGAACCTTTGTTATCCCCTCAGGACACTCCTTCCAAAATTACCCTTTTCTCCTCTGTCATTGTTCCCGGTGAACCCGAGACTGCAGTAATGCCTGAGTAAAAATAGCTTTTAATCCCCCCTCCTCATCCCAGACCTGTGATTAAATGATAATAGATACTTCAGTCTCGCTCTCACTGCGTCACCGCCATATGTCCTTGACGGTCTGCCTGACTGGTGTGTGTGTGTGTGTGTCTTACACAACAGTGCAGCTTTTTCCCCCCCCCCGTTTCCTTTTGCAACTTTACCTTGAGCTTCTTGGTGGGAACGGCCTCCTCTGTCTGCGTGACGTCCGGTTGGTCTTGGAGTTTGACGTTGGGGAACCAGCTTTTCAGCATCTCCTCCATTTTCAGAATGATATTGATGTATTTGCCCCTGAAAGACACAACGGTGCGGCGGAAGGTGAGGGCGAGCGATCGATGACACAGCCCTTTATTCCTTTGTTTAATTTTATGAAGCCAAGTTGATTTTTTTTTTAACTGGTTAAAAATAGTTGGCAAAGCAGCAAAATGTTCAAGGAAATGATGAAAAGACACCTTGCTGAAGAGAGACGTTGCTGTTCGATTTAGGAGCAAACTTGAATTTAAAAATTCTTTTGGTTTTTTTCTGTTTTGTTGTCATTTTTCTTTAATATATAAAGTCTTGGTCTCAAACTCCACATGTCTTTGTCTCAATCTCGATGCCCTCTGGTCTTGATAATGTCTCGGTCTCGACTGCAGCGCTGCTGCTCTGCGTGTTGCCAATTGTCTCGAGTGCGCTCACCACGTTTCGGGCCCCACACGTGGCTTCGGCGTACAACAGTTCCGCTCACCTCTAAATATAAACACAGGAGCCGCGACGCTCTCCCGCCCTGCAGCGTCACTGCCGGAGTAAACAGGGCGCAGTGACGCAGTTCTTCCTGGAGGGGGAGGAGTGGCCTGGAGGTAGCCCCACCCACTCCCGCCGCCCCATCAAAACCAGATGGCTGGCGGGGGGATTAGCCCCCGTGTCATATGATCAGCACCTTCCCCCGGCCGCACTCCGCTCGGGGGCCATGTTAAATTCATGTGAAAGATTATCCGCAGCGGCGAGCGCTAAAAAAGTCACTTTGATCCTATCTGCCATTGTGTCGCTGCAGGGGCAGCCAGCTGGCAGCGCGGGGAGGGAGGGAGGTAGGGAGGGGGGGCGGTACACCTTCCAGCCCGGGCCCCGGCTGTCTGCAGGGAGGCTGCCACACCCACGCTTTGTCTGCCCGCATAAAGGCAGCAGCTGGTGGTGCGGCGAGGGCTCGCAGCAGCGCAGCGGCGGCGGCGGCCGAAACTCTGCAGCACTTTGGCGTTTCGTCAAACACATCTGATGCAAAGTGGCAAACCGTCAATACATTTTACCTGGGCTTAACGCTAAAGCGTGCTTTGGTTCAATACCATTTAGAGGCCCCGGGTGGAAGATTTAGAATCAGACAGTCTGCGTCTTGCTCACACCAGCTGACCCCAGTCTCCGTGTAAACACAAACGCTTTTAATCAACTATTATTTTGAAATCTTGGCGCACATTGCTTTTAAAAGTTCCATCGAGCACTGATTGTGATTCTTTTTTTCCACTGGTTCTTCAGTTTTGCTTCCAAGGATGATAATTAAATTGATAGATGGCATAACATGGTCGGAAGATCAAGATGAGTCAAAGTCTACAGAAACATGTCATTATGTTGCTTGTGGGTTTTTTTTTATAGGTCCACTTTGTATCATTTACAGAGACCGACTGGGACTAAATGGAACAAACACACGTGAGTGTTTTTCAAGGCAACATAAACTGACTGCAAAGAAACGACCATGCTGCGTTTTCTTGTTACTGTACATGGCGACAAAAAGAGCGGCAACCGCATCGTGGCAACGCGCAGCTCCAGCAGCTGAGAAAGTGGATCAGTTGCACCCTGAACTGTGGTTCAATGCCACAGCTGCTGAAAGGAAGACGTAAGCGTGCCAAACGACTTGCACGGTAAAAATGATTTTTTTTTTTCTTCTTTCTTACAGCCTCGCCCCTGCGCGCTCACCAGATCTTACGCGCCCATCCTTTAAATACCTCATCGTCCAGGAAACGTTCCTTTGACAAACCGCTGTGAGGTCGCGCAGATGAAAAGCGCTCGGCTGGCCACCGTGGCTTCTTCTTCCTCTATCCCTTAAAGGGCCGATATCAACCTCCCATTATGCCACCCGGCCAGTGGAGAGCTAATCAGGCGGACGCGAGTGTGCCGCTCCCACAGAGCAGCCTGCTCCATTTTTAATGAGCCGCCCGCTCGGCTCCAGAGAGGAGCGCGGAGGCGGTCGGTCATCTCCGCGGTGAGTTCACCCCCCAGCGCGTGGGGGTCGCGGCTTCTCGCATGGGGCCGCACGCTGAGAGCCGCGACGCCCCGCGCGTTTCCGGAGACCTCGCCAATCCACAGGCAGCGACCGTCGTTTAAAACTAAAACCGTTTTTTTTTTGTTTTTTTAAATGCATTGAGGCTCTATTACAGCTCCAGCTGGAGCTGGGCAGCGAGCGGAGGTTTTGCAATCGCAACGCAAGTCATCGATGCGTCACAGGGCAAGTTTATTTGTACAGCGCAATTCAACACGAGGTAATTCAGAGTGCTTTACATGAACATTAAAAGCAGCGCAGCAGTAATAAACTACAAATCAATACAAAAGGCAACAGAATGTAGTAGAGCGAGCAAGTAGAATTTTAGTCTAGGAGTACGCGACAGTGAACAATCATGATTTCAGCCCTGATTTAAAGGCGCCGACAGTTCGAGCAGAGCTCAGATCTTCAGGTTTGTTCCACAGATGAGGAGCAGAATAACTCAATGCTGCCTCACCTTGCCTGGTTCTTACTCTTGGATGACCTAAGAGGTCTGGATGCTTCGTAAGGAACTAGTAGATCAAGCGTATGTTTTTGCTCCAAGACCATTCAGTGCTTTGCCGACCAGCAGTGGGATTTTAAACTCCATCCACTGACTCACAGGAAGCCAGTGACGGCGTGTTTGTCGCGAACACAACCCCGGCAATAAAAGCTGAACACTGAGCGTTGCGACGAGGACGCTGCTTACCCCATGTGAGGGTTCCGCAGGACGCCCATGATCCTCTGGATGCGGTCCATGGCCACGCTCTCCTGAAAACTGCTGAGTCCTGCAAAAGAGAGTTGAGGCCGTGAGTCGGGTGAGGGGCGGACAAAGTCTGTGGTGTGCACATGGGCGGGGGATGGCCGGTGGGGGGTCTGTTTGAAATGTAAGCAAGCTCCCTGCTCCTGTGGGCAGGAAGGGGTTGGTTTCAAAAAAGAAAAGACAAAAAAAAGAAAAAAAGCCCAGTTGCGAATGCCGGACGAGCGCCGCCTCAACCAGGCCGCACACCCTCTTAAAGGCTTATCAGCCTGAGAGGCGGCCGTGGCAGCCGAGCGAGGTACATTTTGTTCCTGAACGTCCTGCTGCCAGGCTGCTACGGCCAAGCGGAGAGACTTTGCTCACTCTTTAACTAGTGCGGCGAGAGAGAGAGAGAGAGAGAGAGAGAGAGAGAGAGAGAGAGAGAGAGGGGAAAAAAAGGGGAAGATTGATGGCGTTGGTGTTTTCTAACTCCTGCGGGGCCTCTTCTCTTAAACAGGCCCGCCGCTGAGTGAAGCCTCACCCCGAATGAACCCGGGACCCGCGGGCGCGAGCGCGCGCACACATGAAGGAAATACTTGTGGCTACTCGATACTCCCACTCGCCCAATACTGCGTTTCGCAGCCTTTCTGCTTTCCCTCCATTGTTTGTGCGCGACGCGACAAAAGGAGGCCGGTGTGAATGGGGGCTGCGTTGGAAGAGTGCGAGAGCGTCGCCACTTACGTTCTCTGTACCTCCCCGAGCGCAGGCCGCTGAGGATGGAGGACAGCGGGTGGATGTAGCACTGCAGCTCCATGCACTGCGGAGAGAGAGAGAGGGAGAGAGAGAGAGAGGGAGAGAGGATCGTTAGTAGGGTGGCGAGCATCTTCGGCGCCGGATGCTGAAAGAACCACCAGGGTTCCACCAGCACCAGCGGCAGCGCAGCCTGATGCACGCAACTCAGAGGCTGCCACGCCCCCTCCACCATCTCCCCCACTACCTCCACCACCACCACCACCACCACCTCCCCCGCCGCCTCCACCACCCCTCCCCCATATCCTGCTGATTCACTGGGTTTGATTTACGACAGGCTGACGAAGGCTTCTTCAGAAAAAGGGACATGACTAATCCAGCTCACAGGGAACGATCGGGTCGGGCCGCCCTAAACTGGAAGTTTCGCGCACGAGGCCGTGTTGCAAGCACAAAACAGCAGGGGGGCGCTCTGGTCATGCGGCAGGGGGAGGAAGAAGAACAGAAGAAGTGCAGAGAGGCGCTCACCTTGCGGCTGAACGCTCGGTCCGCCTCCGACGGCGGTCCGGACGGGTGCGGGCGGTCCCTGCCGCGCTCCTCCTCGGCGGCGCCGTGAGGCCTCTTCAGTGCGTGCGGAGGGTTCGTCCTCTCCCCCTGCTGCCTCTTACACAGTCCTGCGGCGGGCTCCCACGTCACCGCGCAGCTCGGGGGAGAGCCGTCGCGGGCCTTGGCCCGGCGGGCGCTCTCGTCGGGGCTCGACTGCGGCGCCGTTGTCGGCGGCGGCGGGGGGCTCGAAGAGGGACTCGACTCTCGACTTTTTCCGCCCGAGTACGACTCCCGTTCGCTCTCGTCGTCGTCGCTCGCCAGCCAGTCAATGGAGTTGTCCGAATCCGTGGCAGACATCCTCGGCTGCAGGCTCTTAGCTGGCACTGACCATCACGGAAACCTGCGCGGCGGAGAAGCACAGCTGTGACCAAAGAGCTTTGAATGAACAAATCGCTGTGAAAAAAAGAAATGCATATGTATCCGTGCTGGTGCGAATAAATTGCGCGGGACGCGGCGGAGCAGATGGTGGCAGCGGCGGCGCCGGCGCTTTGTTGGGACGACAATGACCCGTTTGTTTTGCAGATGCGACACCTGAGTCCCCCCCCAAAAAAAAGGAGGCGGCGAGCATCAAAAGCAGAGACCAAACGACGCTCAGATCCCACCGAGGCCTTCAGATCTCCGCTGCTCCCCGTCGTAAATCTCTGCGCCTGCGCCCGCGCTCCAAAACCGCCTGCTCGGCTCGGCTTGGAGCTCCGGTCGGCCGGGGCCTCGGCCAGCTGCCTTTGCCACAATCGCAAACGCTAACTTGTTTATTCAAAAGGAAGAGGGCAGAGGCTGCGGCCGCCATGACGACCAGGGGGCTTCAACGCCGCACATCAACACAAATGACACTCGTGCGTTTGTCTGCGTTGTTCGCGTTGGGTTGGGTGGGGGGGGGATTGAGGAGGGTCCGGGGATACAGGGGGCTCTGCTTGTTCACAAGCACAATGCCTCATGAATAAAAAAAAAACCCTCCTCCTCAGTCCAATCGCTGATTCTCGAGCGCCGGCGGCCCGCGCTGCATCCCGCCGACACGATTCCCTTTAATGATTACAAGATAAGGGAAGTGAGAGCAAACCTTTTCAAGCAGGCAGATAATTTCAGGACTTTAGAGCTTCTTTTTTTTTCTCGTGCCTGGCATGTCTCCTGCATCCTGCGAGATCCACAGAGCAGAGGGTTTAATTGCTCCCTGGTCCTTTGTCTGACAGGACGGCCACCTTCTGATCTTATTGTTGGAGGCACAGGGTGGAGCAGAGATTTAGGTGGTTTTACAAAGCTCTGCCAGGACACCAAAATAGATTTTTTTTTTTTTTTTTTCCGATTGTGGGCTGTAATGTATGGCCCTTGGGTGGCCGAGGCCACAGCTGACCGATTTCTGTGAAAACAACACGGCGGCGAAAGGTAAATGTTTGTGCAGTGGCCAGGAAATCACACAATAGGGGAAACAGCAGTGGTAAAATAAATGAGTGTGCTCCGTATACAAATGATGTAACTGGTGAGATTCAGGGCACCGAAGTGCAGCTCAGTGTAAAAGGGTGAAATCTCAGTCTGCCCTTAAAGACCTCACAAAAGTAGCATGAATGAATAAACAAAGAAAAAAAAAAAATCTAGATCTAGCCGAACTTTAAAATGAAGAAGAAGAAAAAAAAAAGCTGGAACAAATTCTTGATTGAATCACATCATCAACCTGATGGTGATAGAGAAAGAAGATTTCCAATGACGGTGGTGGGACAGGTTACATTCAAATTTAAATTCTGATAAAGTTAGAAAATAATGTCGCAAAAGAGAGTGAATATTTTTAGCATCATTCGCCGTTTTTCTTTTTTTACACTACACCCCTATATCAGTGTGTATGAAGACACGCCCTCCGTGGACTTACACAGTAAAATAGAGGAGAACAATTATATAATAATTCTGTCCTCAACCATCGCACACATGGGACGTGTGTCTCCTCACATGCCCCGGGCCTCTGAACACAAGACAACGCAACACAACACAACACATCGGATTACATATGTAGTCCGGCAGAGACTGGAGATCGTTGCTGTGGCTGATTTTTTTTTTTTCTTCCTGTCTTAAAAAGGCTCCACTTTCTTTCCACACACTCTCCCATCCGATCAGCCTCTCTGATCCGCGGCTACCTGTGTAGGTAGCCGGCGGAGCGGAAGATGCCGGGGCCTCCTCCAACCGGCACTGAGCTCCAGGTTTGAGAAAAGCGAAGAGAAACCCCTTCAATTCGTGACATCACAATGTTAAACACGAGGGGGACAAAAACAAAAAAAAACAAAACAGATAAACGATTGTGACGCTCCGATCCGATCGTCCCGCCCCGCCTCGACGCGGGTTTGGCATCCGACGGCTCGCAGACACAAAAGACTTTCATCGGCCGCCGTGTTCCGCTGCTCCGCACCGCGACACCATCACCTTCTCTGCCGTAAAAGTGGCGCCGACAGACGGCAGGGCTCATTCACCCATCCCCGTCACGCCCTTCGCCCGCCGTGTCACACCGATTCATTCCCCCGCGACGACTCTATCCCGGGTTCGCGATGCGGCAAATTCCACCGCTTCGACGTCGAGACAAACAAACAAACCGACACGAGAAAGAAAAAGAGAAAAAAAAAAGCAAACCAAACTACCATCTCGCGAGCAAAAGACGCGAGCAAGCGCTGCTTTTCTGGGTAAAAAGCGGAGAAGCTACGTACCTTCCTCCCAGGATGGATCTGCTCGGTTAAAGTGTCCCGTAGTCGGGCGAGTTAATCCGACAGACTGGAGGGTCACGGAGCAGCTGATGTGTCGGACGTGCGGCGTGTGAGTGTGGGGACGTTACGGCCAGCCGAGCGGCCCCGTGTTGCTTCTCGCAGGGAAACGTGTCTGTCGAGGGGGCGGGACGAGCAGGGGACCGCCTCTTCCATTCGTCCCGTGCGCGCGGCCGCCGGGCCAATCGTCGCCCTCGGCCCGTGTGGAGGCCCGCCGATTGGCGCGCACGGTTTACATACGCAAATAAGATGGAAATGGCACAAACACGTGGACACGCGGATCGGTTTCATCAGCAGCTGAGCGAAAAGTCAATCCGGGGCTAGTTTTGGTCATTCCACAGGCATTCTTCCTCATTATATCACCCGGACGATAATGCCTGACTTGTGGCATGTCAGTGCTGCTCAGCCGCCTGGTAAAGGCACAGTCAGCACTTTTTCCTTTTCTTGATTTTTTTTTTTTTTTTTTTTTACATTTTCTCTCCAAACTTAAAAACCGTTGTTAAATAACACATGTGGGAGTTTGCTCAGAGATACTCCAGGAAGATGAAAAACAAACAAAAAACTACTAAGGGCTGCTTTACAGAAAATTCCAAATGATGTACCAGATGATGCTAAATATGCTTTATTTATTAGCACGCCTATTGGGCAATACAAAGTTTTAAAAATTGCTTTGATAAAACATGATACATATTTGTTTGTTAATATTGACTGTGATTGGTCTACATATGGTCAATGCAGCCCTGTCCTATTTTGAGCATTACATCATTTGTTTTTCTGACAATGTGAAAAACCAGAAATTTCATATTTAAGCTATTTGAGTTGATATTTGAGTGCAGGTTGTGTTGTGTTGAAGTGACTCAAAAAATAATGGCTGAAGAAGCCTATTATAAATACAGTCATTTTATGTAAAGCATCCCAAAATCCATACGCCATGTGAATAAGGTGTATGAGCTATTAGAGCTGTATAATTCCACATCACCTGTATTCAAAGCCTCATAATCTGTGACTGTTAAGTAGAACTTCATAGGCGTGTCTCTCTGTTACCCAAAACAAATGGCATGGCTAATATTTAACCTGCATCTGGTTTTCTCCCCTCCTATACGACCGCTGACGGTAAAGGCATGACTCACGGGGTCTCTGCGAGGGTGGGATGAGACGGAGCAGCTATTTATCAGCAGCCAGACGAAGACCCTGCGCCTGGAGCCAGTGAGTCACGAACCCTCTCACAGCAAACGTGATCACGTGCAAGTGGGAGACACCCATCTGAGGGAGAGAGAGAGGGAAAAAAAAAAAGCGCAGCGAGCCCTCTCGTCCTCGTCAGCCCACGACGAGGACGAGCGGCGCGCACAAGACGCGGCTCGTCGCAGGGAGGGCAAACGGGTCACAAGTGAAAAAGCCGCTCGGGGACGTCGGCTGAAGCGACGACTGCTTTAACGACTGGGTGAAAATCTGTCTGGCGCAACAACAAAAAAAAATTATGTAAATCTCTCGGAACTGTCCTCGGTCTTCTTCGTAACGAGACTGCGCTGTGGTGATTTGATTCTAAAAGTGGCCGATGCGGTGAAGGGATCATAGAGGGCAGGATGTGTGTGGCTACTTTTTTGTGAGAAGATGGCAGGAGAAGAAGCAGCAGCCGCTTCGGTGTCCCCAACAGCAGGGTCACTCTTCGGTGCTGCGCCTCTTTAGTCGCATCCCGCTGTGAAAAATTTCACGCCCGCAGTCACCTGAGGTGCGACATCTGGCCCGTTTCAGCGCGTCGGATTTTAATCGTCCCCTAACGTCTCACACGTCTACACGTCCCATAATCAGTCTCCCGTCGCTCCCACCCGCCCACAGACCCCCGTGACCCCAGACTTGGCGACGTCCGAGAGCTTCCCACACAGATCGCAGAAAGCTGTCATTTCCCCCCGTTGTCCTCAGGCCAGTGTGGACCATACATCACGTCCCCGGCTCAAAGCACAGGAAACATCTAAATCTTTTGGCGGCAGTGGCGGGGGCGTAGGAGGGGGTGTGGATCAAAGAACAGGAACAGCACACTCCATACTGTCTGGACCAGGCACCCCAGACTACAATATGGCGGCCCATTCGTTTGAATGACGTTGCTCATTACGCCGAAAAAAGTTTTTGACTTCCGCATTAGAGGCCGCAAAGAGCCGCTGCAACTACCGTGATACATCGGGACACATCAGCCAATCAGAACGAGCCGAGACACAGCAGCACATTACGACGCCGTGACGTCACGCTGGGAATATAAACCTGGTGATTTTCTGACCTTTATCATTATTTTGAAAGACTGAAAGACCATGACTGAAAAATCTGCAATAGAAAGATTTGTTATGAACCGCGTTTCAGGTCGCAGTCGTCCCCTCAGAAGTTTAATAGGCCTTTCTTTTTGTATTGCGACCTCGTGGAAAAATGTTTTTTTTTGTTGACTGCAGTGCCTTGAGTGACCACTGGGAAAAATGCTTTTTTAAGCCCAATGGGATTTTTTTTGGACTGAAGTACCTTGAGTGACCACTGGGAAAAATCAGCACTCTGCCTTATTTCCAGTCCGGTATCCAGTTCTTATAATATATCCATGGTGTGGACGCGGAACAAGAATTTTAGGCCTGGCAGTGTTGCACAGTCCAGTGAGTCACAAGATTAAGTCTGCAGGTGAAAGTGTGGAAGCCTTTGTCACGTCTTGCTTCAATCCTCTGCGTGACCTCTCGTGGGAATGTTTGTTTATTGAACGATAATCCGGCCGGCGTCCACGTGGAACGGCCCTGACTCGTCCCCGTCGCCTCGCAGAGAGGTGGTGCTGGTGGCGGTGGTGGCGGTGGGGGCTGGGGGGACTCTTTTATCCGACCGCTCTCCCGTCGTCAGGATCCCAGGATGAGTCACACAACACAAACTGGCTCTGTGATTTTCAATTTGTCCGAGATTCCGCAGCCGCCGCAGAGACCAGGATGTCTCTCTCCTTCTCATTCATAAAAAGAATCATTTACAGCCTGCACGCTCGCTTTATTGCAGGGGCATCAGCCAAATGGCGGCTCTTATAGAAAACCTCTGCGTGTGCGCGAGCGGTCGAGTGCGACGCGTCGCCCCTTTAGGCTGCGGCTGGAAGTTTTGAAAAGCGGCCCGAGGTTTTTTTCATGTGTTTGCGTTGAACTCGCCAGATGCTCGGGCATCTGCCTCCCATTTCCCAAACGCGACGACTTGGCGGCTGCGATAGTTAGTGGCTGAAAACGTTCAGTCAGATAGCCTCAGTTGACTCCCCCCTCCACTCCATCCCTCCCTCCACTCGCACACATGCTTCAGAGAGACGGAGAGCGTGCCCTCACCTGCAGCTGTGTCGCAAGCGGACACGGGGTGTGTGTTTCAAAGGCCTTGCGCGTCTTGCCTTACCAGCAGCTGTTCCCTAAGCAGTGACTCAGCTCGGCCGCGGCTTGGCCCCGGGCCAAAAGTCAAACCTGCACCCAGATCCGTAGACCCGCAATAGCAGTTACGTGTCGGCGTGTTTGTTTGTCTGCGTGGCCGCGCGCCACGAAGCAACGTCTCTGAAATGGGATTGACTCTGCGATGTTTGTGCCTTGTGTTGGCAAGGGACTGAACATGTGAGCCGCGACCATTGGCATCAAACAGGGTTCGGTGTTATACCAAAGAAAATCATGCTTTCAGTGATTCTGATAGGGGAGTTCAGGAAATCAGTTGTGAGCTAGGAGCTAAAAGGAGTGTTTGTTTTGCTAGAGGCAATAAGCCAAGAGCTAAACTTGCAGTTTTCTGGGGAACTGTTGAAGTTCTTGATCATTAGTCGTGCACGTCTGCTCCTCTTAAGTCTGCGGTGTGAGAAAGAAAAGAAGAATAATAAGGATCAGGTAATCCAAACAGCACATGTGCTTTAGAGATACACGCTCTGGCAGGAAAAAACATTCATGCTGATGCACAGTGCTCTGTTTTCGCTGCAAACTGAGGCTCTGTTGTAACAGTGTTAGTCCATTTCCTGCATGTTTTCATGTCCAGGACCGGCTCCTTGTCTTTGGTGGTAAATCTAGAAAAGTCTACCTCTGCAAAGTATCAAAATCTCGTTGCGCTCATCATTCCATTTGAGACAGAATGTTGTAACTTTTGCCCTTCGAGCAAAGCAAACACCCCGAATGCCCTCGTTTTATAACAATCCAAAAACGTTCCAGTGTTTAAAAAAAATAAAAGCAAGAAGAAGAAGCTGGACTGAAATGATCTAATCATGTGTGTTTCTTGCATAATTTGGGCAGAGCCCCGCCGAGTCGGGATTCTGTAACTCGTGGTCTGAGAGGAACGTCCCACTTGCACATGGTTACTCCTCCACATACGTCTTCCTGGTTTACAGTAAATGCTACTTTCTCGGAGTTGACTCCGCCCACACAGCAGAAATGTGACTGCACGTAACGCGGGCACGCTGCAGGCTGAGCCTTGCCACTTGTGTGTGGCAAGGCTCAGCCAATCGCAGTCAGACTCGCGCTGAAGGTTATGCAGTCGGGGAGGGCGAGGAGGTGGGGAGGCTGCGGGAGTGAGAAGAGATACTGGCCACATTTTTTTGTGACTTTAAAGGGCTGGACTTCCGGCACTTCGTCATGGACCCTCCCTCTTCCCTTTGTGGCTTCTTCTCAGTCCAGTCCTACTGAGTCACATGCGCTTCGCTCAGAGAGAAAGCTCCCCGACTATTTTCCACACACAGTTCACATGCAGGCAGCCGAGAATGTCTGGCAGCCAATCACTGTCAAATCTTTTGTGAGCGTGTGTGTCTGTGTGTGTGTGTGTGTGTGTGTGTGTGTGCGTGCGCGTGCACACGTTTATACGCTGTCTAATGTCTGTACTGCTGCCAGAGCAGCTCAGGCGACAGTGGGATATCTATCTGCAGGGCTGAACGTTACATGTGACTGGGGTATATTTTAACTGGGTTATGTAAGTGCTCCAGCCTGCGTTCGTTCTCCACACACAGATGAGGGCTACGCATGATGCAGAGGACCGTGAGCTCGACACGAGCCGGTGCCGTCGCGAGCGCGTTAAATAATTCCTTCGCTGGGCTGAAAGTTGAGCTGAGGCGCGTTTTCACAGAATCTGCTTTTCAGTTGAAATTTGGAAAAATAAAAGAACAAACTTTAAAAAAATAAATAAAAAAAAGCACTTTTGAGCACAAATGAATAAGACGCCGCAATATTGATTTCACATGATGTAACATTCGGGCCCGCAGCAATAATGTCTTAATGTGAAGGTTATGATTACATAAGGGGATTTTTAAGAGTTGAAAAAAAAAAAAACCCTGCAGGAGGCCAGAAACTGAGTGTACAAAAGCGTTGGCAGCTCCAGTCACACTTTTGACTGCGGACATTCATCTGTGATCACACGGGTCGGAATAAACAGATTGGGCTGACAATTGGGCTGTAATTTTCATTCAGACGCGATGTGGAGACTTCTGAGGCGCTTGATCAAGGCATCGCTCGCATTTCCGCTGGACAGCTTCTGAGAATCTGATGGCAGGCTCGCCGCCAATTTCATGTCCAATGTGGAACTGCCCACGCTCCCTCTGCTAGCACTTTTATGGGATCACTGTGTGGGTGTTGCAGTGTGAGATGCTATCAAGAAGTGATGCGATATGGGCCGATAATTTCTTGGTAGGCAAGCGTCCAAGCGCACTCGGAGGGGCGACAGATGATCGACTGGAGACTAGAAAAGATGAGTTTTGACCCCAAGATTCACTGCAGGTTGGGCGACAGGATCGCAGACGCCAGCATTTATTGCTTTGAAAGTTTTTTTTTTTCTACTACTTGATGTGTAACTACTGTTGAGACTGCATAAATAAGATACACTAGATAACATGCACCGCATTGCATTTTCATACCATATCAAGATCACTAATCTTGATTATTTTCGACAACAAGGCTAAAATACTTTGATTGCAAAACAGAACGGGAAAAAAAACATTGACACTTGTACGTACCTTTTTGCTGTCAGATTCTGGTTCTTTTTTGCATAAGCGTTGTTCCGATGCAACCCAAAATTATGGCAAAGACTCGCACTTTTTACAATTTCAGATAACACAAGGGAAATTTCCAAAGGTTTTAAGGGAAAATGACAACAATGTTTTTGAAGCTATTTTTACGACAGTTGCCGAGGTTTGCTTGCCAAAGAATTGTGTTACTACCTTACCAACTTCCTGAGTAACTCCAAACACTGTGAAGCTATTTTATCTCAGAGCTGTCCAAGGTAAGCACAAGATAACTGTTTTCCCCCCTTAAAGTACTGGTTCAAAAGTCTTGGAAGTCTTGGAATCATCCATGGTTTTGTGTGCACAAACATCAGCATGATCGTATAAAAACACAGCCTGTGAAAACTAGCCAAGCTGTTGCATCTACATTTTGGAAATGTAGCATCGGCTACATTCTGATCCCATCGGGAGAGACAGAATGTCGGTGTTAGGCTTTACCTTGACATGTCTCACAGACACAACCTTGCAAAGCAGCTGCATTGTTGGGATTTTTCATTTGAAATCCCACAGAGCCATTTTAATCCTCCAGCCGTCATCTGATGCCTTATCATCAGATGGTTGAAATATGACTGGACAGATCAGCGTCTTCTTCTTCTTCTCCTTCTTCTTCGACCAGAATGAAGTAGTACGAACAGGGAGCGTTGCACTGCTATGAACTTTTTCCACTGGTAATAGTGAAATCTGAGCAGCCTGTTTGAATATAACAAACAGAACCTCTGTCAAATCTAATGTGAAGGGACTTCACACACCGTCCCCAGGTGGACATGCGAAATACATCCCATGGACACATTAAACATTCCATCTGGTGTGTTGGGTTCGCACCCTCACCCACGGAAGAGGAAATAAAACATCACCACATGTCCAAAGCTGCGAGGGTGTTTTGAGACTCTGCGTGTCTAGAATTTCCACCCAGACGTGACCTTTAATTGTGGGAGCTGTTTGTTGCCAAGACGTGTCCTTGGCCCCGCCACAGGTGTTGACGTCCTCGGCAACAGGAGCAGGGAGGAGAGATCGGCGTGGGCTCTATGTGCCTTTCGCCTTTCGACCGTTATTATGCAGTTGCAGCGACCCTCCGCTTGCGTAACATCATGAGGCCTGCATTAGGACTGCAGCACTTTTTGTTTTGGACGTCATCCCAACCTTTTAAAAGTGAGATAAAAGTGCTTGGCATCCGTTCAGCTTCCTCATGAAGAGCAGCGCTGGGGACCGAACAGGGGGGCCGCAGAGAGGAGGCCGCGTAGCTTCTGCCCCACCTCAACCTTTGAAACACACACACACGCCTGTGTCTGGGCTGCAGGGCACCTATCCTATACGTACACGGACGTGACTTTTATTTTATTTATTTTTTTATGAGGATACTCAAATGCGTAGTGGCTCGCAAATATCAGCAACAATAACGTACACTGAAGCTGAATTCATGTTGGAATGTCACAGAACAATGATGTTCACCAGTGCAGCCAGAAATTAAAAAACGTCAGAGATGAAAGAGTCACGATTTTCTACAGCGTGTCTAAAAGTGGGAGATGGTGAGGAGAGTGGGAGACAGAAGAGGAGTTGAAGACAGGTGTCGACATGCGTCCGTGGCGGGAGGAACATGAGGAAGGAGGACGACGAGGCACCCGAGGAACCCGGATGCTTCGACATGGCGAGACTGAGCGCCGGCCCCTGCTGCTGCTGCTGCTGCTGCTGCTGCTGCTGCTGCTGCTGCTCCTGTTCTGGCATACACGTGACTCTCCACTCTCTCTTTCTCTCCTTCCCTGGCACGCGCGCACACACACACACACACACAGACGGACACACACCTTCTATGAATCCACGCGCTGCACGGAGCGAACCTCCTGCCCCCTCGGTGCCCTTTCTCGCATTTTTTGCAGTCTTTCACACAGTTCTTTCAGCGCTCTTCCCGTCGCTCAGCCTCAACGGCCACACGCGATCGATCACAATGAATTTCTGCGGCGTCTTGCTCCCCACAAAAAAAAACACGCTGAAGAAAGGCATGATTCACAGCTCTTTCTTGCCGTCGGCGTTTCGGAGCGCATTCTCTTCTTTGTGGTTTTAGAAACGTGGAAAAGTGTGAATCTTCTGGTTAAAAACAGACAACACGAGGCTGATGCAGAGCCAGAATATGACGTGCGCCGCAGTGAGCAACAGGCTTTTTTTTTTTTCGCCCTCTCTGCCAGTACAGTGTGAGCTTCACGCGCAAGAAACAAGGCAAGAGAGGATGATGCCAAGAGCAATTTGCGTCGGTCCAGGCATCACGACTAATATGTGAATGAAAAGATAATGTGTGTCAAATTTATAGAGAGGCGTCTCCAATTCTCTGCACATTTAGAAATTGGGTATTTTGAGATAAAGGCTCTTAAAAGTTGACCTTGAGAGGCAAAAGGAGAATAATTTACCTTCATTAATTTTTTCTGGAACACAAATTACGGTCTGACAGGGGACTGTGGGACAAAATCTTCATAAATTTGAGTCTGTGGTCTCGTGGTGTCATATAAGGGGACCTTGACGTCAGAATCTCGTTTTATAGAAGTAGTCACGCTATAAAACCTCAGTGGAAAAGAAAATGGATAGGAAAGGACCAACGTGTCTTTAGTAAAGGGGGAACATTAGAATTTCAGCTCACTTTTATTCATTAGAGACATTTCCAAATTCAGGTCTTCCTCAGGCAAAACATTAATATTCATATGAATATTAATGTTCCGCATAACGGATGGGATAAGAGTGAAAAATCTAAATTTGCCACCTATAACAAAGTTGGGTAGTAGGAGCCTAGTATTTCTTATTAGTAGTGGTGAATGAGTTCATAATGGGATTTTTGACACAGATTAGGACGATGAACATGTGCTGCAATTTTCATTTCATGAGGATATTTTTAACAAAGGTGCAGGTGTGGTTCTTAAAACTGCCGATGCCTCAACTATCAGGGTCATTCAACACCCTTTAAAGCAACACTATGTATTTTTTTTTAACTCACAATGATGAGTTAGAAAATCCCCCTTCTGTTTTATTGATGTGTGGCAGGTTCAAATGGGTCCACTGCCTTTGACACAGCGCACTTGGCAGACTGGGTAAAGGATATATATGTTATATATGTATAACTTTGGTTGCCTGCCCTGCACCCTGTCGAGTATGTATTTCTTTTCAGATGAAATGCACTCTTCCACAGTCACGGGAATGAACGTACGTTTCTTTTTTTTCTCTGTGTAATTGAATCGCCACTGAGAACAACAGCTTTTTTTTTTTTTTTTTTTTTTTTTTTTGAAGATTTTGGTTTGCTGCTTCCTGTTTTAGGCTTATTTTGTTTTTCCCCCATTGTGTCTCACTTCTCGTTTCCTTTCCAATTATTTTGATTTTCTGCCATGTGGTGATTGGTTCCACTTGCTTCTTCTTAAACTTTACCTCATGTGGCCTTGCAACAGTAACTCTTTCCTTTTCTTTGATTTAGTGAGTCATGTTACGTATTTTTCACTGGCAGTTTTGCTGCAAGCATTTACATGTTTTATTGTATTTTCGCAATACTGCGTAAGTAAAATAACTATTTTGCTATGAGGAACTTTACAACTATGTCAGAGGTTGCTGAAGGGATCAATGTCTTTTCCCTGTAATTTGTACGCTGAACTTCTGGATATGGAAATCTAGTATGTGGGGTACCTTTGTTTTTTATTATTGTACTTCCTTCTACAGTAAACAAAGGCTACATTTTACAAGTCAAGCGAGCTGCCAGTATCACTCGACTAAAGACTAGCGTTACTTTCAAATGAATATAGCCATGGCAGATTTCAGAAGCTACAGCAAGATTATTTAGTTTTTGGTTGTTGATAATTGTCCTTCACAGTTTACAAAGTGTACGTACTACAGTACGCATAGTATAAATAATCAACACTGAGAACCTAGGCGCAATCTGCATTAAGTACAAACAGCAGTTAACAGCTGTCAGTGCTCAGTTGTTCAGTCAAGTCAATAAGAAGAAACACAATAAACACATTCACAAGTGTTACTATACATATTTCCATTATATTCAGGATACGGTATCTGCATACACCCACAGAAACATGGATGGTTATGATAAATGTTGGCATCCTGGTATCTAATGAGTGCATCTTATTGGCACATGCCTGTGATGTTTATTTTTTTGTACCACAAACTGCAGCAATTTGTGAAAGAAAACAATGTGGCTTATTGCGGTTTTAGCACAAATGCCTCTCAACCCAACATCTCCATCCTATGGTGGGCGGTTTATCTACTCGTGCCTGAGCAGCAGAACAAGAGTTTACATGTCAAACAGGATCTGGAAGTCATCCTTAACATTTCTTTAAAAGGTCCTGCGCGTAAGATTTAGTCACATCTGATGGTGAAAAAAAAATACAAACTAAACAAAATACAACCACAACCACAAACGTTTACGTTAATCCCTGTTTTCTGATGTCTCACTGGATCTTCCATCTTTCTTTGCCCGCTGTGATGTCAGGAGAAAATCATGAGCGTGTCCACATTCTGCGCTACTGTTGCTATGTGGTGGTGCAACATGGCTGCATAAGTGCAAGCCGTAATGTAAATGTATATGGTGTATATATATATATATATATATATATATATATATATATATATGTGTGTATATATATATATATATATATATATATATATATATATATATATATATATATATATATATATATATATATATATATATATATATATATATATATATATATATATATATATACACACATATATATATAGAAAATAATAAAAAACATGTTATTTATGTTTAGGGACGTTATCAAAACTGAAAATTGAATTTCATTTGTTTCATGCCAATAGATCTCTTTTATTGTTTAATGACCTTTTAAGTCAGGGAACAATTGAAACAAACACACAATATTGTCTTTCTAGTTGTACTGGGGTTTATCAAGGTGAACAACAGTCAAGAGAAGCATTATCGGCCAGGACACGCTGAGTTTTCCCCATGTTGGTTTTTCACAATCCCCCCCAAACAATCTGACCTGCGAACTGGGTGTGGAAAGTCTGGAAAATTCCAGAAACAGCAGCGTGTGTTTACCCCACCATCTCTCCAGAGACATTAACTAGGTCAAGCGCAAATGAATCTGCCAACAGCCTAAAGACTAGTGTTGAGGTGGGTTGGACAGGGGAATGGGGGGGATAAGAGGGGCTTCTGTGGACTTTGACAAATCTCGTAGCCAGGATGAAATTCAGTTACCTAATTTTAGCTCCAACATCCCCATGACCCATTAACTTTCCGAGGAGGTCTGAATTTGAGCAGCGTTGGTGGGAGCTCAGCTCACCAGCAGTCTTAATGGCCACCCAGCTGATTGTGTGCAGCCACAAAATAATACAGTCAGGGAAACTCAGCATTACAGCCATTTATCCTGCACTAAATCTTTCTTTTCTGTAATCCCTGGGACTTTCAAATGACATGTTTTTTTGTACCCATAACGCTCTAATGATGCCTGTGTGCGTGCACGTTTGCGTGTATGCGTGTCAACTTAGCCTAAACTGAGCTAGAACAGAATGTACCTTTGATCTACAGCAAAATGAATTATTCGAAATAAAAAAATAAATCATGAGCTCACCCATGTTAGCCCCACCCACTCCGTGGTATTTTTAGTCAGTCAATGAAAAATGATCCTGAAGTGAAACAGTGTCCTTTTCTTTCAAAGCGGATCAGTGAAAGTCCCCTGAGATTAAAATAAATTGATAAATAAATAATAAATAGATAAATAAGTATCTTTGTCTGCAAAACGAGTCAGAATTGTTCATTGTGATTCAATTGCCTGAGACCAGAAAATTAACAAAAGGCATTTCAGTGTGTCTGATAACTGTTGTGCATGTCTAAATGGTCTTGGTTTATTTGGAGAGGGCAGCGGAAACCATCTAATCACCCAAGGTTTACATCAGGATGTGACGTAATGGAAACCAACGGCGAGTTTGTCGATTACGTAATGGAATGTAAATCTCAGGCACAATAGGAGAAAATGTCAGCTTCAGGCAGAGCACGTGAGCCTGACAGCCGATCCTCACACGCTTTCAGCCAAATTCTTTCAGCCAATTTACTGGTTTGCTTTTCCACCAGGTCAGTAGGTTCACCGTGTCACAGATGGCTGAGCCCAGGAGCCGGTGTGGCGAGTTGAGAGTGGGGGATGGTCTTTCAGGAGGTTAGTGGGTTTCTCCACCTGTGTGTGTGTGTGTGTGTGAGAGAGAGAGCTTCGTGTTTACATTTTAAAGAGCAATTACTAGATTGCTGAGCCTTTCTTAAGGGAACACTACATTTGACTGTATGAATGCATTGGCTACGTGGATCTTTAACAAAGCTTATTCACGCAGAACATCAATAATGGGGAAAAAAAAAATCCAATAAAACGTAATTAAACTAACACAGAAATCAGCAGTTTGAACAAAACAAAACAAAACAACAGTGTTCTATAATATATCATCTAAAAGTTTAAGATAGAAATCATTTTTATCTCCTCAATTCTTCCAGCATGTTACAGAAGTCAAGGAGTGCTTGATTTCTATTGGAAAATGTTCTGCCCTTTGACACGGTTTTTCTGTCACTTTTAAACACATGTTCCAGGAGTGCATTAGGAGCAATTTCAACGATAACAAGCGGCAGGAAGAGTGTTTTGGTTCGTGAACTCTCAAATCAAATCTGTGAGTCATCTCTGGCACTCAAGTTCACTTGAAAAATGACTAACTGCACTTCCTTATCATCTTGAGATTCTCTAGAAAAAAAGAACCTCATCAAATATCTACCGAACCCATGAGATTTTAATCTTGGGTACAAGTTCAGTGAGAAGCGGCATGAAACCGTTGGAAACGACAAAGTTTCAAAATGCAGCTTGTCTGATTGTGGTCACAAATGAGAATCCATTTTAGTCTCAGCCAGTATTAGAGTCGATTAAAAGGCCCAATTAGGAAAAACAACTTTCTCATATCTGAAGGGTGTCACTGTCTATTCAAGGCTCTAATGTTTAAAGCCACTTAATCCTTTAATTCATAGTTGAAATAGAAGATAAATTGTCTGTCAAATGAAAAATGAAACCACATTTAAATTGATTACTTAAACCACCATTAGAATACTGTAAACCGATAGTTCAGATCTGTGTATTATATATATATACATATATGTTTATATATATGTATATATATATATATATATATATATATTTATATACATGAAAGAAAGATAATCTGAGAA
Source organism: Thamnaconus septentrionalis (assembly GCA_009823395.1). Classification (NCBI taxonomy): domain Eukaryota; kingdom Metazoa; phylum Chordata; class Actinopteri; order Tetraodontiformes; family Monacanthidae; genus Thamnaconus; species Thamnaconus septentrionalis. The sequence continues at coordinate 18,348,005 of CM020513.1, forward strand.
ACACAATATGCCATTCATCACCTATTGAATTTTGACCCAAATGTCTAGTTGGTTTCAATGAAGCCGCACAGGTGTTGCCCGTTTCTATTTAGTTCTCTTCCATTGTGCCACAGGTTCAGAATCAATGAAATGTGATATGTCACCCACGCTGAGTCATTGTCCATCCAGCAGTACTTCACCAGGGAGGTATTGACTGGAGAGGGTTCTTAGGTGTTCTTACTGCAGGTGGCCCAACCTTTGACCCTGCCCTTTGAGTAGAATGTAACAGGACACAGTCTGAAACGTGAGGTCCGGCAACACCAGCCGCAGACCTCGTTTTTCTGAAAGACCGCTAAAGAGACGGCTGAAATGTCACAGCCCCGCCGCACATCATGCAGGAAATCATGCAAACCAGGTCAGAGGTGCATTATGACATGCAACAGGTTGCTCTGCCTTCACTAATGAGTTCTGAGGCACCTGAGTGCACTCCTGTGTCCTTTAAAGTTTCCATATTTCAGAGGGAAATGCTCTTTCACCTTTTCAACTTATTTGGCTATTTATTAATATTTCTGTATGTTAAAAAAAAAAAGTTATAGCTTTTCATTTGTTTGCATTTGTTGCATCAAAAAGATCGAACCATTAAAAAACTTAGGTCATTAAAATAAATGCAAATAGTATTGTGGAAACCTTTTGTTTGAAAAAAAAAATAATAAAAAACTAAAAATAAAAAATCACAGCAACCGGGGTCACAGGGTGGCTACATGGGGGCTAAGCTAGCATTACTAAAATAATATAGGGCCGTTTGGAAGCTTTGTCCAACCACTAGGATGAGAGGGAAAGTATTTCGGAAACATTTCTAACAGGTGTGCCAGGTTAAATCTGTATTCTATCTGTAATCCTAACATAACCTTTTCACGTTTGCTGTGTACCATGGTTTTAAATAGCGGAAACATAATTACACATTATCTTGCTTTTAGAGAGAAGACAGGGAGGAAAAAAAATGCAACAACACCAACAGAAAAACATCACCGGTTCAATCCGGCTGCCTAGCACCACATTTTGGAACCCATTACTGCTCTCTGCTTTTTTCCTCCCCTCCCATTTTCTCCTCCTGCCCTCCTCTCTCCCTCCTCCGTGCTATTTGAGCGCTGACAACAAAGGAGTAAAACGCACCAGGGATACAAGCTGAGAGCGTGTCATTGTGAGCCGGGGCGGCCGCCAGCGAGTGCTGTGATTCACGAACGTGCCGCTCTTCATTCAGCAACTCCCACTCCTTGCCTTTTGCACATGTCATCTGCTGCTGCTCCGTCCCCTCCGTCCCCCTCGGCGCTAACGTCAGAGAGAGGAGGCTAGCCGCCACCTCCCACATGCCTTGCAGCGTGTGACCAGCCCGGCAGGCGGCCTGCCTGGTGCAAGTGTGCAGCAGCAGCAGCAGCAGCAGCAGCAGCGTCTCTCTGTGGACCTTGTGATCGACAGTCAACACAGGCCGGCCCCCCCCCCCAACACTCGCCTGCCTAATTACCAGCCCACATGGGGGCGGAGCCAGGGGGAAGCAAGCTAACAGCAGGTTTACATTAGTGATGGGCGATAACATATTTTTCAAATTCGATACAATCGTCAATATTTTTGGGGTCGATATTGCGATATCGATATCAATACACATTTTAGTTAGTCATTTTTTCAATGAAGAAGAAGTTACTGTGCAGCCGCAGTGGCTTTGGTGTGTTACAGTAGCCGGGAGTAAGTCATAACGGCTGTGGTCCAAAATAAATACACTGATCGATACTTTCTTAAAACTATCGATACAAAATTTGACTCTGATTAGCGATCAATGTATTGATAAAAATATCGATAAGCACATCACTAGTTAGCATGCACTAGCGACTAAAACAGCTTCAGTCCTCGGCCCGGAGCCCGGCTGAAGAGTGTATCATCAGCGTGTCGTTTCGCCTTCGCTGCTCCACTTACTCCCTCACATGCGCTCTGGCCGGAGCGCGGCAGCCCCCCTTTTTTTTTTTGTGGTCGCTCCGACAGCCGAAAAAACAGAAATAGCTCCGCAAATAGGCCCGTCCTCCGGTTCACAGGGGAGCGGTAGCCCCACTTTTGCGCGCTCTCGCCTCCTATTCGGCGTGCGCCTCGGGCCAAAACAAGTTCGCTTGGAACCACAGGGAAATCAAATTTGGAATTAGATCGCACCCAAAAAGTACCGAGGGAGAGAGAAAGAGAGAGAGACAGAGAGAGGGAGGAATGTGTGCATAATGCAGCTGGGGGGAAAAAGGTAAATTTCTGGAGTTTTCTGCCGAACATTTCATCAGAACATTTTGAGTTGTCTGAACAAAACAGTTTCGTGGCTCGAATGTTTGGTGGGAAAGTTTGCCTGCGATCTTTACATCTGTTTTCAAATGAAGTGACCTACATGGAGAAATTCTGGGAGGTGGGGGGACTTTCATAAATGTATCACTGTTTGTCCTTAGAGCGGAGATTAAATTAGCAGTGCTTTCCTTTTCCAGCACGCTGCGTAAACATAAATTATTTTACTGAAGAAAGGCCCATGAGCTGAAAGAATGTGGAGGAAAATCATATTTACAATCTCAGTGTGACGAACAACAAAAAAAAAATTTTAAAAAAAAAGATCTGCGATGATTTTCCCAGTTTGGTATTAAAGTCGGCAGAGGCATCTGCCGTGTGCTTTCAGCCTGTGTTTGGCCTGACGTTTGAGCTGCTGACTCATTTTACAATTGGAGCAAATTTCTGCATCACGAGGCAAAGTTATCCCTGCAGAGCACTGGGGAGTAAAGAGACCATTACGATCGGCCAGCTGTTGGATGGTCAGAATTTTTCACCACCCATTTCCTGAATTTCTAGCACGCCAGACATTTGATTGGTTGACTCAGACTGAAGCACAGTCACCGCATGCACCTTTTAGGGACTCAAGCGTGACCCTATGAGCGCAACAACAGGCAGCTTTGGCTTTCGATCGTCAACAACTGACTTGTACAGTACGAGCGAGAATTCAACCGCAAGATTTTGAGAAATCCGAGCTTCAAGTTTGATGCGCTTCAAGTTTGAAGCGCATCAAGGAGAAGTTGGTGTGGTTTGACAGTGTGAAAGTGGGAGGTGAAAGACATGAGTCAAACCTCCATCTGTGATGCGTCGTCTGCGCTATTTCTCTTTTTTTGGGAGAAGCTGACACTTTGTGATAGACACATGCATTGTCTCCTCCCCGGACTCCACATGTCCTGAAGGATTCTCCGCTGGATCCTCCCTTCTTCCTTCCTTCCTTGTCCACCCATTGCGCTCCAACGTCAAGACAGCGCGTCAGTGTGAGAAGCATGTGATGTCTCGGCTTTAAATAGCGTTACCAGCTCCACCACCAGAATAGGATTTTCAAAGAAGCCGCAAAAAAGGCAATTTGACATTTTCTCAGTTGTGCTCTCAGTTTCATAACATTGCTGCAATTTACGATTCACGATTGCATCTTGGACTGAATCAGCAAATCATAACATTGTATCCACATCCCCTCACTCTACTACTCGACTTTGTCTTTGGCAAAACGTGACGGCAGGCTCGGCAGGGTCATCAAAGGCTTCCAGCGAGAGGCCGACACCAGCCGGATGCAGGGATAGTTAGTATGCCAGTGCATGTGAAAGGCTTCAAAGCAGGACTTCATTATCAGAAGCTGCCTCTCCATCTGCAGGCTTGGCCCTAAGCACACACTTACACCTACCAGAGCTGCAAGATCGCACGTGCTGGCACTGACGTGCACAGAAGCAACAAGCACTGTACGTTCATAGCATAACATGAGTGGCAATAAGTTCATCAGTACATTTTCTTAATTTCTAAAATCTATTGGTTTTTACTTGATTTGTTTGATATCCACTTATTTTATTTAGTTATACTTGTGTTTCCATATTTAGACATTTAATTAGTTCTACCTTTAGTCAGTGCGTTAGCTGTCCAGATGGTTTTTCAGTGACTGGTCGGATCTAATTGTGCTACTTTGACCAAGGGTATGTTCCAAAATACCCCTCCATACCTAGAATAGATCAGAAAATGCAAATATATCAGAACAGACTGATGAATTTAAAAATACGTGTTAACTGAGCCGCTTCCCCACCTGTGTCTGCTGGTGAGCAGCGTTCTACTGGTTCAGCAGTTCAAAATCAGCCCATTTAAAAGACTTAATGTAGGTTCATGAAATAAAGTTCCAGTTGTGTATGTTAAAGATATGCCGCTATAAGCAGTTAATGTCAGTGAGGTAGAGGGTGAGAATGGAGGGAAAGCCTTTATTACTACCTAAATGAAGTCATTCATTTATCTAAGTTACATTCATTCTTTCACACATATCCATCACTTCTCGTGAGTGGTTCACAGATAAGGCAAGTTCAAACACTGAGTGCACTTAGGAACTAACCAGTAGGTCTCACGTTGGCATAATTGACTTTGCCAATGTTTTCGAACTATGACATGTGCCTGAAGCCAGTCAATGAACACCCAAGAGGTTATTGGAGTTCAACCCATGTCAGTTGCCATGTCACAATGAGAGCAGATACCTCTTCCACTCTCGAGACCACGCTGCCAGCAGTCGCCCTACTTTTGTTTCCTTGCTCACATGTCACATGTGGCAGGCATCACAGCGTGTTTTTGCAGGAAGCTACAAGTTACGCACCATACCATGTTTTCTTTTTAGGAGATCCATCATCTGTCCATTTTCTAAAATGCGTCCCATCTTATCACTTATCCTGCTCAGAGGGTCACGGGGGAAGCTATTTTCTACCCCCTAGCCATTGAACAGTGACTGTGGGTAGAACCTGGCTAAGTCTACAGCTTATTGAAGGGCCAACGCAGAGACAAAAACAACCAGAGATCAGGAGTTTTTGGGTGTTGGGGGTAATTTGCAGCTGCTCCTCTAGAGTCTTGGATGAAAATTAAACATCTTTAAGTGGGTGTACTATGGGCTCTTTTTTATTAGGCCACTTGTCTGATGTTCATTCAAATTTCACACCATTTGCCAGCTGCACCTGTGCCGCTCAGGATTTTGATGTAGGTGTTGCTGCTCACGTGAGGTTTACTGCTGATAAATAAAAAGCTCAAGCGTTTACAGCCTCTATACAACCCATCTTCTACAACAGCAGCAGATAACACGTGGCCTCACCGTCTAGACTGCGTTACTGGCAGACAAAGCGTGTTGGAGCTTTGATGACACAGCCTATACTTTTGCCTTCGGTGCCAAAAACGCTTCGGGTTGTGAAAGTATTGCAGTTCACTGACTGGAAGTCATATCTGGTGCACCTGGCATGGAGGCATGACTCTAACCCTTCCGAAAGAGATAACAAGAAGTGTCCACGTCCGCCACACAAGAAAAACTCGCAAAGCACTCAAATTCTTTTTCAAGAAAAAAAAAAAAAGAAACCCAACGACCCCCTCTTCCTCTTTGTTTCCTTCCTCCCCGCTCAGTCAAAGCCCCCTCTCGCCCCTCCCCCCTGCTTTGGGTGAGTAATCACTCGGCTGATACTGGAAATGCCTCCCATGTGCTGACCTTATAAGGCTACCAGGAAACTGCTGATTTCAACTTTCAGGGCTGAAATGGCTACCCGACTCTGTTTTATGATCTTCATGGCTTGAGTCCCCTCCCTCTATTACAACCAGCGCTGCGTCTTTATCAGCTCATATTTCACGCGGTGGCGGTGGAGAGGGCCCGTGCCACAGGCTCCACACATGCCGTCTCCCAGCGTGAACCCTGGAGATAACCAATCACAACTCACATTTCCTGTATGGAGAATTTGCTCGACTAATGGCACCACGGAAGCTAGACATTGTACCTCTTTGTTATCCAAGTAATAGTAGTGGTAACGGCAGGACGTCACAGCATGAGTTTGCAACCTTCTAGTGCAGACGAGGTGGAGCTGTGTTTTTGTGACGTTTACATGGTTTGTTCTTCTTGCTTTACAGCAACATTTAAGTTTCTGGTAAAATACTATTTATGGGGGGTGATAAATGTGAAACTCACAGCCTGATTCAAACTCATCCAATTAGTCTAAAAAGTCAAGACAGGCTTGAGATATCATAGGATGTGGTGCTAGATGTGCACAAATGTTTCTCAGAAAAAAAAAATTGGCGCACTCTGACCACTTGTAGGTGCTGTGGAGAGGTTGACCAGAGGCACAAAGTATATATATATATATATATATATATGTATATATGCATCTTTAACAGTGATATTTTCAAACAAGCATCTAATGTAGATGATGAAAGTAAATTGTGTTGTCAAATTGCAATGTATTTCCTGTCAACTGCAAGTCAACAAATGTCCTTAGATATCCTATTCTTAGACATGTCTGTTTGAAAGCACACTTGAAGAAAGAGAAGGTCCAGAGTGCTCAGAAGGTTCAAAGAATGTGATGAAGGTGCTCTTTAGATTTCTCGTTTTTTTGACCTTTGAGGATGACTTGAAAATTCTAGACTCTAACCCCCACTCTGCATACTCCTCCCTCCCAACCACCACCACCAGGAGGAAAAAAAATAGAAAAGGAGAAGAGCCAATATGCTTTGGTCATGCAAAGACTTGAACCCAGTGTACGTCCCTGAAATGAAAGCACTGGGCAGGATACCAAGGCCATAACTTCCTCCTCTGCACAGACTACCTTCCTCTTTTTATGATCCCACCTGACTTTCTCACAGTTTCCTGGAAAAGGATCCGTTATTTCGTTATTCAAATGTTCTTACGAGGCAGAACATCACATATACAACGAGATGTGACACCAAATATACAAATTATTTGAAAAAAAAAGGCAGTACAGTTCTGCAAGACACCCATCTGGGTTAAATAACAAGCTCCTACAAAGGCTTATGCCAAGAATAAGCAAAAAGGAAAAGAAATCTGGTAAAATTGAGCGATTCAAGATCTCATTTTTTCAAATTTCATATTATGTTCATCTCATCCTCCCATCTGTCCACATGATGTCACTTTATGAGAGCGCAGGCCAATTAATTAAGCTGATTAGAAGGAGCCCTTAGCCTGAAATGTCATAATGAAATTTGAAATTCTAATGAAGCGACTCTCACAAATTCTAATCAATTCCAAGTCTGAAATGATCCATATAACTGCTCCTCCGTCAGTTGATCAGAATACGGAATCTGGAATCTCTTGTAGTGGGGAGGATTTTCTTCCATTTAAAGCTGAAGAATACCTGCAGCATTCAATCTGTGTACGCTGCATATCGATGCCGACTGGTTTTTCTAACACCTCTGGTGGAGTTATGTAAAACAACTGGATAAAAAAAAAAAAAAAAAAAACGTGTCCGTGTGGCATCAACAGTATTTCAGTGGAAACACTCCTCAGGACAAACGAGTCGAGCCACTTTTGAAGCAGGCAATGAAGACGGGATGGTTAGTGTTGGCTCCCGCTTCAACCAGAAGTATGCTGGAACAATATTGTGCGTCGGCACTTTTAAGCCATCAAGCAGACTGTTCTCATAAAAAATGGGATGTAATTGAAAGGGTCGGTCTGTTTGAAGACTGGTTAGCCCCCCCCCCCTCTCCCCCGACCCCTTAAAGCAGCCTACTGCACCTCAGGCGGGACTAAAATCCTCTCGCGCAGAGACCGTAGCAGAGTCGGACACACGTGGGTGTCCACTTTTGATCTTGGATGATGTATTTCTCATAAACAGCCCCTTTGAACAGCCGAGCAGCATTCCTGAATTTGAATCCGAGCAGCAGTTATGGTGAACAGCCCTGTTATGTGTCACCAAGGAGTCGTTTTAATAACAAATAACACACAGAGAAAGGGCTGTTCACACTATAATGTGCACGATGCTAGAGGGTGATATTTAACTTATTTTTTTCGGACACAAACAAAGCCTTTAGCCCAGTCTCGCATTTTCAAGATTCCACGAGAGAGAGAGAGAGAGAGAGAGAGAGAGAGAGAGAGAGAGAGAGAGGCCGGACTTTTGAACACTGTGTCTGGCCCATGAAACGGCCTGAAGACACGATGTAACTTACATTATACACAAAGTTACACACATTGGCGAAAAGGCGACCGCGACGGCGCTCACGTCTGCGAAACTCCTACAGCGAGAGGCAGCACTTTCAAGGACAGCAGCCGGAAAACAGGACTTATCAAGACTGTCTTCCTTTGACGTGGAGCCATAAAAAGAGAAACGCTCTCCTGGTGGGGGAGGCGAGCGAGAGAGGTGAGGGGGGCGGCCAATTTGATTCGCTCGTGTTGTTACATGTCTCCTGCTTTAGCCCTGTTATTGCTCTTGGAGCGCTGAAGGCGGCCGGATGTGCTCCTGGAGTCTCCCCACCTGGATCTCATAACTCTTAATAGTCCATCACAACAAGCACTTTGCTATTAGGGCTTATTTCTTCATGACAAATGACATAGCATTTTCTGTCTGGCCTGGATAGCGTGTGATTATAGGGGCGGCATGGAGAGGGGAAAAAAGCAGGCGGCGGAGATGAAATACTGTATATGTTCCATCTTTCATTGGGTCGATTGGCAAATTGTAGTTGCACTGAAATAATGCCGTGACTCTTGAAAGATACTTTGTTTAGGATGCTTTAATCAGTTGAGGCAAATGTTTTGTATTAATATGAGCACCAGTACAGTACACCAGCAGGTTTATTTTCCACGATAGCAAAGAGTAAAAGAGTGCCGTTCCATACACAGTAACAGCCAGCACAAGTATTACAAACAAACTACAACAAACCTGCCAATGACACATTGTGACAGCTGTGATATCATTTGTAATTGTAGAATGACATTTACTGCTTGTAAACACCATTTTTAGGAAACTGTGTAAATCCTAATCACTGTATTTAAGAACTAAATCTGTGTTGTTAATCCCATTCATAAGAAGAGCAAGGCCGCTTTCAACAGTACAAAAAGAAGAAAGGCACGGTTAAAATAAACAGTTCACTTATAAAAGGCTACAGTAATGTGATACTTTGAATGTAAGAGGCCGCGTGGCGCATTTTACATCAGCTTGGTCCTCATGAAGACAATAAGTGGTCATTCTGTGAAGCTGCAGTCACCGGGCAGCAAGCACCCAGCAGCAACAGCCTGCAATAAATTGGTCACATGGCATTTTCAAACAGACACACGCTCTTTATCAACCTACTTTCATATGTTTGACACTCTTATATAAGAGGATTCCAGAGAGAGCTCAACCTTTAGTGATCCACGGCTCTTCCTCATTCTTTCTATGTGGCATTTCTTTCAGGCTATAAATAAAATTAAAGGACCAGATTGACATTTTGGAAAACAAGCTTGTTTGCAATTTTGTCTGCAACCCTTATTTGAATAAAGCAGAGAATCTGTGGAAGTAGTATGTGTATAGTGTAGTATAGTATATGAGCTCTTAATGTAATTGGAAACAGCACAAATGTTGGATATGTTGTGTTCAACCTAATGAACAATGAAAATGTATAAATAATATAATGTGAATAATCTTTCATGTAAATGTGTTTTACAAATGATGTATTGAAACAGCTTGCATTGCATTGCATTGCATCAACTTATAAAACAATAAAAACAAAACAAAAGCACTTCGGAAGCTTTTACATGGAAAATACAAAAAGAGTTTAAATATAATTCAGTGGATACAAGACATACACGCACACAAACACACACCCGCAACCAAAAAGAATGTTTCAAGGCCACTCATCCACTGGTGTTGTAATCACAGTCGGATGCTAACACCCTGTTTTGTAATTGTACTTTGGTGAAACACAATGTCATGTAAACAAGTAGCACCATGAGAAATAAAAACGTTACATGGTCTTCCGTAACAAAACGTGCTCCGCGCTTATCAAGCTGGAGCGTCACGTTCCGCTTCCCTCATGAAACCATGAGGACTTTCTGCAGCGCACTCCTGAGGGACGCCGCGACCTCGGGCTTCCTGTCCGGGATCATTTCCACGCTCATGTCTGCCCTCAGCTGGACGCTGGGCCTCCTCTCCCTGACGGCCTGCAGGCCTTCCCGGCTGATGTTCCTGCAGAAGTCCACCCTCACCTCCTCCAGGCTGCCCCCGTGCGCCGCCGCGCCCCGCAGGCAGCCGTCCGTGATGCGAACGCAGTTCTCCAGGTGGAGGCGCCGCAGCTTCCTGCAGCTGCGCAGAACGGAGATGACGTCCTGGTCCGTGACGTGGCCGCACCCGGACAGGCTCAGCGAGCGCAGGTTAGGACACCTGTCGAGGAGATGAAATGAAGAGGAGTCAAACAAAGAGAGAACGCCGGCGCGAGTGTTGCCTTTACTCGTCTCGCCTCGGGTCGTATTGTAATATGCATGAGAGGTGTGTGCGGGATTAGGTTGTTTGGAGAGGGACTAGCCTTAAGTAAGCAACACTTGACTGGCATGTGCGCTTCTGTGCACTTTTTCAGCCCCGAGACGCAAAGCAGCAGCGGCGTCGCCGGCCAGCGGCGTGAGGTTTAAAGATAGAGCGGCTTTGTTGTGCGGTATTTTTCTCTTGCAGCACTGTCCCACAGGGATCATGTGTTTCCTCTCTGCGAAGAAAATAAAGCTATTGTGAACAAATAGAGTGTGGCACCGTTTGCCCAGAACAATTACTGGATGTTTGATAAATCATAGAGCAGCAAATCTGCATTTTCTCATGCTTTTTAAATATAGCTGTAGATACTTTGCAAGTGTTCCTTTAACAAAAACAAAAAAACGCATGCGTCTGCTGCAGGCGGCGTCACGAGCAGCAGCACTGGCTTGACAGCAGCGCGGAGCTGGCAGACGGCGGGCGGCGGACGGAACCGAGGATGTCATTCACGTTTACTGATGTGGATTACATAAAGACTTACATAATCTTAACACTTAAACACATGTGAGCCAAACGTATTCCCAGTCGCCCACGAGTGCTAAAGGTTCTGCCCCAGTAACCTCTGAGCGTCAGGGCAGCGCCGGACCAGCCACGTGCCTCCGACGCTTTGCCGCGTGGGGTTACGTATGGATGACAGGGATATAGTAGTGATAAGAACTCAAATGTCGGGGAGGGGGAGGACTAAAACAAACAAACAAACCAAAAAAGAAATGAGGGGTTGTAATGGTGTTGTCACGTGTGATCAAATCTCTGCTTTCTTTCTGAGGTGCACCGGCCCAGCAGAGAGCCTCAGCGGCACCGTGACGAATGTGAGTGAAGGTAAACACGACGGCAATAAAAACATTAACCCTCCATTACATAAGCCTCCCTCTCGCGGCGCCTCCCCTCACTTTGTGCACAAATTTGGACGTGTTGCTTTAAGAAAAGAACATCTTCGTCTTTAACCGTTTGTCTCGGCGCGCGATCTTTGTGTCACTGTAACCTGCCAACCCCGCTGGAAACATCTTTTTTTTTTCCACCTTTCACCCACGCAGACACATGTTGAGATGTTTATATGATGTCTGTGATAGTTGTGATTTTTCCCATCTATATAAGACAATGGTTTCTCTTTGCTAGTTTGACTACTGTTGCCTTGTATAGAATAAAAAACAACGATTTAAAGCCATAATGAACATCACTGGACTATTAATGCCTCACAGATTTCTACAGATGTTATAGATGTCTTATTTGGGCTGCAGCCCAGAAACCCGGCTGTTTTGAGAAGAATTAGTTTCTTTGTTTGGCTACAAGATAACATTTAATTCCATTTGTCAGTTCTCTTAATTCCCTTATGACCTACAGCAATACAGCAGCAAACAAAAAACAACACATTTCACCATATTTGCAAGATAACAAAGTGACTCATTCACTTAAAAACTGAATAACCCATAAAAAAAACAAATACACCATCTGTTTACCAATACATCATCTGATTACACCTTGCCTGAAGACATGCTGCTATCAACATATATTTTTGGAAGCAAAAAAAATTAAAACATAGAGATAAATAGATGCATAAAATGCTCCATCGACAATTTAAATAGTTGTCATTGTTAAATGACAACTACACAAAATGATTTCCCTCTACAGAAGCTCAAAGACACTTTCATTTCTTCTTAACCACAAAAAAAAAAAAAAAACGCAGGCACGCGCGGTTGCTCTGCGTCATAATCTTTGCGTCGAGCCTCAACCAGGAAGAGACACTTGCACATGTTCGCTCCTCCGACAGCAACAAAGAGCCAATTGTTGGCTCCACCTGCCTGCGCAAAACTCCAGCCCGCAGCTGACTGGGAGGGTCCGCAGCCAAAACTCTCTATCGCCCCCACAGTTCCTCGGCATCCCCTCCCACCTCCGTCACGTGCGCTTGCTTTCTTCTTCATGAGAGAATTTGGGAGTGTTTTTTTTTGTTTTTTTGTTTTTTTTTATCAGTATGCAGTGAATGTTCCCCAAGGGTGTTGGGACAGGTCCTAAAGCTCGTAGGTGGTTCTCTCTTGTTATTTATTATCGGCTCGTACATCTCTTCCGTCTTGAATCTCACATTTCACAATACTGGAGAGGCTCACAGGGCCGCGTACGCTCAGCAAACAAGCCTGGCCCATCAACCCTCCCACTCCGGTCCCGGCCAGCTGCAGTGGCCAGCTCCCTCAAATTAACGGTTGTCACTGGCTGCCGGTGGGGGGTGTGGGAGGGGGAATCATCCAGGGACTTCATTACAGCTCTCCGGGCTCCGTCCTGCCTGTATCCTGCTCACGTACCAGCTGCATCGCAGCGACATGTCAATCTCGACTGTCGCATCAGTCGGCCAGCATAATTTGACGTCTGACCGCTGTAATGTCGACTGACAGAATCATTCTCACGTCCCACGGACGTGTCACGTCTCTTGTCTTCATTCGCAGCTATGGGAACACCATCTGCTTCCAGTGTTCCCTTATGTTACCTACAGCTAAGAAGAAAAAAAAGAGCCAATTGCAGTGAGTCACTGGCTGTAAATCAATTAGCTGTTGATGGGTGAAAATGATTCTGGGAGGATTATTTAATTATCCTTAAGACTCATCTCATTAAATCAGGAAAAAAAAAAAAAAGGCTAGGAGGATAATGGGGAAGACAAAACTGTTTGACCGCAAGCTTCCTTCAGAGTTCTCTCTCAGCCTTTGAAAAGCAAGAACAACGTAATAAAAAAAATAAAGCAGGCATGAAGCCTTTATCCCTGACTTTGTAAACTTTGTTAAAATTCCTGATGACGTATTTGAAAGTGTTTCTGAAGCAGATATTGTCTAGTTTGAAAAGATAAGAGTATTTTGGGGGTTCTTTCAAAATTGAAATGTAAATTAATGACCATGTTTTTTCTGATTTTACTTGTGAATTTACATTGTGAGAGCAAGGAGAGAGGCAAGACACAAACACTTACATGTAGCAGACGTGGGCCAGGAAGGAGCTGACCAGGCCGGCGTGGCTCCTGCAGATGTCCTTCTGGAAGGAGCTCTTCAGCCAGTCCTCGATGTTGCACACTTTCACCCTGCTCGAGTACCAGCTAACAGTCAGGTAGCGCAGCGACGGGCCCAGCACAAAGTTGTCCTTCCTCAGCTGAGACGGCGAGCTGAAGTGGAGCAAATTCCACAGCTGAGGATCCAGGAAGACTTCGCGCAGCTGGCGGCAGGTCAGCGAAAAACTCCTCCGACTGTCCTTGTCCAGGAAGGAAAAAAGGTGGAGGAGGCACTCGCGGTTGAGCTGGGTGACGTGCATGGTGAGCGGTGCGGGGGACAAAATGAGAGGCCTCGTTGGCCGGCGACGGGCCTGCTGGTGAGCGGCAACAATGAGCCTGCAGCCCGTATTGTGTGGCCTAGATACATGATGCCTCAGGCACACGCTGCAGGCCTTGCACATATAAGGCCAGGGAGCGCCGGCTATTTTGGGAAGACAACTGCAGCCACGGTGGAAGATGTGTTGGAGCCATACGTTCCCCCTCATGTGTCACAGGTCTCAACAGGCGGCGTAGGGGGGATGGGGTGGGGATAAAAAGCTAGATGGAGCAGATGTTTACACTGGCGTGGCCTAATTCTCACAGTCAGAAAAGAGAGAAGCCCACCAAGATGCACAGCAATTAGACAGATCAGCGGGGCAAACAAGCCCGGCTGGAGTGTGAACAAGAAGTATGTTTGTTATTTTTCACTTAACTTGGACGCTTCAGTCTGCCTTCGCTCTAAACAGAGGGCTAATAAATGAGCTTTATGTGTTCTTTTGGATGTTTAATCATATATAGGACTCATCAAAATGTATCTGAAGAAAATATGCACTACCAGTCAAAAGTTTGGACACAATATCTAATGCAATGTTTTTTTCTTTATCTTTAGTACTTTCTACATTGTAGATACTGAAGACATTAAGGTTAATTAATGAGCAAGGTATATGTAATTATGCAGCAAAGAAGGATTACATTCCGGGAGGATCAGTTAGCATCCTAAGGGTTGCAACTCTACCTTTTTTCTTACTGCATAAAAAAAATCTTTATTTTATTTCACCTCTTAACTTGTTTTGCATCTTGAGACTATCAACACAGCAGTTTTAAGTGACAATGACGGTGACACTCACTAGCAACAGTGAGGAGGAATTGCTCCTTTGTTTTAACGAAGTAGAACCCTTCTTGTGGCCTTGAATACACAAATAATACATTTGCAGAGAAAAAAAAATGGTGGTAGGGAGGTTTAATGAGTGCACTGCGAAGGTCCTGTGTCAGGTGGGTGTCGGAGTAACCGTGTTTGTTTGCCCGGTGGCCTTCGCAGATCAAATTATGTTTGTTTACTTGAATGGCAGTTCCAATGCTTCATTCTTGGGAAAGAAAGGTTGTATCCCTAGTTGGATTTTAGATTTGACAAATGTTGCCTCACACCAAATACAACAGACGGATAAAGAATATTAAAAAATACAGTAGAACTTAATGTACGAAGACGCAAAGTTCAGTGATTTGCAATCAATTTCCATTTATCCTAAAGTAATAAAGATGGTTATTAGTCTCCTGTAATCCAACAAATTGCAGTTCTTGTATTATCGCGTCTAAAAAAAAACACTTTAAGACACTTATGACAAAGGTCTCACATATCACAAAGGATTACCCTCAGGTACCCTCTGGCACTAACAATAATCACATAACTATAACCATTATAACATTGGCAGCCTAAACTTGGAACCTTGGAAACAGGAGCACTCTCCTTGACCTCAAACCAGCGCATTAGAGAACTATGACTCATTTCTCTGTGTTATTTTTTTCTTGCATGTGATGTTGCTCAAGCGGCGCGTACAGGACATACTGCACCGGAAACGTTCCCGTTGGTACCTATGTCATCACTCCACCGCATTACCAGCAATGTCCTGTCCCACTTGTTTTCACACCCTACCGGAAACGATGGGCATTCGCCGCAACCGTCGGGACGTGGGGCAGAACACGGCCTGGAGCGTGACTCACCCTGTCACGGTGTCCTTTTAAAAAAAAAAAAAAAGAAAAGAAAAGAAGCAGAGGCTTCACTCTGACAAAAACAAAAAACCAAAAACCCAACAACAACAAAAAACAGGGCGCAATGTGAGCTTATCATTAGCAGCTGCGATGTCGCCTTCGACAGACACAGCAAAATGATCGGGGCGGAGGAGAGGAGGGGTGGGGGGTGGCGGGGTGCTGGATGGTGGTGATGGGTGGAGGAGGGGGGCACAAAGGGCCACTTGTGTCATTAAATGGAGAGAGAGGAGCGAGTCTGCAGCCACCTGTGAGCGAGCGCGCGAGGAAGAGCAGCTGTTCCTCATCATACAGGAGGAGCGCCTGTTCCTGCCCGAGAGAGAGAGAGAGAGAGAGAGAGAGAGAGAGAGAGAGAGAGAGAGAGGAGGCTGACTGGCTGGCACGTGTCCCGAGGGGCGCGTGCGTGTGCGCGCGTGTGCATGTGCGAGTGTGTGTGTCTGTGGGTGGGTGGAGATGCTCACTAGACCAAAGAAAGGGGAAAAAAACAAAACAAAACAACAAAGCTGTCTTCTTCTTCGTCCTCTTACTGTTTTAATGAAGAAGAAGAAGAAGAAGAAGAAGATTTTGATTTTTGCAACCACAATTTTATTACACTTTTTTCCACTGGAATAAGAAGACTAAGAAGAAGAAACTTGGTTTCTTTCCTGAGGTGGGTGATATCCCCCTGCCCGTCTTACATCACAAACTATAGAACTGGCTAAACTGGCACGGCTAAATAAGAACAGAACGCAAGCATCCTCACAAGTGCACGTGGCCAGCTCATGACGTCAGAAGTGGCACATGCATGTATTCCTTCATTTGAGACATCTGGGACATGGGAGATGAGTCACTTCTAGTCAATCTAATCTGGTCTCCAGCCCGTCAATGAACTTCACACACTATCAGCTCATTCAGATGTGACCGACTCCTCTGCCAGGTTAGTGACAACACACCTGGCTGGGTATTCATCCTTCCCCTCTGAAGGCTGCCGAATTTTAGTCCCTTCATTTCATGCAGGTGGTCCGACAAAGGATAAGCAATTTGGCAGGAGGGGAGGAAAAATTGAGTGTATTGTGGGTGGCTGTAAACAGTGGGCTAAATGTGCCTTTTTCCTCTGGAGATCTATACTTTGTTGAGTATTTCATTGCACAAAGCTGCTCTATTGAGAACTGCAATGATAAATTGAGATCTATAAATAGGCAAAGAGGATTATTAAATGACTGTTTTTTAATATAGATATTACCGCAACTGTAAAGTTGCATGACTTATTCTGTTTTAAATCTTACTTGAAAAAACTTTGGGTGGCTCAATAAAAAGATCCATGTATAAATTCAGGCCAGCTGCATGTCACCTGTGTGAGCTGACGGACGCCGTTATGTGAACCGACAACCCACCCACTCCACCACACAAACGCACTCAAAGAAATAGATCATTTTCAAAAAAAAATAAAATAAAAAAAAGGATTCATTGTACTTCATCATTTTGTCAGGTACATGTTTTAAAAGTTTTGCTTTTTTTTTCTCTCATATTTCAGTCCATTATTCCATTGTGACATTACAGCAATGGCTCACGCATACTAAACAGTTTGACAAGGAATTCTTTCACATTGGCTTCAATGAGGAAGTTAATTCAGCTTTCCTGAGCCCTGACGAGCACTATCAGTCAACAAATGCATTGCATTATTATTTAGGCTAAAAGTTATTCCCTAGTAACTGGAAAACGGAACTACAGAGTGTGTAAGAGATGGAATCGACAGAATTAGAAAGTTCACACAGAAATGACATTGGGGGAGGGGGGCGGGGGTCCTGACCATAATCTAATCAGCCTAGACTAAACACTGGACCGACTGAGGCTTCCCAAGGCTAAGGCTTGTCTTCATTATTCAAAAAACAGTCACATTTGGAATCTATCACACACAGAGAGAGGTCTCCATCAACCAAGACACATAAATGCAACGAGTTATCCTAAACAGAAAAAAGAAAACAATAATAATGAAGCAGCGATTAAAACGTGAATGCCGTATTGCAATTCTTACAAAACAAAACTAAAATAATTGCATATACATACAAATGTGGAAATCTGATTTGTTAAAATCAAACACGGTGAGAAATTGGAACTGAGGTGGAGTCAAACAATTATGGGACGAGCTGGTCTGAGGCCTTGACCAGAGCGGCAGTGTCACTGTGCAGCAGCTTCGCCTGAGGTCTCCCCGTCTGCGGCAGCGCAGCGTCAGCGTCAGCCTCCTTCCCCGGGGCGGCGTTTTCCTCCGCCACCTTGTCCAGGGTGTTAACTCGTGACGGCGCCACGTCCAATAAAACGACATCTGTTGCCGCTCCGCCGTCGCCAGCTGCCGCATCTGCAGCAGCTGGCGCTTTGCCGCCTGTCCTGTTGCCGTCTGAGGCCACCTGCTCGGCCTTCTCCACGTAGAAGAGGATGTAGGCCTTGGCCTTCCGCACCGCGTCCTCGTTGGTCAGAGTCACCGTGCTGTCGTTGAAGTGGTACCAGTGGCCCTCGTGGATGCCGTATGCTGTGTAATGCCCCGATCCCACTCTGAGAAACGCACAATGCAACGACAGTCAGGTCTGGACTAGGGCAGTGCGATTAATCAATTATAAATCGAAATTGGATTTATTAGTCAAGACGATGTTAAAACAAGGAAAATCTTAAAAATCGACTTTCCTCTCGCATGCTTACAGGCTGTACGCCGAAATGTGAAAGTTTTGCACTGTATTCATTCATTGTTTTTCAAGACGATTAAAAAAAACTTTTATTTTTAAAGTGATGTTTGGTGAAAGACAGGTAAGGTTGTCACTTTGTTCACAATTTGCGTTCAGTTCTTAAGTTTTCCCTTTATTCCCAAATAAGGGAACTTCATCTTTGTTTATGGAGAACCTGTTCATTGTCAAGTGAAGTTTGGTGAAAGTGAGGTTAAGATAAAATATTTGAAATAACCATTGTGTTTTGTAGTTTAACCCCCAAAAAAATCAAAATCAAAAATCGACTTTTCAAGGAGAAAAAAAGGGATTTTATTCTTGTCCAAAATCGCCCAGTCCTAGTCTGAACTGTAGTCAGACTGGATGGAAACAGATGCAGCAGTGCAACGTCGCCATCTAGAGCCCCAAGGTGGAAGGGGCAGAGGTTTGTGTATAAAAACACGTGTTTTCAAGGACCCCCACGGCCTTTTTAGCATTTAGTGATGGCATGAATTTTTAATCTGCAGCTGTCTAGGAGGCCCATCAGCCTGACTGGGTCTGAATGGAGCTGACAGCCGACAGAGCTGGTCAGCAAATAATGTTTTGTTTATAAAAAGCCCCTGCAGTTAATTTTGCAAACAGCTGCGATAAAAGTGAATCCATGTCAACAATCAAGAGTCTGTCCTTCGGAATGGGCGCAGCGCAAACTGACAGCACAAGTGCATATTTACTGCCTGAGAATGATTCTGCCTGCACATAGCGTTGGGACAGTAAGTTATTCTGATCAAATATTAATTACAGCATCTCTGTGTGTAAGCTGAAAAGAAAGAAGCGGCTTCTACTCACCCAGATCCGTGATGCACTACGACTGCAACAAGATCGTAGAGACAGCTCTCTGGTAATGAGTTCTCAGGCTGCAAAGATTAAAAAAAAAAAAAAAAAAAACAAGGTAAGCTATTTGTTATTGGATGGTTAGACAGCCTAATGCAGTGATAACATTAAGTGTCTGTACATGCCTGCAAGTATGACTTACAGAAAAGCAGATGCTTGAAAGTAAAATACAGATTTACCACATTTTGCATGACCGCTTCACCAGCACTCAGGGGTCTCAGATTTATTTTCTAATGTTCTACAACTTTTTTTATTTTTATTTTTTTTAACAAAAACATTTTTATCCTGTAGACTCAATTCTGAGTTTTAACATCTTTTTCGAGATAAAGTGTTTTTTATGCTCATGTTATCAATGGCAAAAACATGTTTTTGCAGTTAACCCAATCACAAGCAGCAGTGGGGGAAAAAAATTGCCAGACGGTTAGTAAATAAACTTTGCAAAACAGCAGCTGCAAAAAACAGGACCTCCTACATGTGCAAGTAAAAACCACACAGTTTACAGTGCAGCAGTGGCAGCGTACAATTACGTATTTATACATTGTAGGCTTCCCAGATAAGTTCCCTTGTTAAATGTCTGCAAAACCGTAATGTGTGGCACGTTTTTGTGGAAAATGACCTTCCAGCCATTGCTGTGTTTTATTGTCTCCAACAAATAATCCCAAATTCATTTCAACTAGTTTGTGAAAATAGTTGATTGTTGAGCTTTTGGAGTCAGGAGTCAAATGCGGATGCAACTAGGTCACTGGTCAAAGACTGTCTGCATACACTGGTACGTGACTTTGGATAGTGTGTTTTGAGAACAGGCTGAAACAGTGGCGTGGGGGTGAGCACTGTCGCCTCACAGCGAAAAGGTCACGGGTGAGAAAAACATGCATGAGAGGCGAATTGGGAACTCTAATTGACCATGGGAGAGCATGCAAGTGTGAATGGTTGCCGTTTGTCTTTAAATGTGCGATAAACTAGCGACGTGTCCAGGGTGTGACCCCGCCTGGGCCCAAAGACAGCTGGGATTGGCTCCAGCACCCCCCACCCTCACCCGCGACCCTGAGTGCAGGAGAAGCCGTAATAGAAAATACGCGGAAGGATAATGTCAGGTCCCACCCAACTGCAGGTAATTACACAGATCTGTCTTGGCCGTCGCGTTGTTGCAGATTAACTTGTGTGGCCCGAGACTCGCGGCTATTTTCTGACCAAATTGCAGAACTTAAATTATAAAACTTCAGAATCAGCTTGTCTGAAAAGGCTTGCTATTTT
The DNA here is from genome assembly GCA_009823395.1 of Thamnaconus septentrionalis. NCBI lineage: Eukaryota > Metazoa > Chordata > Actinopteri > Tetraodontiformes > Monacanthidae > Thamnaconus > Thamnaconus septentrionalis. Next base: position 18,368,173 of record CM020513.1, read on the forward strand.
TGAAATTCCACCATCAGCTTTTTTTTCTCTCGCACTCTCTCTCTCTGTACTGAGCTCACCTCAAGTAAATAACCCCTCATGTCCAGGCCTTTCAGAGGAAATTCCACATAAGTATCCACCTTGTTTCTCAAAAAGGCCGTCCAGTGGAACCGTTTCAGGTGCAGACACAACACCTACAAATGGGAAGGAAAAAAAGAGAGAAACAGTTGCACCCGGCAGGTTGGTTGGTTGTAAAAGGTCCGCGCTATTCTGTTCCCCTACCTTTGGCAGCTTCTGGACCCAGAACTTTTTTGTGGATTTCTGTCGTTTTCTACACTTGTGGCAAAAGTACAACTCTGTTTCGTCAAGTTCCTCCAGATCGGTGAAGCTTCGTAAACAGTCTTAACGAGAAAACAGAACCATGGAATATTAAATGCTGCAGTTAAATCAGGCTGAAGGAAAGAGTCGGAACAGGCCAGTGGGGACTCACCACGCAGGGTGCATGTTGGACCGGGTTCCTGGTCTTTACTTCTCTTTTGTCTGAATTGACTAGGAATGTCCAATGACAGATCTGAGGGAGAAAGAACCAGAAAACATAACTAGTTAATATATGATAAAACTTTGAAAAACAACATTATTGAAAATTAAACTGAATTACCAAGAAAAGGATCAAACTTTCTTGACTCCGTCCCACATATCAGGCAGTTGACTTCGTTCTGGAGTATTCCACCGAAAATGGATGTGACAACACTGGCAGTCCCATTACTGCCAAAAGAGAATGATTACTCAAGAAATGCAAAACAATAAAAAACTTAAATTAGAAGTAAGAAAAAAAATTAAGAAAAATAAGAATTAAAATAAAAATGTGGGTCACAATGCATTCAACAGTATTGTTTTTGTGGATCATATTCAGGGAATGTTGACAATGCAGACAAAGATTTGACAAAGGTGAAAGAAACTATGTCCTACACAGCATGGTTAAAGGCTACAAGACCGAAACAAATGCTCACACTTCCTTCACACTACCAGTCATCAACTTTGGAAACTGGAGGACAGAAAATGCTTACATGCAGCTTTTTCCCTCCGCGGCTGACAGTCTGACGCCACCTGGTGGAGACACAGGGCGCGACGTTCCGTTGCGGCTGCACTGAAGCTCCCTGTGGAGGTGGTCCAGCAGGTAACGCATGAACTCGTGGGCATCCTGCTGCTGATACCCTCTGGAGAACCACACATGTTGTCAGTATAATTCACACACTTTTTCATGCTGCATTTTTCAGCATCCCTTGTCAACTTTAAGATTATGCTGTGAAGCACAGTGACAAATTAAAAAAAAAAGTTTACTATTCATTTAGCATTGAGCAAAAGTAAAAACTATTTAACAACACCGGCATACCTGAAACTTGGCATGATTTTCCAGATGGCATAAAACAAGGAGTCTGGACTGAAGGCAGTCTGGCTGCCTTGCCAAAGGGAACAAAGGGTTTTCCTGAACTCCTCCACTAACGACCTGTTGAAAACAAGGAGGCTCTGTTACCACATGGCATATCCCAAGTCACTTGAATGAGGAAAAAGGGTTCACAAAAGATACCAGCTTTTACGCTGATACACAGTTATAGTATTTCTTCTGGATTGACTCTAACAGCCAAATACTACGTGTTGCTCAAAATTATTCACCAACTCATTAAAACACAAAAGATTGCACATTTTGCAGAATTCACCTCCCAATGCCATGCAACACTATCTCGTCAATAGACATCATCCTTATTTGAGACGTCAAGAGTGTCATAGTATTAAGTATTCACAAAAAGTTTGGGATAGCCCTGTGATAAAAATTCAGAAAGCAGATAAAATGCAACATAACCTTTACAGGTGAACTTACATTGATGTTTTTTAAACTTTGGATGTCCAAATGTTTGATGTTTCACTGCCTATTGCATAACATGCTGCTCTCCAACAAGGCGATTAACCACACAAATCACAAACACAAGCGTGTGATCCATGAACGATGGCCGCTAAATGTTTTGGTTCAAGGACAGTTTGTGTTTAAACAGGCCTCTTCATCGTACTGGTTCGCATTTTGACGTCATGAGACCAAGACAAGGCCGAGAAAAAAGGTCACAAGTTATCAGAGACACTGACTATTTTTGTTGCGCGCTACCGCTCCTGATGTCAGCTTATGCTTCAGTTAATCATTTGAGATGAAGAAATGACCCACTGTCGCTTGTTTATATCACTGTGGCACAAACTTGTTACATTACCATAAATGTCAGTTTAATATTCCTAAATTTTAGTGAGTAGTTTTCTTATATATTCTATTGTATCTGCTAATACAGAAATATTTTCTTAAGTGTGTATGTGTGTAAGTGTCAGTAGCAGCATGTGTTAAACACGCTGCTGCATCCCTGTTCAAACTAAACTACACTACAGCCAGTCCCATTATGAACATCCAGAGAGAACATTTTGATTCATAAAGTGCCAAATTATGTAAAATGAGTTCTTGCAGGGAGTAACTTTAGAAAAAATGCACACAGCCCACAGACCCCCCTCCTCCAGAAGAGGACCTTACACACTGTTGTCCCCTTGGCTACGGGTGTGGTACATCCTTCTTCCTGCCGTCTTACCACTGCGCAGAGACACGGCAGGCAGCTCCTTGAAATAACAGCTGAACTCCTCAATGTTGCTGCAAACACAAGAAGAGGACATTTTAATCATCAGCATGTTTCACAAAGTATTTTGCAAAATGTAAAAACGTGAATAAAAGAAATAAAGTACTACATAAGTAAGGAATTCTGGAGCTTAACATGAAGCGATGCGATGTTGACTTCAAAGGTCACACTTTTGCATTAACTGTACAACAAACTTCTTGAACTGAGGCTGAAAAAGACACGGGCGATGTTTCATGTGTCACAAAAAGAATAATACTAGTTTTGTAAACAACGTGGGCGTCAAACTTCAAACAACACTACTGGAGCGCTCCCTGCTGGCCAAGCTGCTTAACTACATAATTTCTGACAATCGAAGCATTTCCTGTGCACTCGTTAATGTATATCTCGCTAAGAAGTAAAAAGAAATGTAGATTCAGAAATGTCTGGGAGACGCAGTTGATAACTAGGTGACAATTCTTGGTTTCCTACTTAAACCCCAGACACAAAGTAAGAGCTAGCTTCATAAATAGCCCAAACCTGTGAGTGCAAGTGTGTGTGTGTGTGTGTGTAATAGTAGTTAAAGTGGATACTTCCACAAACAAACAAAAATTACTTAAAAGTATTTATGAGTTTATGATGCAGTCATTGCTTCAACATGTAAATGATATCTGGGGCATCTCCTGCATTGACAAGAGATTTATTTATAGTCTTGAAGGTAATGACTGATCACAAATTCTGAAGCACCAGCAGTAGGATAACATTTTCCGGCAAGGTAACAAGATTTCACCAGGTCACCTCAAAGGACCAAATGAAATATGTGATAGCTGGAAAAATCTGTCCTTTAACTGAGCCTGTATCCAGGCAGCCTGTATAATTCCCCTGACTGTGCCCCAGACTGTATTAAAAACGGATGACTGCTCATGGGGCCCTGGATCTACGAGCAAAGTTACTGTTACTGCTGCAAACCCTGTTAACGACCCAATTTGTACAGCAAACCCAAACCTGAGGGACTGCAGAATAGCGTTCATGAAGCATGTGTTGCCTAAATTCCGAAGGCCTGTCGCACCTGATGTCGTTCCATCCTGAAACAGAAGAGGCATATGGACATCAAAAATGCACTATTTGTGTGCTTCAATTTCAAAAGTGGTTTAGCTGTGTTTTGAACTCAGACATAATTGTAAAGCCAGTTCGACTTCTATGACAGACAACTATATGAATTTACTTTTAAATGCTTACATTGTCTTTTAACAACTTGCTATCCGGAGTGAGATTTTCCTGCAGCTTTCGTTTCCGCTGTCTGTCTCCGATCAGGGCTGAGCTGTTAGAGAAGGAAATCATCAGCCCTGTTGTGGTCCATTTACAGCAAATGCTGTATGCAAATAGTTTAACCTTTTACGCACAAAACTGTGTAAGCACAGACATCCAAGCCCAAAGGCATTAATTAACAAGACAAGATTAAGAAACTTTCATGCTTGAGTTTTGCACTTACTTTTCTAAACTCTGGAGATGCTCCCTCACCTTCTGCACATGTCCAAGTTTGGTATCATTTACAATAAAGTCATCACACCTGTAACTATATAATGGACATTAATCAAATCAAATCTCAAGTGTTGACACAACAGAAGCAACCAAATATTTAACTCTTGTGCTTTCGATGCAACCATAAGTACGTCAATCTGTAGATGCGGCTATTGTGGCGACGTACCAGAACACACTGTAGTTGCTGCAGTCCATACAGACAGAATGAGGGTGTCTCTCCTTCTCTGGCTTCTCACACCTTTTCTGACAAAATCCCGCCACCTGGTTCTCCTCATAATGTTTCTTTGCGTGGCCATTGACATATCTGTGGGCATGAAGTCACTTGAGAAACCTGCTGCGTCACGCAGCGACTAGGAGAAAGACAAAAAGGTCAGACATCCACGTACCTTCCACAATGGACCAGCATACAGGTAAGGCAAACCCATGGACTTTTATTGGACCGACAAACTGTGGATGAAAAAGTTGTTTAAATTCAGAGAGAGATTGTCCAAATCACAACACAGCCTGGGCATCAATCAGTCTTGTCTGGTCTGGCCATTAGTGAAATAAGCATGAAATGCCACTGAATTTTATCGCAGATTATTTGTAAACAACAAAGAAGAAGAATAGGTAAATAGGGTAAGCTACAACTGCAACTTTGCTCTAATTGTAGCATGAGTCAATATTTCGTGTATTAGTAATTCATTGTTGTACGTATGGAAGCATCGGCTACACAAACAGACAGCCAGATAGACTTTATTGATTCCAAATAGGGAAACTACACTACAACAAATTAACTATACAATAGTTAAAAACTACACAGTGGTTATTTAGCTGTATGTTATTAATATTCACACGGCAGAATCGACGCCGGATTAAAAAGAAAAATCGCATAGAGCAGCAATCAACAACTGGCTTGATCAATCTCTCCGCTATCGGCGGCGGCAAGAACATCGCTGGATGGAGCCGGGAGACAAACACCTACCGTTGCAGCACCAGGAGGAAGGGCTACCATTAGGGAACCGGGAGGAATCCAAAGAACCGCTTACGCTTGTGTTCAGATGAGAGCACTCCATCAGTGTTCAATTGTGAGCGAGTGGGCTAATGTTAGCCACAGCTGCGACAACAATGGTGCGAAGAACCAGTCAGCTAACGACTGAGAGCCAATTTAACTACACAAACTAGCTCGCTAGCGTTAGCAGAGCAACTACTTCTGGTAGCGGCGCACGTTTTCCTGGATTTGGTAACACGCCCGATAGCTCATGTATTTCCTGCTTGACTTTAAGCTCCGGCCAGTGTTTGGGTAAAACAAAACAAACAAAAAATTAAACGCGGCGCTGCTTCGACGACAACATGTTGTGATTTAAAAATAGTAACGTTGTCTTTGGTGTGTGGGGAGCTAACGTTTGCCACAAACAAATGGAAATAACTTGAGGAAGTGACGTTACGCCTGCCGCCAGCCCGGTTGGCTGGGCCGTCTCTCGAACGTGAAACAAAAAAAAAAAGGAAGATTACACCGACTGCTCCGTGCGTGTGATGTTGTTGTACACCCTGAATATTTACCAGGTAGTTTTTTGCGCTATTGTCTTTGAAAAAGACGGCCACGCGTCGCGCTCTGCGTCTCTCTCGGTATGAATGATGCCCCAACTTCAAACCAAACAACTCGCGTGCCACGCAAATAATCTCTGGTTCGCTTCACACCAAACGGGTTTTCGCGGTTTGTGTTTAGGTGCGTCGTCCAAGATGTCTGAGACATCTATGTGGCCAGATTAATTTGCTTGTGGTTAATGGAAAACACATCGGAAACGTTTAAAAATTAATTTAATGTCCTCAAAAACGGTGCTGTCACTGTTCCATTAAAACGATTAACCTTTTCACGTGTTATTTTCTTTTTAACCTTTACTCATTTCAAGTTACTCCTCCTGAATAATATTTTTTCCTGACCGTTGCTTTACCTTATGAAGCAAGTCCAAGACTATGTGATTGATTGAAAAATATAGTCATTTGTATCACAATAGACCTTTATTTATTTTTTTCCCAAATGAAGGGATTTTTTAAAAACATGGTTTGAAAAAGAGTTACAGTTTTCCAAATCCCAATATCTAGACAGAGGTTGGCATTAACTCTGAAACTACTCAAACTCTATGTTACAAAATCTCCCTCAGAAGACACCTTGTTGTATTCTCTAAAAACATGAGTGCCTGGGTATTTGATGATTGGCAAAACAAGACAGCATTACAACTACTAATTTTTTTTAAATAATAAACAAAACATCCTGTCATTGTGCAAAACTGCTTTGATTTTTATCTTGACATGCAAACAAAGACAGTGTATGTTTTTCACCAGACATTTAGTCAGGCAATGTTTTTGACAATCTTATTTTTAGATCTCTGCAGGCTAAATTAAAGTTTCCAAATGCTAAGCCGGCAAACAAAACTTGCAGTGTGCAGTCAAATAGAGCCAAAATTATCACTTTTGACAACCAAAATAAAAAAAAACATCGTTTGACATAGTAAGTGTTGATTTTATAAAAAAAAAAAAAAAAAAAGAGTATGAAACATACAGTCTGCGAGCCTAGAACAACAGCAACAAAAATAATCAGTTATTAACTATTTATTTCAATTATCTCTATGTCCAATGAAAAAATATTTTTTCAAAATAGTCAGAATATTATAAATGATTGCAGGGTACAGAAAATAATAGAAACTTTGCACAAAAACAGAAGAAATATGTTTTTTTAAAAATAAAAAGAAATGTCATAGTGTTGTTGCTGATCATAAATGTGGAATTCACGTGTTATTTTTGGTATTAAGGCTGCATGCACTTTAACAAAACAATATGCTGGTAAAGACTAGGAATGTTGCCAACGAGGTGTCATCATTCTCATGACATCTCAATCCCCTGATCCGTGAGTGGGGCCTCAGTCTTGTCCCGTTTGCCTTTCGTTTTCTTGGATTTCTTCTTCCTATGAAAGGACAGAATGATTTTGTTGAACAAAAAATCTCCCACTTTTACTGATGTGGTTTAATTTTTAAAGACACAAATAATTCTCTCACTTTGACTGAACTGTCAGGACAATCAGAGTTGCCAGGACACCAACAAGAACAACACTGAGCACACCAGCAATAATTGCGCCTGTGAAAAAAGAAAAAAAACATTCTGTGAATTTTTTTCTTAAAGTATGAATTCTGACATAGGGTTTAAGAATCAGTTTGTAAAACTGCATGTATTGACAGAAAAGGAGCAAAATTTGTTTGTAACTGTAAATAAAGACACAGAATATAATTGAAAAGTGCATTTTGTTTGTTATAGAGTGATTGGTAAATAACATGTTTACTGACCAACATTTGTGTCTGAGTCGTCGTCTTCGGGACTGTCACCTAAATCTTCCCAGCAAAACATTTGACACAAACATGTTAAAGAAACATCATCAACAAAAAAAACTCGACATCCCTTTGATCTAAATCAAAATCAAAATTTCAATTTTTTTTTTCACATTTTAGAACATCTCATCATCAGCATCATTAATGTCAAGAAAATTCTGTACTTACTCCGCCCTTCCCTTGTAACCCCATTACATGTGGCGATGCAGAGCTGAGGCGTGAGAAATCTGTTTCCGTTTCCACCACATCCAGTGAAAAAGAACTTGTGGCATTTTTCATGAACGGCATCATAGTAGTACCTCAAATAGTGGCCCTTGCACACGCCTGTAGTTCTTACGAGAAGACAAGCGTTCTGCTCTGCAAACAAAAAGAATGTGTCACTTCACCATCCTTACAAGTTTTCATTTTTCGATACTATAATATGAAAAGAAAACTACAACTATTACAAAACTATTATTTTGGAGGCTCAGACCTGCTGTTCTGATCCGGTATATTTCTAGACCAGTGTTGTTGTTTTTGCAACAATGTCCTAACCATAACCATAAGTTCATTGTAATTTGTAAATAAGCTTTAAAAGTGTAACTTCTTTGACAAAAAGAGGTATTTGGGTGAAATGTTGCTGTATTTTCTGTCGCCCAGGAGGTTGTCTTTGTGTTTAAGGAACAGTCTGTAATTTGACCACTAGGTGGAGTATTCTCTCCCTACTGCGGCAGATACATCCGTCCAACAACCTCTTTGCAAGTAAAGCGAACTATGTACTGTTACACAGTGTCTGTTAAAAAAAATAATAATAAATAATAATAAAAAAAACTTACACTGTACATTTTATTGATTTCCTAATGAGTACACTCCTTGACATATGTAATTCAAGTATCTGTCCATACAAGTAACTACTGGAGCACATTTCAGAGAGAGGAGGCTTTAGTGGTAGTGCAGTGTTTCCTTTAATGGCCCATAGGGTCATAAAACTACCACATTAGTCATTGCATGTTCCAAAGTCCCCAGAAACACCCAGGAAGTATCCGCTCTTTGTTACATGACTTTTCACCATTATACACAGTGTTCATGATTGATCAGTTTTCACTTTAGGCATTATGGATTAATCATGTCCTCTTACCATTTCTGGGGTACACGTTGTCCACGTTGGCTGAGCAGTTTCTCATGCAATCTTTCTCCAATGCAAAACGATTTTCATTTCCTCCCTGGCCAGTGTATTTGAAAGGGATGCACCGATCCTCAGTGGGATTGTAATAAAGACGCATTTGAGGGTCGGAGCCGTCACCCTCTTCAGGCTGCATTGTGCAGAAATCTGTAAAGAGATAAAAAAAAATAAAAAAAAGTAATAATAAGATGTATTATTTTCCCTTTTTAAATGATGATTTTTATTTTTTTTTGCATTAAATTAATTTATGGTGTTTGTTAGCCTATTTTTTTTTTTTTGGTCAAATTTGTCATTGAATATAAAGTATCATGATCATTTTGAGCTGCCGCAAAAAAGTTTGCGTTCAAGTAGGAAATGTCTTCGCATAATGTTTAACTAGAGACCTGGTCTGTCTTTTTATGGCAGCAATTAAAGTCACCATTGCGGTACACTTCTACTTCCAACGGTTTCTCTCAGAACAAACTTCTGCCATTTGCACTTTTGGCGGGAAACCTCTTTTCCTGTGGACCTCCACATCAGTACAGATCTTTGTTGCTACTCCTTCTTATTTTCAGTCAGAAATAACCTAGGTGTTTAAATACTTTTTTAATTTTAAATAATTACTGAGGAAACAAATCAGCTCAGTCTGGTCAGCTTAGAGCTATTACAAACACTGTGTAAGAACATTTTTATCAGAGCAAAAAAAAAATTACAAAATTATTAGTTAAGTTTTTTATTTTGTATTTCTATGTCTTACTGCTACCATAGCAACAATATATGAGAAGGCCTCTCACTGTCTGGGCGGAGGCCATTCAATTCTCAAAACTCCACCCGCCATTTTGTGACGCACAGAGTGAAGGTGAAACGTTATCTCCTTGATTGAGTTTCATTGAAACTACAACCCTATGCTTCAACGGAAAACACTGGCACACACAACACGCAAAAGTAATATGTCACAATATTATTTGTGGTACTTTTAAAAACACAGAATACTAAGTGCTACTGTATTATGTATGGCCCATGCGCAAATAGTTTACCATATTTTGAGAGCTAATTCCATAGTCGCTAGACACTTTGATTACAACTGTAGTTCGACGACAAATAAAGAATTTCAAAACAAAACAAAACTGGTGTACCTGGAATTTCTGAAAGGCTGAAGTGAAGAGCCGAAAAAACAATCCCCAATAAGAGCAGGTGCTTCATCTTGCTGCTTGTCTCTGTGCCGTCTTTTCCGGACTGAGGAAAGACTGTTATATATAGCAGGAGAAATACTGCCGTATTGGACTTTGGACCAACACTTCCCTAATGATGACCTCGTTGATTGAAACTCAAGTTTACTGCCAGTATCTTCCCCTTTTACTATGTTTATTAAAGATTAACAGCTGCTGTGAGTTTCAATGAGGTGTTTTGCTATGAAACCAGTTCCAGATTATAATTCAGTTGTAAATGTAATGCAACTTTTTTCTTTTGGATGTGTCGATATCTACACTCATGGAGTGAAAACCCAGAATGCATTTCCCTCACCCCTCCAAGTCTCAATCGGGAACATTTTGGCTCCATCATACCTGCAGCAACACAGCTTTTACATTTTAGATGAGTTGTCATTTTGTGCAGTATGTTGACAGTTTGTGTCTCATAGCCCTGATTATCTGAAGCAATTTAAATGAAAACTAACATTTTACAGTAGCTTGATTAGATAGCATTTTAAGGAAATTCATCCCCTTTTGGAGTTCACAGCAGACACTGCCTACACCTTTTTATTTTGTGCAACACTAATGCCATCTATCCATTCTCACCGTGTTGGAGTTTTGACAATAAACTGTGACTATTCCTATCATTATCCCAAATAAAGTTACAGAAAGCCAAACAAAAAGCGTATTTTTTTTTCTTTTTTTATGGTTTGGTGTGTTCATTTTTTCAATCATATCCCTAAAGGCATCTATTACATGTGCAAAAGAAAATGTGCTGCTGCCCATTCAGCTCCCTTTCAGTTTCTGTATTTATTTATTTATTTATTTTTTTAATTCCGGACTCCAGGTTTACCTCTTACAAGTGACACAGACCAAAAAAACAAAACAAAAGCTGTTGTTGCCTCCAGACAGATAGCATATTGACACCCTTTGCTAACAACTTCCTCAACAATGGTTTTAGCTTTCACAGATGCTGTCCTGTACATTGCAAATGTTTGAAAGGCAATATACAAGGACTCCTTAAGATGGATTTTAAGGGGACATGTGACTTGACCTGAGAAAGGTATCAGTGAGGTGTCAGTAGCTGTAACGCAGAAGACTGATTTATGTTAAGGGTAACCTGGCTGATGACAATAACTATTTAGCAAACACAGATTCAGTTGATATATGAATGTGCGTGAATGTGAATGTGCATTTAAGGACAATGCTGTAATCAGGAGCTATGTGGTGGCCAGTGGTGGCTTTTGGGTGGGGAGTGCAATTTCAGAAAGAAACACCCACCTCCACACTACAGCATCTCTAGTCACATCTTTGTTGATTGAAGCATAGTATCTTTTTTTTCACAATTATTTATGACTTCATGATTGGCTGGATGGATTTTGTTCTTCGGGAAACACTCAAAGATAGAAATGTAGTTTCACCCTGACCCTAAGTGAGTATAGAACATGTATAATATGAGGGTTTATTATCAAGATCAACTTTGGTTAAAAAACAAAACAAAACCCAAACCAAACTCTCGACTAATTCAATGGTGACAGGCCGACTGTTATGAGGTCACAGTGAAAATGTTCAATAAACACCAACTACAGTAACATTTGGAATAATACCAATCCAGGTATCTTCTTAGTGCCACTCCTATGTGAGTAATGATCTCACCCTGTGCCCTCCTTCCCCCCATAGTAAATATTTCCAACCACGCCACTGCATGCTGACTCATTTTAAGCACGTATAGTTGTATTTGTTCGTTTACAGTCCTACGAAGTCTTAGCGATTGCTCGGCATCAATTGGGCAAAAGCGTGCTGTCAGGTGACGCTCAGTGACACCCGTCTGAACACGTAGCGCTGTCTGGGGGGACTTGTTGAAACTCGGTCACAACATCAGCCCAGTGTTCCGGCGTCACACAACAACAACAACAACATTTTCCCGCTCACTAAGCGTCGTGTGGAGCTTCGAAATGAGTGGCTTGGCGTGGATGCGGTCGCCGCAGTTGAGATGTCACCCGCTGTTGACCAGACGGAGAATGTTTTTTTTTTTCTTCTCCTCCTTGCCTTCCCCTTTGGTCGTTGCTGTTCTGACGTCAGTGTGAGCCACGATGAACCTGACAACATGGATATAAAAGCCGGGCTGAAAGGCAGCCACTCTGGTGCTTCAATGCTCCAGCTGCTTTGCCCGCAAGATCCCCGAGGAGACCGAGATGCGTGCCGCACTGAGTCTTGCGCCAATCACGCTGCTGCAGCTGACCTTCCTCACCGCACTGCATGGTAGGAGCCCGTCTGTCACGTACAGGGGAGACAGTAGTCATTCTGACCAGAAATGTTCTAATAGTTGTTTTTGGAGAGGTAAACATGCAAAGTTTTGAAACGATGCTATTTCCGGTGTCAGTGGCTTAAAGTGACATTTGCTTTCTGCTGTTCCAGGTGCTAAATGGACATACAACGGTGAGTCTTTCTGTGTTTATCCTGACGGGTGGTAAATATCTTCACATCCAAGGACAATGTTTATTGCATTTGCATAAGGCAGCATAGTTAATGGAGTCTTGATTTGATGGATGGTCTTGAAATGGTTTAGCATTTAATGTTAATGTCATTTGACCTCCAAACTAACACCCTATCATATTGAATTAATGTAATTTTAAAAAAAAAAAAAAAAAAAAGTTACAGTCTCTGCAGTTTTTTCCGAAGTTGCTGACTGCCTTTGTCTCATGCCTTAAGGAGTGCGGCTAGTGACTCTTTGAAAAGTCACTGACTATCTCTTACATAAACTGTGCTCAGAGCATGACCTCTTGTCTTGGTGCCACTGCTTCTTAAGATCTGTTGCATTCTGGAACTAAATGTGAAACAGAATGTGAAGGTAAGAAAGGCCACACAAACCAAAGTCATTTGATTCAATGTAAAAAAAAAAAAAAATCACCAACAAAAACATATGAGAAATTATATTAAATTAACTTTTATTTTATAATTGTAGATATATAATAAAATAATAATAAATCACCCCTATATTTTAATATAACACTTTAGCACTACAAAAAATTAACACATTCACCTATTAGTACCTTGAATAAATGACATTATAATTAGAACATTTTAAAACTATGATGACATAAAATATTAGAAGTAGCCATCATTTAAAGGTTTGACATGACAACAAAGATGAGATGTAGTGGAAAAACTAAAATCTCCAATCTTTTCTTTTATTGTCAATTACAGTCAAACCCTGCAGAGGCCTCGATACTGTAGTCAGTAGTTTCAATGGCCAGTTGCACTCTCAGCTGAACCTGACTCATACCATTTATCTTCACCTCAGCACTCCACCCTCTGGCTGAGGACAAAAATGGCCAACTGTAACATGGGGCAGAAATGAAATAAATGTTGTTGCTTTCCCACAGTGAGGCTAGCTCACAAAGACAAATCAACCCAGTGGTGTTTACATGACTGAAACCATCCCATAAATCTTATTTAATATCTGCTTAACATTTGGATATTACAAAATAACCTACTGAGTCATGGATTGTATGGCAAAGTCTGTTGAAGGGCTACCAAAGCCCTCTGAAAACCATTATTAAAGGGCAGGCTAGGTCTAATTAAAAGAGCAAATTAAGTCAACACAGAATTATTGCAGTCATCATTGTAACTATTTCTGCAATGAGCTTATTTTCCCTGGTTTGACCTCTAAGTTCTGGCCCAAACAACCTCCACGCATTTCACAACCTTAATGGACAGCTTCTGGCACATCTCTTAAAGTCAGTCCACATTAGTCTGGAGAATGACAGTTGTGTTTGAGGCTGGGTCATTCATATTCAATCATCTGGCATCCAATGAAAAGTTTTATTTTTTTTTTTTTTTTTTTTAATTGAATTAAATTATATTGCTCACTTTGTATGCCCGTTGCTGAGAGGCTGTCATGGCACTTGCTGTCCTGCCAAGGCATGCTGAGAGGTTGATCTGAGTTTATTCATTTAGTGTACAGAAGCAAGAAATTAAGAGCATCCTGTTTTCACCCCCTTTTGCCTCCGTTGACCTGACCGTTCTTTCATTTTTTTGCCTTGCATTATTCCTAAAGGCGGTTTGCCTCATTGCCTTTGCAGACATGTCATTGAGACACAATCGTGCAGCTGCGGTCGCTTTGTAAATAGCATGATTGGAACTGCGAATGCAGCCGTTTTCAGTGTCCTGAGCTTTGTGGAGAACCTCTCATTTTAAAAAAAGACAACATTCTCATTGACTTTCCCAGCAAGGAACACTCCGCCTGTTTTGGAGAAGGGGAGGAGCAGAAGAACATGGGACTGTGCCCAGATAATAGCACTTTGATTGCAATAGCACGGCATATTTAGCATGTCTGGCTAAGTTAGGGTCATCTTTTGGGAATTCTCTCTTTTTTTTAACAAGACTGAGGTTGACTTTTCACAAGTGAAAGGACTAAAAATATAAAATGCTGTCATGCAACATCTCCCTTAAGATGTAACAGTGAATATGAAGCATCACTGCACAGCAATAAATAAATAAATGAATAAATAAATACAAGTTAGAGTGGGTTGAATAGATTCTAATTTCCATTAATGTTGCAGGTATAAACGGACAGGACCACTGGTATGAACATTATCCATACTGTGGTGGAGCATTCCAGTCTCCAATAGACATCACCTCAGATCTACTGAAGTTTGACCCAACCTTACGTCCAATTGAGGTTCACAACTACAATCTGCCGCCCAGTGAGCAGCTCACCCTAGGAAATAATGGACATTCTGGTAAGTATATGTCATCATGTTAATGAGAAAATTTAAAGGTCATATTATGCAGAATTCACTTTTGTAACAGTAGTTATTTGTGTCTCTATCCCTTCATTTGACTCCCAGAAATGAGAAAAGTCACTTCTTATTTGGTATGTTTTACTTTGAAAAATCTGGAAATATAGCCTTTTGTGATGTCAGGTCACTGATACCTCTTGGTTAGTAACAACACTCTTAGCCAGGTTTTTTTTTTTTTTTACTGCCACACTAAGACCATGTCTTTTTGTCACAATTCAAAATAAAAAGGCACAACCAAACATCAGTTTGAGTAGCAAGCTGTAAACAAAGGGCTAAATAGGCTGTTTTCTGGTGACCCAACCAGTTTTCACCCTTTAAAAAAAAAATCATTGTTCATTTATGTTAAAGCCTGTCCTGCTGGACAACAGGTACAATAAATATAGGTTACATTTGTATATAAAGCTTATTGCGTCACAGGCAGCAAAGCAGGCTAAGTGTTCACAATGGTTTGGGATGCATTAAGACCTTAACTAAAAGTGGCTCTCATTAGTGCATGTGTTCATTAGAACTAGTCAGAGGAGTCTCTTCTTGAGTCTGAGGCTTAATTTCTTGGTCATCCAAAAAGAGATGATGTGTAGTTGCTCAGCCGCAGCAATTTTCTGTAATGACTCTCTTATTATCTTAACTACTCTCAGAATGAATGAGCTCCACCTTTAGCCGTGGATATATGAGCAAAGACATGTCTTGGGCTCTGTCTGCGATGCATCAAGACACACGTTGAATGTCTGATATTCGCAGGGCTCAAATGATCAGGGCAGAAACAAGTATGTTCATGTGCTACAGAATGAAATATGTTGTTGACTTGGGCAGAATGATTATAATTTTAAGAAGAGAAAGAGTTTCATTGAGACAAAAAGGTGTGGCACGGTGCAATAATCTGCAGCCTAACAGACAATTACATAGTAAACACATTGTGTGCAGTGTCTTTCCTGTGCGGGTGAGGGTTTGGTTTGGGTGCTAGCAATGTCAGGTTTAGCAGTTGGCCACTGACTGAGCGCCAACACCAGACAAATGCTTATGCGTGCATGCCCGTTAGGCCTCAGTGCCACAAGTTGAGTGACATCATCAGCGTCACGCCTGTCTGAAATGAGCTGACAGAGGGTTTTCACATGCAAACATTCATCATACGCTGACGGACAAGTCGAAATCGCTCCTGCGTCACGCGGCGTCGTAATGTATTATAGATAGCCTCGCAGCTTTTGCAGTGAACGCCTTTGACAGTGCAGCCACGCTGATTTCCGCCGTGCAGTTAAAGAGGATGATTCTTGACCCCGCTAATGACAAGTGAAATAATTCCAACCATGTCCTGTTACGTCTGGCGGGTTTTCATTTCTCCCGTTCTACAGTTCAACTCTCGCTGCCCTCAAAGATGTACATCTCCGGCCTGCCTCATCACTACATTGCAGCTCAACTCCACTTTCACTGGGGCTCCGCCAACAAACCAGGCGCCGAACACACACTCGACGGTGAACAGGCTGTAGCAGAGGTAAACACAGCTAACAGTAGTGTTTTCTTTTTAATTCTCTGGAATGAGTGTATTGGAAAATTGCTTTTCAGACTCACGTAGAACTTGACATGAAATGTCGTCAGTGTTCAAAAGCAGCAGTTAAAATGAACTGTGCAGAACCATTAAAAATCAACAATAAATGTGTGAAAGGGAAGTCAAAGAGGGATGTATTAGTATGAAATAACATGCAAGCGGAGGCCTTCAATGTTGCTGCCCTTTTTTTCTTTTTATGTCTTAACTTATGTTGATGCTACTTAAGTATTCTGGGTATTTTTTTTTGGCGTCCAACAACATGCCTGACAGTTGAATAAATACTTGATGATTTTACCACGTGGCATTTTACTGGCAGTGGAATGGGAACCACTGATGTACCCTAGAGGCTTCAAGGCGCTGCTGAGGATTGGAGAAAACCTGCATCTGCATATTACTGTTCCATTTTCAGACATTGCGTGAAACAGGGAGTTGGCATCCACTTGTTAGACAGTTTTAAAGGTCTCGCTGTGCATGTCCCGCCTTTTATTGGCTAACTTTAAAGTAGGAACTTTTGCTTATATAAAGCCCTTGTATTTTAAGAGGCAAAGAGACTTATATACAAGAATTCGAGCGTTTAGAGTTTCAGCTGTTGAAATTATGAGGCGGCAGTTCTTCTTTCGAAGGCATTCTTGTGCCTATCATATAAAAATGTCTGTTGCATAAACTCAGTCATTTTAGCTTTATGATGCACAGTATGACAGTATGTCATATGCTGGTGAGGTTTAAGGAGATTAGGGTTTCAGACCATAATATGCTCTGGTTTTTAACCACCTCTGGGAAGGAGAAGCTCTCTCTGCTATTTAATGTTTCAATGTACTGTAAGCAGTTCTCACAGACTAGTTTGTCATATTTACTTTGGTACTCAAAGTAACTCAGACTAATGTTTTCAAGTGCGAGTCTCTTTATTACATAAACAAAAATAGGAGTGTGTTTATACGTTTCGGTACAATGTGAATTACAGTTCGCACAAACTGTAATGGCTAGTGACCGACCTGTGTGCTTTCTTGTGAACCATGCATCACCAGCAGCATGGCCACATGTGAGGTACTGTGGTTTGACCCTGCTTTCAGAGTGGACACGTCAAGAGCGTTCATCTTCCTAAGTCTTTCCAGACTGCACGACCAAAGTTCCACGAAGGCATGTTGTTTAGAGTAGGTTGAATGATGTTGAAATTAAACATTTCCCAAGAATAGCCTTACCAAGATGCCCTGGTTGGTCCAGAAAAAACGTTCGAGGATATGTCAGTAACGGACATACACGGGACATGTTTACAGCACAAAATATACTGTATATGCCTGTTTTAAATTGGACTTTATCAAAATCACAAGAACTAAGTCCACTGGCCATTAACATCCCAACAGTCCTACTTTACATGTGGTTTTATTATTAGTTAATTAACACTTATAAATTATGGTTTTATTATATCCCTGCAGTGACTTTAGAACCTTTTATTTCATTTTTTTTTTTGTCATATCAATTTCTGTGGATATTCTGTCTCCATTCATTTGGCACCTACAAAAACTGTTTATGTTCAAAGGTTAAATGTCAAGATGACTGCCACAAGATTTTTTTCTGAAAAATTATGTTATTGTTCCAACTAATGACGTCAGTCCCACTATAAATTCCAGGGATTCCAGTGATAGCCGTGTCTCATAATCATGTCTATAAATTATTTCAAATTCAAGTTAAGAAGAGGATTAGGTTAGAGGCAAGCATAGGATTTGTCAGGGGAACCCCTGACGAGGACAACAGAAAATAAAACAAGATGAAGAGAGTTCAACAGTTTGCCTAAAACCACTCTGCATGCCTGGCCGCCGTTGTTTTTTGTCCAGGCTATGAAACATTGTGTTCCATCTGTTCTCCACACAACTCTATGCTATTCTTGTTTTGTTGTCTCGTGAGGATCTTGATTTATTTTCTGTCACATATTTCTTCGTCTCTCACAGCTGCACGTTGTGCATTACAACGCGGACATGTATTACAGTTTACCCAAGGCCGTGGACAAATCCGACGGTCTTGCAGTGCTGGGTGTCTTAATTGAGGTGAGGCATTGGACACTAGTCACAGTGACTGTGAGTTTCCTGAAAGCAGCAGCAGCAGCAGAATCTAATTGCAATTGTCATGTAGATTGGAGAGTTCAATCCAGCCTTTGAACATATCCTGAAGTTCCTGAACAACATTAAGTACAGAGGTAAGTTTCACGTGGTACTTGTTTTTCATACATAAACTACTACTACTAGATCATAAACTACTTTGACTTTATTTTATCCTGACTCAGATCAAAAAGTGCAGATTCCTGGTTTCAACATAAGAGCGCTGCTCCCCAGTCGTTTGGACGAGTATTACCGCTACGACGGGTCGCTGACAACTCCTCCATGCTATCCCAGCGTTCTTTGGACGCTCTTCAGGAGTCCCGTCACAATATCACGCAAACAGGTGCCCTGACAGGATGCGATCATGAAGCCGATTCATAATCAGACTCATGTTGGGCTCCTCTCATGCTATCATGCTTTTTGTTTTGTTGTTTGTTGATAGTACCTCTCTCTGGCAACAACCCTTTATGCCACTGAGGTTCAGGAGTTTTCCCCTGTACCTCTTGTGGACAACTTCAGGAAGCCGCAGCCTGCAGACGACCGAGTTGTACTGGCATCCTTTAAGTCGGGTAAGTACAGTCTTCGGACCAAGGCTGCTTTAGTGTAAGTCATGTGTGTAAGATCGCATGCACAGATTGGCCTCCGCAACCCAGGTTTCAACATTGCATGTGCATTTCTATCTTGGCACAGCATGAAGCTCCCTCACTTTTTATTGCGTCACCTTCTTGCAGTTGGACTTGCTTGTTGACGTCTTAAATTGTTGTCCATCGATTGGTTTTTGATGAGCTTGTTTGGTGATGTAGGTCAGTGTGTAAGACTTGACAGCATCTTCATTGTCAACCTAAACTTGGCTGCAGCGCTTATATTATATGTCTTTAAAGACTGGCTTTCATGTGGTCGAGATGTTTACCACGTCGTCGGAGATATTGTCCTCAAGTGGTATGAATGTGCATGTGTTCCTCATTTTCAAAGCTTCCCTACTACTGTGCTTCTTTAATTGCACGTGTTGTGACCTGGCACCTTTGAAGTCGCTTCTATTTACAACACCGATCGCTTGCGCTTTTGGTTTATCACGACAGGAAGAGCTGTTGCATGCTTGCTGTGAAGGCTCGTACTCCGCCTGGGTCAGGGATTGAGCTGGGATTGCTTAACGAGCTGTGATTGGCTGTGTGTCTGAAGCAGGCAGAGGGCTGCTGGGTATTCCCACAGTCACATCTCCACAGACCAGGAAGCAAATAGTCCAGCAGCTGCTGGTCGGGGACCTGGCCGACTTGGCTGATGAGAGACTATATCAGCTCCTACCTGGTGGCAAAGAGAACCTCCATACCGGCAAGAAGAAAAGCGTCAGAAACAAGTCTAAACATCTCACGTACAATAAAACCACCTTGAAGAAGAACCAGGCCAACAACTCTTTGGCGAAGTCAGGGCTGGCTACTGGTGCCCTGTGTTACGTCTCGATAGAGCAGAAGGTTCATCATCAGCTCATGCAGTCCCATGCTGAGGCCCAGTTGATTCAGTCTCTCAGAGATGCTATTTTCCCTGAACTCAACCTCAGAAGTTACATGGACTGTAAGTCAGACCTAGCGCTCCCCACCATCAGGCACATTCTTCAGGCACGGCCGCCAACAGACGAAATGTTGGAGCTGGATCGCTCTCTGACAAGAGCCTTGACCAAGCAGAGGAAGTCTCCCACAGCTGTCAAGCCAGTTGTGCCGGAGAGAAAAAATGGCGGTCTTTCCCCAAATTCTGTTCCCGCGAAACCACACAGCCGGGGTTATCCACATCCTTGGCTTTTGCCAATGGAGTGGGAAGACTAGTGAGATTCCTGCCGTAGTTCTAGACTACAAAAGTTAAGTCACTCTCTATAAAGGATGCCAGTCGTCCGTCCCACAAGGCAAGGCAACTCCCTGGATATTCTTGACCAGCAGCTCTCTCGCAAATGTATTTATTTTAAAACTATTTAAAGCTATTTTCTTGCGTACGCACTAATATTTTATTTAAAAAGGGAAAATATTATAAGTTAATGAAGTAGAAATACGAAATAAAATATAAACTCATGCAATTTCACTCAACAGCTACCAAGTGTCTACAAAACTTTCTGTTATTTCTTACCATTTACTTTCAATGTTCAAAATGCTTTTTGCAATAAGTCCTGGCGCAGCTACTGTACATATGAAACTATTTTCAATAAACGCTTTTTTTCATCAAACAAAGATGCCAAACTCAAGACCCATCCATTTCATATTTGCAACTGACATTTAAAATTTTGAATACAACGACCATGATAGGGAAGTCGGCCCCTGAATTTTGGTCTGCTCGAGTTTGCTTGACAGATCTTGTTCAAGTTCAATCTTGGTCATAAAGGTTCGAAAATTGTTTTTCTTAACCTTACCTGTCACTTTGCTCTCTACGTCTTCAGCTGTTTCATCCCTGCATAGCGCCAAACCATTGGTGTCTTTTTCTGTACAACTTTCATTTTATCTGTGCTCTTTCTTTCTTTCTTTCTCTTCTTCTATTTTCTTTCTTTTGTATCTCAGCTGACCTTTCTTGGATAAACTCTGGTATGTTGCTTTTCGTATTTTTCCTTGTTGTGTTCTATATGTATTCATAAGCAAGATCAAGGCATCGTTACTTTGTTGGCCATGAAATGCCTGGTTTCAATTTTAAAAAAGAAAAGCAACATTGTTGTAAAAACTAACATTTTTCATTTTTCAACATTTCACAATCAAAGTCTTTTTAACAAATTATTAAATACAACAATAATTAAATCATTACATTGCATTTTTTATTTGACAAACATGTGACCCAAACTGACCCCAACATTTACATAAAACTAAACTAAACTAACTTTTGTAAGTAATGGAAATACACACTCATCTTCATAGCCCAAATAAAAGCAAACATTGAAGATGCAACACAAATCATTGCTTACTCCTTTCTGCTTCTGTTGCTTCATGCTCTGCAGGTTTGTTGATTCCCATTCTGGTGGGTTCTGCTTTGGGACTTGTTCTTATTATCTCTTTAATTTGCTGTCTATTAAGGCAGACAAGGTAAGCAAGAGGGAAACAACCATGAATGACATTCAACAATTATGCTTGTAGAACGTATGCTTGTTAGATAATATGTGTTCAACTTGATATTAGTCACTGCGAACTACACATCAACAAATGATTAGTTAATTTCAAAAGGGTCGTACACATTAAAAAAACAACAACAACGAGGGCTCAAATATCTTTAAATTAGTTGCGACTAGAAGAACAATCAGTCCTTGTTGTCCAATCTTCACTCCTACTTTATTCATTTGTTCTATGGAATTTGGTTATGGTGTGCTGTAGGTGAGATGAGTTCAAGGTGGAGGTGGGATTACATTAGTGATCAGCTCTGTGCACCTTCTTGTTTGCTATGATGATGGAGAGGTTGACAGATGTCGGTGTACAGGAATTTTAATGGAATATGATGTTTGCAGATGACATTATGATCTGTTGTAAGAGCAAGGAACAAGCTGAAGATAAATCTAGAAAGGTGGAACACTGTTCATGGGAACATTTCATGTTGGTAGACAAAGCCACAGCAACTAAATAGCAATAATAATTACTATTACTGACTGTTATGGCGCTTTTCAGGTCACACACAAAGTCGCCAGACAGAGAATGAAAGATATTTAAAATCACAAGCAAGATAGTTGGGAGATAAAGAGTGGAGAGAGATTGTCAGTAGAAGGCTACTGAAGTTGGAACTGACAGGCTAGAGGATGTATGGATGTGGTGAAAGAGGACATAGGGTAATTTAGTGTAGAAGATGATGCAGAGAAGAGGGTTAGATGGAGGCAGATGATTGGCATTGGCCACCCATGAAGGAAACAGTCCAAAGGAGAATAAGGAGGAACCGCAGACAACACCAAATACCCTTTTCCGTTTCTAGTTATAAAGAGGTCAGCTGCAAGTGGAAAGGTAATGCATCCCCAATCGTGAATAAATGTCAAAATAATAAAAAGAAATTCAAAGGTACAGCTAAAAAGCGTAATCCCATGTTTTGCCCACATATTGCGAAACTTGTGGTAAACTTGGTGTTATATTTAAATAAAACATAAATATGTTCGGTAGATTAAATGGTAGTGTGTCAAAATTCATTCTGACTTTCTTTTTTTATAGATCCACTGAACAACACAACAAAGATAAAGCTGGATACAGCATTGGTGACAGAGACGAATACGGCTCCACCGTATGACTCATCGCTCTGGACCTTACTTCAAAAGAGCACCGTGTTGCAATGAGACCATTAGGCTCTTGTCCCTTCTCGTCCCTCAATCTGTATTTGTGAAATTGTTTTAGACATCTGAAAGGCTTGAGTAGATGACATTATAATATTTGGATGGAGCTGCGGGTTTTCAGGCGGCATTCTGTCCTGTTCTCTCCCAGGCCACAGTCTAGACATCCTAGACGCATCAGACGTACTGTACGTGCTGAACAGTTGAGATCTCACTCTGAGCTAGAGAAGTTTTTTGATCCCCCTTCATTTATCCGACGTGGTGCGGTGACTTTTGTGAAGTACTTCACAGAAGCTTCCAGGCAACAACTGCCAAGGCTTGAGCTCGGCCGGTGGTATTCTCAGGTCAAGTGAAATCACAGTGCCCATTCCTTTACTGGCAGAGTGGAAAGCTCTACCACTGTGCAAACAATAGGAGTATAGGACTGGACAGACATCCTTGATGGTGGTGTGGCCTGAGAGGGAGGGGCGACACCACATTTCGCCAAGCCTGTAGTTAGAGTCGCTTTATGGATTTTATAATAAAAGGGCGCTTGGCTCTTGTGCAAAGACAAAAACACACAGTTCCTCCCCTGTGAATAATTCAGAGAGAGAAAAAAAGCCTTTGTATTTTGTGAATGCACGTGGGACGACCCCTCACTCTTTTCCCCCATTCTGGTCACATGACTAACTGCCCAGTACTCCAGAGAGCCCCTCAGTTTGCCCTGTGTTTGCCTGCGCACATAACTTCAGGACTGCTGGAGAGTCACTGTTTTTGTCCGAGGGTTTTCTACTCAGCCACTGCATTGTCTTTTTTTTTCTTTTTTAAATGTTAACAATACTTAGATTTATTTTTGGTTTATTTT
The DNA here is from genome assembly GCA_009823395.1 of Thamnaconus septentrionalis. Taxonomy (NCBI): domain Eukaryota; kingdom Metazoa; phylum Chordata; class Actinopteri; order Tetraodontiformes; family Monacanthidae; genus Thamnaconus; species Thamnaconus septentrionalis. Next base: position 18,391,578 of record CM020513.1, read on the forward strand.
AAATATCACTGAGTATATGGTTAGAGTGCAGTACAATATTTGCATGTGTGTGATGAAAAAGGAGGTCTACTTACTGTAAGATGAAAGTTAAGAAATACAGGAGGGTTGCACAGGTTCACAGGCTCCACAATGGTCTCATGGCATATATGCTAATTAAATATATGCTAATCAGTCAATCTCCTACTGTAGGTTTCATTACTCTTATGTTCACATCACATTGTTATAATCTTATTGTAAATGTGAATGTTTAAATGTGTGTAAATGTGATTTCATGCTGTTACCATGTGTTTATGTGTGAATAAGTGCAATAATAAGAGTAAACATATTGTTTCTAAGTACTGTTTTATTGTTGTTTTTATTACCTTTGAGCAGGAATCATCCATCCATCCAGTCACCAGTTCATCGCAGGGCCACATTGAGACAAACAACCATTTGCATTCACATACACATCTACAGACAATTTAGAGTTTCCAATTCACCTTACATGATATATGTTTTTGGACTGTGGGAGGAAGCTGGAGAGAACTCATACAGACATGGGGAGAACATGTTCCACACTCCACTAAGAAAGGTCCCAGGCCCGGAATCAAACCCACAACCTTCTTTTGAGGCAGCAGTGTCAACCATGCACTGTGCCACCATGTCACCCAAGCAGGGATCAACTGTAATTTATTCTGACCTTATTAAAAAAGGAAAGGAAATATCTTTTAACGTCAAAATGTTCACATTATTAGTTATTGTAGTTCTCATTAGCTGAAAGCAGGTTAACGTCTTTGTGTTGGTGACAGCAGAAGTCAGACAACACTCCCATCTACTGGATACTAGTCACATTAATTTATCGTTTTTTTTGTGTTTGTTTTTTTTTGGTTGGGGCGGGTATTACTACACAGTGTTCGCTCAACAGTCCCAAGTACGGTGGCCGGTCGGAACTGATGCGCGATGCAAGTTTCATGACGAGCAGTAGAAAACGTTGCATCATGATTAACCCTTCCCTTCCCTTGTCACTAGCACGTCGACTGCAGTACAGCCGACTAAGCTGAATTACGACAACAATTGTTTGTCTTTCGAAATTGTAACGGAAGGGGTTTTTGAGTTTATTTAAACAAAGTGAAGTAAGATCGACGCTGTAAATGAAGTAAAGTCAGTCTTGCATGGTATATGCATTCGTCAGTCGTTTTGTAGGTTCCATCACAATGTACAAGCAGCCTGTACTGAGGAATAGACGCACACTCCTCGAGAGAGCAGAGAAGTTCATCTCTGACATTTATTTTACTGACTGCAATCTAAGAGGACGGTAAGCATTTGTCAATATAGCTTTAAATCAAATTAAATTGATCATAGTGTCTAGGCTTGTAAATATAAAGTTTTAGCCTAAAATGTCCGGAAATGATTGCTTTATTTGCAAAAATCAGTTTGGTAAAGTTGGAGGTTGGAAGTTACGAGCGCGAATGCCACAGCTCAGCAGTAAACAGGAAGTGCACAAGCCGTCTTCTTCTTCTTCTTCTTCTTCTTCTTCTTCTTCTTCTTCTTCTTCTTCTTCTTCTTCTTCTTCTTCTTCTTCTTCTTCTTCTTCTTCTTCTTCTTCTTCTTCTTCTTCTTCTTCTTCTTCTTCTTCTTCTTCTTCTTCTTCTTCTTCTTCTTCTTCACAAAAAGCTAGTGTTATTATTCCTAAAATGGAATCAAGTGCTTTAAAAAGAAACAACAATCAAATATATTTACAAAAAAAAAAACCCAAAACAAAAAAACACGAAATTCCTGGTTGCTGGACTAATTACGGTGACATTACAGTGTGTAACAGTCCGTCAATCCATTTATGGTCTAAATGGATGAGTGGTTCTTCTGGACTCAGGGTCACAGTGGTGCCCCACCTGTGTCAGTGTGAAGGCATGGTCACACACTGGACACGTCACCAGTTTATCACTGGGAAAACAGTGAAACAAACAACAATTCACATTTACACTCATCCCTATTTGCAGTTGTACGGTTGGCAATTTGCATAATTTGAACATTTATTTGACCATAGTTGGAAACAAAATTAACTGGAAATAACTCATACAGGCACAGGGAGACTGTGCAAACTCCAGACTGAGAATCATATCTAACTTCTTAACATTGAAGTTCCAAAATATTTTCTCTAATAAAAAAAAAATCTCTGATATTCTGAAGTAAGCGGTCCAAGACAACTTAGAGGAAACTGTGAACAGTTCATTTGCACTCTCCTTGCTGCTTGCCACACATAGAGACCATAATTGAAGACCAAATGGTCTTCAATTGTGACTGATCATTGGGATCACTATTTATCTGCCTATGCAGAAAATTAGCTTGTGTAAGTAACATGACTTAGAAAGCAGAAACAGCGCAGCTTAGCGGTTGATGCATAATCACTTTATTTCCACATAAATGACTGGGTGGTTGTGCCACCCGATTCTGTGACGCTGAACCAACGCCCCTATGTGTTACTACTGCTTTACTGCCATCTGCAGTAAAGATAACCTTAAAAGGCAAGCGGATTTCAAATGTAACCAATCAGGGTCCTTCTAGGTGGGATCCTTTGTCCAGAGTTTATCAGGGACAAGACCAGAGCTGTGTGACTCATATTGGCCGCACCTTTGATACTGAAATGAAAGCAACAGTTACTCATTATAAGAACACCAGAGTGCGAAAGGCCATTTCTGACTGCAATTGGTAACAATTTAGTATCATACTCTGCTGCCACTATACTACTACTGTAGCGGAAATCTAACTACAAAAAGTGCCACACACATACTGATGTGTAAATTACATTTTCAAAAACATTTCAAACTCCAACAAAAGCCAGCTAGGACAAATACTAGTGTTGTGACCAAAACCCTTTTGACTCGACACACACATAGACACGGTGGAAAAACTGTGTGACTTCCTGTGTTGCTCATTTCCTGACACTGATCAGCTGCCTCCCAAATATGGCCTGCATGCAAATTGCAAATTGCACCAATCTCCACAGTTGTGCAGGTAACTTATAGCAACCATAGTGTCCACCATACGCACAAGCTCACGTTTACACACACAAAATGAAAGTAGATGATTTATGGGATGGTGGTTTTGTTGTTTTATTTTCTGTATGGAGGCCAGAAACAAACATATGTGATATAAAACAAGGTGGGTATGGCTACTCACCCCGTTCTGAGACACTTACTTTCAGTACCTGTTTCGTCCACAAGGAGGCGTACATGTATTTTCCAAAAGCCTGTACGGTGTTACAGGCTTTTGGACAGTTACCTGTAGATTAAAGTTTCATAGAACATACTCTGTACTTTAGCTTCTAATTCAGCTCTATGTTATGCATGAAACAGATTTGTATAACATATAAGACTTTTGAAGACAATATTCATTTATTTGTAGTCTTTATGGAGAGTCCTGGCCCCTTGAGTCCATCACCTTCTTCCTGTCCTCCAAACGAATCCCCTTTGCGGAAGCTTCTCAGCAGAAATTTCTACCTTATAAACTGGGTGAATCATTTGGACCAACGTAAGTCATGAAGTCAGATTTTTGTCACATTTCTTCTTCACATTTTAATCTGTGTTGTGGCAGTAACGTAACCCATGTGTCCGTTAAAGGTGGTGGACCAGTTGGTTTAAAGTGACCCTAAGAATCCCAGAATCCTGGAGAGGTAAAGAGGTCCATCTTCTGTGGGAAAGCGATGGAGAGGCCATGGTTTGGAAAGACGAACAGCCAGTTCAGGTTCATTAGAATTTGGTTTTAAAAAGAATAATCTTGAATTCTATTCACATTCATTGTGTGATAACATCAGGCATGCACTGTACATTTTTTAGGGCCTGACCAAAGAAGGTGAAAAGACAAGTTACATCCTGTCTGAGTGTCTAAGAGACGAGGAGCCACACAGGTCTGTTCACTTAAACTGAAGATCTTCTCACCTTAAGAAACAAGGCAATTCTTCAAAGATGTTCATATTTTTCCTTGTTGTTTGCTTAGTCTCACCCTTTATGTGGAGGTTGCCTGTAATACACTTATTGGAGCCGGCCAAGGGTCCATGATCGCAGCCCCGGATCCAAACAGGAAGTTTTCTGTGCAAAAGGCTGAGCTGGTGGTTTTTAACCAGCAAGTGCGGGAACTGCTTACCGACTTTGAGATGCTGATAGACACTGTGAAAGTACGGCCAACAATCCCACGCTCTTAATCTGCATTCCCATTTTACTGTCATTAAAACATGAACGTCCCACACAGGAACTGGGTGAGGGAGAGCAGCGAGGCTACCAGGCTCTCTTCACCGTCAATGAGATGGTGAACCTCTGTGACCCGTCGGACCCCGGCTCCTTCCCCAAGGCTCGAGCTCTCGCCAACGCATTCTTCAGCCAGCGGAATGGAGACAGTCAGCATACAGTGCACGCTATGGGCCACTGCCACATAGACTCAGGTCTGTTATAGAAGGGGATTCTGCAAAATTATGCAAAACTTCTGCCTCAATGCTTTCTAACTATGTCATGTTTGAAGCCACCAAAAACTACAAAAGTTGATTTCTTTTCTTCTTTTTTGGTGCACTTTCCTGTAAGTTCTGACTAAAATGCTCAATTTTGAAAAAGCGATCTTTTGATACATTACAGAGGACATTAAACGCTCAGATGCCACTGCCAGCTTACTGACGGCAGCCCCAGGCAAATGTTCCCTTCTTTTTTTTTTCCAATTGTTTGTTTTAAAAATGTGAACATAATGGACCATCCGTTTTACCAGGAAGCTGAAACCCAGGTCTATAAACAGAGTATTTTCCTGTTTTTCTGGGCATCTACGGATTTTTCATATTGAATCGTGCGCCGCGGTACTCCACCGTACTCCAGGATAATCATCAGAATTGGACATTTACGATAAATGCAAAATGTCATATTCCACATTTCCTCCAGGATAAAGACCAAAGAAAAGGGGGACAAAATCTTGTAATATTCCAATTTTTGTCGAATCAGTCCACAATTACTTGTGTGTCTGCAGCTTGGCTGTGGCCGTACGAGGAGACCATTCGTAAATGTGGGAGAAGCTGGGTGACAGTTGTCCGCTTGATGGAGAAAAACCCAGACTTTATTTTCGTCTGTTCCCAGGTAAATTCCCTCGAGGGGGAAAAAAAGATATTTACTCTAAAGATTTTAATGTCCTTTCTGAGCTTTTTTTTCCTGTGCCTTGTTTCAGGCCCAGCAGTTTCACTGGGTGAAGAGCTGGTATCCAGATCTCTTCTCCCAGATTCAACACTATGTCAAGAAAGGCCAATTTATTCCAGTAGGAGGAACGTGGGTAGAAATGGTAAAATCAGATTTTGGAAATCAGTCACTTTGCATCTTGTTCATTTAGTGTTGTAATTTGAGTTTGTGATGATGCAAATATATCAAGTAGAAGGTTTATTTTGTCCTTGTGTGCCTGTCAGGATGGCAACCTGCCCTCCGGAGAGTCCATGGTCCGGCAGTTCTTGGAAGGCCAACGCTTTTTCAACCAGGAATTTGGCATCCACTGCAAAGAGGTTGAGATTCCTACATAACCGAAATAGACCTGCCATTGTGTAATGTCTGCTATATTTATGTATACTGTTTCACCATAAAGTCTATTTATATATGTATTTCTGCCTGGCTCTTCCCAGTTCTGGCTTCCAGATACATTCGGCTACTCAGCCCAACTTCCTCAAATTATGCGCGGCTGCGGAATCTCCAACTTCCTCACACAGAAGCTCAGCTGGAACCTGGTCAACACCTTTCCAGTGAGTGAGGCACCTGAGAGGATATAATATAATCTAAACTTACATTTCTATTGAAAATCTCACTTTTTCTTTCTCTTCTCTGTCTCTCAAAGAGCAACACATTCTTCTGGGAAGGTCTGGATGGCTCCAAAGTGCTGACACACTTCCCACCTGGAGACTCCTACGGAATGCAGGGCAAGGTTAACGATGTGAGTTTTCTTCTTTCTATTTTTGGTGTATTTTGTGTGTTGGTGAAGTTTTAAGTCTATTTTCTAATCGTCCCATTCCCGGCATGAACTTTTCTTGTGGCTACCTCTGCCTGCAGCTGGTGAAATCTGTGAGGAACAATAAAGACAAAGGCAGAGCCAATCACAGCGCGGTGCTGTTTGGACATGGCGATGGAGGCGGCGGCCCGACTCAGCTGATGATTGACAGACTTCAGCGGGTTCAGGATACGGACGGACTCCCGAAGTCAGTTCCTGTCTCCCACTTTACCTCAGTATTGCTCAGTCACAGTGACCAAGCCCACACTGTTGAGGAAGCACATCCTCTTCCCAAAAAAAAATGAGTCATGAGATTTTACATTGGCCTTATGGGATTTTGGCGATGGTGTTTCATGTGAGTGTCACAAGCGTGCAGATGTTGAGCTCACCCTCTGACGCTTCAACAGGATATGACTGAGATCTACTGATGTCATTGGGGTGTTAAAAGTTGACGTCGAGGTCAGAACACTCACCACAAATGTCAGCGGTCGTATCCTTCTCAATGTCTTTGGTCTCTCTCAGGGTCCAGCTGTCCAGCCCAGACAAGTTTTTCTCCCAGCTCTGGGCTGACTCAGCTCTGCTCTGCACATGGGCCGGAGAACTTTTCCTGGAGCTGCACAACGGCACGTACACAACGCAGGCACAGGTAGAACCGAAAAAAGTCTGCGTTATAGGCAGAGGATAGAGGCTTTACTAAAGTTAAACACAATGGGTCCCTGTGTAAGAAAATATTGGCGGGTTTTTGAAACAACAAGAAACATCAGATGATGTTCTACCAAAGAATAAAACTGAGCAAAGGTTTTTATCAAAAAGTCAATGGAGCGGTAGCATTGAAACAGCGATGATGAATTGGTTTGTTCTGCAGTGACGTCTCTCTGTGCAGATCAAATTGGGCAACCGCCAGTGTGAGGCACTGCTGCATGACATTGAGATCGCCAGCAGTCTGGCGCTGTGCCGGGATGCAAATTTCCAGTATCCCGTGGAAAAACTGCAGACACTCTGGAGGTGCAGATTTACTTATTAAAGGACGTGAATTTAAACAAAAATGGCTGGATTTGCCATTTTATATTTACATATATACACATACATATATGTATGTATTTTTTTTCTATCCTCAGGCTTCTTCTTCTGAACCAGTTCCACGACGTGATCCCCGGCTCCTGTATTGAGATGGTTGTGGAGGACGCGCTCAGGTATTATGAAGGTATTTCTTTTCACTTGTTTCTTATTTGCCACTGAAGCGTGTTGCTGCCATACTAAAAAAAAGGGGGGCTCAGTGTTATGTAATTACGTGGACTTTTCATGTTTTAACGTGATTATTTTTAAGTTATTGTATGAGACTATCACAATATTTTGTGATTGTGAAATGTTCATGTTATTTCGTGAGAACGAATCAAAACTGAACGAAACGAGGCAAGCAAAGGCGCTGTGCTAGACCGCCTCTTCATGCGTCTCCAACTGAACTGGCTTGTCTCATTGAGTTCCTGCTACTTCGCCATGACTGTCAATGTGGATTCGCCACTGTCAAAATGCCATGCATCTCAAAATCCTCCTCAAAGTACACATACTGATAGTTTAGGTTCTCGCTATGTCTCAAACCCAGCTAAAGCTACAGTAATTCGTGACGGTGAGCCTTTCACTGTCACAAAATAATGTGATGGTTTCATGAAAATTTCTCACTCAAAAATGTAGAACTTTCACATACCTGCGTGACACTAAGCCTTTTTTTTTTTTTTAGTATGGCAGCAATACACTTCATTTCACAATTCAATTCACGTCATTTGTCTGTCAGACATCCGTCGTGACGGCGCTGGTCTGCTGCGTGACGCCCTCCGAGTCCTGGGGTCGAAGGGCACCTCTGCTGCCGTGTTCAACTCTTTGCCGTGGGAGCGTACTGAAGTCATCCAGACACAAGATGGCGCCGGTCCTTCTCGTCTCGGTGTGTTTTGTCATATTCTGTGGCTATAAAGGCATGAAATGTATAACTCTTACTCATCATTGCACCCACACTCTATGTGCAGCTGTGGTGAGGGTTCCCAGTGTTGGTTTGGCTCCTGTCAAAGAGACGCAGCCTGTGACTCCAGTCTCCGTCACTGCTCAGGTTGGAACGAGCAAACTCCATCCAGGCGATTTATGGCGCGCCAGAGAATTGCAATTTGCTGCCAATTTCATTTTGAAATGGTGCGTGTGTCGTTACAGGATGATGGCACAGTCGTCATGGAGAACGGGATTTTGAGGACGGTCGTTAACAGAGACGGCACGCTGGCGTCGCTGTGTTTGGTCAATGTGAGCAGGTACTGAAGGAACCCCATGTGTGCCAAACCGTTTGAAGACTAACATCACGTATCGTGAGGCAGGGCACGTCAAATAAATGCTTTTGAATGCTTTTAAAACTTGCCCTGGTTTTCAGAGAGGCCGTCCCTGACAGCTGCCCCGGCAACCAGTTTGTCATGTTTGACGACGTCCCTCTGTACTGGGATGCTTGGGATGTGATGGATTACCATCTTCAGACAAGGTATCTGCCGTCAGTCGCGGGCACTCTTTTGCTGTCGCAGCGCTGCGAACCCTCAAACCTCACCGCAGAACTGAACCCGACCTCACAGAAAGCCGGTGCAAGACGTGCTGCAGCCCGCACGCGTGGTTTCCTCCAGTGAGCTCCGAGGCGTCGTCAGCTGCTCCCTGAGGATCAGCGATAAGAGCACCATCACGCAGGAGATCATCATGGACGCCGCGTGCCCTTACCTCAAGTTCAACACGGAGGTACTTGAGGCCATGAACATTTTCCTGTTTAAAGGTCCAGTGTGTCATATTTGGCTTGATTTGTGTTTATATACATAGCAAGGGTCTTGCTCCCAGTTAGCTGCCATCTTGCACACACTACATTTCTTGCACGCACCACCATATTTCTAAGGAAGCCTGGTATGGACAATCCAGCTGTCTGACGGCGGGTTTAGGGTGACTGTTTGCGTCTTTAAATGAGCCAGTGAAGAAGAAGGTGGACGAGGTATCCAGGTTTTGGTGTGCAATCTACTGTAGCTCACTTGCAAGCTCAGGAGGGGGAGAGAGAGTGAAAGATTCTGCAATCTAAAATGTAACCACTTGATGTCGCTGTTTCTTCTTCAAAATCTCCAAATATTACACGCACATTTAACCTTTGAATGTGCACAATAACCGATTAGAACGCATTGCGTCCTCTTGACCTCAGGTGGCCTGGGCGGAGTCTCACAAGTTCCTCAAGGTGGAGTTTCCTGTGCGAGTGCACAGCCTCAACGCGACATATGAGATCCAGTTTGGCCACCTGCAGAGACCCACGCACAGGAACACCTCATGGGACTGGGCCAGATACGAGGTGCAGCAGTGTGCATTTGCGTCAGCCGTTCACTTTTACTGCGCACGCCGTCTCCCTGCCCCTTGGAATATTTCTCACGTGGTTGTTGTGGACAGGTTTGGGGTCATAAATGGGCAGATTTGTCCGAGCACAACTTCGGAGTCGCCCTGCTGAACGATTGCAAATATGGCTACTCGGTCTACAAGAACATCATGACGCTGTCTCTGTGAGTTTCCCCACACTATTTTCCAAACTATTTGCCTCAATTGCCTGAAGATACATCAAACATACGAACAATGGTCAAAACATTGATTCTAATCCAAACATTGTTTTGTGTTGAAATAAATGCACCGCTTTGTTGGAGGCGTCATTGTGAAAACATGCAAATTGGAACTTGGCTTTTTTAAAATTATTATCACTAAAAAAATTACTTCATTTCTTAGGCTGCGGGCACCCAAGGCCCCAGATGCCAACGCTGACATGGGGACTCACCGTTTCACCTATGCCATTATGCCCCATACAGGTATGAATGTAACGTTTTAATCAATCAATCAATCAGTTTTAAGTAATCATTAAGTTCTCAACATGATTTAGGTTTATGACACTGCCTCTCTGTGCTGACACAGGATCCTTCCAGGAGGCTGCAGTCATCCAGCACGCCTACAACCTCAACTTCCCTCTGCGGTCAGTCCAGTGTGATACGGACTGCGCCCCCTGGAGTGCGTTCTCTGTCAGCAGCGCGGCGGTCATCCTTGAGACAGTCAAACAGGTATCTAAATATAAACAGTTAGAGACGTAACGACATAATCCACTCAGACCATTAATTAGCTGCTTGTTCCATTCACCCTGCAGGCTGAGGATGGAAAGGGAGCGATCGTGGCCCGGCTTTATGAGTCACATGGAAGCAGCGTGACCGCAACCCTACGCACAACACTTCCTATAAAGGAAGTCTGCTTGTAAGTTTATTTTTGGATTTCGTGGCTGCATTGTGTTATTCTTGTGGCGTCGTTGCGGAACAACTCGTGTTATTCTCTTATCCAGCTGCGATCTTTTGGAGAGACGTGACCCCAGTCGAGCGGCACATGTGACATCGGAGGGAATCATCCTTCACTTTAACCCATTCCAGATCGTCTCGCTTCTTCTCATCTTATGACCGACGTGGAAATAAACCAGGGCCTGGATGTTGAAGTCAATCATGAATTAAAATGTGAAATCAACACTTAAGATTAACGCAGATAGATGGAACCACAGAGAGGGGGAGTAGGAGGATACGAAAATCATAACACAATCCAAGGAAAACACAGTATCACATGGCAAGTCAAATGAAGTGTGGTCAGTGCGTAGATAGAAATCTATAAATGCTGTGGAGTGCTGACGAAAAGAAAGAGTCAAGAGATGAACTGTGATAGAGTTGAAATCAAGCAACTGCACACAATGTTTTTGTTAATTAATAAAAGTGTTTATTAAAAATGGTTATAAAAATATAAACGAGCAAATTTTGTCCAGTGGTTCTTCAGTTTTTGATTCCTTTGCTACTCTGTCTGGTCAGTCTTCCGCTCTTCCTTTGTGGCACTGCATGAAGGAAACCAGGAAAATCAAAACTTCTGTTTCCTTGCCAGAATGAAAATGAGTTTGTCGTGACTGAACGCCCTGGTCTCACCTGCAGCCTTAGGCTCCACGCTGCTGCTGCTGCTCTTCCTCCTACGTGCAGATCTCGTCTTCGTCATAGTCACTTCTTTTTTTCCCCTTTTAGACCCCACTTCCTCCAAGGGAACTTCCTTTTCAGACTTTGGTGATTTGGTCACAGATTCCTGTTTGAGCAGCTTTTTCCTTGCTGCGTTAGAACGACCCCTGGCAACCTTAACAGGACAAATAAACAGAAATGAGGAGTAATATTTGGAATTGATTCTTTTGTATATGAATGGCACATAGTATAATTTATGTTTTCTTGCATTTCTTTAAATCACGGGCTGCTGACGCCTCACAGAAGTTAGTGGCAACAGCCAACAGCAGGTGTCAGGTGTCAGTAATTTTCATTTCCAACACTCTAACAATACATCCCTTTTAGCAGGAGGTCTGAATCAGTGAAACCAGTACCAGTACGTTACCTTTATTAGTACAGCAAATAAAACACCACTTCTTACATTTCTCTTGCCTGTGTAGTCATGGTCTTCTTCTTTCTTCACTCTCTTTTTTGCCTTTGGCGACTTGGCGTCTATTTTGTGGGGAAGATGAAGGTTACCACGTTTCTCAGCTACTTTGGGTGAATGCAAATCATCACATACCTTTCGGCACCAAGGGACCTGGATCTCCCTGCAATTGAAAGAGTTTAAATTAATGTCTGTGATCTATCTAAATTCAGTTTAAAATGTCTTTTTTGTTGTTGAAAACATACTTTAAACCACATAGTTCTTCCATTGTGGTCACGAACGCTTTTCATTCCATCCACGTAGTAGCACTGCAGCCACGCCTCAAAGCCGGAGTAGTCTGCCTTCTGTGGGTCGTAGCCTTTTCCTCCTGACAAGGTGAACACAGGAGATTTTTCACCGTGTGGGAACAAAGCCTTTCAGCTCAGTGCAAATCAAGCTGAGGCGAAAGCTGGAAGACCCACCAAGGCTCACCACCTCCAGAGGTACTGTGTGACACAGTTGGAGCAGGTCAGCTTGTTCTTTCACTTTCTTCTGTTTCCCTTTGTTTGAAGTCTGTTAAACACGAAACAGAAAGAAATATTGTTTGGAAGCGGAAGAAAAACAGGAGACTGTCTGATGAGCCGTCTGTGGTTGTTGTTCTAACCTTTACGCCCAAGATCTCGTGTTTCACAGGCTTTTCATGATCATCTTCTGACTCAAGACTTTCCAGCACAGTCCTAGCAGGCACAAAGGGAGGGATGTTCAACCTAAAAAAAAATAAATAAAAAAATTCCAAATCAAAACTCCTTGTTTTGTGGAACAACGGGCTCATTTTCTCAAAATCGTTGCACTTAGGGGAAAACAACCGAGAAGTGAAAGAGAGGTTTTCATTTTATACCTGAGGGGAACACTTGAGAGCCGCTGCTGTGTTCAGTTTAAGTTCTTTACAATGGCCTGGCCTTGACTATTGTTTTAAACTACTTGCATTTTCGGTTTGCGGCCTTTCTGCTGCAGGGACTTTGTTTTCTTTCTTTTAATTGAGGGTGAGGCTGAGGTCACTCCAAATTCTAACTGGATATTTGATGATATAAAGAGTGAGACCTGAGGTCAAGTTCCAATCGACACCAGTATGAATAAAACATCAGGTCACCTCACTGCTGGGAAGCCACTCAGATTATTTCCCCCCAATTGTAACCTGATGCAGCAGAGTCAACTCAAGGAAACTCTGACTTGAGGCCACAATAGAGTCAGGAACTGAATTATTTGGGTGACCGTCTTGCAACAGCAATTTCATACCCATTTTGCTAATTTTTGTTGCTTTTTTTAATTCCTGAAAATATATGAGTTATCAAGTACAGTTTGTTCAAGTCACCTGAAAAGGATTTCAGCCCTGAGGTAGTTGCCGATCCCGTTGAAGTACTTCTGATTGAGCAGAACTTCACAGATTGGCCGGTCGAAGGCGTGGTCCGACAGGTGTGAAATGACGTTCTCCCTGTGGAAAAAAGAGCACATCTGCGGGTGAGTGAGGTGATGTCTGTGAGCCAGCTGAACCAGTGACGCTCCAGTTTTGGCACCGCTAACCTGAAGCCTTTGTACTCTGTCAGGACGCAGGGTCCTCTGCTCGGCTGCCACACCCCGCTGGGATGCCAGCTACCGAACCTGCGCGCGTCCACGAAGCTCAGCACTCTGCAGGGCTTCTCGCTGGAGTAAAAACGCAGATGGGCGTGCTTGGGAAGCTCATCCTCTGCAGTGAATTTGAAAAACCCTGACATTCCGAAGCGGAACACTATGTCCATGGGCTGGTCCGCCTGTCCGGCCTTCTGCGTCCGTGTTGGCTCGTCACTCTTCACAGGGGTCAGCGTGAGCTTCACTTCCTTCCCCCTGGATGTGGCTGTGATGCGGTACGCCTCACAGGTGAAGGGCACATCTGAGCTCTTGCTGACTTGCGACTTTATGACCGCACCCGTGAAAACGACTCCGGTGCACATTTTGTTAACGTAAATGCTGGCCATGTGGAGCTCCGGTCCCTCAGGCATTTTGTCTGAACAAATGGGGCACCTGGGGAGGAAAATCATAGCAAGCTTTGATTGGATAGAAATCAATTTCCTGATCCAAACAGGCGGTGTGGGCAGTGTTTGGTTTTGGCAGCCTTAATAAAGTACCATTAATGATATTTTATTAATGATTGACGATCTAAGGCCACTGTTTGCTTTGATAATTAAGTATATGATGTATTTTAACAAGTTGCAAAGTATGGTTATAAATGCCAGAATCCCCAAAACTTTTAAAATGGTTCTGAAGTGGACTTTAGGGTCCAGTGCATCTATGTTGCAGGTTTTGAATACTGCTCATTAACCTGACTTGGCAGAATAACAGTTCTTTTCAGATTTATTCATGTATCCCTCTGGGAAATAAATCAAAGAAAACATAATCAAACTGAAATGGAATGTGAAACTTCTATGTTTATCCCTGCTAGATCTCACAAATCACTTTTTTTTTCAACCATCAGTAACTACTCAAGTATGTTTATGATGGCAGACGCCTGAAAGATAATCTTGTCAATGAGGTGAAGAAGGTTCCTGGTAGGCGTGTTCTTGCAAGAGGTTGCTGGGCAGGCATCCAGGATCAGATTCCCCTACATTGAAGCAGATTGGTTCTCAGGGTCAATGGCAGACTGTCTTTCTCTCTCGACTCTTGTTCAGACTAGTCAGAGAATGTAAGATCATTTTATGGAGTTTATTTTTATTTATTTTTAAATGGAAGAACATGTTGTGTGTAACTTTAAGATAAACTTGCAGAAGTTTGTAATGAATTTGTCACAGCTAATATTACGCCGAATGGGTCATCGATCCAAGAAGAAAAATTCATTGCATTTAGTTAATTTGAGTACACATTGCCCAAGTTTCCCCGTGCTTTCGCCCCCTTAAACTCAAGCATAAAAGCGCAGTGGGTTTGTTTTTATTACCGTAGATCCAGGCTAATTCAAGTTAAGAAGCGCATCCTACGGATGCATGCATTTAAAATAAATAAATAAAATAAATAAATAGATCATCACTGGGTCACTGCTTTGCATGAAGAGACACATGTCTTTCAAGAGTAACTCCCTGCAGAGGTAAGAAGCAGATTAATCGTGAATACGATGACGCACGAAAACGCTTCTGCAGATATCGTCCAACTTACTCGATCCAGGAAATAGACTGCACCGGTGGACACGCAGTTCCAGCATTCAGGACGATCAGTGAGGACAGCGGGGATGGTGGAGACCCTCCAGTCGTCTCAATAGAACCGTATTGTGCAGGTACACCAGGCACACCACCACCAAATGGGTTTCACAACAAGTCGTTACCGAACATGTTTTGTAACGTCCCACCGTTCATGCGCTGATGTCGCGAGATCTGATCTCGACACGCCAACTACGCATTATTGCACGTCGCTGTCATTGACTTCAACGTTTCTGACACGTTGGAACATTTCTTTTCAGAACAGTACACAAAAATAGTTTAGATCCATTCACAACATAAAAGGTAAATGTTTTCACGTGGTGCATGCTGGGATATGTGGGCGTGGCTAAAACCATATAGAAACACCCGTTTCACTTTTTTTTATTTAATTATTTACAATAGAAATGTATAACAAAATGATTGTGATGGAGGGAATTCATATACAATATTTTACAAGGTTGGCCTATTTAGTTTGTATGTTCCACCTTCAATACATTTTCATTGATAACACTATGGCACAAAAAACACCAAGGAGTCCCTGGCATCCTCACTGAGATAGCTACATTCATACAAAAGGTTAAATCTACAAACGTAAACAGCATTATCAACATGCCATTGAAGACTCTTTTTTTTTTTTTCTCTTGCTTTGATCAGCTACTGAGGACCAACTTCATCTGCTTCACTGCAGTGCATTCATCATCGACTGGGCTTGTTTAAGCTCTGCAGGGAGACACGGGAAAACAATTGTCAGACCATGATTTTTCCCAGAAAAAGAATGCTAAAGTGAGGAAAAACTGAGAAACAAACCTGTAAGCAAAACTCTGAATTTGTCAGCAGGAACCGAGACAACAGTGGTCTCTGTGGGGCCTGCTGCCACTCCTTGAGCCTGCAGCCGAAGCTGAATCAATGGCTCATTTACCTCTCTCAGCATGCTGGAGCTCAGTGTGTAGTCGACGCGCCAAGAGACAGCTTCCAAACGTCCTACTAAAGTTCACAGCAGAGCAGAATTAAAGCCACCCTCGCCTCCCACGCCTTTGCTCATTCAGCAAGCACTCAGGAGACAATCTAATCAGCAGTCATTTGTATTCCACTTTGAAAAGGACAAGGACAAGGCAGACAGAAACACTCACATCGCAGGCTGGTCTCTTTTAGTTTGTCCTGCAGGCTGGACTGCTTGTCTTCATATGATTTGCAGAGCCCCATTGTGTGCTCTAAGAGAATGGAATGTGAGTGTAATGTCAGGCCAAGATATATTTAAAGTGCATAGTCAAGTAAGTGCTCAAGCACAAAGGTTGGGGTACATAACAAAGAAAAGGAAAAATGTCCCCCAGTGACTACATATAAGACAGTTATGCAGGAAGCCGGAGGAAGGAGGCTATCACTGTTTCACACTCCCACCACCCACAGCCAGCTGACGAATACATGAAAAACAATACACAATGCTATGAACTACCCTGAAAAAAAAAGACCACAATATAATCTGATATGGTACTTTCCTGGAAATGATACTGTGCCTACTGTTTTAGTTTTAGTAAATGAATGTGTAATTCTTGACAGGAATCAAAGCTCCATGTTAAAATGATCATTTGAAGTGTAGACTGAAAGAAAGAATTAGAGATATTTCCCACTGTTTTATGTTTTATTTAATAACATGTTCCAAGACAGGAATACAACCGGCCTTGCTGACTCACCTTTAGGGAGACCAAGCTGTTGCAGCTCACTGGACAGAGATTCACTGTCAACATTGTGCTTTGCTGCGCTGGAGAATATGAAGCTGAGCATCGCCACACTAGCTTTGATGTCTCCAATCTCTGCAACATAGAACAAGTAATGTGATGCAAAGTGCTTTTATGGATATCAGAGTTTCTCTTCTAATAAAACCTATTTATGCTTCAATTGAAGCTACCCATCTACCATCGTTTATTTATATCCAAATATTTTCTCCTTTAGAGCAAAAGTTGTAATTGTCTTCCAAGAAGTACCAAGGAGAACTTACCAAACTTTGCATCTGAAGTGAGCTTTGCAATCTTGTCGTACTGCAAGAAAACAGGAGAGGCAAGATCTGTAATAGTGCGAAACAGCTGTACACAGCAGTGACTCGATGTGTGGTGTGTTGCATCTTACATCAATGCCTTCACCAAGCAGGTCCTTCAGCACTTGAGCACAGAGGAGTTTCATTTTAACACTAGACTGTTAAATCAATGAGGCAAAGAATCATGCATTAGTATAGATGTTTTAATCGGAAATATATATATATATGTTGACATAATCTTGCGCAACGTTCAGGTGGTGAATTCCTTTACTCACGATCTTTGCTAAAGTGCTGATTTCGGCAAGTACCCAATCTGGGCAGTCCAGATCTCCACAGAAACGGAACCGCTACAACACACACGTCACCAAGAGACAATGTTTAGTTCGATTTGTGATGGATAAACTAGCATATACCTGGGGCACCTCAGTGTAAGACCGTGGCGCTAACTAGCTTAGCCTGCTAGCTCTCTAAAATATACAACAACGACGACAGTGTGAACTGCGACAATTTACCAACGAGTAGCCAAAATCAAGCGGTACAACGGTATTCAGAAAAACACAAACAAATGCAAACAGTAAATTGACAGTATACCATGGTAGTCAGTCAGCTGAGTGGTCATGAGCTGCAACCGGAAGAACTACTGCTGCTTCTTCGTCTTCAGTCGTGTTTATTGGCGGTCTGCATTCCACTATGGTGCATTTCCGCCATCTATGGCTCGGGAGGGTAGGACCATCTGTAGACGGGAGACTTTAATCTCTTTGTAGTTTGAGCGAGGGGAGGAGGAGCAAAGAGGAAGAGGGAAAATAAATAAATAAATATCTACTTTATTAAACCTGTAAATTTCACAGATGTTCTCTATACTGGGCCTTGAAAGACATAGAAACCCTACCAATCCTTATTTTGATTGGCGCTCACATCTTTTATTACCTATCTACTACTGTAACAATTTTCTCCACTACATCATTCAAAGTTGTTTAGCCCACAATGTCAAAATGGCACCAATGATGTCAGATCACCGTGGTTCCTTCAAAGGGTCCTAACTGAACTAGTACTCAGTCTGTCATACATCCCCGCAGAGTGTGCCTGCGGAGAGGTCCGTACAGGTTTGAGTAGTCGTTGCAATATAGCACACTCACAAACACAGCGACAGCGATCTAATTTGTACAAATAAATTTAAAGTAACTGGTGCGCCACCGCAATGAATACAGTAACTGCGGTTAACCTAAACTGAAATAGCGGTAGTATTTGTGTCTGCTATTTTCTGCCTCAGTTGATTGGAAGTGTTGGCTGGCTTAGCCGCAGTGCAGCTTTAGTGGAGTTGATGACACTGAACCGATTTATCACACCTACACGCAATTATTTATAAACCACAGGTTGCAATTCCACACAACCATGTTAGAATCATTCTCAGAGAAGAGAGAGTCCTGAGCCCTGTCACCTGAGGTGAAACTGTTATAACTGTATGATCTTGGTTTATTTTTTTTTAGTGACATTCAATTTTTTCCCCATTCTATTTTTCATGCATCTTTTCTTTCCATTATTTATTTTCTGTGACAGTGCTATCGCACCTCACGATAAACTCAACAGGAAATTTGCCTCTCCTTTCTCACTGCAGAAAAAATAAATAACTGGGAAAGCAGGATATTTGCGAATGCATTTGTATTATTTTTGCATGGGCGGAGGGAGGATGGGAGGGGGGGGGGGGGTTGTCACGCAGCAGGAGCTTAGTGCCGCACCACAGACTCACAAGCTTTGCCAGTTAGTGCGCAAATCCTCTGTTCACAATGTCGCGCTGTTTGTACGTATTTGTTAGCCTGGCCGAAATGTTCGTGGTTCGCGCACTGGATTGGAAGGACACGCCGACCCTCGGATTTAAAAATACCCCCAGAGTTCTCAGCAAAGGTACAGACGTTCAATGAATGTCACGGACGGACCGTTGCAATATTTTCGCACGTTCCTTGAAGTTCACCTCTGTGAAGCGTTTAATTTGAGTCCGTCCCTCTGGTGTCTTCTCGTTGCCCCTCAGATGTAACGAGCGGCGATGAATTTGGATATAACGTCTACCAATATAGAATGTTTTTAAACGTCGACGATTATGACGAGATCTATGTTGGAGGGGACGAAGTGGTTTTGAAGCTCGATGTGAATGACTACCACATCATAGAGGTTGGTGATGTTTCTTCCTTCCATTAATTTTTATGTTTTTGAGAATACATGAATCGGTGGGGTTTTGTGTGTGTGTGTGTGTGTGTGTGTTTTTTTTTCTTTTTTTTTTGAAGGTCTAAATACGTGTTTCATCTATTGGCTCAACACTAGATGTATAGAGAGCTGATGAGATACGAATGTAAGAGATTACAGATAGATGGAGGCACAGACCCATATGTAAAAACAGCAGAGATCAAAAGAGATGTAAGAGGACAAACAATAAAATGAGTAATTCATCTTAAGCATTGATCTTTTCATGAAAAAATAAATATGTCAATGTATATGAGAAACAAATGAGTAAATGTGGAGTGAGGCATTACCACCTACACTGATATAAAGGAGGTGGAAGGTAAAACTAAACCTGAGCAGGGGAGAACAAAGATCTGGTTTATTTTGGCAATTCTACCCCGTATAAATCATCTGCCTTTTTCCAAACAACTCACACAAACCTAGTTCTGAGGTGTAAGCTCATGGCCGATTGGTTAATATTGCCGTTAGGGCTAGTTAAAAAGTTTTGCTTGCAATGTGGTGTTTTTTTTTTTTTGTTTTTTTTGTTTTGTTTTTTTCTCAGCGAAACTCAATTGTACATTAATTTTTATTGCTTGATTTCCTCTGCAGAAATATCCGTTGAAAACACCAGAACAGCAGCAGTGCAAAGAGGTCAGTAGAGAATAATGCTGTGCTGGCTCAGAAACACCTAGTCTGATAGTCTGAGCACAAAAAAATGAAGCTTGCTATATGTAATGACGTTCTAGCATTTCAACTGTGTGTGTGTGTGTGTGTGTGTGTGTGTGTGTGTGTGTATGTGTGCGTGCGTTTGCAGGGCTCCTGTCAAAATGTCATTACTGTGATTGAAAAGTTCGAAGGAGGCCTGTTCGTATGTGGAACAAATGGAGAAAAGCCGCAGTGCTGGGAGCTTGTAAGTGCTTTGATGGAGTAAATGAATATGTGTTGCACTTAGCATTCTTTCAGCCCAGTCTTGCCTGAGACATCTGTGCCTTGGACTGATAACCGCTAGAGTGAGCGTTCTAATCAGCTCGGAACTTGGCCTTTAAGTATTTTTGATATCGTCCTTGAGTGTTTTTCCACCCCTCCCTGCCTCCCTCCCACTGGGCGGGAGAATTTAACTGACTGATTAATACACTAGAAGAGAGCTGTGGCTTGCATTAAACATTCATTAAGCTCCTGTCTGCAGTTTCACAAAGTTGTGAAGTGTCTGGTTGCTTGTGAAACAGACTGTTTGTCGTCCCACAGTCAACCAACAACCAGTCTCTTGGGAAAAGAGAGAGCTTTGAGGGGATGGGCATCTCGCCATTCTTGCACACCCAGAATTATTTATCTCTCACTGTTGGTATGTTACACAGTTCCCTCTGGTCAAAAAATGTGACTAATGACAGACTTATGTAACCATCAAGTCACGTGTGATGGCTGAAAACGGTTAATAATTTAATATATTTGCTCCCTGTCCCGTGATGGCGCTCCTGGCTATTCCTAGACGGGGATTTGTATTCGGCTGCACCTCTGGATTCTAAAGGGGGTGCGTTACAGTTCAGGAGGAAAGCTGGAAGAAGATCCAATCTCTGGATGTATGACAGATGGGTTTCAGGTGGGCAGAAGATATTCATAATTGTGATGAATTCTCATTAGGTTTCATGTGATACAGGAGCCCTTATTGAAAAAAATATACATTTCTTTTCCAATGCAAAGCCTGGCAAGAATAAATATTTCCAAATGTTATTAACTTGATCATTGAAGCAGTTGTTCCACATGACTTTGTCCTTGGTTCAGCCTTGACGTTTGTCATTCTACCCTCCAATGTAGTCATAACACCCATTTGTTTTCACTTCACTTGCCAGGCCTTATTACTCTGTTTTTTGTTCTACCTCAGCACACCACGAGAAACAATAGAGTGTTGAGCCAAGCATGTCCTCCTCTCCTCCCAGAGCCCACATTTATCTCTGCATCCTGGGTGGAGCGCAAGGACGACCCTGAGAATGAGAAGATTTACTTATTTTTCCGTGAGAAAAACTCTGACCTGAGCCCAGAAGCGGACCCCTGGATATCAAGGATTGCCAGAGTTTGTAAGGTACACTTTAAAATGCTGGAGGAGACGTAGCTGACAGCTTCGCAGCCCTCAGCTTAGCAGACTGCCGCAGTTAATTCCCATAATCCTCTTCAGCTCTGCGTCAGTCATCAAGCTAATAACCATGCAGATGTTTTTATGTGGTGGGTCGGCCAGACTGGCACTGATTGCAGTCGGTTTATCATCAGGAAAAAAACAGCAAGAGGTTTTTAAAAGAGGGCTAAATGTGCTTTTTCCTGGGCATCTATAGTTTTATTTTTGTATTTAATCGGCTAAATGGCTTCACTGGAGTTCTCCATGGAGAAGAAAGATCTTGAAGTACCATTTACAGAGGACTTGTTGTTGACAACGCACTGTAAGGGGAAGGGTTTCAGCTGTTTATGTGAACACAGCCACATGAGACAGACTGAGTGGTGATGTTGTTTTTCCAATTTTTCAATGATAAGAGCGGAAGAATATTATGATTTTTAATGTCCCGAAGCATCTCCGCCTCCGCTGCTCTGGAGTTGAAGCGCCACCCTCTGTCAACCACAGACCTTGAATGTCTCTCTTTCATTCATTGTTCCTTTGTAGAAACAGGTGGTTAATGTCAGCACTGTTTACCCCAGCAGAACAGATGGCGTTGATGTGCGCAGATGAAAGGTGTAGTCTGTTGTGGGGAGGGGAGGAAAACGCAGCCATTATTTGGATGAATTGGGCTGTAAAAATAGTACTGGTCTAAAATGAAGGCGCAGACGCAAGCCAATATACACACATTTATGTCGCTCAGCAAACATCTGCTTCAGGATGATCTTATTCCCAACAACTGCGCCAGGAATTTTTAATGATGTAGCAAATCGCAGTATTCTCAAAACGCCATTTGGCGACTCAAAATAACAAAGTGAAAGCTGTTTGCCGTTTCATTTCAGACGAGACGCACGCGCATCATCATGCGTGGCTTTATTTTTCTGAGAGTGAGATGGCTTCCTTTGTGGGTTTGCAGGTAGATGAAGGTGGATCCAAAAGATTCTTCCAGAACGTGTGGACGTCGTTCCTCAAGGCACGGCTCGTCTGTGGCTTTCCAGAGGAGTCGCTGTATTTCAACCGCCTGCAGGACATTTACACCTTGCAGGCTGAGGACTGGCGTGATACGAAATTCTATGCCCTGTTCACAAGCAGCTGGTTAGACACTTTCTCTTCCTTTTTTTTATTTGCAACTGAAGCGTCTTAGCAGAGGCTCTTATTTCGGTCTGAAAGCTCAGCAGGTTCAAGACAAGCTACTTTGACCCCTGGATGCTATTTACATGCAACGCTAGATTTTGCAATTTTCAAACACAGCGCTTTTTTAACATGAAGTATCTATTTTGAAAATAGTTATGAATGTTTACTTTGTTGATGCTGCCTTGTCTGTGCTGGGAAATTCTCCCACTCAATTGGCCAAAACGCAAAACATTTGCCAAGTGTTTTTTTGTTTTTTGCTGCACTGACGCCCATTTCCATGGTGGAGCCTGCAACTGTCAGACAATAAATTTATGGTTTAAATTTCATTTCTCTGACAGGAACTCCACAGCAGTGTGCATCTACTCAATAGAAACTATTGAAGACATCTTTGAAAGGTCATTTTAAGGGGTACAACAAAGACATCCCTCACCCACGGCCAGGCACGGTAAAGACTAGTTTGGCTTCTGCGCAAACATGAAAGACTTTTGTTTTGATTTCCAGTTCTGTTCTTGTATGCAATGCATTCATTGAGGCTTTTTGCCGCTCGTCTCTTTTGTCACTTGACTTTGACTGTGTTCATGCCATGTCACAATGTCTGGAGACATGGTTCCGTTTTATCCAGTGGCAGTGTAAACGTGAGGGTTTTTTTTTTTTTTTTTTTTAAGTTCAAATCAGTTCAGTTGTAGTTCAAGGAACTGAAGAAAACTCTGAAAAGGCCTGTGCAGTAAAATACTTTGCAGAACTATTATGAGTCATTATTTCCATGAACAATCTGTTGCTATGTTAAGTGAAGACTCCGGTGCCGACATTGTGTCTCTTAGGTTTACAGCTTAAGTGAAATGCTGCTGTCTACATTATATTTAGTGTCTCTGTTGAATACGAACCTTAAGATGTCCCAAGTTGTCTCAGATATGTGTCTTTGTATTTTTCAGTGTGTGCCAAACAGCAGGAACCTGCCACTGGCCACCATCAGTGTGGTAAAGGATCACCCAGAAATGATGGGCTGGGTGCACTCAAAGGATGATAGTGCTCCCTTTTACATTAGCAGCAACATCTACACCAAGATTGTTGTGGACCGGGTTCAGGCTGCAGACCAGCGCACGTACAATGTTCTTTTTCTGTCCACTGGTACGGTGAAATGCATGCAGTTCACAACCTTGTTTTGCTGTTTGCAATCAGTGCTTTCCCGGTTGTTCAGTCGAGCATTGTTTACAATCAGTGCAGATAACAGTGGGCTAAGAATAAAGCTACGCTCGCTTCCAAAAAGGTTTCTAAAACAGATGTGTGCTGTCTTTGAAGATACTGGGAAGATCCACAAAGTGCTGGAGGCCGGGTCCAAACCTTTTATCATCTCCGAGACTCAGATCTCCAGCCAGTCAAGCATACAGTCAATGAATCTCCACTCCAAGAAGGTAGAAAAAATATTTCAAGTGCTACCTTGTTTGGAAAACGGTGCCCTCTTGTCCGTAGCACTTTTATCAACATCCGTCCCCTCAACATAAATATTTATTTTTTACAGGATTATTACAGTTTTTCTCAATTTGAATAAATTATTACATTTGATACGCACAGTTGGATATTATCAGCATCTTTGGCCCATTGTTCATCGTTAAGTTTTATCTTGGTTCCACTGTCAGGTTTTCATCAATATTGTCTTTGGCTGCAGCAGAAAGGAATTTTAAGCACTAAACATGTATTGTAAAGAAAACAAAAACAAAACCGTGTCTACACTACCTGCACTGTGAGAAAAACTGTTTGGCTGGTGATGCATGTAACTGAAGAGGAGCTACTTCTGCCTCACTTAGCTCTGTGTTCATTAACGTGGAACATAGCTTTACTCTGTTGATGCTGGATTTGCCAAAAAAAAAATATATATATATATACTGTATATATGTCAGTGTGATGGTGTCTCCGTGTATGAATTCTAAGCCAAATCCTATTTATTTCTCCCTTGACATAGAAAAAGCTAGTTCTTGGTTTTTCTGAGAAAATTTCCACTGTGGACCTCCATCGCTGTCAGGATTACGACTCCTGTGAAAACTGTGTTCTGGCTCGGGACCCATACTGTTCCTGGACTAAATCTGGATGCACCCCGACTGACCTGTAAGCAACACAGTCTCGATTTTCATTGTTTTTTGGTGGTGTGTCTTTGGATTTTTATAGTGCACCTTAAAAATACGACCAAAATCTTCTATTTTAAAAAAAGAACAGGTTACTTAATGTGTGATTACTTGATGTATTATCATTTACCTCTCATAAAATTAACTTCATATAATATCTGTGCTGCTTCTGTTCACAGTGGGGGAACTCAAAGTATCATGAATGGGGAAACAAGTGTGTGCAACACTTCAGCTAAAGGTACTGAAAGCTTTTGGACTGTTATTCATGCTTTAGCTGTTCCAAAATGCTAAGCTGCTCCACGGCACATAAATAAAATCAAAATGACAAAATGTCCCTGGGCTCAGGAATGTACACAGTTTAACACAGAAGGATGTCCACAGTGATGGTTTCATTTCAACAAGTGTTTAAACTCTTGTTCACATCTCATTTCCGTCTATTTATTTCCTATAGTGGAAGAGCAGCTGCACCGCACCAAACGGGACGCTGCTTCACCTCCACCAGTGGACTCGCGGAACGTTCACTTTGTCCTGCCTGGCGTGGCCTTTTACCTTTCTTGTCCCATACACTCCTACCACGCTGTGTACACATGGGAACACGGAGACAAGAACAGCTCGTGTCTACAAATGCAGTCCAACTGCCTGCACCTCATCCCCGTCATGACGCAGGAGAGCTACGGCAACTACAGGTGTATCTCCAGAGAAAAAGACTACACCAAGGTGGTGAAGCAATACCAACTCGTCCAGCGAGAGATACAAGATACAAACGCAGAAAAAAACGCCTCTCCGGCCATTTTGGGGCAGACGTTGAGAAACCTCCTACTTGCTTTAACAGTAATATTGTGTTGTGTTGAAACGTGACTGTTTTTTCCAAATGCTGCAGCTGCTATTGCGTGCTTTTCGAGTGCCCTCGCAAGGCACAGGCGCCGCCAAACCTTGAACCTCAATAACACACCCAGTCATTAAGCTTTACTTGGAAGCAAAGGCAATTTCCAGACTTCAGGGACAAGCTCTGACCAAGGCTGTGCTTGAAAGAGAGGATGAGGGTGTTGTCGCCAGTGTGTCACAGCTCCACAGGCGCTGTGGGAAGGTCATTGTTAAAAGCCCCTTGTGTCCAGTCTGGCGGTAGCGGCGAGCGGTATTGGCGCTGAATGTCTGCATGATGCCTAGCAGACTCATTCTACAAAGGCAGAGCTTGACCACTTCAAGATCCACCTGTTGAATGCATGATCCCGTTTATTGGTAACGCAGGGGGTTTTGGAAGAGAGAAAAGGAAGATGCAGTAGGTGGCAGCGGGAAGATGAGGGGATACAGGGAGATGCAGGGAAGGTGCACCCCCCAGGCACGCAGGAGTGCGCAGACCCCCAGAGCACCGGCACAGCAGCAGCCGACCACCACCGGACATACCACACACCAGCATAATGAGCAGTCGCAATTATTTTCCCCAGACGACATGGACAATTTACTTTTGGAGTAAGCAGCAATTATCACCAAGGAGATCTAGAAGTACTGCGGGTCTTTGCTTTCTAAAAATGTTTAGGCTCTCTGTTTTCCAGTTCATTAGGACTGTTTTCTCAGTGATGTGAGCAGCATGTGTGATTTATCTCTGCCCATGTTCACATTGAGGAGGAGTTGTTTGTTCACCAAACACTTCATCTTGGTGTGTTAATCGGACTTTTACGACGTTTGATTTCAGTGAGCTGACGTGTTTTCATGTGCCTTAAAAGTCTGATTTCAATTTCAAGACTTTGAGTGTCGTGTGAACATGTTAACGGCAGCTTTTGAGTTGTAGCAGTGAAAAACATCCTGTGGGCAAATACCGTCCACGCCTTGATGACAGATACTTTTTAGGGTGGAGAACAACCAGGAGACCCTTCCGGCTTTACTATTTGTCTGACACTCCCATTGTATCATGTTTTTTTTTCCTCGTGACTGCAGATGCCACAATAATTGTCAATCATTGTCAACTGTACAAACAATACAGGCATGTTGAAAGATAGATCCGAGAGGGTTGCTCAAGTTAACTTAACACAATGTCCAGGCAGTCATACATATTATGGCAGGATTGTAAACATTCTAAGTGACTAGGACATCCAGTTGCTGCATAAACCAGGTTAAAGAAAACATGAAAAACTGTTTTATGTAAACAGGGGCCCAGAACCAAATGCAAGCGTAAGTGAGGCCCCTGACACCTGACAGGAGACAGTGGTGACAAATATGACAAGAATGAGCTCCCATTAACACATCAGTTGTTTAATTCAATCTGGTAAATCCTTCACCGCAATTAATCGATATCTCATCAATTGTGAACTCCGCCCACACAAACACACACTCACACACAAATGTCCATTAATTGCAACATGTTTTCGTCCCAATAAACACGCAAAGTGCAGCTTCCAAAATGCTCACTTGTTGTCATCTTAACAAAAGACACATGTCAACTTCTAACCATTCTGAGTAACCACTCCACATTGCCACACTGTCTGGTGGTAGCAGTGTCATCTGAATGAGTCATGACTTTAACCGTCGTGTTGTAGAAACTCACAACTGTAACCCAAACAACAAAACAATCATATTTTCCTTGGCAACTTCTCCTTTTTCCAAATGTACCAGCCTATATCAGGAAGTACTTAAACGTCCATATTTCAAACAGCAGTTGCTGTGGCAGGATGGTGGCATTGTGGAATATGAGCACAGTCAAAGTGTCACATGAGTGCAAGAGGACCTTGATCCCTCAGAGGATGTAACTCTACTTCACATTTCCATGTTTTTGTGTTCTTTCCTTGAGGAAAAATAGAAAACGTGGCAAAATGAGAAAGAATCTAATTCTTCCCTCATGATCCCTTAATGTAGCTCTCAGGAGAAATAACCATTCAACCACAATTCCCTGTACTTTCTGTACATATATACATAAATAATATGCTACATCCATGTTGTTAATACAATTAAGTCTTTTTCCATTTCTGTTAAAATGATTATAAAAATTTCTTGTTTGTACGTCTTACACACCCCACATAAACAAACAAAACAGTCTTTCCTTCCTTCCTTTTCAGGAAGGAAACAAGCACAAGCCAAAATGTGGGAGGTCACACAAGCCACAGGTTGTTTGAAGAGGCTGTTTGATTGCAGTTTACGATCCAACATCTACACTTTATACACAGTTTTTTGCCATACTCTGATTAGTTGCACCCGAAATACAAGTTTCCCTGTTGAGTACAAGACTGGTGAAGGTCGATGTCAACCAGATAGGTCGACGTCAAAGAGGGCATTTTGGTCTTACTCTCGTCTTCACCAGACGATGGCAGCACTAGAGCAGAAAATAAAAGTACTACTGCAAACAGGACCAACAACGTGCAAGGGTTCCGGTTAGTGATGGGTCGTTCTCGAATGAACTGGTTCTAAGTGCCGACTCTTTGAAGTGAATGAAGAGAGCCGGCTCCTGGTTGGTAGTAGTAGTAGTAGTAGTTGTTGTTGCTTTTAAAATTTGGAAACCGATTGTTACACACAAGCTAATAACCGTGCAAGAGTAATGTCACTCCTGCACATTCTTTGTCTCTACTCCCTTTAACCTCAACATTCCATTTTGGAAATTGTGTGTGTGAAAAGTGTAAATGGCGGTTGGAATTCCTTGGATTGATTTTTGTCATTCACCAAGGTAAAAACAAACAAACAAACAAAAACAAAAAAAACAAACAAACCCTGCTTAGCCTATGACTAAGAACAATTTTGTAATGATTTAAACAAAAATGAAGAAAATAAATAATAATAATAATAATAATAATAATAATAATAATAATAATAATAATAATAATAATAATAAAGAGGAACACAAAATCTTCAAGGATTTTTAATTGTTATTTTATGTTATGTAACAGTGACCTCTACTGTGATAAGAGGGAATCTACACAGAAAACGCTCAGAATAGGTTTTTCCACATTGTACAATACCCACAATTTATGGTTCTGTGAAATGTATATGTAATTTTAGTTATAGATTTTATGTGATATATATTTTTCTTTTTTCATAACTTTGTTTAAAAGGTTTGGTGTATTTCTAGAATCTTTGGTATTAATGAACAGTTGTTTGCACAGAAAGCTACATTAAGGGACTGTCAGGGGAAATTAGATTTGCTCCATTATTCCATTTTATTTTGCCCTCGTTTCTCATTTTCCTCTAGGAAAGAGTCACATGCTCTGAGAGATCAAGGCCTACTTGCACTCGTGGTGACACTATTTCACTGATGCTCCCATCCTGCCTCTGCAACTTGTTATTGAAATGTGCATGTGTACGTAAGTGCCTCTTGATATAGGCTGGTACAAAATAAAAAAGAAGGTAATGTTAAGGAAAACAGCCGCACTCACACACACAGTGGCAGTACATGGAAGTTAACAATGAATCTATTGATTAATTGTCGCTAAGAATTTATCTGACTAAATTAAACAATTAACAGTTAATTGATGGTCTCGCCAGGCCACACAATGACGCTGTCACAAGACAAGACACGCGAGGCAACTATTGTCTCACAGGTAAGGATGACCGTGGAACCTTATTAATTCTGCAAGTTCTCAATCTTGACTACATTGATTGAGTGAAATGTTTCCGGTTGACGTAAACATATTCATTGTCAATGCTTCTGAGACCTCAATGAAAAAAAAAAAATCCATAGCTATGATTAGAAGAACCTGTTCTCTGGCTGAGACACAGGTATAGGAGTTAGCACTGCAAGTGTGGAATATGCATGTTCTCCTGGTGCCTGCGTGAGACGAATGGGAGAACCTCAAGCACTCCTGTAACCACGCGTGCAGGATAAGCACACCTCTTGGTGGTTAAACACCAGGGAATTTCTTTTCATCATCTTTCAGAACTGAAGAAGCCTTTTGGATGAGAGGCAAAACGTCTTCAAGATCACAAGAACAAGTCCAGTTGCCCTCACTCAACCCTTCTACCTTAAGATGACCTGGATGACTGAGAACCCTCACAGGCAGGATAAGCAGTGTTAGAAAATGATGTCCTCCTCAACAGGGTGTCAAACCAACTATAACTATGATAACTTTGTATGTATTCCTGTCATATCTAAGCTTTCCCATAAATGATTATCATGAAGGTCGATATCAGCCAGATAGGTCGACATCAAAAAGAGGGCCTTTTGCTCATGAACGAGTCTTATTCTCGTCTTCACCAGACGATGGCAGCATTGGAGCACAAAAATCGAAGTACTACTGCAAGCAGGACCAAAACATGAGAACGCTCTTGTACTAATAATGGGGATTAAAATCATAATCATTGCCATATCAGTTATTTAGTTTGAATAAAGGACGGTTTTGCTGAGAATATGTCTATGGGTGGGTGTAGAAACGCATAGAATAAACTGGGAGGGGGAGGGGGGGGGTCAAGGATTTGGGATTACTCTTTGGATTATAACAGTCATTTATTTAACCTTACGGCTCACTTCAGGCACACCTTGACGTCCTACAGCCTCAAAAGCTACATGCCATCTGTTGTTGTTGTATTTCTAATTTGTGTCTGTTTGTTTCTCTTGTTTATCCGTTTGTAGTAATCAACATGATTAGATTTTTAAACGTACAATCACCCAAAGTTGTTTCTGGACCGTCAGAGCCCAAATACCTGAAAATCTGCGTTGTTTCAATGACAATAGGCCGCAACCAAACCGAATGGGGTCAAAGATTACGACGGGGTCGGAATAATAAATTAAACATCGGACCTTAAATTATGAATCGTCTTTGAGGGTGGAGGAGCCCGGAGCTTCTGTATCTTTAATAGCGAAGAGAGAGTGGGAAATGGGAGAGGCTGCGCGTGCACGTCCCATCTTCTCGCGGCGGGGACGCGCACTGGCTTCCACACTCGCCGGAGACGGGGAAAAAAGCATCGTCCGACTGCATCAGCAACTCGCCGCGGAAGAGGGAAAAAAAAATGTTGCCTCCATTGCCGCCCTCCATCAGCTCTGTCGATGTCTGCAAAAGTCATGCGAAAGGACACGCGGATGTCGCGAGTTTCTGCAATCACTGAACTTGTTTGAGAGGACCGTTAACTCCGCAGGAGATATTACAAAGACTTGAGAGAGGAATTGAAGTTTAGATTTGACAGGTAAGGTCACTCATCGGGTCGGTTAATGGGAGTGCGTGGGTGAAAAACGGGAGGAAAACAAAAATTGCGGCATGCGACGGAAGTTGACGTTGATCGCGCTGTTTGCTCATTTGGTTGTGACTGAGACGGGCGACAAAATAGGCATTTGTTTATACAGCAGGATTTATATGGAAAACGTTGGGTTTACTCAGTTAAAGATTAAAAAAAACAAAAAAACAAAACAAAAAACGTGTCGGCTATATGTAAAAATCAAAGGTCCGAAGTCGAAAGACAGCGCCTTTTGTCCGCACCGGATTGTGGAGAGGAGTTCACAACAGCCCGACTCCGATAGTAGGAAGGGAAATCAGCAACATGATGTTTGTGAGGGAACAGATATGCCAAACTTACGCAAGATGACCGTGCATGACATTGTTTGCAAAAGAAATAAAGAAAAAGGAAAGGAAAATAAAGGTTGCAAGTGCTTCTTTAGTGTTGAATCATTTGCAAATTTGTCCTGTGTTAAAGACCTTAAATGCATAATTAAATTCAAGATTTCTTTGGTTTAATTTCGATATCTGGCGAAGAACCATTAACTAATATCTGATTATTCGTGCTTTCAGGTGCAGCAACATGGCTGGACGGATCTTGCAGCTCTTTGCCTTATGGACTGCTGTGATTGGTGTTGTGCACTGCTGTCCGGAGCTCTGCAGCTGCCAGGATAAATTTTCCCAGAAGTTTGCTGATTGTGCTTACAAAGACCTGCTGGTGGTACCGGTCGGCTTCCCGTCCAATGTTACCACAGTGAGCCTCTCCGCCAACAAGATCAAGTCTCTGAAAAACAAGAGCTTTGTCAATATCACCCAAGTCACCTCACTCTGGCTGGCTCACAATGAGATTGTTACCATCGAGAGGGGCACCTTTGCTCTCTTGATCCAGCTTCGCAACCTGGACATCAGCAACAATAAAATAGTGAACTTTCCATGGGAGGATCTGCAGAACCTCACAGCCCTGCAGCTTCTCAAAATGAACAATAACGACATGGTGAACCTGCCCAAAGATGCCTTCTCCACCCTCAAGGACCTGAGGTCGCTGCGCATCAACAACAACAAGTTCACCACCATTGTGGAGGGAAGCTTCAGCGCTCTATCGTCCATGTCCCACCTTCAGATTTACAACAATCCCTTCACGTGCTCCTGTAGCCTGGAATGGCTGAGGGACTGGATGGCAACAACAAAGATTTCTGTCCCAGAGCCAAATTCGATTGTATGTGAGGAGCCTGAACATCTGAGGGGGGCAATGGTGACAAATATTCCCAAACTGGACTGTCAGGCTCCTGCTGTAACAATTACATATCAGCCCAACATTGAAAACACAGAGATTTATGAAGGCTCCATGGTCATTCTGACCTGTGAGACAACAGGAAGCCCGATTCCTCAGGTCAGCTGGGAAGTGACGGTAGGAAATCAAAATTATATGTTCCCATTGCCCTCAACTGGAGAGACTAATGACGTGCCAATTAATGATAAAACGACCAACAATCGATTCCTCGTCTTTAGAAACGGCACTCTCATCATTCCTCGCATGAGTAAAAAGGAAGATGGAAATTACACCTGCACTGCCGTCAATGATTTAGGTAAAGTGGATAGCGGTGTCAGAGTGGCCATGGTGGGCAAACCAAAACATTCCACCGACTCAAAGTCAATTTCTCCGGTTGACAAGATCCGTCCGTCAGTCAAAAAGCCCACTGAGCCCAAGTTGTCGCAGAATGAGATTTATGGCAGCAAGCCCGCTGGAAAGACAAAGGAGACTTCCGAAGGCTCGCCAGACAAAGACGACGGCAGGGGGGGCAGCGGCGTCCTGAAGGACCCTGTGTTCTCTGGCAAGTGCGGCGCCAAAGAGAGCAGCGAACACATCTCCAACCGCGCCTTCAACCTGAGCTTGGATGACTTGAAGCAGTACACGTTTGACTTTGGCGTTATCGCGCTGGAGGTTTCAGAGACGGAGGCCAAAGTGCAGCTGAACCCTCTTCAGCTTCCCAACAGCAGATCCAACCTCCACCTGAGTCAGCCCGACGACCAGGAGACGGTGAACAAAGAGCCTCTGGGCCTGCTGCAGTCCTCGTCCAACAAAGGCAACCTCGACATCATCTACCTCTGCGTAAATACGGGCAACGGCCACTCTGTGGTGGAGTGGTCCAGGATAGAGGAGGGGGTGAACGCCTTCCACTTCCGTCACTTACAGCCTGGCACCAAATACACTCTTTGTCTCACCTACGGGGGGCAGGACTGCCAAGTGCAAGTCGTCTTCACCACTCGGAAGAAAATCCCCTCCCTGCTCATCATCGTGGTCGTCAGTATTTTCTTACTGGGCTTGGCCACTGTTCCCCTGCTGGGCGCCACCTGCTGCCATTTGTTATACAAGTACCAGGGGAAGACCTACAAGCTGATCATGAGGGCGCAGAATCCGGATCAGGTGGAGAAACAAATGGCCGGAGACTTTGACCTCAGGGCGTCTTTCGCCGGCTCCGAGAAGACCCTGAACCCGAGCGAGCTGGGCGAGGGGGAGCCCGAGGCTGAGGGGGAAGGTGGGGAAGCGGAGGGAGAGGCGGAGGGCAGCGTGGTGACCGAGTCTATCCCCGGCTCCTCGTCCAAGACCAACCAGGAGGAGTTCGAGATGGGCTCGGAGTACAGTGACAGGTTGCCGCTGGGCGCCGAGGCGGTCACCATCTCGGAGGAGATCAACGGCAACTACAAGGAGCCGAGCCGCTGATCGGGCGTCACCAGGCGCCCCCGCGCGTTCACTGTAACATAGTAACATTTCCATCCGAGCAGGTAACGAACGCACCCGACATTAAAAACAAGCGATACATAAACAAATGGTTCTTATTAAAGGGATAGATCGCTCAATTTTACTTTTATTTATTTATTTTTTTCAAAGAGCCTCATCACCCAGGACTGTAAATTGATTCATGTGACATGTGTAGTGTGTAGGCCAACTGTGAAGTGAAATAAAAAGCAGCACACACGACGAAGCGAGCACACGCAGACGTCACCCCGACCGGTGGCGTCTTTCCGCGGGACGCGTCGAGAGGCGAAGATTGATTTGAAAAGTGAAAAACAAACAACTGCTTGTTGAGCACAAAACAAAACAAAAAGTAACAGTGCCATATGTTTTGAAGCCATATTTTTAAAAACGACAGCCCGCACATCATAACAGGGACCAAATGCTTTTAGACTGAACTTGCGCGCGTCTGACGCGTGAGAGCCGCGTAATTGAGCCGTCTCCAGGTTTTACACAACACACAACCAGCGAATAATTCCGTATTTCGGTCACCAGCGCAGAGATTTCGCTCACGACCGCGATGTGCTCGACACGGATAATACCAGGTTCTCTGCCGATATTTGATATCGACGTCTAATCGACTGCATTCCATTTCGTCGACAGGTGCTCGCTCTTGTACTCTCGCTTTCTACACGGAACGTCTCCGAGGCATGTCGCGCGTGTTTCTCTGTGTGGTTTTTATTAGTGTAGTCTAGAAGACCGTAGATGTTTACTGTCCGACTGTAATGTTAAGCCACGTGAATGGGAAATATTCATTTTCCTCTCTCTTTTTTTTCTACTACGACGGTAAGTTCCAATGAAGCCGCATAAAAAAATTACAACAAATGGAGAAAACAAACAAACGGCGGTTTCTACGTCTTGTACTCTGATGCTTTTTGGTGGCATTTTTGTGATCTGTTGTACAAATAAAGCCCGTGACCTTTTAAGAGTTTTTGATATAATTTTATGTAAGTGGAATTAATAAAACATATGAAACAAAACCAGAAGATGTGCTGCATTTGTAAGTTAAGATATAACGGGGCGACTGTCTTTGAGTTTTTTGTTTTTACCCCCAATTATTATTCTTGGAAAATGAGAATTAACTGCACTCAAACGAAATGCCTGTTTGATCGAACTTCGGGTTATTTTGCAAAACAAAAAGAAATCAAACTAAACGTAAATTTAATATGTTCTGAATCTACGTATTAATTAAAATCACATTTTATTTGATTCTGTTTATGCTCTATTAACAAGAAAAACAACAGAATTAAGCAACAACAAAGGGAGAAAGATGAAGGGTTCTTTGTTTTAGATTTATTTTCACACGTCTTGGAAGGAAATCGCCCTTGCTGGTTTTTTTTTTTTTTTTTTACGTACACATAAATCGGTATTAAAACGTAAATTGAGAGACATCGAAACAATTTCGATGAATGTCAGACAAAGAGTGACGTCAAACCATAAGACGCTGGTAGCAGCAAGTGGTTTCAGACACAATAAAACAGGAAATGCAAACACTTTTAATTTGTCTGGCACTTAATCCACAGGTTATTGCTAGTCGTGTCTACTAGAAAGAAACAGCCCAGTCTTTGAAAGCAGCTCACTCCGTCAATTAATAAATACTGAGATGCGTCATTGAACTGCACATTCATTTGCTTGTATTGCTGTTGGTGACTTTAAACTTGCATTACCTGCACAGTCTGACGATATGGAAATATAGGGAAACAAATGTGATTTTCAGACAGGTTAAGATGTGAAGCTGAGTGACACCTTCCCAAACATAGACACAATGCTCTAGGATGCCACTGCCACATGTGAATTCCCATCAGACTGTGACCCTAAAATATAAACGCCCAGCAGGGGGTGGGGGGAGACGACTACATGAAAAGCAAGAAAGTGGACACACAATCTCATGACTAATTAAACATCCGTACATGTGACGATGCACCGTAAGTGCACTTATTTGGCTCAATGCCCCTCACGTCAACAGTGAGTTTGGACAAAGACACTTCCTTCGTTCGGAGGTTCCATTCACGCTTCAGTTGTCGGCTGACGCCTCGGCTTCCTTGGTCATTCCCTCCTTTGTGCTCGCCTCCTTGACGCTGCCCTGGTGGAGGCTTCCGTTCACAAAGCTCTCGGCCGTCTGGAGCTGGAAGTGCTTCCTGGTGCCCACCAGGGACGGGTTGTTGACCAGGGTGTAGAGGAGCTGCCAGCGCCTGCGGGCCCTCTTGGCGCTCGACACTTTGGGCTGCTTCTTCTCCTGCTGGACCAGCTGGATCCCTGGGGAAGAGTCAGACACAGCGATAGCACCAGCGGTATGCAGCAGTTACAGGCACAGCGCACGCGGAATAGAACAGCCGATATTTCAGGCTGCGATTGGAGGGTGTTTTTTTGAGGATCAATTGTGGAAAGAGTAATAATAGCAGGCAATCACATTGTAATCCTCCAAGCATTGTAGCAGCATCGAGCGTGCCATTAACAGGGAAAATGCTTAAGCCCCTTGAGCTACATGAATATGAATCAGGCAATTAGAACAGCTCATCTGTGTAATCAACTACCGCGGAGCTAATCCCTGCCATGCAATGGATTATTTGTGATAATTCATTGTTCCTTAGATTCCAACATTGTCTCCTGTGCAATCTGTCATTGGACTCCTTCACTGTGTCACCAGTTGGATTCCACAACGTCTGCTGAAACCTGATGCATTTCCTTCCTTTATTTCTCACCCTGATTTATTACCCCCTGTGCCTGCACATGTGAGCGGCCGTTCCTCATCTCCCGATAGAGACCAAATTCCACGACCAGTAGTTCCACTGGCACTTTACGTCAATTTGTGTGACGCTGGCTTGTAAAACTACATTGTCTCTTTGTGACAGAGACTGCAGGCGAGTGTAAAGTGAATGAGAGAGCAGGCAAACGCACTCACACAAGGACAGCTGGTCAGTACATGACAGATTTGATTGAGGCCGGCGTGACGGTAAGTAATTCCAGAAACTGTGTCGGTTTGCCCTTGACATAATAAATCAGAACTATATAAGCTTTAATTTATTCTGTGCGCAAAAGGCTGATGATCTAATTATGTGTTATGATGACCTGCTTTTCAGTCTGAAACCTTTGTGCAGAAAATTAAGTGGACGCGTCAGTTTTAATGTTTGTATGACGTTACAATTTACATTCAAAGATATAGCACCTGGTGATATTCCATTTATTTTGTATACGGTCATTAAATAACTACAAGTGCTTTGGAGCTGCAGCCTGACTGCCTATTAGTCTGTCACGGACACCTAATTTGGTTAAAAAAAATTATTTCTGTAAATTAGCTAGATAAATTAGGATTCATGAGCAACACACATTCAATGTGTATACTCAAATAGTTGAAAAGGAATCTCTGAATTAACTTTGATATTAGGGGTTTATGTTTTAACTCTTAAAAAAATATAACGTCTTTATCTGTGTCTTGTGTGCACCAGGCAAGCTAGTATTTTTTTTTTGACATTTTGAGTTTCTTTTATGTTTTTTCAAGATAGAAATCCTCTTTCTTTTGACACATAAACACCACAAAGCCACAACGTCAGGCCTTTTGATTTTCATGAATGTAGTAGTTAACTGTAAAAAAAAAATAATAATAATGAAAATGTGCAGACTGTGAGGTTGGTGAAATTCTACAGACCCTCTTCAGCGTCCCGTGACCTCTGTGCGGCACCACCCTCTTCGCTCATGGACTGCAGCAGCATCCCGCAGAAGGCCTTCATCACAGGATGAGACTGGCTCACCTCAATCTTCAGATAATGAGCATAGCAGCGATAGGCTGCAGACAGACACAGGGGGGGACAGGAGGGAGGGACAGGAGGGGGGTCACTCTGACTGGGCAAAAGCAATAAGCACAAAGGACGGCACCCCATGTCGGCTGCGAGGCAATCACACATAATTGCCATACAATCACACCTTTTTCTTTTTTTTTTTTTTAACCACCTGCTTTTTTAGACGACACGTCAGAAATCTGCCGCCATTTCCGCGATCGCCTGCAATTATGGTCCCTGCGCTGCACAGAATACAGATATGATGTGAGCGGCTCAGAGCAGCTGGCTGGGCAAAGTGGATAGGACGTGCATTCGTGGCCTCTGAGTGGGATCAGTGAAAGTGCATTTGCTCAGAGTGAATTGCCTCCCTTGGACAAGCAAGGGTGAGGCCCACAAAAAGAGAGCGACATGAAAAAAAGCCTAAAGCATTTTCACACTGTCATAGTGACTTTATATATACATATATATATATATGTATGTATATATGTATATATATGTATGTATATATATGTATGTATATATATACATATATATATATACGTATATATAAATACATATACATATATATACATACATATACATATATATATATATATATATATATATATATATATATATATATATATATATATATATATATATATGTAACTGATGAATTACAGCAAGCAGGAAAGGGAAGAACCCTCCAGGTAAAAGCTTCAGTCTCATTAAAATGAGTATCACCCATCGCGACCGTCTGCTGAATCTCTGGCTCACCTGGGTCAAACGCCTCCACGTTGCGGTTGAGGAGACTGATGTCCATGCGTCCCATGTGGACGATGTTGAAGAGCGCTGTGATGATCATGCGCCACACTCCAAGCAGCACCCCGATCAGAACGTTGACGGGGAACATCAGGTACGTCAGCAGGAACAGGTTGCCCCTGGGAGGGAAGGATGAGATTCTTCAGCACGCAGAGAAAAAGTGTGAGTGTGAGATGGACAATGCAGACAATTTTTGTGTTGTGGATGACCTGTTGTTCAAGTCCCGTGTCCCGGCCACCTTTTTGATGAAACAGAACCTGCTGATGATGTGCTGAACCAGCACGGCCAAGATGATCATCAGCCAGAAAGGCCTGAAAATACACCACAGTTAAACATGGCCTGCAGCGGAAAAACAATGATGAGAACGGTAGTTTCCCAATTGTGTAGTTTCCCATTTGTTTTTTTCCCCATTTGTTTTTTTCCCCATTTCATTCCCATTTTGGGATCAATAAAGTACATCCATCCATATAGCCATCCATATCTATATCTATATCTATCTATCCATCTATCCATCGATCAACATCTACCGTCCACAAGTTGACATTGATGAGAATTTGATCCAGATGCAGTTTGAATAAATGCCAACTAAAGGCCAAATCATTTGAAATAAACTGTGCCTGTGTTTTGCAAAGTTTTCCCCCCAGCCAGTGAGTCAGAGGTGTGATGATGCTCACCACATGCTCAACAGGGTCTGATAGAGGATCAGGTTCTGTCTGTGAAGGACTGGTACGATAATGAGGAAGACAGCCACGAGAAGGGAGAGGAAGAACACCATCGTCTGCACGATCATGCCTGCAGGACAGACACACACACAGACAGAGAGAGAGAGAGAGAGGGGGGGAGAGTGAGAGAGAGAGGGAGAGAGAGAGAGAGAGATCAGCTCAGTGGCCTTGAGGTTTGCAAGCGTGTTGGTCGGCATCTGACAAATCCGCCATCATTCCTCTAGGAAACCCAAAAATGATGAGGCAACTCGTACAAAAGCTCCTTATAAAAAAAAGACATAAAAAAGCTCAACTGCTACAGAGGTGTGAACAGACAGTTCTGTTACACACTCCATAACATTGAGTTCTTTCCTTCTGCCATTGCAGTTTTCTGGGCCATAAAAAAGATTTTGTGGTCAGAATAGAAAAGAAAAACACAAAATAAAAATGATTACTTCATATTTTGTCCCCATAACATTTGCTACACGCACGCACCGATGCAGATGTGGGCTGCTGTGAAGCTGGTGTATCCCATCCAGCAAACCAGCGCTGGCCTTGACGGCCTAATGTTCCTCTGGCAGTTGTAAACGTTGTAGATGTCTCCTCTGTACAGCCCCTTTAGGTTTGACCTGCGGCCACACAAAGCAGAGGACGCCGTCAAGCCGCTGTGGCAAAATGCAAAGCATTGAACTGACTTGTCAGGGCAAATGACATGGTTAATTGAGGCGGTAATTTGGCTCGGGAATGCAATTTAATTCCTGGCAAAGAAAATGATTTCTTTTAATATGGCATAATTTATGGTAATGGTGCAGTTTTCCATTTCTTATCTTAACTGTCCGTTTCAAACGTAGGCAGCAGTTAGCGCTGGACGAATGCTTTTCTGTCCCCGCGGATGATTAGTTCCTCATTATGGCATAATAGCTCCTCTGTGAAGCATTACATTGTAATGAGGGGAAATGAAGCGCGCTCACGACTCCTGGAAGAAGTCTGGCATTGGGATTGGGAAAAAAAATGACAAAGAGACAGACAAGATGATTTTCCCCTTTTCTTACCGATGCAGAACCATGGACCTCATGAGCATCGCCAGGTTGACCAGAGCCGACAGGGTCATGGCAGAGATGTAGCAAACTGCGGCACACAGACGAGCAGGTTAGGGCAATTTGCTCGTCTTGCAAAGCATGACGACCTGACTCGAAAGAAGACGAAGATGAAGAAGTGTGCTTGTCTCACCCACCTTCCACACACCATATGTAATAAACCACGATCCGGACCACCTCGTGTTTGTCTGGAGACAGTATGATCTGAAAACCAGCTAAAACTTTGGCAATGTCTTCATCCACTCCCCGCCGAGCAGTCTGGAGGACAGGCACCACCCCGGAGATCAGCAGGAGACCCACCTGGGGAATGAGAGCAAACATTTTTGATTCCTGGGGAGCAGTTTTGGATGTTGAATTACTCCGAGGCGAGGCTGCGCGTTTCTGCCACGGAAAGGTTATAAGAGACTGAAATAGAACGCATTTATATTCAGAGTTTGTTTGATTATTGCTATTGGTTGGAGGCTGTAATTAATTTTAAAAAATGAGAGAAATACTATTAAGAATTTATGGTAACACTTAAGTACACAGTAGTAAGCATTAGTTAAGCATTAATAAACACTGAATGTATCATTTATAAATCATGTGTCGGACATGAGTACTCATTAGTATGTAGTTTATAAACACAGTTATCAATGTTTTACTCTTCATTAATAAGCTCATCCATAGCATGCTTAATGGTTAGTGGATGTGTTAATAGATGTTTTATAAAAACTCACAAATGTATTTTCAGTGTTATAAACAGTGTTTATTAACCACATACTGAGTATTCATGTCAGAAACATGATTTATAAATGATGCATTCAGTGTTTATTAATGCTTAGCCAATGCTTAATAGTGTGTACTTATCATAAATTGTTACCGAATTTATGTAATCTAACTGTCCATGGAATAAATTACAGTAGTAGTAGTAGTAGTGGTACTAGTAGAAGAAGCAGCTGATTTCAGCCAAAGTACAAGCAACAACATGTCGGTCAGCATGTGGTCGTGCTCTGTTCAATGATGCAGTACTTCCAGTGCATACATTCATTACCTGATACATGGTTATAAAGGACACCACACCAGATATCGCCAGCTTCAATGGAAAGCGGAATGCTGTTTCAAAAGGAAAAATGGAAAATGTCACAGTCGACGTGAAAACGCTGGAAACAGGACGGACAGACAGACAGACACCCGGACGAGGTTTTTACCTTCCTCTGGTGTGTAAATGTACGACTTCACAGCATTAATCATCCTCTGAGGGAGGCTGGGCGTCTCCACGCTCGATGTGCTGAGGGGAAAGTTGCACAGGCGCAACTGTCAGATACTGTATTTTACATCCATTAACAGAAGTTTGTGAACTTTTTTTTTTTTTTTTTACAGACATCGTTGAATGCATCACAATGAGTACCAGCTGAGAAAAGCTCTTCTTACAAATCAAAAAATGCATTATTTCTTGCTGCAGCCTCCTAATTATATTATTTGCACAGTGAAGGAGATGGAATATTCCAGAGTGTGCAGCGACAGGGACCGCTTTGACTGAACGTGCTTTATTTAAAATCTTCCTGTTGGCATTTTGAGCCTCTGACAGCTTGGCTTGAAAAAAAAAAAAAAAATCCATAACGGTGCATAACGGCGTATATTTAAAGATGGCTCACATTTAAAAATGAGCCATCTTTTGGTTACATCAACTTCTCAAGACTGTAGGGCATGGGCTATCACACTTTGATTGACATCACCTTGGCTGTCAGTCATGTCTGATAATGGCCCCGGGCACAGCTGCTGTAATGCAGCCCTACTTGTTTGAGCCATCTTGATATCCATGTTATACGTCACTTAAATGTTAGCGTAGCGAGCAAAACAGCCGTGTGTGAGCTGATTATTATTCATCCAACAGTCCAGTTTTCAGACTTCTTTGCTTTGCTTTTTCTAACACGTTAAGGAAACAACCAGAAAACGTGAAATTTCTGCACTGATGCGATTTAACGCTGCAAATGGAACACACCTGCCTGATCATTTACCTGATTTTTTTAGGTTTCTTGAGGATTTCCTTCACATAGTCTTGGTAGTAGCTGCTGCTGAGATCCTGACAGCATTAAAAGCAGAATTTATAAATACAACAGTCAGTTGTTGAAGGGGGGTTTATATGACGTTGAACCCCCTGCCTCCCCTTACGCACACACACAGCTTTGTCACACCCGTGCTAAGATTATGATCAAATAAACAAGGCTTTGTGCCTCACCGGCTGGAAGAAAAAAAAAAAAAATACAAGGCGCCCTTTTCATAATCTGATCCAGAACATAACATAAACCAATTACGTCAAATCTTCTTAAATTGATTAGGCAAGCGGCACACTGCGCTGGACATCACGTTTCACTCCCTCAGCCTAGACTGCACCAGCACGATAAGCACCTCGATTAGCCGGCAGCTCTCTCTCTCTCTCTCTCACTCACACACACACACACACACACAGGTGCTTCAAAATAGATCAAAGTACATGTTTGAAATCATTCTGGTTGACTTGAAGGAACTAAAAACAAAGTGCAGTCCAAACAGCTTGTGGTGAGGAGTCCAACAGGCAAATCTTACCTCGGAGCCGTTATTTTTCTCTGCACCCTTAAAGCCCTTGAAGAGAAGGAGAGGATACTGGAAACTTAGAAATGCCAGACAGGCAATCTGAGGCAGGCTGGAGAAAAGCGAGAAGTGTTTGTGTATCTGCAAAAAGGAAGAGAAGAAGACTTGACCATCAACGGGGCAAGTGTGGGATACATCTGAAAATGGTCAGAGATGTGGATATAAGGCACACGCGACTGCACACAATCAATTTATATATATGTTAAAGCAGATGTAAAAACCCACTCCCCAAAATATTTCAAAGGATAAAAGAGTTGTATTGTATAGATTGTCACTGGCAACACACATCCTCTGGCACCCAATGGTGAAATGAAAAAAAAAAAAAAAAAATGGGAGAGTTCAATTCTCTTCTTCTTTTTCTTTTCATTGCTCTCAATAGTTTGAAATGTCTTTCTTCCCTCCAAACAAAGGTGCTACTGTCCTGCTGGATCAATGTCAATCAATGCTGATCAGCTCAAAGCTTGAACGCCCTTTGCAGCATTTCTTACATACCAACAAAGACAAGAGATCAAAAAAAAAAAAAAAGAAAGCAAAAGAAACCTCGCCAAGGCTTAATGTCTCTTCCAAACACTAAACTGATTAACTGTGACAAAGTCTCCTGATTAAGAGCAGGAGGAGAGCGCAACTAATCGTTTTGAGTTTTAGCCGTTGGTCACACGGATCGCTCCAACCGTGAGTCAGCCTGATATTCATCTTGTCAGCCCCCACATGTACAGACTACAGACAGGCTTTGTTTGGCCTGTAATACCACAACAAATCAGCTTTGATTTTAATCCCCAGAATTTACACAGCTGACGCATTGCACACAAA
The DNA here is from genome assembly GCA_009823395.1 of Thamnaconus septentrionalis. Classification (NCBI taxonomy): domain Eukaryota; kingdom Metazoa; phylum Chordata; class Actinopteri; order Tetraodontiformes; family Monacanthidae; genus Thamnaconus; species Thamnaconus septentrionalis. The sequence goes on from CM020513.1 coordinate 18,434,589, forward strand.
ATGCTAATTATTCCATTTTTCGAGAAAAATCTGAATGGCTCGAGATTTTTTTTTTTGTTTCACTCAAATAAAACTATTAATGCTGCCTTGAAACTTACAAATGCATCCAAAGCCGGCTTTGCTTACCAGAGGCGTTTTGGGACAGTCGATTTTCTGCCACACAAGCACGCCAAAGTGTGTCCATGACAGGAGGCTGCCAAGTACATATCCCACTTTGTTATGCAAAGTGCCGCATGCCAGGAGAGGGTAGTACAGAGCGGGATAGTAGAAGACTCCGAGAATCACCCAGTTCTCTGTAAATGCAGCAAAAGCATGTGAGCATCCAGGAGAAAACAAGCTGATGTGGATTAAAGATGTGAGAACTTTTCGCTGAAAAAAACTGAAAAAGTGCTTTGCTGAAAAAAGTAATAAACTCCTGAAGCCAGTTTCAGTTTCAGTTGAAATTCAGGGGAAAACAACAAAACAGTCCAACATAAAAAAGTTTAAGGCTTAGTCTAACAATACCAAGTAAAAAAGAAACAGAAATGATGTGCTGAGGTGAGCAGCAGCTGATTAGAATTGGAAAGATAAACAGTTAAATGTGTCTTGAAGAACTTGAATAGATCTGTTAAAAAAACAAAAAAAACAAATCATGCATGCACGTGGACCTGATGTGGGTGCACGTCACTTTCTCACGTTTGTTTTGTGTGTCCGCTGTGAAGGGAAGGGGATTGGGCGAGATGATCAGGCCCCACAGTTTGCACAGGAGAACTCCAAACACTGCAACCGCCAGGCCCTTGTGCTGCGTGTGATCCAGGAAGTTGACCGGGCTGTGGGATCCAGCAGTTGGTATTTAGAGGCCACGTGCTATCAAGCTCACACTCTTGCGACACTTTGTATTTTTCATTTCATTCACGGCCCTTGGAAATTGAGCAAAGGACTCGGGGATGCTCAGTGTGTCAATACTGCACGATGCTGTTTTATCTACATTTGACCCAACGTACAAAATTGAAACAGAAATCAGTCAAGGAGTCTGCAGTTATTACAAAGGCTTACCTGAGTAACCCGGGCAGACCTCTGTGTGTGTCGCCCTTCTTCATGCGCCTGGATAAGATTGCGAGGATCAGCATGACGACGAGCTACAAGGGGAAACATGCCGGTGAGTTTTGTCTGCACAGTTGCGTGCAGCTGCGCATCCGGCTTCAGCCCGTCTCTGCACTGAAAATGACTCGACGCCACGAAAGGCCAAACCACAGAGTCTCAATAATACTCCTCCAACCCCCCAACCTCCTGTGGATGCGGCCTGAATGAATTGTCATCAGTCAGAATCAGTGACCACTGAGCGTTCACTGACCTCTAATGACCTGTGACACATTTAGGGTAAACAGAGCTGCGCAGACCTCCCTGCTCATTACATGTCTGGTATGTACCATCTTTGAAGACATCAAACGCAGACATCGTTAGCGGCAAGCTGTCGTTAGGAAGATGAAAAGCCGAGTGGCCAATTCGCTAACAAGGCAGAGGAGCTGGAACACAGCGTACACGATTCTAACAATCCTCAGAGTTCACAGCATCTTATAAACTTCAGGAAGAAATTTTAAAGTCGTGCAGAATGACTGATTAAAAACTAAATTGCAGCCTACAGAGAATCAATAAAACATAAAACATCATCCTGATTCGAGCAGCTTTCACGCTCAAGACCACAGGCGTCGTGGAACCTGTGTCACACACCTGTGCAACATAGGACCACCAATACAGAACCAAGGCTGAAGACATCGCATAACATTTGATATTAATGATATCAAATGTTAAAGCCATGCTATGGTTATAAAACACACATGTAAATATAAATCCAGTTTTCTGTCGAGCTCAGAACAAGTACAGAGGTTTAGAGGGCAATATTTTAGTTGATATTTGCTCCAAGAGAGAAACTGCGATCGACGCGTAACCTAAAAACCGGATATGGAAGCAAGGGTCTGGAAAAAGTTTAAACATGTAAATTAAATTGCTATTCTAACAAAATACAAATAAGTCAAAAGGGAATATGTTGTAAAGGTAAATTGTGAACCAAAAAAGAAAGTAAAAATAGGCTAAAACTGTAAAACAAAAATGGAACTACATATTTTGTCTTGATTAATGATAATTAATTGGATGTTTCCTTGTAAAATAAATTGGAACCACCACTATGTGCAAACTACGTAAACTAAACATTCAAAAAAAAAAAGGGCAGTGATTCAGTGTCTCGGAACAAATGTGTTTGCTGAACTCAGCTTGAGGACAACTCAGGCCTCTTCCTCCACTACTCAGTCTCAGCAGAACCTGGTTCACATGGCACTGTGTGAAGTGCGCTGCGTGTCTGATGACAGAATGGTGAGGCAGGCACCAGGACTTACAGATATGGCCGTGATACATATGTGGTAGAGCTTGTCGTCGGCAGTCGGGTCACATGGAGGGATTACTCTGTGGGGGGGGGGGAAGGAAAAAAAAAACAAACATTCACGTATTGGGCAAAAGGAAGCGAGTGACTCAACAGGCAAAAAAGGTTTCACACGTGACGGACAGAAGGAACCAGCTGCTGCGGCTGCTGCGGCTGCTGCGGCTGCTGGGGACCTGCGGCGAAAGCCCTGCGGAGATTTGCATTTAAACGGATTGGTATCAGCGTGACACGGGAACAACAACAAATGCCAGCTTATGCTCACGCTCCTGTACACTGGGAGAGCAGGAATGCCTGGTCATGGGGTAGTTAATTACTACTAATATTTGACAGTTATGCGAGCTTTGTGGACGTATTTAGAAGAAGAAAAAGAAAAAGAAAAAAAAGCTGCTGCAGGATGATTTATGGTCTGTGATCACTGAAGCAGGCAGCCATTGCAATTGATGTCTGAAGGTTTCTGTCCTGTTTCACCACTCCAAAAAAGGAGCGAGTTTGTCACTGGGCGCCCCGTGAGCACAGCATTTGTAAGCTTTTAAGTTGAAAGTTTCCAGAGGGAGAGCTGGCTGAGGAGGAAGAGGAGAAGTTGCAGCAACGACTGCTTGTACAACACAAAGGCAGTGAGATGCAGCTGATTTCGGTATATTACATATGTCTCATCACATCACACTGCCTGTGTGTCCTGTTGCATTGTGGGAAGGGGCCCTCAGTTTTCAGGATACGTTTTTGATCGAGCACTCTATAATAATCATGACATGTTACACAGTCACCAGGTTTTAAAGTTTGAAGTTGAAGTTAGTTTCTTTTTTTCCCTCCGACTCAGTGACGCTCACGCCAACCAACTCTCAGCACAACTGGCTCCTCGCGGCAGCAAAATGAGACGGCCATTGTGGCTAAATGTAACCAGAACCAAGATGACACACATTGGTAGTGTCACCCAATATCTCAATAAGAGCCTCCTCCCACCTCTGATTCCCCTAAATGAAATGAATACGAGCTGCTTTATGTTGACGAGACAAAGGAGAGAGAAATAATCTTGTTTTATAAAAACATGAAAAATGTTCTTACTCTGCCTGTGCACGAGTGGGTAGAGGGTCCAGGTCTGGGTACTCGTAGTCCAGAGCATCCTTATCCATTGCGCCGTCTCTTCTCAAAAACCAGAGGGGGAGCTTTTCTTGTTAATTTTCAATTTTCAAACAGCTGTGATCTTCTTCACAGTCAGAGGGGGAAAAACAAGAAGTGTCTCCAAAAACCAAAAAGTTGGACTCGGCAGAAGTTGGCGTCCCGCTTCCCCTGCTGGCTGTTTGGTCTCTGGTCTCCCTCGCACACTGGAGTCCTCACTCGCACACTGGAGTCCTCACTCACAGCCTTTGGCTCAGGTGCCCCTCGCCTCGTCCCGCTGCCGAGCTGAGAGTAATGTGACAGGTCCTGGCTGCTCTGCGTGCTGCCTCCACCGCGCTAAAGGCCTCGCTTCAGCTGAGGGTTACCACCGCACTGGGAGCCTGGGAAGACAAGGGAGAGGTGGGGTGGGAGGAGGAGAGGGGGGTTGGGGTGGGGTTTCAGCGTGTGAAAAGAGAAGGAAAAATGTGGAGATCTGGCCAGCCAATCCAAACAGCCACCTGCAGCTTACTGGGATTAAATCTACCTTTTGGTTTGTGTTGTTGGACCTGTTGCCAGTGGCTGGAGGAGTCCACGGGCGTGCGGCTAAAAAAAAAAAAAAATAAAAAAAAATCCAGGCCGCGTAGGTAGATAGGGGGAAATCGACATTTTCTTGCCAGAGCTCATAGTTCCAGTCAGATAAGATGGGGAGGGGGGGGGAATATACTCATGATGTTCCACCACGGGCTCTCAGTTTTAGGCAAACCAACACCAAACCCAGACAACGGAGCCGAATGAAAGGGAGTAGATGTGAGATCACATCTGAAATCTTCCGATAAAGAGTTTGTTCACCCCCCGCGCTTTATCTGCACCGCTGATAAAAACAGGAGAACCACGTTCAAGAGTGTGCGCCATGTGTATCTTTATGTATAGTGAAAAATCAATCTGAAAAGTTTTCTTTTCGAAGTCTGACAATATTAAGTTCATGGTTCAACAACATAAAATGAACTCAACAAAATATTGGGGGACTTTGGTCCCTCCCTGACAAAAGAAAATCTTTAGTTTTATACATAAGGTGTCTCCCTTTATCTCATGAATGATAGTTTATCAGTAGAGTGATAAATCCTCCAGTATATACAGATAGAAAGGTCACAATATCAGATGGGCTGTCCAAAGAAACACAATTCGACGCAGCAGCAACTTCTTATTAAGCAATACTAGTGCAGAAGTGATGAGTTTTTCTATGGACAGAGTGGCAGAACTTGTAAACAGTTCAGTCTCATTTTCTGAGAGAAGCAGCCAGAAGTCCCCTGGGACGTCCAAGTGGGAGTATTTTCAGATATTTGGAAGTGAGACACGGCCGAACAAGTTGTTCCTTCGAACAGTAAAAAGTAAATATTCAAATGAATATTGAGATCTCCTCAAGACGAACAGGCAGAGTTTGTTTTGACAGTGAGATCATCTCAGCACTCTGGCCTTGCTGTTGCCCCCAGAGTCAGAGTTAAATATTAAAACTGAGGAAAAGCTCCAGTTTTTAACCAAGAAAACCATGGATTCACTGACACCTTTCAAAATACACTCGTTCTTAGCAGCTGCTTAACGCACGCTTTGACCTTTCTACTGATTTTGCATTTGCAAATGAAGAGTAGACATTTTAGCCGTGTGGCCTCTTGATACTATCCATCTATCTATTTTAGACATATGGCCTCTTGGCTTGACTTTACTGGCTAAATTTTACCTGCCAAAAGAAAATTATCAAAAGCAGTTGCATTACAAAAGTAAGAAGAAGAAGAAAACTGAACAGAAAGCACAGGCATGTGAGTTCTTTAAAGACGGGTTAAGGGTCAGGGGTCACTCTAACACCAATGTTCTGTTTGCAAACATGGTTAATTAAGCTGCAGATGATTTATTTATAATTCGGTAAACTTGCAGCGGCGCTCTGCTCCTGCTTTGAGGCACGGCCGACCGAGGCTAGATCAGTTTTGCAACACTGCCCCTCTGTCAACGTACGCTCATTATTCCTGGATTACACTTTGCAGACGTCTTTAGGAAGCGGCCGAGTTTCCCTGCCGACGCTCTGAAGAAAGCCGCGCTTCTCCTCCACAACAGACGGAGTCACCAAATCAGATGGGCTCCCAACGAGAAACGCAGCCCAGCCAAATAAAGGGGTCACTGAACAAAGAATGCTTTGAACAATTATAATTACATCACAGAGGGGGCAGTCTGATTGGGCCAGACAGTTTCAGGTTTAGGAAGTCAGCTCCCGAAAGCTTTGAGAAACATTAAGGAGCCTTGTGGAAACAAACATTGGTGAATGACTGATTTGCTAATCTGTGTGGGGTTTAAAAAAAAAAAATAATACAAGGAAACAAAGGAACCACAGGAGGTAAGTCCATGCATATACACACGAATTACATCGGAAAGTGGCCCTTGAAACACACTCCGGTGTTTGAAAACTCAAAAAATCCGAACTGGCTTGACACCTGAAGGCATCACCACACACCTTGTTCTCTGGGCTTTCTGTCCCCCCGCACCCTGACCCTCCAGATTGTGTTTCACCTCTTTGAAGCTGATCCCCAAACTCACGACACAGAGAGACTCAGAGGCAGGTAACCCACTCACCTGCTCCCTCTCTTCTCCGCTCTGCTCCGCACACTTCCTCTCACGCGGACAATTAAAAGTTTGATTTGCGCGCATCTCTGCGGCCCACGCTGAGTTTCTTCCGGGGGGGCGGAAGGGTGATGACGAGCGATCGTCGCGGGTAGCCTGCGACCACCGCGGCCACCACGGCTAATTAGTTTGCGGAGTTTCGCGGAGACGGCAGGATTTACTCACCCGACACCTGCAGGTGCGCTGCGGCGTCACGTGATCCGCCGCGGAGGCGTCAAAAAGTCCCCCGCACGTCAAAATGAACCGCAATCGGCATAAAAATCGGACACATTGTGCATCCATGTAGACACGTACACACGGTAAAGTACACTCTGTTGTGTGGAGTTTGATGAGAATCTCACCTCTGCTGTCCGCCAGAGAGCTGTAAATGACGAGGTGCGGTTGTTTTCCAGCACACACCCCCCACCCCACGTCGGATTTTGCCAATAACAGCGTAAACAAAAGACGAATTCCAGAGTTGCTTTCCTATTTTTATCCCCCCCAGCAGACACCTCACATGCAGCGTGCGGGACTTTGACCAGCCTCTATCTAGTTCTGATGAGAACATCATAAAAAGGGCTGTTGTGAAACCAGTGGAGGCCACAGTATTGACAAAGCTGACATTCACACTTATCAGGTTGCAATCAAAGGCTGCTTAACTATACGATATAGCTATAATTATTGTTATTTTAAAATCCATGCTAAATGACTGATGTCATTTCCAACTGGGATTTTTCAGATTTTGCATTGAGGCCATGAGCAAGCCTCTTCGGACCATCTTTAAAGCTTTTGTTGCTTTTGTTTTTGCTTTTTGTTTGTCTGTTGTTTGACGTAGACACACCTTATCAAGAATAATCAGAAAACATAAAGTCCCAATGGCCAATCAGAAGCCTGCAAATCAGCAAATTTAAAGTCTCAGCTCTCAACTGACATAGGATTGTACACTCACTGGCCACTTTATTAGGCATACCTAATAGGCTAGTACTGGGTACGCTGGTCACTGAGTGTATATGTACACTGCATCAAGATTGGATGTGTTGTGTGTTCAAAGTTGCTATTCTGCAGACCTTGGCTGTAACCACTGGTTATTTGATTTCTTGTTGCCTCTCTATGGTCTCCAACCTGACATTCAACAAGGCATTTTTCTGTGTCGCTCTAAAGACCAGTGATGGCTCTGCGTGAAAATCACAGTAGATCAGTAGAAATAGTCAGACCAGCCTGTCTGGCAATAACACTGCCATGTTCAAAATCACTTAAACCCCCATTCTACCCCCATTCTGACTCTGGCTTTGAACTTCAGTGAGTCCTCTTCATCATGTGATTGGTTGATTTGCGCAAAGAACAAACTGAGCATTCTTCCTGATAAAGTGGCTGCTGAGTGTATTTTGTTTTTGAGCAGCATAAAGCCATAAGACTAATTTCTAAATGCATACAGTGGGGAAGATGAGTGTCTCAGAAAGTAGAGTTTGGGTTATGATAGGTTCATTTTCATATTTATTTATTTTTGAATTTGCATCTTCTGGGCTTACACTCCTTGAAAATGCGGAGAGAGCTGTTGGATATTACTCCCTTGTGCTGCTTGATGATAATAAAAAGTGGAATTGTATTATTTTTTTATGCCTTCTAGAAAGTGCCTGAAGCCATTCAGTAATGATAGGTTCATTAAAAAAAAAGCAAGAGAATGTCTTCATATTACTATGAAAGTTGCAAACAAAAGAAAACCATCATCACCATCCATAGTTGTTTGAAACAACAAACAAAAAAGCATCAATCGACAGTGATGGAATTTACACAACAGACTTACAACAGACTTACAACAGACTTACAACAGACTTACAACGTGACGTTGTGCGGTAAATAAAGCCTTGTTTTCTCCTGTTGTATTCAGTCATTACACTTTAAGTGTGTTTGGATGTGCACTTGTAACACTTGTAGTGAAAGTATTGGATAACCTCCTGCTCTGTGGGTATTACATTCTCCCTGTTGCCACCAGGCACTTTAGTAGGCCAACGTCACCACAATACGCCAAAACTGGTGACTCAAGAACTTGATGTTATATTTAATCTGACACATTTTGATGGTGATAGGGCGCTGATGAGGAACACAGGATGGAATCTCAGAAGAAGGGTAACAATTGCCTGAGACAAAACGTCCTGCTGTGTTTATTGTCCCTTGTATTGCAGATGATGTGCAGAACAAAAAATGCTATGTCCTGAAATCAGTTTTCCCTATTTTATTTATCTATCTATCTATCTATCTATCTATCTATCTATCTATCTATCTATTTATTTATTTATTTATTTTAAATAATCAACTCCATTTAACAAATAGAAATTTGACTCATGCCTTGTGGAAGGCTCCTGGCTTGTGGGGCTAATTACTGGGGGTATTTTCTCTGCTAAGGCCTGCTGCACTGCCTCTGTCATAATCAATGAGCCTTGTAACACTCAATTAGAGCATAATTGGATTTGTGTGTGTTCGGGGTGAAAAAAAAAAAACATGTACATTTGGGCGGACATGAAAGAAGTGCTTATCACGGTTGACAGCTGTAACGAAGAAGAATTGGGTCGGCCAATTGTAAATTTCAGAACAATTCTGTCGTTGTAAGCACATTCTGACGTCCCCTCCCACTCGCACTCATTTTCCTTGGCTGCTGCTTTGAACGCCTTGGATTTATTTGGGTTGTAACATTTCAAATAAATTCAACATTACGAGTCTCTGCAACCATTCACCACTGTGTACAACATTTTTGGAGGCCCTGTGACGTAAATTACTGCTAGGAAATTTGCAAGCTTTGTTGTTTCAACTATACAGTAGATTCAAAAATGTAAGTAAGAGAAACAATATTCAGTGGGGAGCTCTTTACTCTCAGTTGCGTTAAAGAGATTTATTATAATTTTGGTCAAGAAAGAGAGAAGAAGCCATGATTGCTTTGCAATTTACTCAGGAAATCTTTTGTTTCTGTGATGGCTTTTCTTCTTAGGTGGCAAACGAGCTTTGATATTGTGTTTTGACAAGGTTAAACATCTACTTACAGCGAAAGAAAAAAAAAATCAATTTCAGTTGTTCAGGTCGTTTGTTTTGATATATCACCGCACCGTCAGTGGGCCAGTCGCCGCAGATTTATTTCCCTGCTTATGAAGGCTGAGGACGGTGCGCTTTATCTCAGAAAGCCGTGACAAGTACAAATCTTTCCAATGGTTATTAAAGTGGTCGCGATTACTGTGCTGAGGACGCTGGCCGACACCAGCCTGGAATTTATGTTGGGCAGGCGTAGCGAGGTCTGAATTGCTGTGTGATAACCTTCTTTATACAACGTTGAATTTATTTTTTAAACACCAAATGACTTTTTAGGCTCAATGTTTTCCCTACTAAGGACAACATGGGGACATCATGACCCACCCGCTTAGACCTGATCATTACAAATATTGAAATACTTGCAACTTACGGTGCAGCCAATATAGCGCTTATGCTTATAGTGATTAAATTTGATTTTTAAAATCTTTATCTTCACTGAGTTAAAACTACTCGAGAATCAGGAATGTACAACATTTTTGGTATCTTGGTGTGTTGGGTTTTTGGAAGCAAACATTCTGTAAGATCGATTTCTTTGTCGACATCAGGTTTTTATGGCTCTTTCAGTGTGTGTGAGGTTGTGTGTGTGTGTGTTAGTTAGAGAGAGAGACAGAGACAGAGTCAGCGTGTGTGTGCGCTGATGTCTTCTTTAGTTGGGGCGTTGTAAACGTCACACTGATAAATGATGTCCTTGTCGCGGTCCGCATTTTCTCATGCTGTGTGTGTGTGAGTGCATTGTTCATAAGGCTACGGGTTGGATTTCAAATGTTTCTGCCTTATCTTTGCTTTCAAAAGTGAAGGGTGTCCAGAAGTCCAGTCATGCTGATGTTGACGTCTCTGTTGCCTCATATTTTCTGAGAAAATGTGTGACAATGAATTTCCCAGTTCCTCCATTAAACATGATATAAAAATATCACCATGAAGTAAGTGTGATGTGAGAGTATGTTGGACATATTGCCATTAAAAACATCTTTAAAATGTTTCAGTCCCTTGCAATACAAAATTTCATAATCAACTATCGGAATGAGCGATGTTCCCACCGGCAGGATTCTGTGCTGTGTGAATGTTGTTGCCCTGATTTGATGTGAATCATGCAGTATTCATTCGAAACGACTAAGCCAGTTTGTTTGACGCTGAAAACTGTCATATTATAAAACCGTGAATCCGAGAATGCATTTTGCAGTTGTGCTGGCTGCCTCTCATCAGACTCTTATTTATTCATCCACTGACCACCGTGGCCATTTTTCATGAGACTGGAAGCCTCCTGGCCGGGGCTGCGTGGATTAAATGTTTCTCTGATGAATAATGTATCCACAGTCTGAAGCCGACGACGCGTCTCGCTGTGTGCCTTCTCAGACGTTTGACTTTCACACGCGGCTGCTGGAATGAGGCTGAATCAGGAGTTTGTCTCGCTCTCATCGACGGCCCGGGAGGAAAATCCTGTTCAGACTGGAGAGACATTTCCTGCGATGTCAGGATGTATTTCAAGGCTGTGTTACGCCAGGCTCCATAATGGCCGCCCACTCTTCGGCCACTGGTTGAATTATGCCAATGATCATTTCATCACCGTAGTAGTGAGAAATTGCTTTAGGATGTCTTACACGCTGCTGGTGTTACTGACGACAGTTGTTTTTGGACTTGCAGATCTCACAATAAGAATGTTAATAATGCCGATGAATATGAAAACCTACTGGTACTTGCTATATTTACAGAATGAGAAAAACTAAGTCTGAGAGAAAACTGTCGTCCTTGTTTACTGTTTTTTTTTTTTATTATTTTGGGCCTGACACTTTCCTCTCATCAACAGTAGTTCCAGGTAGCAATGTAGTGTAGTAGTAATATAGAAAGCCACTGCCACCCTCCTCCTGATTGAACCACACGTTATCCTCACAAAATGTAGTGTTTTCTAATGTGACGCGTTAATATGTGTGAGTAATTATCCAAACAGGATTGATCTGAGTCCTGCAGAGTAAAAGATGTCTTTTGGTTTTTTTGTTGTGTGTAGTGATTGCTTTGAAGACAGCGCAGCGCTCGGCGAGAGGATTCGTCCGTGTCGGCTCAGCACAAATGGGCGGGAAGCCGGGGAATCAGGACGAACTCTGATGCCGACGAAAAGAACCCCATTGAGATGACGGTGCCGTCACACCCCGTGAGTTCCCAGCAAAGATCACTCACAGCTCACTCCCTCAGCCAGGGGTGCTGCTCACCGCAAGGGTGATGCACATTCGTCTGAGGGAGTCACGGCAGCAGCCGTAAATTAAGTTTGCGTAAACACAGCCTGACACTAGAAAGGGCCTGTGTGATTTAGGAAATAAATGAGTTTTAACTCTGAAGTAACCAGGCGGCTGTGGTGGATTGAAAGCGGCAGATGGATTCCATGGAAAAAGGTGGGAAAAAAACTGCGATGAATCGCTAAAAAAAAAATCGGTGTCAGCTTCTGTTGTTGTGTTTGTGGGGTGTGTGCACTTTCTCGAGACGCTATTTCCTCAAAGTGTAATTCGATGGAAGGGTAGTTTTATTTCTAACGGAAGCGCATTGCTGCCACCCTAGAAAAAAAACAACAGGGCTCAGTATCACGTTGTAACGTGAAAATGATCACAAAATAACCGTGAGAGACATTTTTACGTGATCATTTTCACAAAATAACGTGAAAATGATCACCAGATAACGTGATAGTTTCCCGTCATATCGTGAAAATCATCACGTAAAAACGTCATAGTTTCACGTTGAAAGGATGTCCACTGAACAACAGCACACCGACTAACTTACGTGTTTGTGGAGAATAGTCCAAAAAAAAAAAAACAAAACAAAACAAAAATGAGCGCCAGTTGTGTAGGGGGAAATGCCTTGCTGTTGTCAGGGGTCAGAGGTCAAAGGTCAGAGGTCAGAATGGAAAGACTGGCCTTTCCACTTCCTTTTACTGTTGGGCACCCGGTTGTACCAAGGTTGACCTAATAAAGTGGCAGTTTCAATGCAGATTCTAGATTCTCTTTATTGGAACGGCTGCCCTGCTTCGTGTGAACTTTATCATTGCGGACAGTTTCCCTGATGCGTTATCAGCACCGCTGTCCCGCCCACTGGCTGCACGGTGACGTCATGGTGCAGATGACTGCTGTGCACGACTGACTCACTCACGCTCCCCTTGTTTGAGCGATAGGTCTGTGAGAGAAACCCACGCTGCTGATCACACTGTCTGTTTTTATTATAACAACAACATGACTATGCAAAGATAAATAAAAATAACATCTAAAAATAGTCACGTGTCTGTTATATAAGAAAATGCTGATAATAATTTTTCACATTGTCTTTTTTTTTTATTGTAAGCCTCTGAAATGTCCAAACCAAAGATGTTTTTTTGTTTTTTTTAAAGCGCTTCTTTAAAGATGAAAACGTTTCTCTTCTCCAACGGGGGGGCCGCCCTCGATGCGACTGAATCACCAAAAAGCCTCTTTGAGCTCCAGGAGTCACGGCTCTTCCCGTCTGTTTATCTCTTTTTTCCCTCATTCTGACCCAGACCCTAATTATTCCGGCAGCAGATTGTCATTTGCATGCGTGCGCCCCGGTGAGTGGATGGGAGGCGGCGTTCATACGGGGGGAAGGACCGCGGCTCTTCAGGGGCTTTAACGTCCCCAAAGGTGCAGGAGATTCACAAGTGTTGTTATTGTAGCTCTCCTCGCTGATGCTCTGCTCTTCTTGCTGAGCGTAAATTGTCCATCGTTCACCGTCATCACGAGAATTAGCACATTGGCATTATTGCAGAGACGAAGAAAGATTCTAATCTGCGACTGTTGCCAGCACTTGCTCAAGTGAGAAAAACACGCTCTCCTCCCCGTGTTGTTTTTCTGCCCCTTTAATCCCGACGAAAGCTCCGCCTCGTTCCTGCTGGGAATTTTGGGCCTCTGGAGAACGGAGCCCGCCGCGCAGCGTGCGACTCGTCCTTTCAAGAAGCTGCCGGCAGCAGTTCGATGTCACATTCCTGCGGCTGTCGAGCTCTGAGCCTTTTTCCCAAACTCTGATTTTTAGATTCTAGCGTTCTGTTCTGTGCGACAAGGACCTTCATACAGTGTGTTTCTACTGAACCAAAGGAAAAAAAAAAAAAAGAGATTCCTTCTTACAACATGCGCGCAAAAGACCGAAAAAGCAGCCGAGGGATTGACTGCAGAGTACCTTGATTTCTGAGGGTTTTTTTTACCATCAATTATCACAGCTATTAAACACTTTCTAATTGCTACGTTTTTCTCAGCAGTTTCTCCTGCGTGACATTTTACTGTGTGGGATTTTTTTTGGCCTCACTCGAGTCAAATCACATTTCTGTATTTTCTGTGGCTCTGCTGTAATTTGTCTCGACAGATAATGATCTCCCCCGTTTGCCAGCCTCTTTGTCAGTTATACACAAGCCAGTGGCCACTTTAATATCTCCCATCATCACTCACACTGCGATGAAGCTGCTAAGACACACACACACACACACACATGCACAGATATCTGCAGTGATTTGCATGTGCGATTTGCACAAGCCGCCGTCCGCAGCGGCCACAAGCACATTCTGATACAACACAAGATACGTGAAAATGGAGGGGAAATGAATCTTTTCCTGTTCCTCCATATTGACCGCCTCCCGGCTCTGTGTGCTTTGTTGATTGGCAGCCGCAATCCCTGGAATCCTGCGCTCGCTATTGCTCTGGGTCAGAAGCAGGCCGAGAGGATTGAGCCTTCATACTCCCACATATCTGCTCTTTGCTGTGCCTACCTGTTTTTTTTTCTCCCCCTTACTGTCCACTGCCTCCTCAGAAATGCTGGAAACCCGTCCTGAATTATTGAAGACTGTGCCGTCCCTTGAGACAGAGACACTGCCGTCTGCCGGGGTTTTGTCCATCATCGGCAGCAGCAGCCGTGCCGAGGTGTGTTTTATATTCTCCCCTCAATGGGTTGTTAAATTTCCCTTAACCTGGGCAGCAGGAGCACGGTTCGGTACATTTATCCTGTTCAAAATCTAAACTACTTTGGAAATGTGGCAATTCAAGCCAAGATACAAGCATACCTGTTTTAACCAGGAAGATCACTACATGACAACAGGAGAGCAGAAAAGAGTAGGGCAATAAAAAAATGTATTCAAAATCATTTTTACATGATTTGATTCACTTCAGACGACAACATACAACTAAATTATCTTTATCTTTAATGCATATTACGGTGATGTCCGTGGAGGAGTGCAGGGGCCCCACTTACTGTGACCGACAGCCGCATGAAGGCGATTAGAGGAAGGTCAGCGTCGTCTGGTATCTGGTGTGTTGTTGTCGACTTGTTTGTGTGTCATAATATGCACTTTACAAGGGTCAATCCAATGAAACATGGACGTTTCACGCATCATCATTCTGCAGATAAAAAACGAAGGAAAACAAACACAGTCACAACAACATGAAACTCAAACCTCTTCTCCTGTTTTATTTTTAACCTGGGTTTGGGATTCATTAGAAATGAACTATATATAAACTATATATGCTGAAATAAGAATAGGCAAATTGGACTAGATTAAAAATAAAAGAAATTTAAAGTGGGTCCTCTCTGACTGATTCGTGGAATATATTGATTGGTTTATTTCTTATCAGGCGCTTTCTGTCTCAGTTCATTGCAGGAAATGTTTTTTTTCCTTATCTGAATATTTTTCTCAAAACAAAGAAAATATCAGAAGCACACTATTAACATAAAATTGCCTAACCTTAATGTATTCGAGTCCTTTATACTGTCAGGAATTCACTGAAAACCAACAGGTTGGTCAACTTTTTTTTTAAAGATAAAATATAAAACATATATTTTACTTATTTATACATAACAATATACAATATGCGAATATGTAATAAATCTTTTCAAGTTTGTTTTAACTTTTGCATCTTGGTAGTTATTCTTTCACTGCTGCTTAGACAGTTTAGACAGCAAGTTATTTACTTATAATAATAAATAGCAGAAACTTATGAGTTGGCTCACTGAGTGTAATTTAAATTTCGTTGAAAAAGTGCTTCAGTCTCAAAGCGATTTATGTTTTTTCTGGCAGTGTGGGCCTGCGCCTGGAGACGGCCGGTCGCCCGGCGGAATGCAGATTCACGTTGCGCTGCGGGAAAACATCGCTCCTGAAGACGAATGCTGCTTTATTGTGCCTCATTGTGCCAAACTAATTATTCCGGTGACAAGTGTGACATCAACCGCCCCCTACATCTGAACAGAGGTATTGAACAGAACAAAGTCACTCAAGGTTACCGTCTGATGTGACTTTAGATTGAATAGAGACGCCGCCATGCAGTGCGAGTACAGCAGCGCGGCGAAATTACCTGTTGCTTAGGAACCGCAGTGACTTGATACATGAGAGGCAGCTTTGCCAAGGTCCTTCAACACAAGACTCTTATTTTCCTAATTCCAACCTTAATTACTGAGTAACTTTTAATAATCGATAACTTTAATGTTGAGATCCAAGCCTTTTTTTTTGTCTATGTGGTCATGCAGGGGAGTCGTCTGTTTGAATGTGTGCGTGTGCTGTACAACTGAAGGCGTCACTTTCTTCTACTTTCAGCGTATGTTCTATTTTCATAAATCACCATCTTTTGCATCAGGGGTAGAAAAGGTGTGAAAACACGTGTCTCAGGTCCCGGTTGGACGAGGAGGCGGGAGGAGCTGACGCCCACACGCTCGGGCCCGGAGCGAGGGGGTGGGTGGGCGGAGGGGCGGGGGTGGCCATTATCACCGAGACAAGTTCAATGAAGTCACGTGATTTGCATCCGTCTCTGCGAGGGCGCGACAATTACCGCATCACACGCATCAACACCTGTTAAAATAACCGCCCTCGTCGTCAGTGTGTGCCTGCATCTTGACAAAATCCAATCATGTTGCTCAGCTTCGGGGGATCAGGCACGTCCACCTCGAAATAAAGTTGTTGTTTTGTTTTTTTTTAGAAAATAAAGTATTTGCAAAATGTTTAGTTTCACTTTTTGCCTTCATTTGTGAACAAATAAAATGCAAAATGTTCCATCAGGTTTAGCTATTTTTAGAAATTGATGTGATAAACATGCTTACGTTAAAATTGTGATATAATGGAAATTACATAAAAATTCAGTTAGTTTTTTTTTTCTCACTATATATATGTATATATATATTAACTGCACTAATTGTATTGTATTCCAATTCATCCTAGGGGCTTTCAGGCAGATTTGTTTTTGCTACAATGTATAAATAAATAAAAAAGTCAGAGGTGCAAAACCTCCAGGCCAGGCCAAGTCTTAAAATGCAAATTAAAAAATGTCAGTAAACAAAAAAAATTCTCGAAAAAAGAATGAAATTCAGCGGCTGAACCGTGAAGAGGTGAATTTGCAGTGAGCCGCTCTCAGGAGCGTTTAACCAACGTCTGGCTTCAGTCGACCACCGACAAGAACGTGTGAGTGATTAGCGAACACGGCGAAGGAGGGTGAAGCCGTGGACGCCGTCCCACCCGCTCTCCGCCGTCCGAACCCCCGCTGTGAGGAAAAGCGTCGGTCGAATGGAGGCGGCAGACGCGGTCGCTATCAGTGGGGGCAGCATCAGAGGGAGAGCAGCACTTCAAATGGAATGTGAGGGGTTTTCAAGGCATACAGTCATAAATTTTTCATCTGCATCCGGCTTTGAGGCGGGCTGTGGGGGAGAGGGAGGGGCAGGGTGGTGGGGGGACAGGCCAGCCGGGCTCCAATTGAAGGCTTCTAACAACAACCGAGGGCTTTCACAGACAAAGGGTACAGACGGTAGGGGAGTGGAGGGTAGGAGGAGGGCACCCACGAATGAGAAACAACAAAAAAATCCTTTGTTTACAATATGTGAACAAAAACGGGGGCCTCGGACAGAGTCGACCATTAGCCGCTGCGCCGGGAAGCTAATCCGCGTGTGCAGCGGCGAACATCACGACGACGCGGCAGAGTCTGAGACTGGAGGAGCTGCAGTCCATTTCCTTGTTATCCTCTCTGTGAAACACCAAACAGCGATTGGTGGTCGAGAATACGCTACAGTCGGCCAAAAACACGAGCTTTGTTTGTGTACTATGTACGTATCGTGTACCGACATCTACATTAGCTACTATGGTACACTGTTTGACCATCCACAACAGTGTACAGCAACAATTTGGTTCTATTCTCTTCTATATCTACATTTGCCTACTTTGGTTGCACTAAAAGTTATTATGTTTAAGTATAATTTAGTTTTCTTAAGATTTAGCTTGCATCTAATTCTGATTACCAGCCTCATATTGGAGTCAAAGTAGAACCGATTGTTTAGCAGTTGCTTCGAAGATAGGAGCTAACTAACCTAATAATACTAATAATTCATTTTAGGGTCATTTTTATCACCAGATTCTGTTCATTTTGTTCATTTATATTTTTTGAATTCAACACTGCATGTGGATGTAAACAATGTGATAACAATAGCACGCTGTGTTTCTCAAGAATGAGGCCGATACACAGACAGGAACCGCACATTAACCACAGGCAAATGTGTATTTTTAGCCCAGTCTGGTGTTTAAATAGTCTTCTTTAAATATTCAGCGAGCGCTGCTCAGAGGTGGCATGAAATGTACTTTGCTCAGAAACTCCTGTACAAAATAGAAATCACACCGAGCCTTTTGATCCTATGTTGGAGTAAAAAAAACCTCCATGTTGTGTGGTGGATCAGAGCCAGTGGTCGCGGCGAAGAGATGTGGGCTATGAAACGCTGCCCGTCGTCCTGCGAGCAGACGGCGCTGCTCCACAAAGCCCCCTTGCAAATTTAATGACTGCTGAATCCTCTGGGTGCAGGCTGTGTCTGGATGCTAATGCTGCCTGACATCTCCATCCTTGTTTAAAAAGCCCGTGTTATCTGAACTAGCTAATGCAAAGGCAGATTAAAGGCAACTTTGATAGAAAGCATCCTCCTGACCTCTTCCGCTGTGTGTTTCCGTCCGCTCAATGCGGCTCACTGCTGGGATCTGACTTCATCTCTGAAGATATCGTCTGGACGCGAGGGGGAAGTAGATGGGATCACTTAAGTTTAAGACAAACACAAGATGTGTGTTGCTTTCACTTGTTATTCAAACAATTCCTGCTATTTTTCCAAAGTGGTTTAGGTCCTCATACAATATTCATATGCATAGATTTTGCACAGGCTGCATCATCACCTCAACTGCGAGGGCCAACAAACTGTGGATTCTGTGGAACTGTGGTTAGATCTTTAAAGTGCCCTTTCGTTTGGTGCTTTGAAGAAATGCAGTGAATAAATAAAGCAATAAGCCCACAGCTGGACCCAGCCCACAGCAATAAGTAAACTTTGTTTGATTCCAAGAACACCGTCCCCACTAAGGATGAGAGCAAAATAATTTACTTGACAATTTTGACAATTTATTGACAATTAACAACAAGCAAGCACTTACAGTATGTTTTAGCGCTTGCTGGTGTTTTAACATGGACATGAATACTTTTTTTTTTTTTAAAAAAAAGTCCAAGCTTCTTCCATGTGATATGGAACCATTATATTTTCAATTTCAATTTCAATTTCTATTTCTATTCTGACCTGACGTCAATTAATCCCAGACAATTAACCAGTTTGTGCAGTGAGCAATGGTGACCTGCAGTGTATGCAGTGCGATTCAGTCCAGCAGCGGCACCGGGAGCAGGCTATGCATTTGCGCGTGGGATTATCGCGCACGGCGGCGCTCAGACGTGGAGCTCCATGACTGGAAGCAGGTGGCACGTTCCCCACATCCTCGCTAAGAGGGATTAGGCCCCAGAGGGGAGAGGGAGCACATTTGAAAGGGCTGTTTAAAGGTTTCGGAGCGACGGAGGGCCGTTCATGTGACCGGTCAGGCATTTTGAGCCGCTGATTTTTACACAAGAGTTTTATAACATCTTGTGTAAGACAACAGAGCTATTCGCTCTGCTCGGCTTTGTTGCTCCACTGGAATGTGAGAGCTGGCTAGGCTTCCTGTTGCATATGCGGACTCAAGGGTTTGCTTTAAATGTAATTCTGTACTTAATGCCTGGTAATCTGAGTGCAAAAGCGCACAACGTGTTTTCACACTATAGATATCAAAAAGGTGAAAAATTGGTTTCAGAATGGTAAAATTTTGTCTGTGCTCACTTTTTAATCTGTTTGCGCCGCATCCAGTCTGGGACAATACTCCAGAAATGAGTGCCTTGCACGTTGAGTGTCCTCCATTGTATTTGAGTCAATAAAATGTACAAAAAGAAGAATACAATTTGGTATTTAGAGGCAAGTGACATGGTTTCTCTTTTTATTGATATGTGAGAGAAATCAGCATGAACGACAGCTTTCTTTGTCTAAATAGGTTTTGGTGGATATTTAAAAATGAGATCACAGACCTTTTTTATCCAACGCATCCATAACAGCCAGCATCTCATTATGTACGAGTAAAAGATGAGCACTCGGTTTGAGAAACAAACATTTTGAGCTCAGCGGAGACAATCAGCCACCTTTGTGAAGGTAGAGAAACGCTTCTGCTCTTATCTCCTCAGGAAAATTGGGTTTGCAGCTCTGAGCTCTTGCGGGGGAGTGCAGTGCAGCGGAGGAGTTCTGTGGGAGGAGGAGTCAGGAGGTCACCTGTTTCACTCGGCAGCCCACAGACAAGCCCGCCCACCTGGAGAAACTCTCCATTGAGCGCTGAGCCCCACGGGGAGGGCGAGCAGCTAAAGAGCACAACGGCGACCATGTGGGATGAAGATTCGGAACGAGAGTTAACAGAAGACAGAACCTGGTCCGTCTGGGTCGATCTTTGCTAACTGGAATCATCTCAGCTCCGATGGAAGCCTTTTATGAATGGATGGAGAAAGTGTTTAGTAGCATTTGCACATCGACAGAAAACAGTTTTGAGTTGTTTGTGCTCTCCTTGGCGTAGAATAGCCAGCGGCCTTTCAGGATATTAAAGCAATATCTTCAGCACAGGACCTAGAAGAAGAATTTAAAGCTGTCATTTGACGGTGGGTGCGACACCCACCGGTGTTTTTAATTAGGGCCCGTATGCACGCTCATGCTCTGGTGGGTCAGGATTTATGACCCTCAGCTGTGATTTAATGAGGCACCGTGATTTTAAATCCAAATGACTCACAGTGATGTGTATTTCTTTTTGCTTTGCTTTTTGAAGTCACCAGATTACATGATTCTGTCTTTGCTCAGTCTTCAAACTTTCAGACCTCAGTCGCACCTGATGCAATACGTGTTGGGGATTAACAAGGGATTATGCTTGAAATCAAATGCTACACATAGCCGCTCTCTCAGTCCTACCCAACAAAAAATGTTGTGTTCTTGGATAATACTGGCTGTGTGTGTGTGTGTGTGAAATAGCTGTGCATCGATTCTCTTCTAGTCCAACAAAAGGAAAGTCTAGTCGTGGAAATCACAGCATGTTTCCCGTTCCGAGGTATTGATCTCTACAAATCATGGGTTACTGATGAATGTAAGGTAAAAAAAACAAAAAAAACAAAAACTTTATTAGGCATTTGAACACTGACCTGATTGCTGTTGCTGCAGCAAAGACTAATGCACAAACTCACACAGCAAGCTCCTTCGTTTGACCTCGTGGTGAAAGTGTTACTGTCTGGACAGTTAGTATTGATTCTTACCCTGCAGTGACTTGGATGGGGAAGAGGTGTTAACACGTAGACTGCATCGTCCGCTCACAGACATCGAGCATTTGCGACTCTTCCACAGAACTTCGCACTCTCAAAAGTGTTGTGTCATGTCCCGTTTTTTTGTCTCGTCTTTTGTGTCATGTTCTGTGTTTTGTTTTTTGTTTGTTTTTTTTTTTTTGACAGTCTTGCCTGCTAAGGCTTTCTCAGTTTCGTTTCTGTTCAGCTTCTTTCATCAAGTTTGTTCATTTTATTGATGTTTTTATTGTCTTGTTTGAGTTATCCATGTCTGGTCTCGTCATGCACTTTCTGCTTTTATTTTACTGTCATGGTTTGAAGTCTGTCAAGCTTCATGCCTTGTTAATCTTTACTCTTTCACTTTGTCTTGTCTTCACTTCCTGTTTTACTTTGTACTCACCTCCTTCCTCTTGTTTCAAACCCTGACTTCCTCCCCGTCTGTGATTTTCACCTGTGTCTCGTTGTCCGCCCCGCCCCCTGATTGGTCTCACCTGTGTTCCCCTGCCTTCATGTATAAATGGTGCTCGTCTCCCTTCTGGCTGGTGTCAGCTCATCATCTGTGTAAGTCGAGCTTAAAGTTTGAGAATACGCGGCTCTTTGTTGCACCTTTGTCGTGTGTTTGTCTTTTTCCTACATGTGACCTTGCAAGAACACTTTCTTTTTCAAAGTCCCATCACTCTTGCTGAACAAGCCAAGGGATTCTTCCACTGGATGTATTCATTGTTGACATTAATTGCAGAACATTGATCTGCTAATTTCCAGAGCATGGAGCCAGCCAGACGTGTGACAGAATAATTACAGACAAGCGCTGAGAGGGGTTTTTTCTTTTTTTTTCTTTTTGATAAAGTGTGTGGTGACCGATTTCTGTGGCCGTGGATGGAATACTGATGATCCGACAATGTCTCTGAAACCGCCTCCCTTTGTTCCAGCCACAGCTCTATTTGCCGACGGTTGCCTCCTCCCCTCCCCTGCGCCCATTGGACGACGGCGGAGTCGCCGGCCTGACGCTCGCGTCGAGAAGGATTCCAACTGTTGCTAAGGTATGTTGAACAGTTAGTTGACCCCTGGATGGGTTAATTTGCTCTCCGTCTTTGCCTGCTGAGAGAATTGTGTTGCCGCTAAATGCGTTGATGGTGTGAAATCTCAGAAGTTCTCATCGGCGTGTTCAGGCCGTCTCCATCTATGCTCTCTGTCTGAGGTTGTTTACGGCTTCAGGCAACATCTTTTATCCAGAGGTGACCCACATCGTGTCGGCTTTCTTTATATTGAGTGTCCTACAAATCTTCTGCCAAGAGAATTTTGGCAAAGACCGCCGCTGTCTGCTCGGAGAAAAAAACAACCCTGTACACGGCGGATAAAAAAATCTCCAGTTCAACCTGAGTTCAGTGCTCGTGTGCAGGAATAGCTGTTCATTCATTCAGCGCAGGTGACACAGGTGCTGCTGCAAAAGACAGACTTCAATAAAGGGATAGTTCACTCGGAAAAAAAATAGCCCTTTACAGTGTATATGTATTCTTTTTGCCTCTCATTCATGTTAAAATTGTCCAGCATTTTCCTATTTCTTATCCAGTATTGAATGGGACAAGGTTTTCACACGGGGCTCTGCCTCTCTCACTCTGAAGCAGCCCCACATAAAGCAACTACAAAACAGGATGATCATGTTTTGAGTCAGATCAGACTGGCGTGTCTTCTGTCCCTTGCTTTACGCCCCCTAAGCAGGGTGGGATGGAGATGGCTATTGTTCTTCTTGAGTTGAATTTTGCGTGCATTGCATGCGTTTGTATTTGCATTCTGTCAACAAAACAGTAAAAACCTCCAATGGGGCGGAATCTTTTCCCACTGTGAAACTCTAGAACAGTCACCTGGATTAGAAAATGTCACCCCGGCCCGCAGTGGCGTCAAGATTGTCAAAAAACAGTGGAACTGTGAAGCAAATTTCATTTGCATCTAATGATTTTATTATATTTTGTTCCTTTTTATAGTGAACTTTTGTCTGTTTTCTGCATTTGCTCAACTAATTTATGCTGCAATAGCAATCGGCACCAAACAATAGATGACGGAGCCTATAAATAATTTACAGCGATGATGCCGACTGCAGCATCACCCTGTCTCTACAGGAAGTGGAAGGCAGTCGACTCCC
Organism: Thamnaconus septentrionalis; assembly: GCA_009823395.1. Lineage (NCBI taxonomy): Eukaryota > Metazoa > Chordata > Actinopteri > Tetraodontiformes > Monacanthidae > Thamnaconus > Thamnaconus septentrionalis. The sequence continues at coordinate 18,457,606 of CM020513.1, forward strand.
CTCTAGCTTTCCTCTGGCTGTTTTGTTTGAAGTTGGTCCAGGTGTGCTCACCTCATCCACAGTCTGTGGTAACAAACAAGTGAAACAAACACCCGGTTGTGGCACTCACGGTGAAAAATGATTTGCCTCTGTGCGGTTTACCTGCCTACTGACTGGCTTGACGGACACTTTGAACCCACCACCAGTGTTGCATGCGCTCCGCCGGTAGAACTGCAACAGGCTCAGTCTGTCGGCCACAGCGCTCCAGCTCCTGCTCCGCTAAACCCTACCTCGCACTCCAGTTTAAATTTAGGCTTCACCTCAGACCACACACACCATGGCCGTGTGTTACTGCGGAGGGGAAGTCGAGAGCCCTGGGCCTGTCTGTGAGTCTGGGGGAGCTCATCATGGAGAGAGAGGCTGGGCTTCCTGGGACTGTTGGTATTGAGCAGCGAGAAGAGCTCCGGGCACAATCCATCAAAACAGAGCTGTTTGCACTGTGGGAATAGTCATGAATAATCCATGCTTTCTTTACGCTGCCCTATGTTATCAGGCGTATCCCATCACACTCTCTGTTGCCTTTTCCACTGCGCCTAAAATATCAAGATGTTTTATTTGTATTACACATTTTTTTTTTTTTTTTTTGTCTATGCTAAGTTATGACTCTGGAATGTCTGGGCGGATATCTTAGTGTGGCAACAAAAATTGTGCGTTCTCTTGGCTGATAGGTCAGTTCAGCCGTTAATAGGTCTCGTTTAGATGGTCACATGGTTGCTAGTATGTAAGATTACATATAATGTAAAACTAGAATAAGACTTATCAAAAAACAACAAAAAAAGCAAATGATCAACAACAAGTTAAAGGTCCATAATATCTGCCAGACACCAGAATACCAGCCTTGCACTATTAATTATTAAAAAGGCTGTTGATATCAGCAAACAGCATATTTAGCTCCCTGGTTGCAATTCTCAGCAAAAAAATAGTTTAGCTTTGGGGTTTTTTTATTTAGTTTTTTTTCCACTGAAATGTATGTTTGGTTGGACCTTTTACATCCTAAAGGAGAAAAACAAATGAGCTGTGAGGCAATCTCTTATTTAAAATAAGAGGAGTTCATTGATAGGCTGGAAGCAATTCCCATATCACTTCCATTGTTACTTTTATTCTTACGCCAACTTTGTAAATTAAATTAAACTAGCATATAAACTAAATACAACACTAGCTGGTAGCAAACTGCTTTCATGCGGACAGTTAAATGTGATGCATATGATCATGCAAGGAAGATGTTTTTTTGTGTTGCTTTCCAGTTTGCTTTTTCTTTATGTTGGTCATAAACATTGATTTGTGCAGCTTTAATAATGGAAGAGCCTCTTGAGAGCCCTGAACCGTAATTACTGTTTGTGAAGTCCTTCGCTTCCAGGTATGTTTTTTTTTAAAAAATTTGATTCCTTAACCACACAGAACTGAGCCCAACTCAGCAACAACACAATTTCCTGCCTGGTGGACTACATAGTGGACACCACAGGAGACAAAGTGGCCTGTGAAATTATTAGATTAAAGTTAAATAATTAAATTTAAAAAAAAACTATATGCCAACAGTATTAGAGGTGCTTTTTCTCGCCTGTGTTTTTCTATGGGTTTGAGATGTGAAGACTGTTTCTGTCAGCTGCTAGTCAGTCAGGTGAACAGGGTTTCAAAAACCAAGGCCACAATTGGCATTGACAGGTTTGCATGTCCAACTTTGAACTAATATTGTGGTGGTTCACGCCTACCAGAACACTAACCTGAGGGAAGGTAAAACCGTTAACACTTCATTTTTACAAGGACTCTGAGTTTTTATATTCCTGTATTAAGCACGGTTTCCACTATTAGCTGATAAATGGCTTAAATCCTATGGCAGTGATGAATATCCAATTAGACTCTAGGAGGGGTTTACTGATCCAAGCGATTCTGATGTCGGCAAATCGCTCTGCTCTAATTAGATCTTAGAATTTTAGAGGCGATACCCATCTCAATTTTCCCTCTCACAGCTCGGCCTCGGCGGAGATGAGAAAAACATGCTAACTCAATCAAGCAAAGTGAGAATTTGATATTAACTCAATGTTTTCATTGATCCGAGGCCCAAGGCTGGTGTTTGATCACGCGAGTCTTAACGTCGGAGTGCATTTCTGCTTAATTTAAATGAGTTGATGAGACAGGTTTTCTGTTTATTTTTCAAACCTTTTACCTGCACAGTTTTTTTCCCTCAAACCTCTAAGATCAATCTTATTTCCAATGCTGCCATAAACCAAAAAGAAATTTAAATTCCACTTTCTGCCCACTGCAGCAAGTATGGTCCTTAACTGAGGCAGCCAGTCAGAAAAAAAACCTTTCTCTGCTTTTATTCTGCCTCTGTGAGCAGCATAATCAATACGCTCCGCCTGTATTTTGCAGCTGGTGGGCGAGGCAGGACGTCTCGTATGCAGGAGCCAAATGCACACCAGGGTGGGCGCGTCCTGTAACGCACTAATGCACCTCAGGGTTCTGACGTCAATTAAGAGAGACAATGGACAACTGTGCAGCGCATAGAAGGGCGAAAAGCAGAAAAAACAAATCCAGAAACAGCTGCGGAGGTGTAAAAACGCTGCCATCGCCCCTCATCTCAAATATTAGCAATGACATTTTGGTTCTTGCCGCTTTGTGCAGCAACTGCACTTGCAGCAAGATGGTGAAAAGGCAGGTGGACTGCTGCAAACATCCCAATGCAGAGAGAGTGAAGGAAATGTGTGAGTCAGAATATTAAAATAGACAATACTGACATACACCAGTCAAAAGTTTATCTTTACAACTTTCTACACTGCAGATAGATACTGAAAACATCAAATACATGAGCAAGATGTATGTAATTATGCAGCAAAGAAAAACACGTTTAACTCTAAATATGCTTTTTATGAAAGGTGGCTATTTTGAAGAATTTTTATTTTCCACTTTTATTGTTTCCTACAAAATTCCATGTGTGTTCATACTTAGTTTTGATGCTTTCAGTGAGAAACTGCAATGTCAATAGTGAGAATGAAAGAAAAGACATTAAATTCATAGGGTGTGTTCAAACTTTAGAACTATAATAATACCATAAAAAATATATATTAATAGCTATTTTAAGATGAATGCATAAAAATTATTTTGATGTTGAAGGAGAAACATATTCTAAAATTAGATGAACACTTTAAGGGACCATGCTCTCTCCGTCACAATACTATTGTATAACTACAAAAAAACAATACATTCTATCAATTCCCTTTGCATTTTGCATGAGATATTTAAAATGATTCAATCATATTTAATATTTTTATTTTTTTCTGTTATCTTATAACAAAACTAAGGGTTTTGCATTCTGTGCAGAGCTGATGGTGTTACAGCATCATTTCCTCAGCATGCCTGCACTTTGGCACGTCTGGCTGGTTTCCTGTCACTGCCGCTTCCCTCTGGCCGTGTGCTCCTAATAACAGTGTTGGGGTGGTTGTCACGGTACATGGTGGTTGAGTGTTTTCTCAAAAACGGCTTTTCCACCTGAGCGTTGGAACGGTCGACACTCGCATCAGATTTTCATTTATGCATGTTGTGAAAGTGTTGGGGTTGGAGGGGTTCCAAACTCTTATTGTGTCAGAAATAGGTAGGCAATTCTCTTTTTGCATGGCAGGGCGTGTTTCCTTCTCTTGGGTTCACAAGTGCACTAGGATCCAGAGTCAGCCAATATAATGTATGCACACATCAGGAAAAGGAAAAACGTGCATAAATATTTCAATACCAAATGTATTTAGACATCATGAGATTAATACAAGTTACCTTTGAAATCTATAATTACAATAGGTGCTCAAAGTGGTGGTGGCCATTGGCTTCCTCAACAGTTGATGCAACATTCATGATGGTAATGCCATCTGTTCGGAAAACATTGTACAACAGTACGCAGTGTTATTGCATAATCGTAATTTGATCAAACTTTAAAAGAGGTGTCAATATGTGCAGAAGTACTTATACAAATACAAATTAAATATGCTTGCAAGTTTTTCTTTTCCTGATATGTTTTGGCCTTTTTTCTTCTTTTGGCTGACTGTATGTGCTTTTATTTTATTTATTTTTTTTACATTTTGGTAAAATAGTATAAAATTGTATTTGGAGTTTTGTATTATGATAATACTCAATGTTTCACCCTCCTGGTTGTACCCTCCCTACACCACTGGCTCCATGTGAACCTGTCCGGATCCCTTCCGTCCTGATGTAGATCCAGTTTGACGCCGCGAGCTCGTGTCCAGAAGCCTCCAAATCGAACACAAATCCCTGCGCTCCTCCCCGACGGTTTTAGCCGAGCAGCAGTGGGAAGGACGTGGCTCCCGTCCCAGAGTGGAGCCGGGGTGTGGAGAGCCAGTATGTCTTCCTCTCTCTCTCTCTCTCGGAGCGCTCTGTTTGTCACTGGCCGTCGCCGTCTGTCACGCCGCAGAGCGCCGCGGCCGCACCGTCTCACCTCACGCTTCAATCCCGCTTCAATCGCCTGTAGCTGCGACTTCAAAAGGAAGACGTGTCGTCCTCGTCTGCTTACGCGCTGCTAAAAAGGCCCTCCACCCCCCTGAGGGACCTCTACTCTTCCTCCGGCGATCGATCTGCCGAGCCTTCGCCTCCATTCATCTGCCCTCTTATCCATCTTCCTGCATCCTCGCCACCTTTCTGTTTGACTACGGCTCCGGCCGCTCGTCCGTGCGCTTGCACTGGATCCCTCAATGGCTTTTGTTTGGGATCAATACGTTGGGCCTCTGCCTGTCGAGAACATAAATAATTCACGTCGGTGGTTTTGGTGTTTTACTATCTCGCAATACATTAGCGGTTCATATTAAACTGAGTATTTTCTTGCGTACAGTTGCAAATCCACTTGATCACACCCGGCCGGGTTTTTGCTTTGCTTTGCACTTCTTCCTCTCCCGCTTCTTCCCCACATTGCTCTTTCCTCTGCAGTCCAACCCCCACGCCAGCGCGCATCGATCGTTCCACTGCACTAATTATCCTGTTTGGCCTTGAATGTCTCTGTGAACCGCAGTGCGCCTTTGATCGACACGCCTCAACGTCCCCCTCAGCAAATAGAAATATGGCAGGTTTTGACTCCGGACGCTCTCCAAACACACGTTTGTGACGCATTCCTTAATCAATGAAGCAATGAAGCAAGTCGTCTTCCTGTCTGCAGCCACTTCCTGTGCCAGAGGATGATCTCTTAACTTGGCGGGTCAGCACCTGTAAATAATTACACATGCATCCATGCGTAGTGTATAATACTGCTTTGTATGTGTACGTATCAATGCATTGCATTAGTGTGCACACGCGTGTGGGCAGAAGCACAGGATGGTACATCCTGCTCTGCAGCCATCTGTGCCCAAGCAGGCAGCAGGCCACCTCACACGCAGCCTTCCATGCAGACCTATAGCTCTGTTTGTTTTCAGTTTGATTTTAACCTCATGGAAAACTCCTCAGAGCATATCTGGATTCAGCTCAGTACTGTTTTAAAGATGTCAATATGCATTTATTTGTAAAGATTTCATTGGATGTGCTTGACTTAGATCTGTAGTCATACACAAAAGGACTTACAAGACACCAAAAGCAAAATGATTATCTTTAAATCTTTATCTACATGTCCCTCATGTTTGCAATGACAGCATTTCAAAACAGGAAGGTATTCAAGTAATGTATAGATGAATATCTATGAAGCATATATGCATCCATAATACATGATATCGGCAACATAATTGTTTATTATGCAAATGTTGAATTAAATGCATCTTGGTTTGTGTTTCTAACACCACATGTAGTCTTTGTTTCCATATTTTTCATCTCACATTGTCAGAAATAGGAAGCATAGAACTTTAGATATGGTGTTGAAATATTTTCATCCCAATCATATTTATCCCATCTTCCCTTATAATGTCTCTAGAATTTTGTATTTGTTCTATAATGTTTTTGTCAGCACTTTACATGAGGATGGATCACTTCTTTTCGTTGCAGCCCAAAAGTGTCTTCTCTCCTTTATTTTATACCTTAAGCTACACTGCCCTCCCTGCACTACACCACTACGCCTTTCACCAAATTACACAACAAGCTCTTGCAGAGAAGCGCTGTCTGTTCATGAGCACTCAGAGGAAAGCATCATCTCGGATAAATCCCGTGTGTTTGCACTGAATTACCATTCCAGACGCATCCTCCCACTGAATGCATTTACATGATTAGAGTTTCACTTCTGTCTGTAATTGCCAGGAATAATGGTGGCAGATTTGGAATCAATAAGGATCTTTAGAGCCAGAGTCACTCGTGACCTTTGCGCGCTCTCAACGGAGCCTCGGCCAATGACATTTTGCGCTCACGCGTCCCCACGGACGAGCACTCATCAGCCGGTGTGTAAATGACACTCCTGGCAGCCTGTGTGTGTTTTTTAAACAGTATTCAGCCCAGTGCAGAGTGTGTCTTTGCACCAGTGCCGTCTGCAATGAGCGGCGGTCAGCACAGAGGGGGGAAAAAACTATATTTAGTAGCAAGAAGCAGGAAAAAATGAGCTTAAGACGGGTTAGAGGAAGACGCAGACAACACAGGCATAAATTATTCCGATTTTTTTGGCCAACCACGCTGCTGCTTCATCAACCCTAATGAGCTGCAACATCTGTCTGCCCTGGGCATGTGACCCTCCCTGCCCTTCTGCTGCCCCCTCCAGCTGACTCCCATTCTGTTGGCAGCACTTCCTCTTCTCACCTGCGGGTGCCCTCCTCCTCCCTCCTCCTCCTTTGTGTTCCTCCCAGGGAGTGAGGCTTAGTTGCGCTCAGGGTGTGGGACACACACACACCCCAGTCGCTGCCATATGCCAGCTCCCCGCAGGGCGGCAGCCAGGTGCCCGGCACGCTCTCACCCCAGCTATGCCACAACAGCACTGCCTGCTGGGATCAGCCTCTCGGTGCCAACTGTTGATCGCTGCGTCCTCTTATTCCTGTCCAGAGATTCGTGCTAAGACAGGGACAAGCTGTGCACCGATGTAGACCTGCAGCAGGCTGAAGATGGAGTCAGAGTGTCTTTTGATTGTTGATGAGTCAAGACAATTTTTCCGAAGCTGCGTTTTGTCTTTGTAGTGCGTTGCTGTGATCCTCCGCAGTGTTTGCTGCACGTCTCCTAGGTTGTTTCCCTGGAGACGCAGTGTGTGTGTGTGTGTGTGTGTGTGTGTGTGTGTGTGTGTGTGTGTGTGTGTGTGTGTGTGTGTGTGTGTGTGTGTGTGTGTGTGTGTGTGTGTGTGTCACTGACAGTCGGTTAGTCATATTATTTTATTTTTATTTACTTACTTAGTAGCTAAACCTTGAAACTAACTTTATTTCTTTCCAACTTAGTGTATAAATCTATACCATTGCATCCAAATACAACATACATCCTCTGTGTGTCACTCCATTATTAGTATTTTGCTTCTTTCATATGAACCTTCCCCAGATGAGCCTGGGGCCTCTCACTCACTCACTCACTGAAATAGAATGCGTCCCACTTGCTTGGGGAAGATACTTGTCCTTTATTGCTCCTTAATAATTGCTTCCTGGCATTTTTATCCCAGCACAGCCCCTTTTTATGAGGGACAGTGTGTCGTTTACCCGCTCTCGGGTGGGAAGTGGCCCTGTTGGACGTGTTCAGTGCATCTCCCTCTCCCGCTGCTTGGCTGCTTTATGGGCCTGATTTATTGGCAGTCTGCAACCTTATGATATTAATAGACGGATGGCTCTCCTGTGTGTTCTTCTCCTAAGTATTAGACTCTTGGACGGTGACTGTCAAGATGGGAATTCACCAGAATGTCGCCCCTCGACTTCATATTGCATAGAACAGCTGATTTGCAGTGATTTGGTCCTTGACACCCTGCTGTTGAATATAACCCCGGCCTCGTGCTCAAGGTTAGAGTGTATAGTTACGCAGGAAGGGCACTCATGTATAATGTATACATTATTGCATTTATTGCTAATTAGCACTAACAGGGAAGGATGCCCCCCGATTTCCCCTGATTTTAGCCTCATTTGCATAAATATAATGGGGCACCAGAGAGTGTGAAGCCTGACGTCTGTCCTCCCCTCAGAGAGGAGGAGAAGTGTTGCTGGGATCTGGGTGCACGGGTGACGGTCTTGAGAGAGCTGGCAGTCACATTCTGAACAAGTGTGGCCAGCAGGAAAAAAAGAAGAAGAATCCACCATAAACCTGACACCAGCTGTGTTTCCATCACCCCTAGAATTGAGCAAAACCTAAATTTTGCAATAAAAAACTGGTCCTGGTAAACTCAGCGAGTGACTGGGACAACCGAGTGCTTTGAATATGAATGCATCACTTAGTTTGCCTCTACTGCTTAAGAGATGGACATTTTTACACATAGCCGGTGAACAAACACCCGCTTTGCAAAGGTAATTATTTTTCAACATAAATAGCAAAGCAGATCAGGGCAGACTGAGATGAAACATGGACGTGCAGTGTAAAAGTCTTTGATGGGATGCTCCTAACAGTGGAGTTCCTGGGATAACCTGGCAGCTATAAAAGGGGCTTGAATAATAGCGAGTAATTTCAGGGTGGGGCTGTGGGGTTTTCTGGAAAGGGTGATATATTATTCACCGGGGTGGGCGGGTGGGTGGGTGTAGGGGGCCTAAAGTGCCAAATTAATTTGTTTTTTTCCTTCCAGTTGGATGGCGGTATAAATGGGCGCTGTCAGTCGTGCAGTAAAGTGCCATGCATTTATTTAGACAAGTGTTATTGCTGCTCGGCAGCGGCACCGTTCCTGGCGACGCGGCCAGCCTGGTGGGTGGAAGCTGTGTAATTATCTCTGGTCGGTATGATGGCGATGATTGCTGAAACAGCCAAGTGGTCCCAGAGCACGGCAGGTGTCGACGGTGGGGCTGCAGGTAGGAGGGGCCCGGGTGAGTCTGAGTGAGCAGACCTAAGCCTATCATCTCTCAAATGTTTTTCTTTTTCTTCTGTTTTGCTTGAACAACGGTGTCAAAACAACAGATTCCAAAAAAATATATATACATTTAGGAGATAAAATGTTAAGTTTTATGAATTGTAAATAAAAATAGAGCCATAAAATCCAAGTCTCAGGAGAAAAGACACCATTAATGACTGTGGTCCTGATCAAACACATGTCTTCCTCATAAACCTTTAGTCTCTTGTCATTACACCTTCATGTCTCTTCTTTAGGTGTCTGTTTTAATATCCGTATCAGGATCATGCCGGTGTTTTGAACAGATCAGTGTTGACAGGCACAACACAGCGCTTTTTTTTTTTCTCCCTCATTTCAATTACTGCCGCTGAGTGATTCGGAAGGAGCGCAATTGCTGGGACAGACATCTGCCTTGTTTCAAAGGACCGGCCGGACGGAACAGGAATGCTAATGCGTCCGCGTCGTCTATTTATCTTTCTGACATTCAACAGAGCGCAGGCGCTTCGCCTGTCCCTCAGCGATTCTGAGGGAAACTTTGAAACGTGCGGGACTTTGAGTCACAGCGTGAACGTGACAGATGTTTCATTAGGGAGGTGGAGGTTCTGCTGAGGCTCGCAGGACGTCCACCTGGACACGCGCAGATATTATTTCGGTCATTTTGTGCTGCAGACAAAAGATGATGATTATCTTCGGAGTGAATGCTTTTTTCATGGGTAAACGCACACAAAAGACTTTTGCCCTCGGTTTCTTTTCCTACATCTCTGCAAAACAAAATGCCCTTTTCATCTGTGCCACTACCTGGCTTTGTCCCTCGGCCTTCTCTCGCTCTCTCTCTCTCTCTCTCCCTCTCTCTGTTGCGCGGCGAGGACAATGTCTGAGATGATCAAGACTCACTCGGCTGACTAATGAGGACGATTCAGCGGGGGCAAAAGGCTCGGGTTGAACGTCTTTGTTACGCGGGCCTGCTCCCCCCTCTCTGCCCCCCCTTCCTCTGCAGCCTGCTCCCTCGGGAGGCCTCGCTGACTCCCTAATTGAATCAAGTGCACACGGTGCCTCCCCCTTTGCAGCTTGGCCCCTCCCATTACGGGAAGAGTGAGGAGGAGAGCTCCTCTCCCCCCCTCTGATGCTTTGATGCTTTTGTTCTCTTCAGCACCATGGACAGCGGCTGGCTGCAGAGGGGTTTGTGTTTCTTCTCCCCCTCTCGCTTCAACTGGTTGGCCGCTGCTGGTTGGAGAGGAGCGTCGGCCCTTCAGCGAATATCTCCTCCATTTCTCTGCTCTGAGGCTTGCTGTCGGTCCTTTTGCACACGCAAATTAATATTCCAGCTGTAACGAGGAGGGAGCTGACCCCCGCCGCAGAGGCCGAAAGGTTCTGCAGCCCAATCAGCCTGAGGCTTAATAGGAGGCAGAGCCGCATCTCCGCAGTGTGATTCCTGGGAAAGAGGGCAGGTGGCTCAGACACGCCACGGAAATCAACTCACGGAGAGAAGATGGGGCCGCGTGACTGCGCATAAGCTTACAGCACTTTGTATTTCCTTGGTGGCCGCCTCCCCTCCTTCCTCAAACACACTCTGAAACACACACACACACACAGTGCCTTTCCTCGCGCAGGCCAGCGCTCTCATCTCAGAGAGACAGATTGGAGCTGTGCTTCAAGGGAGAGTCTGCGTATTAGACGGCCTCCCCATGCCGGGTTAATGAATGAATCCATTTAGCGAGCCAGAGTCTGAAATTGAGAGTTACTACGTCTGACTGGCTGACCTGCTGGATTCCTGCCTGCCTGTTGGTTTACGTGGATGTTTCACCAGGCTGCAGTTTTAAAAGTTTAACCCCACCCAGGAAGCCGATGCAATAAACTGGAATTGTGTTGTTGATTGGTTTGAATTCCAACCTCCCATTCAAAACAAGTATCAAATACACTATATATTTTCTGAAGTCATGAAGGTAATTAAAACAAGTAGACGACAGCTGATATCTTATTATAGCCACAAACAAAAACAGTAATATAAAAAATACATATATGGTGAGTTCTTTAATTGAATATCACCAAGATCAGGTTTTTTTTCCTGGAATCTAATTACAACTGGTAACCCAATTAGGGTCATTCCCATAAAGCGCCACAGCGATGGACTTGGTTCAGTTACATCCACAGGGCTGCAGCTTAATTGGCGGGAGGAACTGGATTAGTCGTGGTGAAGTATATCTGCTGCTAATGATATTAGAGAGGAGTCCAGAGAATAACCATGCAGCCTGGTTCAATCAGCCACAGGAAGATCAAACCCACGCTGTTGCACTGTGTGCGGTTGCGGTGCGCTGCAGGTACAATGAGCCACTGTAGTTCTTTCATTTCAGGCGCTCTAAAGTTGCATAACCATGAAAATTGACACAGAATGATTCTTTAATCGTGTTGGACTTGTTTAATATGCAATAACTGTGTCAAATAATTTCCCCGGCTCTGATATCTGGGCTTTGACGGCGACGGTATTAAATATCCACAACCTCCGTCGACTGCCGCATGCAATCTTCCAGTAAGTGCACCATCTCCCTTGCTGGAGGCGCGCTAGGAGGAGGGGTCCTTCACACTTACCGACCCTCCCCACCCACCAGAGCGCCACGCCCAGTTCTCTGAAACAGCAGCTTTACCGTAAAAACCCCTGTGCGTCGTCTGCATTATTTATTTCATTTTATTCATTTATATTTTTTCAATGAGCTCTGCTGTTATGTCCGTCTTTGGCACAATGATGAATTTCATTTCAATTCATTCACATTGTGCTTTACTCCACATGAAGTAGGCCCACAAATTGATTACAAATCTGCATGAGCTTTCAAGACGTCTGTCTGAGACGAATCAATATTCTCTCTGAGTACAAATTTCAAATTCATCAAGGCTCCTTATATAGTATTGATTGTGTGAACAGGCTGGTCTGAAAGGAATCTGATTACTTTACCTCACTATCGCTCAGAATGAATAGAAGCTGGGCAGTGGCCAGGATGACTTCCTGTGCATTAATACAACCATTTTGCCTCACTGTGATGTATGCCAAAAAGATAAGGACTCAAAGGATGGACTTCTAGGAAGTTCTGGTTTTTCCAGACGTTTGCCCTTTACTGTACAAGCCTCAGTGCAGCAATTCCATGAACAATAACGGTTGAATAAAAAAAAAAAAAATTGTACATAAATAAATTTAAATCCCCCTTTTATATTGGCCTGGCTGCGGTTCTCCCTGCAGACTTCACCACAGGTTCAGATGCAGCGTAATGTATGCAGTCCTGCTCGTGCCGCGGTACAATAATTTCAGACCCCTTTCGCCGCTGGGCACTGTTGTTTTTACTGTTCACTGTTGGAAGTATTGCAGGCACGCAGACGCAAAAGAGCGAAGCTGGACCTGAATAGTAATAGCTTGACGGAGACAGAGTCCACACATTGTCTGTGCACTTTCAGACGTGCAAGAGTGCCCTCGCGGAGACGGCGTCTCAGCAGCTCCAACACAGAGGTTAGTGTGGTCGCAGAGACGGTGGCACCACGATGAGGCCATAGTGACACCTAGTGGTTGTTGTTCAGTGCTCTGTGTGGACTGTGACTGTGGCTCCTTTCAAAGGATTGTGTGGTTCCCCAAAACTAGTTTTCTTGTCCAAATATTAATGATAATGGAAAAAGTAAAAAACGAGTTAATAAGTCTAAAATATGACTTCATTATATAATTATGATTATATTAAATAAAGTCTAATATTGTGCCAAATTCTCAACTATAATTTCAAGAATAATTTTATAATGTTGTGTCTCAATGAAACCATAACCCTTTTCTGTTCAGACAATGTGTACCTTTGTGATGTCACAAAGGTCAATGATACCTGACTGTTGCCTCCCACATGGGTTTAAAACACTACCACCCGGGTGCCGCCTATGACCGCCTTGTTGTTGTTCCTACAAAGAAAGCATCAATTTTAGTTGGAAAATAAGCATCATTGTGACTGACTGTAAAGAGTGGGCCAAATGTGTTTAGTTTAGTTTTGGGTTTTTTTTGCAGATCTGTATAGGGATTCGTGAATAAATACTCAGTCAGTGAAAAAAAAAAAAATTTAAATCTAAATTTTAATTTATTATGTTAAGTAACTAAATTAACGTTTTTTATTTAGGTGAATAATTTTAAAATTGTTACTGCGAAGAGCCAATATTAAAATACACCATAATATCAAAACAAATACAATACATCTGGTGACGGACTTTAGTGCCACTTTTGAGCATTTTTTCTGTCTCCCTTTATGGCTGTTTTATCAACAGCATTTCTGGCGTTTCTGTCTGGCGGCCGGTGCGGTCATGAAATGTGTGCAAGACTGTTGCAATTCATGCTGGCCTTGACAGACAAAGGCAGGGAGAACCGGGCGCGTGTGGGAGGAGGGAGACGCTCGGCTCTGAGACTAAATACAAGAGCCGAGAGCTCTGGAGACCTTGAGCACTTGCAGGGTCACCGCAAGTCAAGGTTCTGATAGCTGCCGTGCGTGGAAGGGCCCCAAGCTCGCAGCCTGTTAATACCACTTGGCGGAGGCGAGCAACTGTGCGCTGACACGTTTTAATTCACCGTGTCCATTTGGCGAGGGCTCATTTGAGGAAAGAGCCCTCGCAGGGCCATTCAAGATAAGGCCTTTAATAGACAGCAGAGTCATTTAGACGCCTCATTCCAGGCTTATTTACTGCTAATTCTTTGTTTGGTTTTCCTCATTCTCCTGTCGCCCTCCGATAAGGGGCTGATTGGAGCTGCACAGGGATTCCCGCAGCACCTGCCTGCCGTGCAGCTCGTCCCGGAGCCGCTGTGTTTGAAGGCTTCATATCTGCGCCCTGCAGCTGGCGCAGACGGTGAGGAAACTGATTTTCCGCCTGTTCCGCTACTCCCACCTCAGCCTCGCAGCGAATGCAGATGCGGCACAATGAAGCTGTTCGCGGTGGCGTGTCACCTATTGTCTGGCTTGTCTTGTACGGGCTCCGCTGAATGGCTCATCATTTGTCCGCCTGCAAAGAAGCCAGCATTGTCCCGCATCCAGGAAGGGTTGTGGGGTTAACCTCTCAATCTCTCCATTTTGTGCCCTTATCCGATTTTGGAAATGTAAAACGAGGTGCCCTAAATGGACGAGGCTCCATCAGCCCCGGTTGCTTCTTGCTTCGCCGAGTCAATAAAGAGCTAATGTAGATGTTTAACCCTGCGATGCACCCCTGGCTAATGCCATTAATCCCTCTCTGCACATGATAAATGATCTCTTCCAAGGGCTGCCTTGAAGCGGTGACTGATGGACAGCCTCTGCGCTGGTCCGCAGCAGTGCACACGCAGGGAGGGATGAGAACTTTTATGTGGCCATCATGCGGGTCCGGCGACCCTTTCATTTTAAGTGTTTGCCCCTCTGACCTGCCGCTCCCACAGACGGCGCTCGCTAAGACGGCATCTCCTGACAGGATGTGGGGGAGGGGGAGGAGGGCTGGGGAGGGCGGCGTTCCTCCCCAGGCCGTATAATCACATCACCGGTTCGACCTCGGACCTGTGTGTTGGGGAAGAGGTGTGGGGCTCGGGTGTCGACATCGTCGCATCTATTGCTCTGCCGCTTGATTTAAATTCAATCCCACTGACAGTCCTGCCAAAACGGGAGTGATGCATTAGCACAACAGGCTCGCCCGCCGGTCGCCCATCAATCTTGGCGCCCTTTTCACCGCCGCAGACATGTTGCGGTGTGCTTTTAATTTCAAGCCTGCATGTTTAATTCATTGGGGTTTGTTTGTTTAGCCGGGCAATCGTTTGTGTCGCCTCTCAGCGGCCTCTCTCGTGTGGTGAGCTCATCCCAACAGGGTTGCATTGCCTTCAGATTTATTTTTTATATTAAAAAAAACCCAGATTAATATCTTGGAGCTACAAGTGTTTCCTCAGGGACATTTCTATGGTCTAAGACAGACGTGCAAACTACGGTGGCTGTTAAGCTTTGTTAATGCCTGGTCTAAGATAACTATGTGACACATAAATACATTTTTGTATGTATATTTAATGCAAAAAAAAATGCCATTGGGGTGTTCTTACTCATTATAAAAGTTGACAAGTCCATGTAGTTGCTTCTGCTGGAAAATGTTCATCGTTTGCACAATGAATTTCTGGACCTCTTCTCACTTGCAACTGCATTGATGCATAGTTTTAAATGTGGATGGTTTTTATTCAGTTCTGACCTCAAAATATCAGAGTAAGATAATGAGATAATAAATGAGGATAATACATTTATAACATGATGGACCTCTTTTAATGATTCATTCAGATATGAGATTATAATTTCAGATGTTGAGATCGTGTGTAGCCAAATTGCGTACATGTCTTCTTCCCTGTTGCCAGTCCCTTTTGGGTGAGAGTAACATTTGTGTTGTTTATGTTCCCCTTAAGTATTCAGCAGCAAGCTGGCTTTGCTAAATGTCAAACTGTGTGTTTAGTCATTAAGGTTCTCATGTGTAGTGTTTTAGAAAGGTCATGTTGAGCCCTCCGGGAAAAAGTCACCCATACTAGCTGCGCTGCGGCAGACTGTGACATGGATAGTCAACCGCTGGCAATGCTTTAAGGTTGTCAGAGGCTTGAATTTTTGCAACATGTGAAGCGAGAGACGTTTTTAAAAGCGCAGAACCTGAAACTTGAACCAGACGGAAGGTTAAGTCATCATACACAATTGTTCATTTTGAACGACTTGCAGTTTCTCCCACCAACTTGATTAGTGAAGGCACCATTTTCCAAAATTTGATTATTTTTCCTCCCTCCACCAGCCTGTGTTTTGAAGCACCCACCCACCCACGTCAGCCATCTCACTCAGGGTTGACCCTGTGTTTTACGGCGCTGGCGTGTTTGTTTATGGAGCGGCGAGCTTTCACAGCAGAATGACTGTAATTGATGAACGGTGATTTACTGATAATACTTGGCTTTGCTCTTACACTGCATGGGGAGTGACATTGGCTGCCAGCCACCATGTCCTTGACTCGAAGCCGCACGTTGCCCTTGACACACATACACACACACACACACCTCTGTCCCTCCCTTCCTCCCTCTCTCACTCCCTCTCTCTTCTTTCTTTCTCCCTGCCTCGTCTCTAGGTTGCTTTAGTTTAAAACCCATTTTACCCACCGAACCCCTCACTGCACATGTGATTTTCTATCGCTGACCGCTGAAGATATGATTTCATTTTGAGCTGAATGTCATTTTCTCAGGGGAGTCCTGTAATTACATTTTTTGGTGCCACATTTCCACATTACAGTCCCAGCATGTGGAAAAAACAATTAGTTTAAATCTCCTTGAGCATAATTTAGTGTTGAGCTATGAGTTATATGAGCCCATATTGCATCGTGGAAATTTGAGTTTAATATAAAAGCATTACTGTATAGTTTATTAGCTTTTAAAAGCAAACGCATTCATCTTTTTCTGATAAAAATCAAAAGATGTGCCTTTCTGAGTGCGCAGAAAGCTAATTTACATCTTGTGCACGTCATTTAATGGTTACATTGACAATGACCCTTATGACTGTTACAAAATATCCCATTGGTGGATGACGTGTTTTCATACATGGCAAACATGTCTTTCAATATATCAAGCTATGGCTGTTCTCAGTCTTTGTCAT
Source organism: Thamnaconus septentrionalis (assembly GCA_009823395.1). NCBI lineage: Eukaryota > Metazoa > Chordata > Actinopteri > Tetraodontiformes > Monacanthidae > Thamnaconus > Thamnaconus septentrionalis. The sequence goes on from CM020513.1 coordinate 18,474,166, forward strand.
GCTTGAATATAAAATCCTAAAGAAAATAATTTAAAATTAATAGAAAGATTGGTCATGATTATTTTTATGTACATTATTTGTTGTTGTTGTTATAAAGGGATGCAATAATAATACATAACATTCCGATAGACTATTGTAATTCAAAGAATGAGAGTAAATGAGAAGCTCTGTATACCAACATTTCAGCAGCTGCATAAAGCACCTCATCTTCTTTTCACAGCTTTCATGTCATTCACGACACAACTGCCACCAGTTTTACGGCACTCTTTACACCTCCCTGTCCATTAGCAGAGTGCTGGTCATTCTGCCTGACTGGTCACATCACATGTGCACGGTGCCAAGGGAGCCTCAGGACGGGTGCTTTATTGAAAAGGGTTGCCAAGATGCTCAGGTCAAATGTGGGAAAAAGTGAAGGAGAGAGCAAAATGACAGTGGTAGAAAGGAAAGGTGGGATATATGTGGATGTGGGAGAAGCTCCTGGGAGCTGCTGGGCCGCGACGGCCTAATTGAAGCTCCGTGTGGCAGCAGACTCGGAGCTGTCACTCCAATGAAGAGCCCATTTGCTGCATTTTGCAAGCTGCGTGCTGAATTCCGATGATTGTCCGGAAAGCCCAGGCGACAGTGTGTCACTGAGACAACCACACACACACACACACACACACACACACACACACACACACACACACACACACACACAGCCCCCACCCATCCCTCCACAGATTATAGGTAACGGGGTCAGCAGCATTCAAAACACGGCGCAACGGATGCAGAACATGTGCACATAAATTATTTCGCCGTGAGGATTTTGTAAATTTGTCGGGTGATCTCACCCATAATAATGTGGTATTACGTTCAGCTGGAAGTTCTCCCTTGTTGCCGGAGAACAGATTAGGCCTTGAACACACAGCTGCAAGCATCCAGTGAATTATTTATGATCGGTTGAAGAAACCTGTGAAGGGGGAGAAAAAGAAATGTCTAAATTCGCTGGAGTAGCATTCCTACTTGCAAAGTGTGTAATAGTTTCTGTCCAAAAGCGTGAAACGTGGTTGTTGAGCTCTGTTTGCTTGACGCACTGCAGTCAAGGAAGCCACTGAGGACGTTTCCTCCTCGTTACAACAAAACTATAAGGACACTGTGATCACCAGACACTCTTTAAGATGAGCGGCAACAACTTAGCTGCTCCCACTTTTCAGTGTTCAGTGTTAGTCAGATGTTGTGCCATCAATTAGTGTCTCTGCAGCAGCCTTCAGCACTAATGAGACACGAAAGAAGAGGAGTTATTGATTAGTGCTGTGTGGTGCTGAACATTTGCATATGAGCAAGTAACACACACACACACACACACACACACTGCTATCTGTGGCCACAGATCAGTCTTGATTTGACTAACTTCTATGTTTATACAAGCGTTGTAACATATTTGATATTTTTCAATATATATTTTGAGTGCCAGGCTTTGCTGTGAGTTTTTCATTTTGAGCCGTGCACCCAATCCGTCATGATTTCTATACAATCTGGGTTTTTTGTGTGTTGTTTTTACTATTGCTTGCATTGAACGCCTCTCTAAAACGATTCCTCCCGCAGTATCGGTGAGTGGCCTGTGTGAAGGTGTGGGATGAATGTACGGAGCGAGCCACAGGTGCTGCACAGCGTGTCACTCAGAAATCGTTAGTCAGTCGCCACCCGTCTGCTCGACCTGAATTCATGCGGGGCTTGGTATTTACGCAACAGGAACCTGCGTTTGATTCCATCGATTGCGACATGCTGCAGGCATTTTGAGTTTGCTGCTTGTTTTATTCAAATGAAATAAATCACGCCGGTAGAAGGGTGGCTTTAAAATGATTTTGAATAAAGAAATACTGGGTAGAACTACTCTAAAGGGGAAGAAAACATAAAAGGTAGCATTGGAGGAAGAAAAATTGAACATTAGAAATCAAATAAAAAACAATAAAATCCCTTTTTTCTATCTGCAAATTATAAATGTTGATGGTGCAGTATTTATTTTTTAGAACAACAATCTTCTTCTGGACGTTGTCAAGATTTGTGTTGTGGTTACAGGTCAATTGTTCCGGCTCTATGGTAGACTCCAGCTTATATGTCAGACGGCTTTTGACATTTTTCAGTTTGATGAAGCCATTAAAAAAGACCAAACTTCAGAACCAGCCTGCAGCCGTAAAGGTAACCAGACAAAGATATCGTGTTTTGTATTTGCTTTGAAGATGAGAGCGTGTTGCACAAAAGATTCATGTGAAATGTTAATTGTTGGAGCTTGTGCTACCTGGCAACTGGAATCATTGGCTCTGTTGACGTGCTGCAGGGCTGACTAAAAGCTCTCTGGTAACAGAGAATGGACTCAATGCATGGTGATGGAACAGATTTTATATAAAGTGAGTAGGAGGTAAAAGAGGCTGCATTATTATTTTTTTCATGTTGGCCATTTGCTATTTATTGTGCAGAAGTGGTTTCCGGTCGGAAAAGTAACTGGCAGACCTGCCACATTGTCAATTAGGTCCAACTTTTGATGAAACTCTCTGTAAAGGTAAACATGAACTGATTACTGTTATCAGTCAGTTACAATAGACCAAACTATGATTGGTTCAAGGGCATTGAGGCATGAAAAAAGAGTTTTCAAACACCAAACAGAGTGAAGAAGTAAACGGACTAAACATTGTATACTCACAAGAAGCCACTCTTCAAAAAAGAAACAGAACAGGTTTTAAATAATATACTGATAAACAAAAAAAATACATATCTCCCTGCTCCAGTGTGAATGAGCTTAATAAGATTTCTAAAGTCTATTACCAAGATGTTTATTATTTTTTGCTGAATGCTTTGGGCTCCTCTCTCCGTATCTGGTCGCTGATATTTGTCTAGTTTTGGGAGCAGCCGTCAAACCATCTCAGGGCTGTAGGTCATCCATAGTTTATTCTTCTGGCCGGTCCCTGTTGTCTCCAATCAAAGTTACCTTTACATTGAGATTTTTATGAGCTAATCCAAGTCCAAGTCCAGTCTAATTCTGTTTCATCTCTGCTGTTCAAAGGGTGGATTTGACCTCCCATCCTACGATGCACTGGCACGGCTCCTTCCAAATCACCGTCGGCCTCTCCGGGGGGCAACCGCTGTATTGTACGGGGCAGCAGCTGCAGCAGTTCATGAGAGGCCGCCTCAGAGTCCAGAGCCTAAACGGGCAGACAAACCCAACATAAACCGCAAATATCACGTGCACCATCTGCACACACGGTAGGACTGACAACCACCGTCTCAGAAGAAGGCAAGTTTAAAAATGATGACAACGCTGTTTGTGTTTTAGACAACCTCTGCACCATCCGGGAGACGACCCTCGGTTGGCACGGATCACCAACCTACAAAATGAGGTGATTGGATGTGATCAATACCGCTCTGCGTCAAAGGCTGAGGTAATTTCCATTGTCACATCAGATTAGCAGACACTGACACCGGAGTCTGACACGCTGGATCTAGAATAATGAAGTAGGAATTTGATTAACAACATTCAATCAACTGGCTATTAACACACTTCACTATTTCATGCTATGTAAGAATTTAAGAAATCATGAGAATTTGGAATTTTGCATCTAGAAGGCGTAAAACTGTTGTCTAATCTATTTAGTTTAGCTTAATGCACTTGAAGATCAGATTGTTGGCAGTCATACGGCCATAATCAGGTGTCCAATGAAGTGAACTTGATATTTTTTGCTAGTGCGGCTATACAGTTTTAATATTGCGTTTCTCATTCAATTGGTCCACATCAACCTGTGGAGTCATAATGAAGTCATTACGTGTAGATTGTGAAGGTTTGTGTTGTATACGTGATTACATTGAAAATCATCATATTCTATTTTTGCACTTCAGTGTGTGTGAGTACCTTAAAGTGACAGCAAGGAAATGTCATCGTCCTCATATCATACTTGCGAGGTGGAGTGTTCAGACACGGAGAGATTCCCCTCTGGATTTTGACAGAGGATGGGACTTTCCGAGCTCATCACGAGGAAACGTCCTTCCCATCATGCCTCCAGCCGAGGCCCCGCCCTGTTCTACACTCGTGATTGTCACCTCTTCCCTGCCCTTTCAATTAGGCGCTCAATTTCACCCTGGCGTCCCACGGGAGCCACAGCCACACCATCTGAGATTGGAATCCCTTAATCGTCATCCTCCCCTCACACAACAGACACACAATACACACGGCCGGACCCGGCTCTCCATTCAGTGCCGTCTCCAGAATGTGATAGAGAAAAGTGACAGAACGGCGAATAATAGGCGTGAACAGGCTGCTAGACGACCCGCACGTGCCCTGCACGGAAAAATGTGTTGATAGGCGAACTTTGCAACAATGCATTCTGGGAGGAGCTCCAATGGAAACGGAATCAGTGGAAGTGTTTGGGATCTTTTTTTTCATGAAAAAGAAAGAAAGAAACAAAGAGTGTGACATGTATGTTCATAAAAGCGTTCAGTTTTTGTTTAACTCATTAGAAGAATAGTACTCTCATGATCTCATCAATCTCGTTTATGTCTCTGGGGTATAAGCTATAAGGATATTGCTTTTATAGATAAAAATTAATTGTGTGTTTTAATCAGTATTTGAACCAATTAGCTTCAAATCATACATTCAGAAAAAACACTATTAAAAATAATTCACTTAAGCTTTGTTGATGGGAAACACGTTGCTTTGTTGTGTCTAAGGCAAACATGAATTTTATATTTAATAGAAATTTGTCGCAGGGGTGTTGCTCCATGTTGCGTTTGCCTTGTTTACAACAGACTTGTAAAGTGGACAGGGTTAAAGAGACACCTAGTGGTCACATTTCGTCACGCATTTTGTTGTCTCTAGGTTGAAAGAAATTTTTGTTTAGTAGTGAAACAAGGATGTTGTATTGTGCGACTGATTTGAATCATCTGCATGCTAGCAACTCAACTCAAACTTTCACAGCTTTAGCAGGGATGAATTAATTAAAAAGCTTAAGCACACGTTTTCTTGCAACAGGGGATCAAAAACTGCGACTCAGCCCTGAATAAAATGGCAGAGGACATCATGGCATTAAGGAGACGAGTGGTGACGGTTGAGGCTGAAAACACACTGCTCCGCACAGAAGTGTCTCTGCACCAGGACCTTGGCCACAACCTGGTGACAGACTGGGACGTCAACACTATGGCAAAGACCGAGGTTGCACATCTCATTGGTAGGCAATACCATACTATTATCCAACTACTGCTCTCTCTTGAAAATATATTTTTGATGGATTTAACTTATTCAAAAACAACAAATTTAGTTCATTTGAAGTTGAGAAAATCTGCTATCCAGCCATCACACCATCAGTCCATGTTCTATGATTTTTAAGAAGATTTGATTGGCAGACGCGGCAAAAGGTTTCTGTGCCTGCACATCTGTGTGTGTGGGTATGTCTCTTCCCAAGCAGACTGTGACGTTTAATGATAAGCCAGTTCCTTTTAGGCCATGGACCCTGATAAGTGCGTGTGGGCAGAGCGTTCCTTATCTCCTGAAGGACAGTTTGTGACCTGCGGTGAAGGGATGTTCTCTCTGCTGCCATCAGAGCAAAAGTATCTGATTTCAGCTGCTTCCTCAAAAAGCTTTTATTGAGCAGTATTTTCACCTCCACACAGTAATTAATCATCGTTAATCACAGTCAGTTTGCTCTTTGTAAAACATTTTCTCGTACATGACACTCTAGATTTCAAATTATAATATTTTTTAAGAGACATATAGTTTTTTTAAGAATATAAGTTCTTTTGGGGGCAAATTGTTAATGCTTTGTTCTCCTCTGGATGATTTGTCATCTTCAAGACTCTCTCAAACGGATGCTGGCAACTGAGACCCGTAAGGCTGCCTCACAAAGGGACAGGATCCATCAGCAGCAAAATGACTTGATCAAGGTTAGAATATGCATGCTCTCACATCAAATAATAATCACTGGCAGTACCTACGACGTGTTCATGCAGTCCGCTACGCTGTTCAAAAGAGTTGTGGGGAGAAGGAGCGGCTTAACCTTCAGAGAGTTCAGCAGCAGCAGCAGCAGCAGCAGCAGCGACGGCAGGAGGATCTGCAGCTGCACCAGAGCTGCTCAGCAAAGATAGAAAATCTGGAGGCCACAGTCAAACAGCAGAGACAGGTAAAGCTGTTAGCTTTAGCTTCGACTTCCATTTGCTTTACTGCGGAAATATCCTATCTGAGATTTTATCATTTTTAATCTCTCAGATCATAAAAAAGATGGAGAGGGCTTTGGAACGCAGCAAGGGTAGGAAAAATATGATATTTGATTTGTGATGTGTGCAAAAGCTGTGGTCAGAAATTCTCTCCATGTTGTAAAAGGCAAAGGCGTGCAGAGAAAGGAGTCGTTGTTGACCTTGGGAACTGAGCTAGCAGGACTTCAACAGTGAAGCTGTTCATCGAAGCCAGAACACAAAGTAAAAGTTTCATGTGGGTTGAGAATCATCTCAACTATTCATGGTCATTCCAGGAGAAACTGACTGGAGAGTCCTCACACTACAGAACAAAAAAGCCTCTGATGTCTGGTCAGTGATGATTTGCTCAGACAGAAAGACTACTTTGCTGCATTCTTTGTGGGTTTTTTTTCTGAAACTAAATCTGAATTTCTACAGGGGTCTGCGTGTCTGCATGTGATTATTTGTGTATGTAGAGCAATGAGAAGAAAAGTCAAAAACTAGAATAACTACTCTGCTTCTCAAAGTCAAACAAGCATTCACAAATATGAACTGTGTAACTGTGTACTATGTTATACCTTTACAATATATCATTAAAAAAAAAATCACAAATCACTCTGTGAACCCGTTGTATCATTTTATTCATCAGGAGTTGAAATTTAAGAATGCTTTCCATGTGTGCATCTAATATAGGTTCTGTACATTCCAGGTATTTTGATATATCATGGTAGCTTTGGAAGTAAACGGCAAAAGCAATTACTTAATTCCCTATAGCTACATATTTAATGAGGTATGTTTAGCGTTCACTTTCCTAATGTTTCTCATCTCCAACATTCGGATCAGATTTTATGTAGCGTTTACGTTTGTGGCGTTCTGTGAGGCACTTCATATGTAACTTTTATAATGTAAAATGAAGTGACAGCGTGTGTTGATCATGCACCACAGTTGCCTTCTGGACGTTACCGCCCACCGCTCAGGGGCTTCAGTGTCAGTGTTATAGGATTTTCTGGCAAGAGGATCAGCTCAAAGGTGCTCTGCACTTCCACATGCCGCAGTTTCTCCACTTTGAAATTCTCCAGCATCTGCGAGGACAAAAGATATGAAAGCGTTTTCTCTCGTGTGCAAGAAAACGACAAATAAGACAACAATGTTTTATTATCCCTGTCTGGTCTCACATGGATGAGGAAGATCTGCATCTCGGCCTCAGCTATCCTCCGTCCTAAACACTGACGGGGGCCGAAGCCAAAGCCGAGACTCTTGAAGTACTGCGTCTCCGTCCTCAGCCAGCGGGACGGCTGATACTGCTCTGGGCGCAAAAACACTTTGGGGTCCCGGCCCATTGCGTACAGGCCTAACTGGACCAGAGTCTATGCAGAGAAAAATAGAAAGAAAAAAAAAACAGGAGTTGAGCAGTGGAACAAGAAGGAGAGAAACAGATAGAAGATAACTTTAACTCACCCCGGCCGGAATGTGGTAATTTTGAATAGTAATATCCTCTGATATGTATCTTTGCAAGCTCACTGCAACTGGGTGCAACCTGAGGGATCGTAATAGAACTTAGAATTGAAGACAAACTCAGAGTACACAGCAAAATAAATTGTTTTTGATTTTTTTTTTTTTTTTTACCTTAAAGTTTCCTTCAAGGCTCCTTTGACCAGCGGGATCCTCTTCAGCATCTCCATCATGTCTCCCTGACTCTCGGCCCGAGCTGCGGCCACCTCCGCCCTCAGCTCCTCCTGGAGGTTGGGGTGTCTGGCCAGTTCATACAATGTCCACAGCAGCGTAATAGAGGTCTGAAAGACAGAAACAAGGAAATGCTTTGAAGGAAAATTAAGAAAAAATTGACTCTCCTGCACCCTAACATCATCATTTGATAGCGTACTGTATCAACTCCTCCAGCCATTAGTTCGGTAACGCTGGCCTTGATGTCTTCAATGGACAGCTTGTCCAGCATGAGCAGGTTTGCAAGGACACCGGGGTATTTTTTGGGAGCGCCAGCATCCTGACGCAGCTGCCTGTAGATGTTTTGGATGCAGCGGTCGGCTACAAACAACACAAGCAAGACATAAAACATAAAAATGCATATTTTTAGCATCAATTACCAAAACGGTAATAATTGTGCTTGTGCGCTACCTTGGCCAAAGATACCATCCCAGGCGTCCACATGGTCGCGCCATACCTTTGCCCCGATCTGCCTTAACAGAGCTGGAGGTATGTACAGCATTGGCGAGGTAGTTTTAAACATGAGGGTGATGCAGTCAATGAAATGCTGAGCTTCCGGGTCGATGTAGTCCAGCAGCAAACCCAAACGCTCCCCATAGAGCACCGAGCTCACGGCTGTAGAGGCAAGGGAGACATCGGGGGAATTGACCAGGCATTAGTAAGAGGTAGAAAGGAGCACTGGCCCTCAAACCCACGGCGATCAGTTCGGGAGACCAAATCAAGTCTTACATTCCAGGGCATATTTAAAGAGCTCCTGGGAGAGGTCAGTGGTCCACTTGTTTTGGCCACTTCGATTTATCTTTTTGTGAACTCGGGCCACGAAATCCTCGCCCACCTCGTCCAGCAGAGGCACAAAGTTCTCCAGCACTTTCGGGGAGATCACCTCCTTGTTAAGAATCACGCGATTTGATCTCCAGTCTTCTCCATTCCTGGAGAAAGTTTGGGAATCTGTATCAACGCAATCCACCGCTCATGATGCCAGACGAAAGCAACAGTTAAGCAGAATTGAAGAAGTCCAGTTGCTCTTTCACTCTCTGGCACTCAAGCATCTTTTTTATTAAATGAAGTTCCACAACAGATTTTGGTATTTTATCATACAAAGGAAATGAGAGAACTGTGGAACTTACTTGAGCAAAACCCCATATTTGCGGTTCCTGTAGTCTCTGTATGATGTCCAGGCTTCAACTTTGAGCCTTTTAGGATAGTGGCCCTCGGCTTTGAACAGGATAGCAGCATCTTCAGGGTTGATGATATTTACACTTTCGTAATAGCCTACTTTCTCCCTGACATGAAAAAGTCAGAAGGAGAAGGCGTGAAAATACCCGTCTCTTCAAAAACACGAGGCCACACATTGTCAGCCACCTCTCACAAAAAAAAGGTTTATATTTTGAGTGATAAAGTCTCGCGCGGCTGACATCATTCCACATTGTTTGGTCTGACAACATCACCTACTCGATAGTGGGCAGGCGATTAGCGTCAGTCTTATTTATTTTCAGAATCTATGCTATCAGCTGCTTCTCCCGCCGTACCTGTAAATGGGTCCAAACGTGTTGAAGTTCTGCACCATGATGCGATGAAGGTTCTTGAAGCCGTCCTGTTTCCAGAAACTGTACAGGTTGGCCCCCGTTCTTCCACAGTCCGGGGATCTCGTTGAAAGGCCTGACAATGCTGCTGCTCTCAGAGTACACCTGTCTGACCACCGGCAAGCTGCTGCTGTGGCGCACACCCTTGATATTTAGCGCTTCTATCCAGGACAGAGAGCTGCACCTCACATTCAACCTGGCCATCCTACCAAAGAATCCAATCTCTCTCTTTCTCCCCCTGTGCTCCACGTAGAGCAACTCCTCTGGCTCTGTCAGGGACAAATGCTGCGGAGCAAGGAGGCTGGTCTAAATAGTCAGCGACCCCCCTTTAACTGATCAAGGCTCTGCATGCTGAACTGAGATGCACGTGTTAATACATGTCAAAGGGCATTTTCATTTTCATCACAGCGCTACGCGCTCCTGCAATTTACCATTTATGTGAGTTTGTTGACTTTAAAGAAGGACGGAATGGCCAGGCCATGAAGGAAAATTTCTTTATGGCAAATGTACTGAGTGCATACAATCAAAATAAGCAGTACTTCAAAGTTTACATTACAAAATGATTAAATAACAATAGAAATGTCTCTGTGACCATCACTTCTTAAGCAGCTTTATGAGTTCTTCCAGCTTCAGGGCAGTCTTCATGTCACCCTGGACTTTAAGTCGTCCACTGGTGAAGGCAGCAAAGGGCCCCAGCTCACCGTGGAACATGGCCAGTAGGTCTTTATCACTCATACTCAATGTCACGTCTGGCTCTCTGCTCAAGGACCCCACTCCAGCTGAGCCGCTCCCTAAAGAACACAGGGCATGGAAAATCCTTGATAGGTACATAACACACTTCATATGACCAGAAAAAAAACAGGTATTGTTAGAAAAACTTGCAATAGAGGCTAATAAAAAAATTCTTGGAAATTTCATTACACAAATCAAAACTAAAAAATAAGTTATAATACACATTCACATTTACATTAAGAGCAAGTCCACTTGTCTGAAGCTAACAGACTGCACCATGGAGTTATTTTTTTGTTATTTTTAGCAGAATGTTTTGATGTCTAAAGCTCAAGAGGCAACATCAATGGTGAGACATCATACAAGATAAATACTGATTCTATAAAATCTTACAAATTGGGCTTTCAAGTTCCTGATTTTTTTTCTTCACTTTTTTCATTTTACCTTGGCTCAAATCCAGATAACATTGGTGATACAGTCCATTTTCTGAACATATATCAAACCGGAAGCAGGCCCCGACCTGCTCAACCAATTTTTCAGACAGTAGAGGCTTTACATTGCTGAGAAGTTCCTCAACAGAACCTGGCGTGACCGTGACTGACTCGTAGTCACTGCTGAGCTCATCTATGAGAGCAACTCTGTCCTCTGAGGAGTGAAACACAAAAAATTATCACATTGTGGCAATGTTGCTGTACAAAAAAATGTTGTGTGTGTGTGCAGCTTTACCTTGTTTATGCTGTGGTGTGGCAACGTTACTCAGGAAGTGCATGGCCAACTGCTGCATGGGACCAACAAGACCTTCCAAACCGGGCACAGACGGAGGCATAACGAGTTGACCTGAGATGCTGTCACTAGGTGCTTTTAGCAGAGAACCCAGGGTGAGCTCCACTCTGTCCACCTCCAGCCCCCAGTGTCTGGTCAACTCATTGATATCTATCTGTGCACAGCAAAACAGGATGCATGTTTATGATGAAACTGCTTGAAAGCCAGCAGTGAGTAGATGTAATGTCACCTCACCCCAAGATATTCTCCCAGTTTGACTCGCCCCGCTTGGATCTCCCTCACAGTCTTCTTGGCAAGACTTTGGGACAAAGCGTTCTGTGCCGTCATCCTTGTAGAGGCATTTAGGTCCTGGACTGACAGCACAGACATGACAGGATTCCAGATCCTGAACTGGATGTCAGCTCCCACTGACAGGATGCCACCATCTTGAGAGGTCACCTGAAGTGGAAGGAGTGGTAAAATATATAAAAATACACATCAAGTGGAAAAACTCAATAGAAGTACAAATAAATACTTTTATTTTACAAGTATAATTATTTTTTAAATTTAAAGACAGAAGGACTTTCACAGGGCTGGAGGCTCCGAGACTCAGCTTGCTGAAGTTCTGAGGTCTCTGATTTCATAGAGTGAGAAGAGTGCCACCTGCAGGACAAACTGAATAACTCGTTGTTTATCTCGCCTCTATTTTTTCACCATAATAGAAACTGTCTGTCTTTTATTACTGTCAAGCTTTTCTCTGCATTTCAAAAATTGATTAAAAAATATGTGTCAAACTCCCAATGTTACATAAACATAAACCCCAATTCTAAGTTAGTGGTGGGTTGATGAGTGAAATAAAAAAATGTATAATTTCGTAATAATTTACAGGGCTTTTACCGGTAGTTCCTTTTCAAATTTTCAAAAAAATTAAAGAACAACTGACAAAACTTTTGTGGCTGTTTCATTTGCTACAGAGTAACCTGATTATGTTTATACCTGATTATTATAAACGGATTATAACTGTTTTAAACACACTTGGACACTAAATTTCATTATATTAAAGTATAGTTAAGTGATTAAGTAAGTTAACCTGACAAGGAGGAATGTTGAAAGCGCGGGTCCGAAGATCCACCATTTTCCACTGATCAATCAGGGGCATCACCAAAACTATGCCGGGCCCCTTTGGAGGACACACTCGCCCCAGACGAAACACCACCAGCCTCTGGTAATTCGGCACAGTCTGTGGACAAATATGTGTTAGATATGACGTTTTAATTTTTGCAAACGTCAATTTTAGATATGACATTTTAATTTTTTATGTGAGCGTGATATGATATGGAAGTATCTTGTGAGAATTTGTTTTTAATCTTACCTTGAGTACAAACCATCCACTTATTGGAAAGGTGATGAAGATGCAGATGTATCCAAGGAAGATCACAATCAAATGGCAAATCCAGGACCCCCAACTTTGGGCAGCATCTTAAATAAGAAAATGTTAAAGCCTTTACTTTTTTTTTTTTCTTTTTAAAGTAAACCAGTCAGTTCCCTCATTTTCTACATTTTGGATTTCCAAAATGTCAAATTGTGTAACATATAAGTGGACTGCTATCATTTGGAATAATGTTCTTTATATACTAGTGATGGATGTGCATTTCAATGTGGTTCAAGCAGACAGAAAAAAAAAACTCCTCAGAGAAATGAAACTTCCGGGTTCTAGTCGAGCTATGTGAAAGGTGCAGAATCGTACTGGTTAAATAAACATAGGGCCAGATGGACTAAAGCGTATTTTGCTATCTCTTAACTCGTGTCAGTGTGATTGTAAACACTGCATACCGGTGACGTCGTGTCGAGAGACATTCGGCATGCTGTCAAAGGAGACTCCTCCACGGTAGCCCGGCTGAGTGAAGCCATCAGCGTCCACAAACAAGCCTGGGGTCCTCGGACCTGTGGGGTCCCTCTGAGGGAGCAGCTGGTACGACTTGCTAAACATCCTCAAGTATGTTAACAACTACAACTTTTTTTATAAAAAAAAAAAAAAAAATAGAGAGAGCTTACATAGTTTATCTGCTAATCACTGTCCTTCCAAGTCACTTTGGCTTTTTGTTTTGTTGCTTCTAATGTCTTCCGTATTGCGTTTCTACTCTTCTTCTGGAGTGTTTTAGCTTCTTATCGATAGATGCGCTGATTACCGCCACCAAGCGGTACTATAAGCAAAATCAAATTACGTTTTTATAGTTGGAAAATTATAAAACATATGCATTATGTTTTCTAAATATAATTACTTCTCAATGTGTCAACATTTAAAAAGGCATATAAGTGTACACATACTGAATGTCTATGTGTTTGATAATATGATTAATCTACATATTTAAAAATAAATCTGCATGGTAGGGGATTTTTTTTTTTTTTTTTAAAAATCAACAAAATAAAAAAATTACACGCCTTGTTGCTGGGCATATTTGTTGTGTCTCTGAAATTACAATATTGAATAAATCCTGACAATTTTAATGATGGTGCCTAAAGGGAAAAACCCTGTCAAATGAACTCACCATTTTGATCAAGCTCATACAGTCTTTGTCTTATTTATGTCCTTCCTCCTCTTTCATGTTTCACATACAGTTCTCCATTAAATGAGTGACAGAATAAATAACAAATTCTGATATATGTTCTTTTCATTGATTTTACAGGAAGAACAATGTACAACAAAAAATAAAGCTTATTATACTCTTCCAGAAACAAAAACACAATGCCACAAAACACTTTTGCTGTACACATATATACACACACCTAGTAAAAACAAAAAACAAATAATCAATAACACATCCTTCCTCCTTCCGCTACAATTAGCGGAGTCTAGGCCTGTTCTCTCTTCAATTTAGCCATGTACTCAATCCTAAAGCCACATCAGAATAAAATTTCCTGGGTGCCCCCCTCAGATTGTACTTAATTTGTTCCAGGTCAAGTATAGCATAAGGCCCTGTATCCATAGGGAAGCTTGAGGCGGGGTGCTCATTCTGATATATTCTGATTCTTTATAAATCACCCAAACCTCTGGCGAGTTTACCTTTCTGTTATTTGGACATTTGTTCATCTTTTAATTTATGAAATACTTATAAATACATTTTTAATATATTTGTAGATAATTTCAAAAGGGAAGAAAACTGTCTTACAACTTCAACATTTTCTTTGACATTTTCCCCGTGTAGTTCCTGTGACGTAAAATAGGTGTTATGCCGTATTATGTGCGCTGACTGAGAATCGGGTACGCTTCGCGGTAACGCGCACACTGCTAAAGCGGAAATTACCAAATAACGACTTGGGACGCCTGTCTCAAAACACCATCGGTTTTTTGTTTTGTTTTTGCGGGATTTACTTGAGCAAGAGAGATATTCTGTTGCTTGATGCAATTAAATATCCAGCGTCCACAACTTCTGCTGCGTGTTAAGATATTGTGAACACCTTAGCAATTGTATTTTCTTGATTATAATATAATCTGCAGAGTCATCCATGTCATCTTTGTCCCATCACGCTCGTTTCAAGTGCGGTCAAGGTGTCTGCAAGCACGCTGCATTATGTGAAACTGTTTTGTTAACGCTTAATTACATATTTGCAGTATGCGAAAGGTTGGGATTGGGGGTTACCACACATGGTATTATTTACTATATTGGTATTCAAGCCCCGAATCTTCTCAAAATTCTGAGATTAAAGTCAAAATTCCGAGTTTATTTAGTCAGAATTCCACCATTTTAAATCAGAAGTATGGTGCTTCTTAGGACCAACTTCTCTACGTTCTGTTTTTTCCCTCGCATGTTTGAGAATTCCTCGGAGGAACTTCTACATTCTAGAAGGAGCAAAGGGTAAGGGGAAAAAAAAATCGTAATCTTGCTTATCTTTTGTATTGTCTTATAATTTAAGCACAATACACTGTAGCTGTGGTAGGAGGAATGTTGTGGTGTCGATAGCGATAACATGACATCACATTTTTCAGAAACAACGCCCTTATGATGACCCCGAATTGAACACAATATCAAGGCATTTGTTGACCTAAAGTTTTTAAATCTACATTTAAATTCATCTGACGCTTTGGCTGTGTAAATAGAATGAGTTTTAAGACGTAATAAAAAAAAAAATTCATATATTCAATAAACAAGACATGGTATCGAGCATTTTGCAAGTTTTAAATATAAAATATTATTTTTATATTATATATCGCTTTCATTATTTGATTGGGTGTTTTTCCCCGACCAATTAACGAGATGGGAATGAGAAGTCGTGTTTTGATTTATTATTATTATTTTTATTTCGCTTCCGGTTTTGGCCGTGCACGCTTCTGCGAGGGGCACGCAATTTTTTGGAAGCCTTGGAGAAAACGACGTAACACCGGCGTCAGTTGTTGACGCTGTGTCTCTTTGTTGGCTTAGCAGCAGCGGCGGCGGCGACGTTTTGTTGTTATTTTCGCTGGAGCTAAAACACAGACACCGCCAATTTGGGCTTTTCGTATTATTCCTTATTCCATATTTCACACCCTGTAGACGTTTAGGTGTGCTTGTCACAAGTTGATAACACCCCTAGGAATGGACTCAGACGAAGGTTACAACTATGAGTACGACGACGAAGAGGAGGAATGTAGCGAGGATAGCGCCGAAGAGGAGCCCGAGGACAACCTGGAGCTCGGAGAAGTGGAGTTGGTCGATCCCGTGGTGGCCGGTGGAGAGCGGGATGACTGTGGAGAGACTGGCGGAGGTGGCCACGGTCCCGGCGAGGAGGAGGAAGAAGATTACCGTTTTGAGGTTTTGACCGCGGAGCAGATTCTCCAGCATATGGTGGAGTGTATTCGGGAGGTCAATGAGGTCATCCAGGTATGTATTTTGTCATGTCAGTGTCAAAAAATGAGCAGGTTCAGGTTTGGCTTCAAGCGTAAACAGGCCTTGGATTTTAGCTTAGCCGTTAGCCACCGTGGAGTAGTTTAGTTGCTGGCAAGTTGGTAGTTTCTCAACAGTGATAGGATTTGCCCTGTCATTTTTATTTTATACGTCATACAGGTCAACTTTTTAAATTGAAAAGGCTTTAGGCCGTTTCGAACTTAAATCGTGGCGGTGAGTGTAGTAGTTCAGATGTGTTTTATTCCAGGAAGTAGCCCCATCCCTTTGAGAAGTTGGCAGCAACGTTCGCCAAGCTAACGTTAGCTTAGCCGAGCACCCCAGAAAAAGTAACTGTATTGGCTGTCGTTCTCGTTCTCGAAACAGACAACTGCCAACTACTACAAAACGGCAGTTGTATTATGTGAATGATAAAAATGTCACCTCAAGGTTGTAGCTTGTGTAAAACGACACGGAGCTTGACGTTTTGTTGAATTGGGAAAGGCTTGGTCATCGAGTTACTTAGCTTACTGTATGCTAGGTACCTTGTTTAACAATTTGGTTGTATTTCATCATTGTATTTTTGAATCAGTTCGTTAAAGCGAATAACACGAACGAACGATAACTTACAGAACTCGTTTAATGTTAGGTAATGACAAATGAAAATAGATATAGGGGGCAGACTCGTCGTAGCTCGGTCCCTTATCGGCAACTCGGGCCCCATTTCCTTTCATGTAACTAGCCTACTAATAAAAATCGTATGGCGTCTGGAAGAGCAGTCGACATACGCATATATTTTATTCATATCTGAAACACGAAGTAAATGTGTGTGTCACTGCGCCACCCACAAGTGAATCCTAATTGAAAGGAATAAAATTGAAGTGCAGCATCGCGGGTGTTGCAGCCGCAGAGTGACATAGTGATCCTTCTAAAAATAGCAGTTAAGTTGGTTCCACGGAACTGCTTTGCCACGAGGTTCTACAGCCCCTACAAAAGCATTGTCCCGTCTAAAACATATATGCGTGTTGCATGTTCTTCTTTAGGAATGTAAAGTCTTGCTTACTGACTTGAATTTGACTTTCACAGCCCTAACCCCAAAGCTGAACTTTAGTCAGTATGGTTCATCTTCATCCAGTTTGAAACAACTATGTGATTGAATAATTACCTCTGTGTAAGTCATTGTATTGTCACTGTCTGTCACAAAATCAGTTTTGGTGGTTTGCTTCTTGTTCTTGCCTTGCAATATTACATATTCTCATACCATTTTCTGTAAATGTTGCATTATAATTTTCATTGTCCTATATTTCATTATTTTCTTCTGTGGTGTAAACAGTTGTAATTGCTAAAGATCTTGCTCATTCATTGTCCTCTCTCTGAGCCCTTTCGTCTGATGATACGTTTGATAACATATCTTCAAATGCATTTACCATTTTTACCATGTTAGTGTCATAATTGATTAGAAGTTGGGAAGTTTCGTGTTACCTGCTTAAACTGTGACTTTCTTTTCATAGAACTCTTAAAACTGACTCATTTTTGTTTCATACAGTAGTGCACATGAAATAACTTCAAATCAGTCTTTAAATCTCTACTAAGTCTGTTTTTCAGGCGGGCTTCCTTAAAATATGGCGGTGCAAGATGGCAGCTAACTAGGAGCAAGACCTGTGCTCGATGTATATTCTTTTAAATGACTTATTTTGTACTGCAAGTATACACTTATATTAATGTATTAATGTGCAGTATGTTAAGCTTTTACCCATGACTGAACGAGACTCACATTCATTTTGAGATCACGTTTCTCTCACAATTTTTTTTCCAAAACAAATATTTATTACCCTTATTGTCCATAACAAAAGAACAGAACAAAAATATAATCGTGCTTCATGCAAGATTCATTGGCACATCAACTCCGGCCATCAAGTCGTAACTGCACCATCAGACAGTAGACATGCTTCTTAACTGTACACAGCAATAGAATCAAACATAGTCCTTTTTTCTGCAGCAAACTGGTTTAAGATTCTTTGCTAAGAACACAAGTCGGTCAACATTTTCCAGCTTGACTGAGTCCTCATAACTTTGTCAAAATGTGCTCCGTGGTGATGTTTGAGGTTGTGCTGCGAAGTCAAATCTCTCTTTGCATGTGACTTTCTTTTGACTTTTGTCCTCTTCTCTGAAACCAAAAAACTTCCAGACCACGGAATGTGATCCGTGGACCTTGGGCTCTATTTTGTTCTTCTCGCCATGGACTGATACGTTTTGTTGTACAGCCAACAAGACTTGTTGGCTGTACAAGTCTTCCTTTCAAAGCATTTCACGCATTCACGTTGTCGGTAAGACGGAGCTTCTCACGCAGTAGATGTTTTTCCCACCTGACCCCTTCTTGGCTGTTCTGCATCACGTGGTATTTTGATGCAAAGTCATTCAGGAGCTCTTGTTTTTGTGCAGTTGGTGTCACGAATGAAAATGTTGCAGGAGAAATTAGGAACGCTTCTTTTCTTGCAGCTGATGTCCTGAATGGAAAAAATGTGAGAGAGTCGTCGACATTGAGAAATGAGAGCGCTGCACGTATGAATAGATGGCATTTTTTTTAATGGTTCATTGTTATGTTATGGTTAATACTTTTACTAAAATAAAAATCCTAAATCAAGCCAAATTTTGCACATTGGACCTTTAATGTAACATTAATTTGTAGAGTAAAATATGTTTGTTGTCAATACCAAGAGTATTTCATACTTAAAATCCTAAAGGAATGAGTTACAGGCAAGTTCAGAATTGTAAAGGCAGTAGTAGGTTTTCTTTATTTGTTATTTGAAGATGTCTCCATCTTTAATCCTAAAGGCTTTGTTACTTCTGGTTCATTTGAACTACATCAGCACTTAAAAGATTATATTTACCTGAGTGACCAAAAACCAACTAATTTATTTATTTCACAAGTAGGAATGAAGAATAGGCACATCCATGCGAAGGAAAGTAGCTCTTAAATTTACTTGAGCTTTTTTCCTCTTTAAATCTGGGGTCCTTTGAGTTTCCAACTCTGGCTTAACCTGCATTCGTGCCAAGTCCAGCAGCACAATGAAACCTGGAGGGGTTGTGAAGGAGGGCGGTCGGTGTCGCGTAATTGATGTTGCATTGTGTCATGTTGAGTCACGTAGTTGTGCTCATGTCTGCTGACTGCTGGAAGACATGTTCATGGTGCAGCCATCAGGCAGCTGAGCTGGTCTCAACTTCAGCCTCACCTGGGCTGCAGCTATCACTTTGCTTTTACACCTCTGTGGGCATTTGTTTGTTGTAAATCCATGAGCTCCATCCTCAATATAGATCAACAATATTATTGGCAAATAACACAAGCAACATTGTAAAACATTACTTGCATCATTCAAACTTCATAATTTGTTGCCGGTGATCGTTATTGCATAATTGGCTAAATGGTCTCAGATTCTCATTCTCAGGATTATAATAAATTGACTCATATTAATCAGATTTCATTTTGTTTTGCTTGTTATGGCTCATTATTATTTATTGCTTAACTTTAGACGTGCATATGTTTTCTCAGATACTGCTGTTGGACTTCAGAACAAGTGCCTAAATTTAGAAAGCTTGACTTTTGTATTTTACAATAAATATCTGCGTGTCAATTCGGAATGTTGCATTCTTCTGGTCAAGAATAGTGATCCACCTCAGGACAGAAACTGTCTGAGAAGACTGAGAGCATGCAACCTCAACTTTGCGGTGCAGCAAGTAAATTGTGTTTTATTGTATTGTTATGCTTTTGGAAGAGTAGTTGAAGACACCCAACACAATCTCTCTCTCTCTCTCTCTCTCTCTTTTTTTTTTTTTTTTTTTTTTTAAGAAATTAATGTTTTAATTCTGCATATCTGCCAAGCCCCACTATACATCAATACCCTGTTCTGTATCGTCTATGCTGTAATTGAAATGCAGACAGTGGCAGAGACTGTTCTTTTTTTTTTTCGCACCTGACAAGGACAGTGTCTGGGCGAAAAGTTCTGGTGATTTTTTTTTATTGTTGTTGTTGGAGGGCTTGTTGATAGAGATTAATTTTTGTGAAATATTATTCATTTTTGGTTGTTTGTTCTGCTTTTTGTCTGTTATCTTCAAAACCATGGGCATGTTGAATGCTTCTTTGACACTTTCACAGGCATACAACAGTGACTTCAACTAGACATCAGAGTTTCAGTGCAAATGAGAGATTGACTCAGCACCACATAGTCAACTACCTTGACTAATGTGTTGGGTCAGATAAAGTGACCTGATTTCAGTATGACCAATTTCTATCCCTGACAGCCAGTCTTGGTATGCAGTGTCTCATCGGAGGTGTGCCAGAGCAGCCTCTGATCTGCTGTACAAGTCTCCAGAAAGAGGAACATATTCAGTCTGGACTGCTTTTGCCTGCCATTAAAATGCTCACTTGCTGAATACTTGACACAAATAAACATAAGTCACGTCATTAAAAATGTACTGAGCAGTGTAGAGTAGCTCTATAGTCGTACTCTATTTATACATTTTTTTTTCCTTGTTCCTCCAGAATCCTGCAACAATAACACGCATCCTTCTCAGTCACTTCAACTGGGATAAAGAGAAGCTTATGGAAAGGTAATGTCTGTTTTTATAAATTTTGTATTTCTGAGCTACCAAATCAAAAATCCAACCACTATTTTTTGTTCTCCTGCAGGTATTTCGATGGCAACCTTGACAAGCTCTTCTCCGAGTGCCACGTTATTAACCCTAGTAAGAAGCCTCGGATCCGTCCTCCGATCAACACCAGGTCATCGTCGCAAGACATGCCATGTCAGATCTGCTATTTAAACTTCCCGAACTCTGTAAGTCCCGTTGTCTACCTGCAGTCACTATGTTTACGAGCCCAGTGAAGTCTACTTACGGTTCCTGCTGCACTTGGTCATTTAATAGGACAGTTGTCCTTGACTTGAAGTCGTTGTGACTCACAGGGCTTTAATTGTTGTGAAGGTGTCGTGTGTCACTGTACGCTGTGCAGTAGTTTTCAGAAAATGATCCGGTTCCATTTTAGCCGGGGTCCACGCTAAAATGGAACCTTTCAGAAACCTGTACATTTTTAGAAAAAAAAAAATTCTTCTGTGTTGACAGTACCCTCCATCATCTGCTCACATCTATAAGATGATGCTTATCTTCTAATTCTCTGCTTCCCCAACAGTACTTCACAGGATTAGAATGTGGACACAAGTTCTGCATGCAATGCTGGGGAGACTACCTGACAACTAAAATCATAGAGGAGGGAATGGGACAGGTACACACTAATGTTTCTGAAGGCGTTGGGTCACTGTCGGGGTTTGGGTTGTTCTCTGGCTAATGCTCTGCCTTCTTTTCTTTCCTTCTCAGACCATTTCGTGCCCTGCTCATAGTTGTGACATTTTGGTTGATGACAACACAGTCATGTGAGTATTTGCGTGGGACTAAATTTCACTTTCTGAACACACATTTGTCAGTGGTGCTTGTTCATTGACCGTTGGGTTTGAAGCTGCACAATTTTTCAAAAGAAATCCAGATATTTTTGAACCCTCAGCAATCTCCTTCACTGCATAGGCCTCAGTCTGGTATTTGTCATGAACGGGTGTGACCACAGGCTGATTATCAGATCCTAATGGGATGAAATTGTCTAATTTGAAATTTTGATCTGCATTTGTGCGCTTTTATATAGTTGAAGGACAAGGACGGCCACAGCTAGATTCCCAAGTGATCAGTGAGGACAATTGACGAGGCCACACTCTAAGGACAAACTGCTGCTTTGTCTTTGAGCTTTCAGTTGAATTTTTATTGACATTTGTCAGCGGACCCAATAAATCACTTTAAATGGTCAAGGAGACATTTACATTAGACTTGATAGATTAGGCCAACAACATTTAGAGGAATTTTGAGCGTTTTCAAACAGGGAGGCTGCAGCTGGGGTACAGGCAAGAATTCTGCAGAGCTCTGATGTATGAGTTGCACTCTCGGCCCGGCAACGTGAAATCCATATCCACCATGACGACCTACAGTCGGGTCCCCAGCAACATTGGCAGCTGCCAAAATAACTGCGTGCTTATCTATTACAAACTCGCTGTCCCGCTTCTGTGGGTCGGGTCACGGGGGCAGCAGCCGAAGAGAGAAGCCCAGACTCCCGTCTTTAATGTTGGAAGATAATCTGATATGGCAATACTGTGGTATCCTGGACACCAACCAAAAATGAATTTTATTATAAAATAGAAACATGGACATTATTGCTTTTGTTCATCACCTGTGGAGTGCCTGCAGTATGTGCACAGCCTGAGTGCAGACACACACAAGCGTTTGTCTGAAGATGATTTTTTTATCTTGTGAAAAATGCATTTTACACAGCACAGAATTCAAAACGATAATCAGAAAGAGTTGCTTTTTTATTTGTGTAATCCAGGATGCTGCATTACTGCACAACCTGACTTCTTAGCATTCGCATCCAGGAAGTGTGAGTTATTGACGTCGTCACAACTTGGCCCTAAGGACGTGGTTGCTACTGGAACAAACACAGTAGAAGATACTAAACCTTTTTTAGTGCAGCCCTGCATTGGTATATGCTTCCGTACATATTTGATTATGCAGCTTATCGTCGCTTGTGTTTCTACTTCCTGTTTGAAAGCAAGACTAATCGGTTGTCTCCAGCCGTTAAGCTGAACCTAATTGTCTTAACCCAGATTCTGAATTGAGGAGCCAGTAGGAGGCGTAATCCTGATCTAGTCGGCTGCAGAAACAATTTCTTCCCATGCAGATATGTTATTATTAGGTCCATATTGTAGCAGTTTGCTTGGCAGTTTTACATGATTTAGGGGTCAAAGGTCCCTGTGTGTAACCCTGTAAATATTTTCTCCATTATTTGTGAAAGAAAAAATGTAATTGATATTCATTATGATGTATTCTTGCATGTAAAGTGTTATGGAAACATGTTGTTATCAAAATGATCCATTTAACACACTGAAATGTAATTAACGTTTTCACTTCTTTAATAGGCGCCTCATAACTGATTCTAAAGTGAAGTTAAAGTACCAGCATTTAATTACAAATAGTTTTGTAGAGGTAAGATTTTTGTCTTCTCAATGCTTTTTTTTTTTTTTTCAATTATAATTTTGAATCCATGATTGATGACGCTAATCTAGGATGTTTTATTTGGAACAACCAGCGTCCATGATGCTATGCGCTGATGTTCTGTCTTGTCGTTGCTCCTTTAAGTGCAACCGATTGTTAAAGTGGTGTCCAGCACCGGACTGTCATCATGTTGTCAAGGTCCAATATCCTGATGCCAAACCAGTGAGGTGCAAGTGTGGCCGTCAGTTCTGGTGAGAGCCGCTTCATTTTCAATGACGAATGATTTGATGAATGATTTGTGTCAAGTGTGAATTATTGGAAATTATTGAAAATAAATGAGTTCTGATGATTGAATTCTTCTGCCGTGTGCAGCTTCAACTGTGGAGAGAATTGGCATGACCCTGTTAAGTGTAAGGTAGGCAATCCATGTGACAAACCAATAAGATCAACACTTACCTACTATACAATATAAAGAGTTTCCAATAGTTTCCCAATCAAAATGATATGATTTCTGTCTTGCACAGTGGCTGAGGAAATGGATCAAGAAATGTGATGATGACAGTGAAACTTCGAACTGGATTGCAGCAAACACTAAGGTATTGGGCTTTTCTGTGCATTAGACTACATCATATTTTCTTTTATCCGTTTGTGTGATCTGAAAATGAACTTTTTGTTTTGCTTGTACTTTTTCACTGTGACAGGAGTGTCCAAAATGCCACGTTACTATTGAGAAAGACGGTGGCTGCAACCACATGGTCTGTCGGAACCAAAACTGTAAAGCTGAGTTCTGCTGGGTCTGCCTTGGTCCATGGGAACCTCATGGCTCTGCATGGTATTTATTCATTTGTTTATTTATTTATTTTCTTTATGTCAATCTGGTCAAATCCATTTCCTAAACCTAATTTATGTGTCATTAACCTATTTTAAAAATGAAGTAAAATTCTTAAGTGTGTACTACTACTTAAAAAGATGAAAATATGCAAACCAATGTGATGTTTGTGTTTCACTTTTCAGGTACAACTGCAATCGTTACAACGAAGATGACGCAAAGGCAGCTAGAGATGCTCAAGAGGTAAGAAATAATCCTCCCGTTGGCCTTTTTACATACGTTTGAGATTGTTACACGACAGGAAATGGACTTCCAGTCTTTGGGTCTTGCTGGGGTCTTCAGAATATCTCCAGACGTCACAGTCAATATAGTCGACCGTGACATCTGGACCTTAGCTAATAAGCTGCAATGAGCTGAGCTGAAATGATAAAAAAAAAATAAAGAAAAACACAAATCAGAAAATTTCACAGGATTTGTTTTAACATTATAAACACTACATTCTATTGTTAGGCACTGTACTGACAGAGGCACACACGCACACTCAAACCACTAACTGCTTTACCACTGTCATTAAGGAGCGAACGTAAGTTCAGTGAACTATTCGTGCTTGTCAAGTTGGACAACGAGTCAAACACCAGCAGCAACCGGGGAGGCAGCATATTTCAAAATGCTCCCAAACTTTCCACGACTTGGGTCAAACTGGTCTCTCTGCCTCCGCCATGGTTCAAATAATATTACAATGCTCCACAGTCTGCACTGTCACTGTGACACTCACTCGGCTCACTTCAGAGCCCAGAGAGAGAGAGAGAGAGAGAGAGAGAGGGAGAGAGAGAGAGAGAGAGAGAGAGAGAGAGAGAGAGAGAGAGAGAGAGAGAGAGAGAGAGAGAGAGAGAGAGAGAGAGAGAGAGAGAGAGAGAGAGAGAGAGAGAGAGAGAGAGGGCTCTGTGTGCTCCACACGAGTCGCAGCTTGAGTGACGTAATATCCCTGCGACGCAATGAATCCATTCAATGGAATTCATTGCCGACACTACAGCACCTGCGCTGACAACGGCTAAATTCATATTTCTCAAGTTGTCTGTCCACTGTTTTTTGTCTCAACATCTCAGGAACACCTTGAGGGATTTGTTCATCATGATCATTGGCTTTTGTGACATTCTCATCATTTCCCTGTGCACAAACACAGACATTAGGGAGTTCTTGGCGACACGCAGGGATTTGAACCACACCTTAATTACCCAGTCAAACAACAACGTCAGACTCAGTGTGCATTTATTTGTGTCTTTGTGGAAGGGAACTTAGAGTTTTGGCATTGTGTGATGTTGAGTTGCTTGGTAAGCTCCGGTGATGAGAATCAGTCCTGTGGAATGTCCTGCTAGGAAGATAAACACCGTAAAACTGGCTCTGGTTCCAATTTGCCCCCCCAGTGTCTGCTTGGAGTCAAGCCGTTGGGAGTGTTGGAAAGCTCGACTCCCAGCCGTGATTTGCGGGCGAGAGTGTGTCACCCAGAGCGGGGTTCTTTATGGCTTCCAGATCTTCAGTGAGATCGCAGTGTCCGAAGAGGAGTGCAGCAGTCATTCATGCTTCACCTCCAGTGCCCACGTAGCGGTTCACCGGAAGGCCGTGCAGTGATAAAAATCCAAGAGTCCTGCAGAATGAACATTAAGTCCAGATGTGGCACTACCAGACACACAGCTCTGATGAGCCACCTTGCTAATCAAGGTCCGCTTCGGCAAGTTTCATTGT
Source organism: Thamnaconus septentrionalis (assembly GCA_009823395.1). Lineage (NCBI taxonomy): Eukaryota > Metazoa > Chordata > Actinopteri > Tetraodontiformes > Monacanthidae > Thamnaconus > Thamnaconus septentrionalis. The sequence continues at coordinate 18,499,674 of CM020513.1, forward strand.
TGCCAGTTTGTTTCCTTTCACTATTAGCATCATCAACCGTTGTTATTAATTAATATCCTGGAGGTGTCGGCAGGCGGGACAGCCTTGATCTGTGAGACTCATGTCTTAACGCCCAGTCCCCCCCACCCCCCTGCTGTCTCTGCAGCGCTCCAGGGCTGCCCTGCAGAGGTACCTGTTCTACTGCAACCGCTACATGAACCACATGCAGAGCCTGCGCTTCGAGCACAAGCTCTACGCTCAGGTCAAGCAGAAGATGGAGGAGATGCAACAGCACAACATGTCTTGGATCGAGGTGCAGTTTCTGAAGAAGGCCGTGGACGTGCTGTGCCAGTGCCGCTCCACGCTCATGTTCACTTACGTCTTTGCCTTCTACCTCAAGAAGAACAACCAGTCCATCATTTTTGAGGTATGTTGATGTATTTTTCTTCAGTGTCTTTTTGGCCTTTTTTCCTTCATGGGTGGCCACAGAAATCATCTGCCTGCATCTAACCTCATCATCTGCATCCTAGTCCCTCACACCATCACACCACCATTTTTCACTCTGTGGTCTTTCTCCTGGGCTTCTGCCTGGCAGTCCCAACCTCAGAATCCTTCTGTTCAAACTTTCTCAGTCTGGTCTCTCTGTCTTTACCTACATGCACGCTTTTGTTTTGTTTTGTTTTTGCTACTCTTATTTTCTCTTATGTCACTACTAGTACTCAGTCTTTTACTTTAGGCGTGGTAGGAGCCTATCAGAAAGGTTGAACGAAAGCTGGTCATGTTCCGTGTTGGTCATCTCAGCAGAAACTCAACAACGTTTTTGGACAATTGTGACATGAGTGAAATAATTCTTAATTTGTCAAAAATCAACAGTAATGTCGTCTAGTTAATAACATAGCAACATGCTTCCCATGGTTTATAGTTGTAACCAGAAGGTGTCAGCCAGTGCGCACAGACAAACATCCCCTCTTCAAACACCCCACCACCAAGAACTAGCACTGTTATTCATAATGAATATACTATATGGTTGCTGTTGGAACTTTTTGCTGGATGAGCCAAAACATTTCATTAATCCTAAACTTTGAGTGTTTGGTATGATTCATTTATTTGTTGACTTACTGAAGCTCCTGTCATTGATGACGTGCAGTCAATCAAACCAAGTATAAGTTCCTCTATTAGTCTCAGAGGAACTTGTGCTTTTAGTCAAGGAGGAGTTGAGTCAGCTGGTTTCCAGGTCAAACAGGTGTTTGTTGTATAAAATACAAGACGACACCATGAGAACTGAAGAACAGCTTTCCACCCCTCGACCTCCCCTTTCAGTTTATGCTGAATCTGTATTTTCTACTATTGGGTAATTATTTTATTATTTACCCCTGTCTCCCTGTAGTAACCCCCCCACACACATCCTTTATTTAAGGAGGACTCTCAGGGGCTTTCCCAAGACTCCTTGAAGTCTGAGGAGATTTCTTCCTCAGCGGTCACCATGACCTCAATATTTATTTGGTCATTCATTCTGCAGCACAATGCAAACGACATTCAAGGAGATTTCATGCACCTGCGCCTTCACTATAACACCCCCTTTTTGTGGAATCCCAGGGACTTTCCATTGTTTTCCAGTTTTCAGTTTGGATGCAGAATTTTCACCTCGCATTCAGATTGCTTTCATAGGTTTCTGTGACAAAGGCTCAAGATCAAAATAAGTTGCTTTAGATGTGGTCGAGTTGAACCTAAGGCACAACATAATCCTTCTCCTGAAGCGACAATCCAGGCGCGACGCGACCGACTGTCCTTCTCTTTCTGCACTGCGGCTAAAAAATTATTTTTCATTGATCAGAACAACCAGGCGGACGTGGAAAAAGCCACTGAGGTGCTCTCAGGCTACCTAGAGCGAGACATTTCCCAGGATTCCTTGCAGGACATCAAGCAGAAAGTACAAGATAAATACAGGTGGGTGAAAGTGCACGTGTGTTGTGCGGCGTGCGTCTGTTGGAATCGTGCTCGACGTTGGAAAAACAAATGATTTTGTGTCGTTGCAGATACTGTGAGAGCAGGCGGAGAGTGCTGCTACAGCACGTGCATGAAGGCTATGAGAAGGACCTGTGGGAGTACATTGAGGATTGAGGACACATCCCAATGCAATGGACTCTTGAGTATCTTGACAACTAGAGCGCTGATGCAATTAAAACAGGGCAGCACGGGCCTTCTGCCGCCTCTCTTTTGACAAACCAACCACTTTTGCATCATTTTTCCTGGATTTGTTTAACAAAATCTTCAAAATAAATTATATTTAAATAAAAGGTAGAGTAATGAAAGTGTACTACAGTATTGTTAGCAAGTGAGTGGAATCTTCAGAAAGCAGAAAACCCATCTTAAACAAATACATCCTTTTGGCTCGTATTGTAACATCTCTCCTAAGCGATCTCTTCCTACGTTTGTTTTCTTTTTGTTTGTTTGTTTTTTGGCTTGTGAATCTTTTTTTTTTTTTTTTTTTTAATGTTGACTTTTGTTTACCCATTTGTGTGAAAATGTTTTTCGACACAGCTTTAATTGTCCTGGCCTTGTTTGCAATATGTGGCAGAATGTTGAAAGGCTGATTGCAAGGGGGGCAAAGACACTTCGGGGGGTTCGGAGGCGGGTTGGGGGGGCTCCACAAGAACAAAATAGAAAGTCTGTATTTTTCAATTTGTAAATAGTCCATATGCATGGAAGTAAAAGAGCAAGAGTGGCACGTTGTTTGCATAATTTTGAAATACTTAGCAGTTTTGAAAAAAGGGTGTTCCTTTGCCATGTCGTGTGTGAGTGTGTGGCGGTCCGTGGCAATAAGGCATCCACCCACCCTGCCACCATCCCAACAGTTTGTTTTAGAGTAGTATGCAAGATACACCTCATCAGCGACTCTAAACAGTGACTAATCAAAAGAATATTGCAGAAGTTGCAAGGGGGTCAGAGACAGGACTTTATTAAAAAAAAAAAGAAAGAAACATTGAATGGGGGCAAAAAAATATATATTAAAATTCTTTAACCCAACATCCCTCTATTTTACCCAGTGATTTGTTTTTAGAGATGTTTAACATATAAAACGTATAGCTTTTTTTGGGTTTTGTTTTGTTTTCAAGAGCCAAACTGAGTGACATTCACTCCCCTTTCTCTCTCTCTCTCTCTCTCTCTCTCTTAATACAGCTTGAGGTAGCAATCTCAAAGCTCAGCTTGCACCTTGGGGTTGAATGAGGGTAATCGAATGTACTAAACGGCACGGCTCTGGAGTGCTGCTAATTTGGCTGGATTGTTGTCAGAAGATGGGGTCGCGCATTTGCATCGCTCTCGCAGGAAGTGCTGGGATGACACCGGGGGGGGAGGGAGGGAGGGGCCGGGGTAGGGAGGGAAATGATATTGGGCGCGCCACTGTAATGAGATCTCCTACCTTGACTGAAAATTGCAAAAAGCCACACCAAGTGGACCTCGGCGATCCCGGAGGCAGGAGATGAGCAGTGAGCAAACTCCTGATTATTTTATAGGAATGGTGTATAACACTGTTGTGCTATTATCGCGTTAACCGACTGTACTTCTCGCACATGGATCTAAACGGGGGGGATTCGTCGAGGTTTTTATTTTCTTCTTCTCTCATTGTTTAATGTGGTGGTTGCTCCAGTCGTCTCTCTTGCTTGTAAATGCTCGTTGGTTCCTCTGCAGCGCGGCGGTCGTCACTTTGATTGCCCGGAGGGGACGCGAACGCAACAGGCACCGATGCAAGCCAGAAGATGACACCAAAGTGTCAGCTTTCATTAAAAACACATCCTTTAATCCAGTTTCAGATCTTTGAGGGAATTCTCTCCCGTATGCTTCTTATGTGTTCAGACTTATTATTTTATCCTAGCAAAAATATAAACTGTATTGTTTATTTGAATAAATGTCATGAGAAATCTTATTTTTGGGAGTACTGTGTGAGTCATTAGAGTAGGTTTGGTCTCAATCATAACAATTACCCAAACATCAACGATGCACTTCTGCGCTATGTATTTTGCAGTGTAGTAAACGCTAAAGACCCTTGCAGAGCTGTGTCTTCCAGAACTTTTTTGTTTTTTTAAAGTTACGGTAACTCCAATATTTTTTAGTAAAAAACAAGTGTTTGCTTGCAGATTGTGTGGAAATACATGAGTTGGTTGTATGTCAGTTTTTATTTTGTTCAAGTCAATGATGACACATTTTGAAAGGATGATATCAAAAGATGGGCTATTCTCTCTCTCAGTTGTCTTGCAGGTAACACTAGCTATAGCTGTATACATTAGGCTAATACGCTCTTCAGGGCTCACTGTTTTCATTGTGTCTGCTAGTAATTCATAAACATTTTTGACATTTCAATTAACAGAAGCAGCTACTCACATTAAAATGAGACATCCAAAAAAAAAACTTTAATACTTTTCTACATATCTTTTCTTTATGCTATCAAAGGTGTTCTATTTCCTTTTAGTGTAAAAATGTGAAAAAAATAGTTGTCTGTTTTTGAGAAAATATTAAAGTACAAAATGTTGCAAACATTGTTCTGGCGTGGGTGGTTGTTTGATAAAGTACACAATGGTTTTTTTTGTGTGGCAATGGGTTATCACCGTTTTGTGTTTTTTTTTTCCCTTTTGAAGTTTTGACCACAAAACTCGTGTGTTGGTTAAAAAAACTTCATAACCCAGTCAAGTCAAAAATCTTGTATTTCAAGGTGTAAAAACATTTAAGACAACCATGACAGTAATGCTTCAACATTTCAATGTGCATAAGAAAGAGACCTAAATCCAATAGAATTCAAACAAAATACAATTCAAAAAGATAAACACAAATATACCTGGCTAAAACAATTACGTGGTGGCATTGGGCCAGACTTAATGCTTGTGGGAAAAAAAAAAACAGCCTTGAACTGGATTAAATTACTGCCTGTTCAACCTGCAGCTACACACAAAACAATCACAATCATGTCAAACAAACGACGTGGAACTGAACCTATGTGGAACCTGCGTTTAAACAGATTTCAGTTCTGTGTCAAGTATGACTCATTTAATGCTTTATTCTATCCAATTATTACCAAAGCTGGTTATTCTTCACATTTCGAGTGGAATGCAATAGTTTCAGTTTCTGAAAGACAACAAAGTACACACTTTGCATGACTGCATTTAAACATAAATAAACCTACCGGTGGCAAAACCTGGACATTAAAAATGTAAAACCATCATTTATCAAAAAAACAAACAAACAGTGAAAACGCAGCGAAGAAACTATTCTTCGATCTTCAGCCAGCCTTTCTTATAGTCGATGAGCAGCTCCAGGAAGTACCTCCACTCGGGCTCGCTGTCGTAGCGCACCTCAAAGATGGTCTTGAGGGGGTTGCTGTGGGCCTCGTGGACTCGGAGCACCTCGCCCCTGTACCACACCTCCGACTTGTCGTCCTCCTCGTAGAGGTGGCGGATCTTCTTCCCCACCAGGTCCGGGTAGCGGAGCCTCCCGGCTGCCTCGGCCCTCCGCACGGCTTGGTGCAGCGCCAGGTGCCTCCTGTGCTCGGCGGCGGCGGCGCACCGCGCCGACAGATACGGGCAGCGTTTGACCTTCAGGAAGGACGGGCGCTTCCTCTTGGATGAGCCGCGCGGCGCCGCCCTGGTGGTCGCGTGAAGAAACCCCCCCGCCCTGCGCCACTTGCGCGCCCCCTCGCCGGCGTCGGTGCCGGAGGTGTCGGAGTCCGGGACGGCTTGGTAGCGAGCCTTCTTCCGGTTGCAGCAGAACGTCCTCCTCAGTTTGAGGATCACGCCGGTGCATTTGGCCGACCTGATGGCAGGCTTGGGACCCTGCGCGTCTGGATCACCGGGGGACGGAGGCAGATCCTCAAAGGTCAAAGGGCACATCCATGAATTGTCAGAGGTGGTGATTGGTGGCGAGCAGGAAGAAATTTTCTCTGCTTTCGTGCAGTCGTCTCCCTTCGCCTCGGCCCCTTCCGACTCGCTGCCTCTTTTCGCGTTTTGGTAAAATCCATCATTTAGCCCGACAGCGCCACCACCCTCGTCCTTGTCTTCATCAGACAGGCCGTCGTCAAGAAACGTGCGCCTCGAGCTGCTCTTGATCCGGCTCTTTCTTCTGTTCTGCATCGCTTTCCGGTCCGTCGCCCGTCCCGGCGACTGAGAGTCGGCAGGTGAGGCTGGCGAGGCGACATCGTCGTCGGCCACGGTGACGGCGCTGATCGCCTCCTCGCGCGCTTCCTCTTTGACCGCGCAATCCGCCTCGTCCATATCTAATCCTGCAACACAGCGAAGGCAGTGTTTAGGAGGGGACGAGCCGCAGTGTGCAGGACATGCGCAGTGTGTGAGGTGCAACTGGAAAACATTTTTTCAAACTCGCTGACTTTTAACAATGTATTCAATGTTAGGACAAAGCAGATGACGGCCCGATTCCTCCACATGGACACACTGTTGCAACAGGGGGACAGAACAAACGACTGCAGGAGCGGAAGAATTGAAGTTATGACTCAAAACAGCAGCTCGACCTGAGCAAAGTTCAGACGCCGCTGTCAGGTGCTCGTAAAGCATGTGAACTGTTCATAATGTCAGCCTCCAACAGAAATTCAATAACTCCAGCAAGCCAGTGGACACACAGGACGATTATGGTTCAAGGGAGATTCAATTTAAACCACTGTGTTGAAGACAAAACTGATGAAGTTCTATCAATATTTGCCCGTGCCCGGTCTAAAGGTAGAGGGCGTTACATCTGTACAGGATTTAAGAGTATTTAACACCAACAGAGGGAATCTGTATTTGTGAACCTGGGTTATGCAAATAAGTTTAAACTGATTGTTTGTGGCAGGTTTCTCACAATAACAGGTTTCTCTGAACTCAGCTTTAAATTGGCCTGACCTGCAGATTAACACAAGTACAGCAAGACAGAAACCACATGATGCATTTGATTCAGGCAGGAAGGGCGACAGTGACAGTTGATTGTTAGTTAGTTAGTTAGTTGGGTGTGTCAAGGCTCAAAGAATCAAAGAGTACAGGGTGAGATGCAGTCACTCTGACTTTCTGCCCCTCTACATGCTTTTCACCCAAACGCATGATCTTTCATCACATGTGACTAGTCTCATGCTCATGCAGATGCAACATTACATCAGACAGAAAAAGAACACATTGAGAATGATTTACAAAAGGCAGGGAAGGTGCAACTAGATGTCGCAAACTAAAAAAATACCAGCAACATTGGTTTTAGTTGACGGTGATGCAGCAAAGTTGGCTTAGTGCCTTGATCTTTAACTCGTGACGTGACAGTCTAGTCACTCCATTCATCTGGTAGTCTATCCAACAGTCTACGTCATAGCTATTAGTAGGAAGGGGAGTTGAATTTCAGCATAAAGAAGCAGAGGTTTATTGATTGTGAATCAGAGAAAGCAGAGAGTAGTGAAATTGAGGGACAACATAAAAAATAAATATACCTTGGCTTTCTTTATGACATCAGGTGAGCTTGATTCTGCAAAAAAAATAAATGAACTTGATATATTTTATAATTTAATTGTTATAAGAAAGTATAAAAATTCAAAAGCACTACTTGGAGGAAAAAGACAATAAATTGACAAATAATAGTACCATCACTCAGGTAATCGGTAACCAACTCCATGCAACAACCTACCGGACTTTGCAGAAATCTTCGAGAAGTAAAACAAAAACAAACACTGTTGCTTTGACAGTCACTGTGTATATGTTGCGTGCCAAATAAACAAAATATAATGAGGACAAGACGTGATATAAAAAAATGTGAATGAATGGATGTCAAATTTGTGAGAGGGTCTTGTTGTTATCACCATTCTGCGATAACAACAGAACACAGGGTGTCTGTGGGATCTTTGTGGATATCAATGTATGCATCCCTTGAGAGCTGTCTAAGTGTTTATGTTGTTTGCTGAAACACATACATGGAGCTGCATCAGTTCACTTACCCAGATACTTGGTGACGCAGCAGTAATACAAGACGTTGGCCACGTCGGCGTAGATGTCAGGGAGGTGCTTGAGGCTCATCAGCTTCCTCAGCCGGGAGGAACACGGCCGCTTGTGAAGCTGGATGAGGATCTTTTCTTCCGACAGGGTGGCGGGTCGCAGCTCGATTTTGTGCTCCTGCAGCACCTGGTCGATGTAGTTGCTCTGGACCATCGGGAACAGCTGCTCCTTCATCACCAGCATCGGCAGGAAAACTGCACCGGCCCGAATGACGTGCGGGAACGGACAGCGGTCCTGCACGATGTACTCGTTCAACCTCTGCAGGAGATCCTGAAGTGCCGACTTGATTTCCTCATTGAACCAGAGCAGCCTGGCTTTCACCCCCAACAGACAGGACACCTTTGTTGCTTTGCCATGAGGAGAGGGTGTCTCGGCAAGGTCCAGCTGAGACAGCCAGGTCTTGAGCGCCTCCTCCGAAGATGCAAACACAGATTTGTTGATTAGCTTGTAGAGGGAATGGTGCAACTCAAAGAAGTGCTTGCGAACTGGGATCTGAGGGCTGGGTTTTGGTATATTTTTTTCCGTCGCCGTCGTGCTTGGATTCTCTGGAGGTCGAGCAGAGCTGGAGGGCTTCACATCAGGAAGGAGGATTGTGAAGGTAGTCAATTTCAGGCAATGCGGTGGAATGTTTTTAAAATCAGCTTTGGTATTACTTGGTGGAGGTGGAGTGGTGGGTCTGGGCTTAACTGCCTGTTTCTGCGGTGTGCTCGTTTTCTCGACTGGAGGTGGATCAATCTGTGCTCTTACTTTAACAGGAATGGACACTTCTGCTGTCTGCTTTTGATCTGCAAATGTATTCTGTTTTTCAAGTGTACCAGGATCACCTTTATTTAACCCCAGGATGTGGCCACAGTCAGATGAGCTGCTCTCTTTCCATTCTTTTTTTATCGCTACTTTGCTGTAGTCCTCCTGACAAACAGACTTCTTCTCACACACGTCTTTGTTTGACAAATCTTCTTCCAACTTAATATTTTTGGCTTCCACAATACCCTCGATGGGCTTTTCTTGACACACAAGCTGCTCTTTGTCTTCGCCTATCCTTTTCTCACTGTTGTCTCGCTTGCTTTGGCTTTCACAGTGGTCAGACCTGATGGGTTTGGGAGGTACTGTGCCTGCAATTGACCCCTCATAGACCTGCAACTGTGCTTTGTAAGGTGCCAGACTGAAGACATCGCTGATAACGGGCATTGGAGGAGACTGACTTGCACTTCTAAGTTTTGCTATCTTCGTTTCTACTTTCTTGGGTTTTTTGGGGAATTCCACTTCATCCAATATTTCTTCCCTTTCTTTTTTTATTTCAACTGGAGAAACTGAGCAGGAGATGCTTCTTTTGGGGGCGACTTTCAAACCTGAACTTGTGAAGGGGAATTTGACATTGTGTTTACGTTCTGGTGAAACAGGCGGCGAATAAATTATTTTTCTGACATTCAAACCTTTTTGGATAACCGAGTTTGTTTCGTCTGACCTGTCATGAGGCAAGAAAGTTTGCCGTGTCCTTGGAGATACATTGGTTTCACATGAGGAATAATCCTTGTATCTGCCCACATTCAGGAGGCCATGTGGAGCACAGTGTCCGTTATTTTGAGTCTTTGGAGAGACGTCTGGTTCGCTGGTTCGTCTGGTTGGGACTGCTCGATCTGGTGTGCTGGGGCGTGCTGGGTCAACAAGCAGCGTGGAGCCGTGATTGATATTTGTTACAGAGAACTTGGAGTAGTCTATGCAGAAGCCTGAAGAGGAATCGTTTGCGCGATCCGATGACGTGTCTTGTTTTTGCAAGGGTGCTGTGCATTGGATTGCATCGGAATGAAACCTAGGAATGGCATAGTAATGTAAGCCCAGACCCTGCAACAAGGCAGGATTTGGTGGGGTGTCAGTGCAAGCAAAAGGAAAGGGAACATCAACATGACGCAAGCCAGGTGACCCATAATGTTCCTGTGGACACTGAACTGTGTGCTTTAGTATAATAGGAACATCTTCTCTCGTCTGACTGCGGTTATCTTTATGCGCTGCCCTGCTTTCCACCTCCACATCTGGCTGGGTGCAGTAAAACATTGGCCGCTGTGTTAGATGGCCATATTTGGCCATGGGAGAATGTTCCTGATAAACGTCTGAGGTCTTGTGCTCATATGTGTAATGGGAGGGGTACAAGCAAGGGTAGCCTCTGGGGGATGTCTGCTCACTCTGCTCGCTTAAAGAACCAAAGTGTGTTCGAAACAGGGAGGAGGGATAACTTTTGTAGTTTGGCTCAATGACAGCAGCGTAAGGCGCCGCTCCGCCGGGACTGTACTCCACAGGTATCCTCTGCAGGCGTCCTGCACTGGGCTCAAACTGCAAAGCTCCGCGTTGCAACACCGTGTCCCCCGTTTTCTTCTGGAATGCCGAGTTTTCTTTGTAGCGAGGGTCAGTTTGCACCCAATGAGGTTTGCGCACAGCCGTGGGCATCCCAGGAAATGCAGGTTCCCTGCTGTATTGTCCTCTCACACAACCCATGTCATCACAGCAGGGGTTGTGAGCATAAACAGGCTTAGGAATGGCCAAGTAACTCTGGTTTTCAGACAGTGGAGATGAAGTTTCACTTCCAGTTTTGGGATTCCTGACAGCCACTAGTGTGGCAGCTGCCGAGCTGCTAATACCAGGGCTTTTGGTGTACAGTTTAAATCCCTGTTTTACTGGGGCAAGAGGTGAAAGGGGCGGTTGGAGTGACCCTCTGTTGAAGAATTGCTGTCTTGCCTGTAAAATGCGTTGTGTTCCGTCTCCATGCCAGAGAGGTGACTCACACCACGCCTGCCATCCAGCAGGGAGGTTTTTGAGTCACTCAAGGGAGAAGTGAACTGTGCTCTGTTTTTGCCTTGAGGGTCATAAGCATAGTATGCGCCGTTGTACGGAAGCATATGCTTACCATGGTAGTTTGACATATCTAATGGTTTGGGCAGTCCACTGGATGATACAGTCCCATCGAAGAGTGGCATTTTGCGTTACAATACTTGGTTAATGGCAGGATGCATCCCCTGGCTGCACACCACGCAACTTTGCTCTTGTGGAGTGATGAATTGGCTCCAGGCCTAGAAGTAAAAAAATGGAAAAAAAACAACAATTTAAGAACTACCTTCAGTGTCCAACAAAAGTAGATATTTCAGTTCAAAGAGAAACCTTTTTTAAGCAGCTTGAATAAATGGCAATTCAAATAGAGTCGATGTTAAAGAGCAAATAGCTAAGGCTTACTTTCTCAAATTGACAAAACTTGTGCCTCATCACATGTATGTCACAAGCAACCCGTCAGCAGTTGTTTGTGAGAAGCGCATGCCTGACAGAGGTGAAAAGCAAAGAGTAGCAAACAAATAGCAAAGACGCTCAAATTCAGGAAACGTCTGAGGATGATTCACACCTTTACAGTCTGCAACAAGTACGAATGTCAAAGACGAAGAATGAGAATCATTTCCTGCAGACAGACACTTCGACAGCTGTGTCACATCACAATAAGCAAACCTGCTGTCATGAAGAAGCTAAAAATGAAAAGCAGATATGGTGCAGGAGTCTTCACCTTGACACCTTTGGGCAAGCTGACACAAGCCTTGTTTTATTTAATAATTTGTTTCTGTTCTTATACATCAGACTAGACTCTTGGTTGTGTTATAGAGAAAAGGCTAACTTTGCCTGCATGGTTTATTTTTAGAGTACGTTGCGAAAATCCTCAGTTTGGAAGCCAAGTTAGAGGGGAAAACATACTTCCTGCATTGCATTCCTGTTTTGTAACCAGCAGAAGTTAGTTTACGCAACCTTCTGTAGATTTAACGCAATGTTTATTTGGCTTGCAAGCAAAATGCTTAAAAAAAAAAATTAAAAAAATAGGTATTGTTTTTATAATGTGTATTTTGATATGGAAACAATCAATTGGATAACAATATTGAATCAATTTATGCTTTGAGCCAAAAGTATGTAAAATTAACTTTTTACTGACACATTTCCCTGAAATATAATGGATATACATTCTGATGTATTACTTTGATGCCAATATGAAACCATCCTATGTATTATGACTTTCCAAACAAATGCATTCTGGCAACAAAAAGCCAATTAACTTTTTACACAGTTGACTTTCTGCAGCATTCGAGCTCATACCAGTCAAATGGCAACAAATGCAGCAGTGACTAACGGGATAATATGCTCATGAAATAGGCATTAAAAACACAGATGTCACGTTTGTTTGCAGTGCGCTTTAATGTCCACTAGAATATACTGTATCGCACTGAGTGGACCTTAAATCCGGGTCAAAACACACACACACACACACACACACACACACACACACACTCTCTCTCTCTCTCTCTCTTCATTGCAATGAAAAAACACAATCTCACACACACACACACACACACACACACACACACACACACACACACACTTCATTGCAATGAAAAAACACAATATCACTCTACACATGACCCATAGGCGGCTCATGTGACACAGATCACACAGTTCAATGTGCTGACACTGACTGGGGGCCTTACTAGGAGTGTGTGTGTGTGTGTGTGTGTGTCAGGTAGGCACTTTCACATTGGCAATGGCGAGTGTTATGACTTCCGAGGAAGTCAGAACCGCTAGGCCTAAGAGCACGTGGATGAATCAGACAACAAGCCCCCCCCACCCCCCTCTCCTCCTCCTCCTCCTCCTCCTCCTCCTCTCTTAAACTGTCGCAACGCGATTCGATCGGATGTTCGGCGAGTCGTGTTCACAGCAGAAACACCCAGGAAAGTCGCTCAGAGTCCAATCGATATGAATCACGCTCATTCGCCAAAGGCGCACGTACAGCTCCACGGGGGGGGGAGGAATTTGCTTATCAGCGGCCGCAACATGTAACGACATCATGCGTTCGCGCCGTCCGCGAAGAATAGTGGGGGCTGCCTGCGCGCTCAGATCGTATGGAATTCTTCAAAAACGCGGAGAAGAGCTCGCGTTTGTCACTCATTTTCATTAGCGACAGCCAGAACGCGGCGAGTTTCCAACCATCTCGGATGCTTTGGCTGGACCAGAGTTGTCTGGGTTTTTTTTTTTTTTTATTGGGTTTTTTTAAATCATGGTGCCACATTAACTTGAAGTTCGGGACGCTGTCTGCTGCTCAGCTTACCTCCTCGCTGCTGCGGCGACAGAATGACGCTCCTCGAACAATCCATAGGAGAAAACTTCAAAGTGCAGAGGGGGTAAAAAAAAAAAAAATTAGTGCGTGGTGGCACGTTCTGTCGTCGGTTAGAGGCTCGGCTCGGTCGCGCGAAGGTCTCGGGCGCGCACACCACTCCACGCGGCTCCTCGAAAAGTCAGTCCCACACAGTGAAGAAACTGCGGCACAAAAGGAAGGAAGGAGGAGGATGGTCTTTGATCAATAGGCGGAGTCTCATCCGCCTTACCGTGCCAATGTCCCACATAGTTTCTCACATTTACTGGCAGGCTCCTGGTGGATCACTGCCAGCTGCGTGATGACACACCTCGTGTGTCCAGTCATGTGTTTGTACCTGCATTGATCCTGTCGTGTGTGTGCATGCGCTAGATAGATAGATGGGCTGGATTATCTATTCACCAAGGACACCAGTGGAGAAGTCTTGCACAGTTCATTCATCCAGAAAGTCTAAATATCCATAGAAAACATGTTGAGCCCTGTGTTTGTAGTCCCCCTGCAAAAAAAAAGAGAAGACTGTTTCAACCTCCTACCAAAACTACTGACAGTTTGTTGTATTTTATAGCATTTAATTGGTGGTTTTTTGAGGGGGCAGACTCCCAGCTGGTCGAGTTGTCACTTTGTGTCAATGTCAGCCTTGTGTGACATCACAAGGGGATTGTTTTTAAAACTGCAAATTTGTATCACTCTGTGTCACTCCTTTAAAAGAAGAATAAACCCACTTTACACTCAAAACAATTTTCAGAGCTAAGCTTCTCTGATGATAAAGGAAACCATGGGAAACATCTAACTGGCATCTGACTCAATGAGCTGTTGTGAAGCGAGGCAGAATCCCTTCAGATTGACCTCTTCCTGATGTAGATAATGGTTAATCTGATCAGACAAAATCGGGTCAGCCATTATTTTCTCAGCTCCACTTGTTTTTTCCCTCTTTTGGAGAAGTAGCAACAAATCCAATGAACGCCGCAGCCGCTTGAAGTCCACGGTGGTGCGTGAACTCGCCATGTATAGCGAGACTGTAGAGCCATATTTTCCATTTAGTTGGTTTAACCTCTGGCTGAGTTCATGTCTTGCCAGACTTGCATCATGCTGGTCCCTCGTCACTTGTGACTTGGTGCCTCATTTGCGCGTCCCGCGGGGCCGCCGTAGTTCAGCCTCGACAAGTTGGTGGCTTCCATCAGTCCCTGTGGTCCCGCAGGCAAAGGTTGACTGAGGGACTGAAGGCTGGCAGTTTTCCCCTCTTGAGGACATTCACAGCTCCCCTATTTCCAGTTACCATGGCTTTAAGGCTTCAGGCTAACCAACAAACAGCATCAGGGGTTTTACAGTGTGCGATATGCATACAGCAACACAAATAATCTGTGCAAAGCAAACAGTTGGGTGACAAGTGAGCACATACAACATGGACACAATGTAAACTGTGTTGAAACCCTGTTCTTGTGGTGGAATGTAAGAAGTGTACACATTTCATGGTTATGTAGTCACTTTGGATGTCTCTAATGTTTGACTATGTGCTACATCCATACAGGTTCACAACTGACAAAATGGATGACTTCATATTCATTTTTTTATGCCAACATTTTTTGATGTACATAGTTCGTGGCTATCTTAAAAGCAATGCTAACTCCATAACTGATCTCAATGAGTTGCAATTCCATTTACATGGCAGCTGGATCTGTCACCTTGATTCCACTTCTGCAACAGACACATGTACGTGGGAAATGGGTTTTGGAATTAATATGGATGAAAGCTATGTCATTAAACTAAAACATGTCTTCACAAGGCTTTTGGATTTTATGAAGTAATTTTATATATATTTAAAAAAAAAAAAAGGTATAGCTTTTCTCATACTCCAACGTACATGTAGTACAAACATAAACATCTAGTCTTAAGGGAATGCATGAGGTGTTGACTCAAACATCATCTGAGAGTCAATAAGATTAGCTGTGGTGACACTGTGAGTAGCACAGGTGATCTCTCAGGACACGTTTCTGATGAAACGCCTTTCAATGTTCCCAGAGGCCAGAAACAAGTTCACGTGTGCACACACAGTAATTCATTTTAATGAGGCTGTAAAAAAATATAATAAAAACTATTTATCAAAAGGTTTAAATGCATGACCACATTAATTACAGACATGCTTTACGCAATGCGTTGCTGTTTGGGGACCTGTTTTAAGAGAAGACCACAGACAGGAAAGACGAGTTGCTAATCCAAGCCAGGCCCTTCTGGCGTACAATGCACATTTCAGTCCAACTTATGAAGGTCAACCAATTACGCATGACACATGTGATAACATGGAATTACAGGAAATACCCCGAGATGACTGTGGTTTCAAAATAAAAAAAAAGATCTAATTAGATTTAGAATTTAATCACATAAAATACTTACAAAAAAGTGGTCTAACATGTGCTCCAACAATGACAGCAATGCTTTTATTGTCAGGACACGGTCACGTACACCTGATAGAGACATAAATTGACATTCCAAGCTTTGATCATGAAGTAAAAACCTTGAAGACTTGAGCTTTGTTTATTGAGGTCTTTATGACATGTCGCGACAATAAAGACACTTTGACTGTTTGCAGAGCACCTTGGTACTCTTGGATGTTTTCAACATGAATGCTAAGCCAAGCACCTCACTTTTTATACATTCCAGGAGGCACTGCTTTTTCTTAATCTTACAATATTCATAAATTAGTCTATCATCAACCCTTGCTTTTTTGGTGCAACTAATTTTTAACTAATTTACTAATTTAGAGTCAGAACTGACAAATGACAGACTGGAACGACAATGTTTTGACTTGCCTATGCCATAAATGTTACCATACTAAACTGCGAACAAGGTGTAGGGTTCTGTCTTCATACACATTATATACTGCAGTACATTGTTGATCACTTCGCTGTGCATCCGTCAACAAATTGTTCAAGACGTCCATAATTTGTCAACAGGTGCAAGAACCATTCATTCCCATGAGTGCAGCCCGGCAGTTGGACACTCCCACAAAAGCCGTGGAGGCCGTCAGCAACCCTCCACTCTGTCTGGCTGATGTAATGCTCCTCTGGCATCATTCACAGAAGCCCAGATGAGCCAATAGCAGGGAGATAGGTCATGGCTGAGTGACAAATGGCCTTTGTTTAAAAGCCAATCACAGCGCTCCATGTGCCCGACGTCTATAGCTCGACATCATCTCGCGGCTATTTTGCAAATCAAATTCGGCCAAACTTCCTTTGAATGTGGTGGGAACAAAGATAAACACAGATAACTTTACTGTGGAGTCTGTATGAAAATATTAAACAAACACTCAGCAAGAAATAGCACATGCACTTGTGCAGAAAGGGTTCTGTCTCCCCAGGAAGAGTGCATACAACAATCAAAATAAATGCATGCTTGCAATATGTACAAAACAGAGTTACTGGTTTACCAGTGAGGCTGTTTATCGGAAAGACATTTCTCGAGACTGCCCTAAAATAATTGTCCAGGTGTCTGAGAGACCTGTTTAAGGAGTAACTCTAAACCCAGAGGCCCATGATTGCATTGATTAGCACTGTATTGTTAGCAGACTCGCTTGACAAATTAATGATAACGCAATGTTAGTTTTTCACTCGACCGTTAGGTCACAGGACTTGCACAACAGGAATTCGCATATCTTTGGCGTTCTGACAGAAAAGCTGTCGTCCCCGCCAGTTTACAATCAGCACAGGTACTGTAACCGTCTCTTTCCACACGGAAATAAAAGAGCCATTCCCTGGTTTCGTGTGAAGGATGTGATCTGTTTTCTCTTGACACAAACCATGCCGAGACTTTCCACTTTGTTTGAAGACACCGAGGTCCTCTCAAAGATAAACATGTCAAATCTGATGCGAACCATTCAAGCCTTCGGTGGCATCACTTTTGACCGTTGTGAGTCTTTCTCTCCTCACTTATCCAGTGACAGGATTTGCCAATAAAAAGACAGATGTTGGTTGAAATTTGTCACTTCTTGTTTGCATCGAAGTCAGTCAGCCACCAGCGCCTCATGGGAAACGTATTTTTGCTGCCTTGCATGAATAAAATTACTCTGTCTGATTGATGGGGATTTTAAGTAATGTGATGGAAAAATTATGACTGAACGGTTATCTGTGACAACTGGACTTTTCGGGAAGTTTCCTGAGGATGAACAAACCTTCAACTTATGCATCCTCTCATGCAAGCCTTGAATAGGGCCTTTTACCTCTGTGGCGATCCACATCTAATTAGGTCAGACTGAGTGATATACATCGTAAACCAAGGTCAAGATAACCAAACAGATTAGGGAAGGTGCCGAATAGCCCAGATAGGTTTGTATCCTTTGCCTGTCGACACTGTGTCTGGAGTGAAAAAGGTGTTCAACAGATTACATACAGTATGTATCTCTTCCTTATATGCTTATGTTTATTCATCACACGTTCATGTTTATTTCAGGTTATAAAAGACTTGTACGGCTGATGCTCAGTGAAGAGCTGCGTCAGATACTCGCACCAACCGCTTGTCTCAGACACCCTTGTTCCTCTCGCGAGGTTAAACACTTGCCTGTTTTCATCAGCCAGAGTTCAGAGCCATCCTTTCACGCACACTGTAGAGACGTAAAACCCTCCAACTACAGCCAGACAGTGAGACCCAGTCAGGGGACTGAGCCCAGTTCTGCCCGAGACTCAATACCTTAATGTCTATTTCTTCAAGTTGAGGTTTCGGAAGCTGCTCAGCTGAGTTAAGGATGTGGTCAAACTTTCCAAATAAGCACTGAAGTCCAGCAAAGTAGAGCACAGAGAGCTTAATTCTTCCTTATGGAGTACAAAGCCCAGGCAGTTCTACAGAACAACTGATATTATACTGACAAAGCTTCTGCTTATATACTGCAGCAGGCGGGCGTTTTTCTTTGGTTAACTGTGGTGTCTGACGTGCTGTATGTCTGATTTTCTTCCATATATGGTCTGTTTGGGTTAGAAAGTAATATATAGATCTCTGCTTGATGTTGTAATTGAGAATGAACCCTGGAGCCTCTTGGTCAAGAGTAATGTGACCCCAAAGGACAAGTAATGCATTGATCCCTTATCAGGTTGGTTGATAAATAACTAGACTTTATAGGGAGGGGGTGGAGACTGTAAACAACAGACTTATATACAGTATGTGGGAACTGGTGCCTGACAGGTGCTTTGCAAAGAGCGTATTCTTATGCAATGGAGTCGGTGTCAGCGGAGATTCCCTCAACATGTGCCCAACATCACTGCATGATAAACAACATTTTCTAGACTAGTCATTGGGTGGAAAGAGTTAACTCAGGGAGTCCAACAGCTGTTGGGGTTGACTCAGCCACTTATCTTCATTATCAGCATCCTGGCCATTTACAAGGCACTTGCTTGCTCTGGTGTAGTTCATTATCAACATGCAATTCTCACAAAGGTGTTAAGGTCTGTTTTAGTGTTTCCTGCTTTATTTTGAAAGTTTGGTCTCTCCTTGTATTTTCTGTACTTTACTTCCTGTTTGTGTTTTTGCCTGCCTTTTTTATTGCCTCATGATTTTTAAGATAACATAAGATATGCATTATTGTCAGTCCTAAAAGGTGACAGAAATTCTTCCCCTCTGTTTCCTTGGCAGTACTGTCCTGGATTGTTCTCAGCTGTGTTACCTTGCCCTCTTGTATAAAAGAGTCTCCCTTTGTCTGTGTTTGAGCATCGTTTCGTCACCATTGTTTCTTCTTGGTTGCCTTGATTTTCTGTCTTGTCTCGGTTGTCTGTATCTCAAGGTCTGTTTCGGTTCAGTTAGTAAGATTAGTTTACTTACCCATGAAAATACCCAAAGTAGAGTTTTTGTTTATTTTTTTTGAATAAATCATTTTCAACCCACACAACCCCACGTGACATAAGATTAGTGTAGGCTTCAGTGAACGAGATCATTTTCTTGTCATTTTATACGTTCGAATCGCAAACACCACAGACATATAGTATATACAGACCCAATGGATAGAAGAAGACATGTCACTGTCCCAGAGCGAATGGGGTTATTCACAGACAATTTATGGAAAAGTTGAACATATTGTATGTTATATGGAATTGCCCAATTAGAAATAAGGGAGTAACTCAATTAAGTTGACCCATCTGCTTCCTGTTTTGTTGACCAGCTCATTGGTCTAGTGGTAGAGTGTCTGCCCTGAGATTGGTATGTTGTGGGTTCAATCCCTGACTGGGTCATACCAAAGAGTGTAAAAATGGTACCCATTGCCTTGTCCATGCACGAAACTGGACAAGGGTTTTGAGCTTGGTTTTTTTTAATTTCATGTTTATTAGGGCTAAGAAAACAAAGATTTTTTTTTTATCGTCCTCCAGGCAAACCAAATCGTCATACAGATTTCCAGTGTGACCAGTAGGGTGATGTGGGTTTTCTCTTTTCAGCAGGTGAATTAAAAAAAAGGAGCCTGAGAACTGATATGAATGAGGTTCTTTCATGTAATGTTTTTGCAGCAAGAGGAACACAGTGACAAGAAAGACAATGTTCAAAGAGGAAGAGTGAACGTGAGTTTGACACATGAGGTTCTGTGCGAAAAGAATTGAAAAGAATAGAATGTAAGGCTTGAACAACCTTGTCGCGGATGCATTTCTGATAAGTACGAGGAGCAGTGTTACCATGAAGAGGCCCTATTAGCACTCATCAGAGGCCTCACTGTTACAATGGCAGGATTTCCCGGTCAGGCCGACATGGTTCTGATGCACACAGACATATAGGATACAAGATACAGCCGCATGTAGGCATTCATGTATGCACATGCAGGAAGAAACAGGAAGTCTGCTACAAGGGCAGACTAGTGAAGAATTTACATTTGAAAGCAAGATTTACTGTGAAAATATCTAAACACAAACGTTATTTTGTAACTGCACTTTAATCAGGTATATGGAGGATTTGACCTGCAGTGTTTGTTAGTCCTCTTTTGCACATGGCCCATGTCATCTGTATTGTTCACGTGCTACACAGAAAATGCATTGTCATTTCACGTGCATTTCCTTCTGCAGAGGTTTTTTCCACAAAGTGAGTTGAAATGGTTGAATTGGTAATTTCATGTAAGTGCTCCCTTTAAGCCACGATTAAACCAGCTGATACAAATCTTTCCCCATGTTGTTTCCCAGTCCATTCAATTCCTAGAATCTGTTCTCCGCCACTTGGAGTTGTGGAGCTTTTGCTTTTATTCTATTATATTTATTATGTCGTTTTGTTTGTTCTCGAATGTTTTTATGATGAGCGAATGGTACCAGCAAAGACTGCACTTTTTTTTTTTCTATTGTCATTGTACTTTGTGCAACAAGATATTCTGATTCTGAGTTACAGTTGATGTATCTAAGTGTTTATTGAAGTGTTAAAGTTGGGCATTATATTGTTTCCTTTTGTCATACATGAGTGCATGAATAAGATTTGAAGTTTTGTAACAATGAAAGTTATGTATTGGGGTATATTATTAGGCGTACACATTGAGATGTCAGGTATTTTCTTTGTTTCTTGGTGTTTAGGGAAATTGGTGTTAGGCAGGGAAAAGTCCAGATGGGTTGACTTTGGAAACCTTTTATGATTTTTTTTTTCTTCTGAGGTTCTCACATGCATTTGCCTACATGTTGCCCTTACACAATTTCTTTTTGATTGGTTTTGACTACTACATGTAGTCGCCTAGGACAGAGGGGCCGTGAGAGAATTTTCCATTTTCGCTAAAGTTAAGAATATCTGAACTCTATGTGCTGATTTCTTATCACCTTAGTTAATTCCAAATAAAAGCTTGACGGAGGGGGGAAATATTTGGTGTCTGACTGGTCACCAACTTCAAGCCAAATGCTTTATTTTTGTTCGTTATTTGATCTCACCACAAGGGTTGTTGACCAAGAGTTGAACATCTGGTATTTTGTAAAAAAGGGGTACTCCCTGGATGACACTAAAGGTCAAGGTAATCAGTGGGTTCTTATTCTGTGTAACATGAGAACCAGTCAGAAGAATGTGGGATTATAAACAACAGAACTACATATATATCAGAAGTTGGAACGGTAAAGTTGGATTTGAACTTTAATGTTGCATTTTTCCACATTGGCTACGAGGCCACCCTCAGGCGGACCAGTGCCGGACAGCGAGACTTCTTTTGTAATAAACTTACCCCTATACAATCCAGTCAGTGTCAGCAAAGATTCCCTCATCTACACAACATTGCTGCCTGACAATCCACTATAGACTCACATCTAGGGCCAGTTTAGAGTTACCAGTTAACCTAATGTGTATGTCTTTGGAATGTGGGACTAATCCTGGAGACTGACCCCCTAGTTGACCTTCTTGCAGAGAGGTGACGTTAAAAACTAGACCCTGTGTTTGCAAAAATGAAAAGTGCATTCATTCAATATTGACACATAGGGTGTCATTAATTAATCTGTGAGAAGATTTGTGCATGAATCCTACTAATGCTAAAAAAAAAAAAGTCCATCAGGATTGAATAATTCTGCATAATTCCATGAAGTGGTCAAAGGAATGTTTGCAGATTCATGAATGTCAATCAATCACACATTTACGACACATTCCACTATGAACGCCACAACATTTAAAACAAAGTAAATGGACAAAATGTTGAGTGATTGATTTATTGATTGATTAAAGCCTTCATTGAACTCTCTTCTAGAGATCTTTACAGTTTCACCCCAAACCAGTAAAGCAGCCATAAAGGAGAGCAAAGTTCAGAAAGAACATCCAGTGTTGAAAGGAGAATATGTTGCAACAGATGAACAAACGGACGTTATGTTTCAGTTACATTTATCACTGAGTACTTCAGAGCACGTCGTGGAATATGCTCCACCATAGTGTGATTCATCATTGAAAAGATAAATGGCAACGTGTAAAGTGAAAGAGTCATTTCCAAAATAGACAAATCAGCAAACCATCAATTTTGGGAAGAGGACATAAACAGGTACATGGTAATTGTAAGAGAATCTACATGCGCGCACACACACACACACACACACACAGAGGATGCTGAAGTCAGCGTCACATAACACAAGGTTGTGGGAGAGGAGCTCCCTGAGCGCACAAAAGAGTCGTTTTTATTCCTGGTTGTGGTAAAGATAAGCTTGGCACCTTGTGCGAGGTCAGAGAAGAGAGAGAGACTCTTGAGGGGGAGGCCTGCTTGGAACCCCCTTGTACTAAGGTCGCCAAGGCCAGAAAACAAGTTGGGTTTGGGTGACTGATTGCTGGTTGCAGCATTTCTGGATTCCCTTCATTTATCCTTAGTGGATGATGAAAGAGTTTGCTGTTGCAGCCCTGTGTCATGCACCAAAATTTAGTACAGAGGTCAGCATGATGTCGACATCAATCTGCTTTATGGATAAGAAATGGCACAGACAGGTGTGTTTGGATTGTAAAAAAAAACCCAAAAAACTAAATAACACAACTGAGTTTTTATTGGCTCCATTTCCATTAATGATACATTCATTTAAATGTCGGGAAAACAACAACGTACGGGCAGATTACTCATCGGCTTTTGGAAGATACTGTTTGACAACACTGACAATAGTTGATACTTCTGCCATGGCCCCTTTGCCTGCAAGAGAAAACACACAGTTAGACGGCCAAATTACTCATGTACTTTAAGAGAGGAGCGTCGACCAATATACACTAGATAGACAAGATCACTTGCATAATAACAGTGGGCCCCTAATTAAATGAACATGACGGTGACTAAACGTGACAGGATTAAATCCCTCCGAAACTGATTAGTGCTTCAGATAGATACTATCTATCAATGCGACAGTCCAGCACAAGGCATTGGAGAGATGGGCGAAACGTGTCACTGCCGAGCACTAGGTTTGTCAGGAGTGCAGAGGCTATATACGTCTGTCAGCCAGCAAAAGAAGAACCAGAAAAACAGCATCATCTCAACCAGAAACAGGTTTTTGCATTCCAACCAAAATTCTGCGGCGACCATTAAAACCTTGTTGACAGCAATTTTGTCGCCACGGTCTTTGTTAAGCACCTAGCTGCAGGTGTGTTTCACAGATATTTGGAATGCATGTGGGCCATAAACTCATGAGACAATTGGACTATTGGACATTTTGTAAGGTAGCCTACCTTCATCTCCACACACTAACTTCTTAGCAATGCAGGGAACCTCGACGTATCCGAACTCTACAAGTCTGGATATCTGCTGGGCTGTGATGGGATGCTGCCACATGGCCGTGTTCATTGCGGGACAGAAGAGCAGCGGGCGACTGCAATCCCAAGCCCGTACGACACATGTCTGAAAATAACAGGATAAACATCATAAACATTGATCTGCTCTGATTTATTTAGTTTTTAGGATTTGTAACTGGTAAGACACAATGCACTACAGAGAACAACTATGTTCCCACCAGCAGATTGTCACAAATGCCACTCGCAATCTTTCCAAGTGTGTTGGCATCGAGAGGGGCGATGACCAGGAGGTCGGCCCAGCGCCTCAGCTCGATGTGAAGTACGGGGTCTGATCGCTGAGTCCACAGCTACAACACAGACGTGTAGTTAGGCATGAAACTGATGCAATACTCACTTCCTCACTCACTTCCCTAATATATGCAGTGTGAGAGACAGCATGAAAAATATAAATGCATGTATTTAATTAATTCTTTAAAATAACCCATTTAGCATGGAAACTTTAGATTAAAGGCAATGGCAAGAGTACTTTATTTTGGTACTTCAATTTCTGAAAGAAAATAATATCACAAGTGTCCCACATAGAGGTTCTGTGTATTTAATGTACTACTAGGACCATGTGATCTTTGCAGACTTTGTTTTTCCTTTCTTTCAGGCTTTGGAGAGTCACCTTTTCCAATTTCAAATTCTTCAGTTAATTAATCCATAGCTCATCATAATCTAGATTGTAGGTAACTGAACTCTCTACACCAAGTCCATTGATTAATTAGACTACATTAAGTGTGTGTTCTTATAAGTATTTAGAAGCTTATTATGCATGTACATTGTATAAGATAATCATTACCTCCCACTCATCCTGGTCACCGTAGACTTTCACTGAAACCTCTGTAGGATGGTAGAAGTGTTTGGCATGCTCTGTGGAAACCACTCTTACATCCACCTAGAGCAGACAACAACATAGTGACAGCCACAACTTACTTATAGTCATCATAAATGGCTCCCCCAAACCTATTTCTTTGAACTATACAAGGCAGTAATATTCCTTTAGAAACTCTTGTCTTTATTTGATTCCAATACCTCAAAATAAAATACATTAAGTGTTTTACATAATAACCAGAATCTCAGCGCTTCAATTCAAAAAGAGCTTTGACAATTATTTTTGGCACTGGGACTCATTTCCTCATCTATTTTGCTTATTCACAATTCTGCTGAAAGTTCGCACTTCCCTTTCCATATTCTAGTTTTTAGTGATATATGCAGTTGCACAGAGAAATTAGCATAGTAATAGATAACTAAATAACCATTAATAAGAACGTACATTCAGACCATGAACAAATGTCCATTTTGCACAGCATAAAATATCTCTGTGCTGATTTACAAAGGTTTCTGAAAATAATTATTTAACAACCACACAATAAGTCTATTGAAACAGCACTGCTTGCTCTACACATTTTAGTTCCATTGAATAAGAAATTGTAAATATCTGTAGTTTATTTTACATATTTTCCATATGTTGTGTGTGTAGTGTCTGATAAGTCCTATGTCCGAATTGATCTCTATCCCTATGGTAGTGACTTAGTAATGCCTATGGCCTGTACTAAGAGGGAGGACATGAATAGAGAGGACCCTAAAGACAGAATGGTCCCTCTTTGCAAATATTTATAGCTTCCATTTCATGTGACTCAGTAATGCCTACTAAATGCCTACTGATGCTAAATGTATGTGTTTCATTAGAGGCTACACTAATGTATAAAGCCTGGTGGTGGCTACCTAGTGCCAGCCAAAGCTTTAGTAAGTGCTTTGGCTGAGGTTGAGAGTTTGTGAGAGTTTGTACGCATCTGGACACACAACCTCCTCAGGCTCCCTGGGCGCCTGATTGATACCTGACTTCTTTGTAATAAACCTGTTTTTATACAATCAAGTCGGTGTCAACGAGGATTCCTTCAACATCCACACTTCACCGCTGCAGCCTGACGAATCCACCACACAGGTCTTGCTCATATTGTTCTCCCATAGACCAATGATTAAAAATACTCATAGAGACAGAAAAACATGGATTAGCATTAACATTCTCAGCAATTGGTTTTCTTGCAACGAACTGCAACTACATTTTAATTCCTTGGCCTTTACAGGCGCTGACAATAATACTTCAGGATGTCACTGCTCCATCTTGCGGCTACGGTTAGCACTGCCAAGGTGAGGGTACGCATTGCATGCGCAAAAATCGATGCAACTTGCGACAAGGCTGACATGATAATTAAAATGAAGACAACCATAGCAGCTCACCCCAGGAAGATGAAGAAGCTCGGACACCAGAAGGGGAAGCTTCAAGGCTGCCACACTTCCCGTCACTCCAACGAGGACCCGGAAGGTCCCGCTAGACAACAACTCAGTCTTGAGCCTACAAGCACGGTCGTCTGTCTGCATCGCACGGTAGGCGATCAACACGCTTTAAATCCCTCAGAAACTGAACTGCAACAAGTACTGCATTAAGTCCGTCGTCGGGTTGACTCGTTAGCTTCTATTCTCTCGTACAAGTATTACAGCGCTGTTGAGAAAACGCAATACGCTCCTTCAACTTGATGTCGTTTTACTTTTCGTGGACACTGGGACGACTTCAGACGAATAAGACGAGTCTGCGCTGCGGCTCCTGGTGCGACTTATGCTACAGAAGGGAGGCAAATAGGCACGGACTAAACATCTGGAGCTATCCTTAATAGTTATTTATTAAGTCTTGTAATGACAGCCAGCCAAACTAAACTTTGTTTGTTCACCATGTGAGAAACATGAACCAGCGAATGTCCGGGGTACGACTCACAGAGTGTTCTGCCCAGTGCCTCCATGGATCGGCCCTACTTCCGTAAATATTCTTCGCTAGCCAATCAGAATGAACCTACTTCCAACGAGTTCTGCTTCTATCGTGAGTACGTCGTGACGTTGACCAACGCGTCAGCGCGCTCGTTCGCTCGCCCGCAGAATATTCTAGGTATTTCGCCGTAGCGCTCGACTTGCTAGCATGAAGGCAGGGGAATTGATTAACTGTTAACTCGGAAAGATATCAGATTGAACAAACGCCCCACCCGTGTCTTCATATTTACATATTTAAATCTAACCATGCCGCTTACGCCCCTTGTGTACTGGGCCCAGCGTCACGAAGAAATATTCCTGCGAGTGGAGCTCACAGACGCGCAGGTAAGCTAACAGGAGCGTGCAGTGCAGGAGCCTGGTGGTACCAGCCTGCACTTACCTTTATTCACTGGATATTAATAATGCAAACCGCGGGTGCAGGCTGATGTAAACGACACGTCGCTCAGTAAGATGATGTCTATTATGGCACATGCGATTATATTACACGCAAAGGTCGTCTGAATGTTATTTGATATGCGATAGCTCTGTACAAAGTCCATTGTTTTGTTTAATCGATTACATAGTTTGGCAGTGTTGCCCGAAATTTTAAAGGGCGTATTATGGCACGTTTTACGTAGTCATAATATTAGACCCAGCATTTACGACTGAACTAAACGAAATGTCGAAAACAAAATGTATAGTCAGCTAAAGATCTGTCTCTCTCTTCTGGTCATGTAGTAGTTGTAGTAGTAATAATAATAATAATCGCGTGCCTTATAATTATTGGTCTGACAACGTAAATGTCTATTGGCAGACTGAAAATACAATTTTTTTTTTTTTTTTTTTTTAAAGTGACATATGACTGAAATCATCCACATGCATTTTTTTGATTTAGTGCCACCCCGATCATAGGTCACAATAAATATTATGCATTTGCCTTTGAAAGAAGAGAAATGTGGCTTGTGATTGAACGTTGCCTTAGACCAGGTGCGCCCAACCTTTTTGACCCAAGACCTATTGCTTTTCATGTAGCCAACCTAACGAGATCTGCCAGCCATACCTGTGTCAACAGAGCAGGGAATCGTGCGTTTCTCTCTCTCTCTCTCTCTCTCTCTCTCTCTCTCTCTCTCTCTCTCTCTCTCTCTCTCTCTCTCTCTCTCTCTCTCCCTCCCAAAATACCTTCGCGATCTCCGTGCATGTTGGGCACCCCTGCTTTCGACATGTAC
Organism: Thamnaconus septentrionalis; assembly: GCA_009823395.1. Classification (NCBI taxonomy): domain Eukaryota; kingdom Metazoa; phylum Chordata; class Actinopteri; order Tetraodontiformes; family Monacanthidae; genus Thamnaconus; species Thamnaconus septentrionalis. The sequence goes on from CM020513.1 coordinate 18,527,066, forward strand.
AGTACATATGTTTAGTATAGTTCAGGTTTAAGTATTTGATTATAATAAAAGTTGTTATACGATTACAGTTACTAACATCATCTCTGAATCTCTTGTTTCTTTTAAATAGAACATTTCCATTCACGTGCAGGAGAAAGTACTTGAGTTTAGAGGTAAAGGACATTTCATTGTCATTTGACTGTGAGAGCATTAGAATGATTTCATTTGTCCTAACATTCTGTGTGTTACTCTGTGGACAGCTGAAGGCCACGGCGCCAAGGGACAAAATGATTATGCGTTCAGCCTGGAGTTCGTTTTACCAGTGAAACAAGAGGTTTGTGCTGTTGACTGTTTACCAAGTCCCAAATATCTGCTGTTGTTCTTTACCCGAGCTGCCTAGTTGTGGAGACTTGTAGGTGTCTCATGACTGATGTCGTTTTGTCTAGGTAAGCTACAAGTCCACACAGAGGCAGGTGAACATTAGGGTCCGTAAGGACGAGAGAGGCTGGTGGGAAAGACTCACTGCACAGGAGCGCAAACCCGTCTTCCTGTCACCTGACTTCGACCGCTGGTTGGACGAGTCGGATGCCGAGATGGAAATTCGGGAAAAGGTGGGATTTTAGTCGTTTTCAGCATTGCACAAATGTCAAGAGTGCTGCACGAATAATGCAAATATTTGATATTATTTTGGATTTGTTACTGTTGTATTTTTAAAGGAGGAGAAGATGAACAGACTGAGGGCTTCAAAGTATAAAAATGAAGGTGAGCACAAGAAGGAAATATTCTCCTGGCAACTCCTCTTGGCTCCTGATTCGTCTGTTCGTCTGGCTTAATATATTTTTTTTCTTTCAGGGTTTGTCAGCCAGAAAACTGTTTACTTGTTTGTGTACAACCTCGTCCAGTTCCTTGGTTTTTCGTGGATCTTTGTCAACATGACTGTGCGGCTGGTAATCTTTGGCCAAGGTAAGAAAATGTCCTGCTTCCTTTGCTCATTCCCCACAGAAACACAGTTGGGCGGATCATTTTGAACGCTTCTCTCAATACAGATTCTCTCTACGACACTTTTCACTCCATGTCGGATGTGATGTTCTTCTGCCAGACCCTGGCAGTCGTTGAGGTCCTCAATGCTGCCTTTGGTATTGTCCGGACTGGTGTCATTCCCACCCTTATTCAGGTAGAAATGAAAATATTTGAGTTTGTGAAGATCATGGTGTAACCTGACACCTCATGGTGAAAAATGATCTTATTTTGCAGGTTGTGGGAAGGAATTTTATTCTCTTCATTATTTTTGGATGTCTGGAGGAAATGCACCACCAGCCCGTTGTGTTCTTCGTCTTCTATCTGTGGAGCGCCATTGAGAGTGTTAGGTGAATGTGCAATTATATTGTTATTCATAACATACAATAATGTTACTGTGTGTTTTTTTTTTAATGTGTGCTGACTTGCCAGATTGGCTGCTAAAGGAAAGACTGCCAACCAGGCAGAGATGGTATTGCATGAAATATTAAATTTGGAACAGTGCTCATCTGTTAAAAAAAAAAAAAAAGGATGTCTGATCTTTTATGAACTCGAACAGAGGCCAGTCAGTCAGTCAGTCAGTCAGTCAGTCAGTCAGTCTGTCTGTCTGTCTGTCAGTCCATCAGTCTGTTTGTCTGATTGGGCAAAAGAAATTTTGAATACATTTTTGGATGCAAATGCACCTGGTCCTCCCAGCCAAACGAAATTATCATTCTAGAAAACACAAAGCACATCAACATTGAGGTACATAATTCTCGTTTGAAGTGCAGTGCCGCATGCTAAAACAGCCACAGATTGTTTGTGGTGATAATCAGTGGGACAGCAAACCCTTTGTACGCGAACGGCAAGATGCAAAACAATTCAACACCATCAGTTATTTTAAGAGCAGCTGCTGAATCAAAGGGATAGTTTGTAATGGGGAAGGGGAAAGGGGGAAGCTTCCCCTTAAAAGAAAACAAACAAGACGGACACAGAACTCTGCAAAAGGATGAACTATCCCTTTTCAACGGCACCTTCTATGGACTGTTGTAACGGAAAAGGAGGGACGATTGGCTTTCCCTTCCTGCATCTAACATACGGTTCTGCTTCCAGGTATCCCTTTTACATGCTGGGTTCATTCAACATGGAGTGGAAAACTCTGACGTGGCTGCGGTACACAATCTGGATACCGCTGTACCCATTAGGGGCCATATCTGAAGGTGAGCTTGATCACTTAAAGGGCTCCTAAAGTATGAAAAACCTGACTCTTGGCTGATGTTGCGTTAAAAAGCCTTTTTTTTTTCTTTTTCTTTCAAATAAATGAGGATTAAAATGCTCATATATTCCCACCAACCCCATGCAGCTGTTGGTGTGATACAGTCCATTCCCATCTTTGACGAGTCCAGACTCTTCAGTATTCCCCTGCCAAAAGCCATCGGTACCTCCATCAGCTTCTCATACTTCCTTCACATCTATCTCGTCCTCATGTTTCTGGGTAAGTAGCCGAGACAGAATATTACAACATTCATAGAAATGAAAAAAAAAAGTTGTATCTGCACTCGAACACTGTTGCTCATTTCCTTCCTTCAGGACTTTTTATCAACCTTCGTCATCTGTACAAACAGAGGAGGAAGCGCTTTGCTACCAAAAAACGGAAAGCAAACTAATTTCAGCTACATTACTGCGACACCTCTGCTGCCTGCTTGTTTCTTCTGGTGTTCAAAACCACGCACCTGTCACATTCAATTTCTTTTTTTTACATATGTTCCATGATTGCTGTTTTTTTTTTTTTGTCACATTCAACAAATTGTGTTTGACATTTACATCTGCAGTCTTGTTTGCAAACGTTCAATTTAAATATTTGAAGTCAGTCATAGCTTAATAACGTTATTGTGTGATCTTTATTTTACATATGTGAGTGAAAGTTTGGGTGTGAATGAAGGACAAGGGGGGAAAAAAGTAAATTAACCATTGTTTTCATCACTGTATTTGCAATCATGCAACATTCCTGAACCATCCATATAAATCTCAGGGAAAGAAAAAGTCCCAAATTACTGAAAATATGTGAAGTATTTTGTGTCCTTTTCCTCCAAAAACCAACTATGAATTGTTAATTGTGTTCTTCCATTGCTGTGTTATGTTCTCATCTGACTTCCCAATGCAATAAGTTAATCATCTCAATTGTCATTTATTGGAAAAAAAATAAAAATAAACAGAGCGTGAGCATCTTAAACAAACACAGTTTTGTTTTTTGTTTTTTTTGTCTTCCGTGTGTAGGCAGTATAAAACAGAGAATCTAAATCCACACAATGTTCATAAAACTATCTGATGGAGTTGAATTACCATCTCTAGCACACACAGGTGCCACTTCCTTGGTCCATACAGGCTGTGGTCCATGTTTACCCGCTCAACTGGAGAAGTCTGTATGCATTGGAATAATGTTGTGGTCGTAACCTGCGAACTGGGGGTCACCGGTACTGGCCAGCTTGAGCTGCTGTGCTGCGTGGGAGAGTTGGAACGCAGCGTCTGGGTGGGCCGAGTCTGGGAGCAGGGTACATTCTCTCTCCAGCAGGTCAGCTACTCCCTTAAGAAGCTCCCAAAAACCAAAAGCCAGGGCAGCCTTCCTGAGACGGTTCAGCTCCTGTCAGGTCCCAGGAAAAAACAAACAAACAAAAAAAAAAACAGCAGGCGTTACACTGAGAGAATTTTGATAGTTCATCCAGCAGAATGTTTCATCCAAACATACTTTATAAAATGTCTGGGTTTTATCTGGAAGTTTTCTCGCATTCCTTAGGATCTTCTGCACATCAGTCTGTGGAGGGACGGTTGAGAATGTTACTCTAAAAACTGACCCTGCACACTGAAACATTTGCCCATTAATCTTAAAGGCAACTAAGACAAAGTTGAAACGCTTCTAAAGATTGATCTCGCTGTACCTGCAGACCACTGGCCTTGATCCACACCGTGATGTTCTGGGCGTAGCTCCGTTTGACCTGGGGCTGCACCGGAAACGGGCTTTTACTGTCATCCTCTCCAAAGGGGTTTTCAGTGGCCTCTGATTCAAACAAAAAAAAATCCCACAACATTTCATTAAATCGCAAAATGAAGAAACCATCAAACGCATCAAAATTAGAAAAAAATTTACTTCCAGGAAGTTTGTGGTTACAAAATATCTCCAGCCTCAACATAAGGGTTGAGGTGATATTATTAACTTTAATTCCAATGTGCAAACATGTTTGCTGTGACAACAGGCGGAGGGGGGAGTTACCAGATGTTGGACCCAGATGTGACATCTTGCCAAGCCACGGCAGAGGCTGCGGCCCAGGGTCAAACACTGACAACATCAGGTTTGACTTCTTCTTGCTGTCTGCTTGGGAGTACAGCATGCCGAACCACTCGGGCCTGGAGGACAAAGCGGGAGTGATTTTTGCAATACTGTACCGTCAAATACTTTTAATAGTCTCTTACAAAAAATTAAACATGGTTGCCAGGGATTATTTTAGGTGTAAGTCATTGCATAAAGATCTGCACACAAGCCTACTGGGACGTTCCAAATAAACCATTGTTGTTGTCTCACCCCAGTTGGACCACTGCTACCATGCCCTCAACTTTCAAACTGCCATGTAGAAGCACACAGAAGTTTGGACTTTTGCCTGCCATCTGACTGGCAGAAGGCTCCTCCTCCAGTTCATCTGTGGCTCCTGCACCCACTTCGTCAATGTCTGAAAGTAGTTACAAGTAAAACGAGGCGTTAACACCACGTGGCGGGGAGTCATCTACGGGAAGCTACTGCTTGCGTTATTTTCTCAAACTCTGTTACAAAAGGAGTTACAGCATTACTACGACATGATACCTTTACACTACATTTTTGATGGTAGAGTCAATACAGCCCATTATAAACAATCTTTTCACAAGTCATCAATTACCTTACTGATAACTCAAAATCATTAACTGATCCTTTGGCAAGTACAAGAGACATTTTTAACACTGACCTTTGTTCACAGCAATAGGTAGAACCAAATGTCTCGTGATAACAGGGGGACTTGAAATGTCAGAGATTTCAATGAAACCAACAATTTCCAAATCTGAAAGAAGAAAAACAGAGTGACAGGTTATTTAATTACATTGATTAATTGATTGCCCCCCGAGTTAAATTGTGCAAAAGCGTGCCCGGTACCTGTGCTGACTGCTCGAGGTATGGGCTCAACCTCCTCGTCCACCACAACAGGCTCAGGTCGAGGAAAAACCTGAACGTCGGACGATAAGTTCCCACAGTGCAAGACAGCATGAAAGGCAGAGTAAGCATGATCAATCAGCTTCCTAGAGGAAGAGAAAGGCATGCGATGACCAATGGTTCCTCACTTGAGACAATGTAAAAAAAAAAAAAACAAGCGAGTGGCTTTTCCCCAGCTGAGCAGCATCCTACCCAAACATGGCCTGTACACTCTTCATACAAAGTGATCCCTCCACTGTAAAGATTTGTCCTTCACCACCGCTAATACGAAGAAGTTCCTCCAGGTTATCCATTGCGTCGGACATCTGTAACTAAGGCAAAACACAAGTATGAGGTTGCTGCCGATTGATGCTCACCCCTTCCGCTGTCTGTGGGTTTAGATAATGGTTGCGGGTAAAAGAGCAAACCAGTACCTCCTCTGCATTAGCAACACACAGGATGAACAGTTTACAAGGGAAAGGGAACGGTAAGGGAAACTTCTTGTCCTCCCCGCGATGCTTCTGGGTTTGCAGGGAGTGACGTAGGGAACCTTTGCCAATTCCCAGAGAGCCATCCGTAACCAGCACCACCTATAGGACAGGGGGAGGAGGTGCATAAACAGAGTTAAAGATACCATTGATTTATCTGGGAATGTGACAGCAAGCTAGGTTTATTTAATCAATAATATATTTAAAAAGGTGGGATTACACACACAATAACTCAATATACCTGACAAGGACAGGCACTGCCCCATTCCTGCTGTACAACATTACTGACTCCTTGCAGAGCCGCTTCCAGACAAGTCTTGTCATAATCTTCGAGGTTGCTCAAAGCCTCCTGAACAAAAAAAAAAGGGACAAGATAAATAACGCATGAGCCAGAAGAGTGTAATTCAGATCTTCATTTCATTTCAGGTATGAATTTAAAGGATGCACATTACCTGTAGTGTGTTGTAATCTCTGGTGAAGGGCACCAAAAGCTCCCACAGAGAAGAGAATGCCATCAACGACGTAAACTCCAAGCGGTAGTTTGAGGCCATATGTTCAAACAGCATGTTAAGTCCATGGACAGCCAGGTTTTTTCTCTGGAACTCCTCGCTGCCGTCCAGCGACACTGGCCGTGTCATGGACAGGGACACGTCCATCAACACCACGGTGGGCATGGTTGTCTGTTTATGTCGACTTCCCAAAACGAGACAGTCCTTGCGAATTTACCTCGTACGCGCCGCCACTAAAACAAGATTTAAATAAAAACAGTGAAATTACAAGTACAGGTCAGGAGAACAAGAAGTTACCAGTATTAGTCTGCGTCCTTCATCTTTCTTGATTTGACGTTGAGAAAATAGTTTAGCAATGATTAACAGAATCATCTCTGTGGTATGCAATGTAACCACTCACAGCGTGGTTATTATAAAATAAATTATTCTTGCAAATACATCATTAAGGCAAAATGACGCTATTGTGGAGATTCGCAAGCTAATGCTCGCTAGTTACTCGGCAATCTATACTGTCTTCCAGCAACGTAACACTAAATGTTTCTACTGCAATATGAAGTGGTTAAGATTTGCTATGTTTAACAACAAGATTGCTCGTATAATATTAAGTAAATTAATAACTGAAATACGTGAAATTGTACGTACCAAACAACGTTTCGTTTCTCATTATATTGCGAGGTGCGCCGCCTCTTCATCCGGGTGACAACAACCAATGCACGTACAAGTAGTTCCGCTTGCGATTCCGACGTAATATTTGCTAATGCGACACAAAAGCACAAATCCTGCATGAATTTCCCTGACTGTCAGTGGTTTTCTGTTTTTTTTTTTCTTGTAAGCTTTTTTTTTAAGTAATACTTTCATCCACAATATTCTTTCCGAGACTTTGCAGGTCGAAGCGGGAGGGGTGTTTTCCTCCTACTGCTGTAGAATGTCATACACACACCGTTAGGTGGCATCGATGCTCTATGATGCTCTGTGTGCGGCCCGAAGTCAGGAGTAGCTGTCGACTCTAAACTCCAAAATTATTTCGGATTATGCTTTAGTAAATAAGGTAAAATGCTTTCAAATACATTTGTAATGTGTCTTACAACGTTAAAATCGGTATTTCTTTTAAACTGGCCTTGAAGTGCGCAAGTGTTAAACACGACGAACTTTTTTTTGTGTGTGTGCCGAATCAGTTCTTAATCAGCAATGCGGTTTGTTAATTGATTCTTCACATTTATGGATACTAAGTAATTACCAAGCAGGCTCTGATGTTTCTGTGCTGGCCTCTCGCAAGAATCTATTGCGTAACAATGTTTGTGTCATCTCTGTCAATTGAAAGCGATGAATAGAAACAATCGTACAGTCTGCAAGCCTAAGTCATTAGACTTACCAGAATTGCGAACAAACTTATTTACAATGTTATTTGCTTTAAATTGTTTGTAAAACATTTCCTTTTTTTTTCTTTCTTTTTTGGCTTTTTGCTAAAGCAAATTTTCAGCTGTTCATCCGTAACTGAAAGACTTTTTATTGATGAGAATTTTAAGTGGACGAAAAGTGTAAATAGTATATTGATGAGGCCATGACAAATGTACAGTGTCAATGGTATTGCTTATTTTTTTTTCTTTATGAATTGTTCCACAGGGTTTGCGACAAAGCTAAGGAGCACCAATTAGACCCAGCTTTGATGACTGCTTGAACAACATTGTACTTCCCATCTCTTTTTCAAGCGACTTCGACGTTCACAAGGCACCATGATTTATGCAGACAGAGAAACACTGTTTCTCATCACTGGGGTTTTTCTCTGTTCCCTCCTCCAACCAACTTGTGGAGGAGATTTAACAGATGGTGCTAAGAGGGCTACAGCAGGGACTACGGTTCTGAATGAACCTCTCACTGCAACACACAAGGAGAAAATAATGACTCCGGATATGCTGTTCAGGCACAACACTGATTCACCTCCCAAACTGACTGTTGTGCATCACATCAGTGCAGTCCCTGAGACACCCTCACCCGCCCCCCCGGTCCACGATATTTCGTCAGCCTCTCCAGGTGAAGCAGATATCTGGAGTGATTACCCATCGGATTTATTTTCTATCGATGACCTCAGACGAGGTTGGGTCATCCTCCACATATTTGGGACGGTTTACATGTTCATTTCTCTCGCCATAGTGTGCAAAGAGTTCTTTGTTCCCTCTCTCTGGGTGATTCAGGACAAGTTGGCCATCTCGGACGACGTGACAGGAGCCACATTCATGGCTGTTGGAAGAACCGTCCCTAGACATTTGTCTCTGCTCATAGGAGCCTTCCTCGGCCCCAGCAACGTGGGCTTTGGCTCAATAGTTGGCGCGGCTGTTTACAAGATCTTGTTTGTGATTGGTATCAGCGCTCTGTTTTCACGCAAAGTTCTTCATCTCACCAAGTGGCCCTTCGTTAGAGATGTGTCCTTCTACTCGCTCAGCCTCGTATTGCTCATCATCTTCTTTTTGGATAATATCATAACGTGGTGGGAGAGCATGATGCTCGTGACTGTGTATATACTCTATGTGATTTTCCTCAAGTTTAATGTGCAAGTGGAGCAGGCGCTCAAGACCCGGCTGCACACGCACAAGAACAGCGTTCAAGTTGTTGAGCCTGAGACGGTAAAAAAAACCATGTCCTGTTTGTGTTTTCTTTTCACTGTTCTATATAGTTCACAGCTGATTGAGAATTGGGCTTACATTGTCTCATACATACGAGTAACACAGGCCCATTATTATTTATGACTGTCATGGTGACAAAACATCACCTTAAGATCACCTGAGAGAAGAAGGGCCTCTCTGCTTTGGTTTTCAGAAAGCAGGGAGCCCAGTCGATAGAATAAAAGCAAATTCACGCTGTGTCTTTCTTTTGCTGTCATTGATCCACTTTGTTTTTTCCTCCTCAGTAAATGGGTCGATGTGTTTTCCCCAGACGGTGATGTCAGCCGCATCAGGGGTTGCCGAAGATCCTGAGAGAGCTGAGGATATGGTGAAAAGAGGAGAAGAGGAAGGCAAAGGTAAGCCTCTGTCGCTAAAGTGGCCCGAGACGCTACCTAAGCAGGCCGTCTTCCTCTTGCTGTTGCCCATCACCTTCCCTCTGTGGCTCACTCTTCCGGATGTCCGTAACCTGGTAAGGAACTCAGTTTTCATTTGTAGGACGGGCGGTGGCATCTTGCATAAACCAACACCACTTATTTTCTTTTGTCTTATAGAAATCTGAGAGATTAGTTGCGGTCACTTTCCTGGGATCTATTGTATGGATTCACATCTTCTCCTATTTCATGCTGTGGTGGGCGCATCGGGTCAGTTACTGTGTTTTCATATGTTGCTCCAGAACAAGGAGAATTTTCCACTCTGTTTAAACTTATTAGAACACAAATCTGATTCTGACAGGCAAGTCTAACTGAAACTCATGTTGCTGACGGTGTCGCAAAGCTACGACGCAAAGCTCAAACAGCATGCATGAGAAGGCAGAGGACAGCCCTGCATGCCTTGCTCTCCTTTGCAATATTACATTATTAGAAGAAAACAGGGGCATTTGCCAATTGAATTTGAACAATTCCATTTTTTCTGAGGAATGCAAAACTGGGGAGCAGACACAAAATTGTTTCCTGTGTCTGTATTCAACAGCTCATGTCTCTTTGCTGCATCTAGGCGGGAGAAACTTTTAGCATCCCGGAGACGATCATAGGTCTTACCGTTCTGGCCGTGGGGACGTCCATCCCTGACCTGATCGCCAGTGGCATCGTGGCACGGCGAGGCCGGGCGGACATGCTTGTCTCCAGCTCTGTGGGCTGTAACATATTTGACATCACTGTGGGGTAAGATCCTGCAGACGGATGTGTCGCAAGTCAAAAGGAAACCATGAAGTGCGTGGCAGTGATGGGTATTTTGTGTCTTCCTCTCTCGTATTTTTCCACATGAAAGGCTTCCATTGCCATGGCTCCTGTACTCTTTCAGTCACAGTTTGACTCCAGCATCCGTCAGCAGCACTGGACTCGTCTGTGCCTCTGTGCTCCTCTTTCTTGTGCTTGTCTTTTTCATCACCTCCGTTGCTTCCTGTAAGTGGCAGATCAGTAGGACGCTCGGCTCTGCAATGGTCTTTCTTAACCTTGTCTTTGTGGCAGTCAGTCTGATGATGCAGTTTGACATCATTGTCTGCCCTGTTAGCTTTGGCTAAAGGGTTTCATTTGAGTGGATGTTTAGGTGCATACATATGAAAACCGTTATACTCTTTATGCAAACATATATATTGTTTTTAACAACAAAATTCAAATATGTTTCATATTATGATTACTTTATTTGGTACACTTACAAGGGCTATAGCTATGACAAAGGTATGTTGGATACTTGTTTTATGTAATTTGTTAGATTATTCATATCTATAGTATTTTTACTTTATGTGTATATGTATATACACACAGAATATACATACTTATACATACATATTTGAATATATGTATGTCTATGTACACACACACATTGTCAGAAACCAACTAAGATGATTGTTCTATGATAGTTTCGCATGAAATTGGATAAAAGAATGCAAATCTCAACCTGTCAAAAAATTACAAAAAATAAATCATACATTGTGACTGAAGTCCACCTTGTGAAATGTATTTGTCTTTTAAAGTCAGTCAGAGAGAAGGTCAAGAAAATGGACCGTGGACCCAAGGTACAACACTTGCGTGTGTGTCGTGTGTGTGTGTGTGTGTCTAAACTAAACCAAAAACCAACAAACACTAAAACCAAAAACTTGCGTTGCGTTGCGAATTTCCGAGCATTTCAAATTTCCGACATTTGGAATTTCCTTCAACATGAACAGGTAAGTGGAGCTAGCAAGCTAGCTAGCTCCCCCTTCCTTCTTTTCAAATTCTGATTGAATTGAATTTAAAAGAGCAAGAAGAATGATTTTGCTCAAACTACGTGTAAAACATTTATCGTGTTCCATTGTGTCACCTCCACAGTCTTCAGTTAGCTTGGCTGGTTGGCTCAGTGGCTTAGTGGCTCAGACTGCTGCACTCTTGTGTGGGAGACCAGGGTTTGAATCCTGGTCTCCACCAGGTGAAATTTATCAGTCTTTTAAAGTCAAGGTCAGAGAGAAGATAAAGAAAATCAAGTATCACCTCATCAAGATAGCTCAGGCTGCTGGAATCCTGACTGGTGTGCACCAGATTGTGGGTTCAAGTCCCCTCCATCATGTTGTGTTTTTTTTTCTTTCTTATTTTAACTCCCCGCACAGCGTTCTATGATAGTTGATCATGAAATTGGATAATAGCACATAAAATGTAATTGTATTGGTTTTATTAAGTCAGGAAGGTTCACATAATGGCAACAAAATTATACTATTAATGGGTTCTCACAAAAATTCAACACTAGAATGTTCAGTTTAAATCATGATATGAATACAAAGTATTATTCCCAATCCCACTTTGTGGTCAATTTTAAAGTTTTGCAACATCATTGCATCAGAATAAATCACATCTTTTATTCTGCAATATTTAAATATCACCACTGCACTCTCATGACAAAGTGAGAGTGCGACAATGTACATAATCCTCTTAGTACACTTCAGGTATTAGGTATTATGCTGATCCATTGTGAAGTCTCGTCCTGTGTCCTACATAACCCTTTGGCCCCTGGCAACACTTTGGACTTCGCCTGGTTTGTATACTCGTAGCTGCGCTATTTGTTAAATTTTGCACTCTCAGCTGTTCTGGCCTTTCTTATTGTGGTGAGCTCTGGCTTGTTCTTCATGTTTTTTTCATTTCCCCTATGTGCACTTGTGTTGCCTTGGCTTGCTTTTGAGTTGTTTCCCCGTGTCTGCTATATTCTTCAGGCAGTGACATCGGTCATAATAACCTCTTTGTTTCTTTAGCAGTGGTGTTATGTGGAGAAGTCAATGTCAAAGATATTACACTTTTGCATCACCTGGCAATCTGAATGTTTTTAACTCTCTACCGATGAAATTTTCATTTACAGGATGCACGGTCTGAAGTGCCAGGGATATGACATAATTCACACTCCAAAAGGAATAAATTCTGTCACTTCACAATGATCTGCGTGGGAGGGAGCCGGTCTTGTCTTCTTCTGAAGCCCAGGTCAGGAGTTTAATTCCTCTCAGCCGGTAGACGCACGCTGCCTTGAAGGAAAATGTACTGCACAAGAAAGAAGCGACTGCAGCTGAGCCGGGTGCTGTTCCTCCTGTCTGGGCTTTTTCTCTGTACCCTCTACCACCTGACCATCAGTGCCAGACTCTACGAGCCTTCTCTGTCAATGGCTCAGATGGGAGAGGACTTTGGGGAAGGCTCAGCAGGGGAGGACGTGGAGGCCACAGTGGAGAGCCGAGCTGCAGGTGAACCTCACACAGCGACACCTGAGGCAGAGCCCACTGATCAAACCACGACGCAGATGAACGTGCCACACTACACGGACCACACCACGTCACGATATAAGACGTCCACCTCGACTGAACCTCCGCCGTCGACGACAACTAACCGGACTATGGTGCACTGCATCTATGTGGTCCCCGAGCCTCCACCGAAGGAACCCACACCGGCTCCTGCTCCTCCTCCGGACACCATCACTCCAACGTCTCCTGGTGAAGCTCCGCACATCAAAGGAGAATATCCCAAAGATATATTTTCCGTCGAGGACCGCAAGCGAGGCTGGGTCTTCCTCCACATATTTGGGATGATGTACATGTTTATATCTCTCGCCATAGTGTGCGACGAGTTCTTTGTCCCCGCGCTTGGAGTGATAACAGACAAGCTGGCCATCTCTGACGACGTGGCCGGAGCAACGTTCATGGCAGCGGGAGGTTCCGCTCCGGAGCTTTTCACCTCCTTAATAGGAGTCTTCATCGCCCACAGCAACGTGGGCATTGGGACCATCGTTGGCTCTGCGGTTTTCAACATCCTGTTTGTAATTGGGATGTGCGCGCTCTTCTCACGGGAGGTTCTCCATCTCACCTGGTGGCCCCTTTTCAGAGATGTGTCTTTTTACATATTCGACCTCATCATGCTCATCATCTTCTTCTTGGACAACGTCATCATGTGGTGGGAGAGCATGATGCTCGTGACCAGTTACACTCTTTATGTGATTTTCATGAAGTTCAATGTGCAAATAGAGCGGGCTTTCAAGTCCCAATTCTACAAGCACAAGAACATCGTGAGAGTCATTGAAGTGGAAGATACTGAGAAGGTAAGAAATCCTGCTCTGATTATCCCGTCTTATTTAAGATCCATTCAGAATACCCCCCCCCCATTTTTACACAATTATAAAAACTATACTATACTATACTATATTGTACTATGGATAAAAGACATATAAATCTATACATTTCAAAAAACATTAATGGATGTTGAAAGTGTGGAGCTTTTAAGAGACACTCAAAACCTCTCTTTTTTTTTTTTACAACAAATATTCTTTTCTTCATACACACACACACACACACACACACACACACACACACACAAAGCCATAACTTAGGAATGGATCATGTGTAAAGTCTTTTTTTAATCTGTCAACAAAAGTTCTGTTATATGATTACATAAACCAGATTTATGACTTCAGATTGTCATTTTAACTTGACTATAATTTTGACTGAACTCTACGTTAACAAGCAAGTGAGTTTAATTAGTGGAACCACAAGGTAAATCATTCGCGGCTCAGTAAAGCTGTATATTCTGCCAGGGGAGTGAAATGCAACTGACTGAGGCCCTGAGGAGGCAAAGCTGATCAGCCACAGTGGAACTAATCCTCTGGAGAGCTGTATCTCTATACAGGATCAACTCACGCTACCTTGACGACGTACATGCAACAAAAGTGTTTCGTTAGTGGCTTATTCTGCTGAAGCTGGTGTTAAAATGACAACAGTTAATGAAATATAACGAGCACGTAGCTTCATCTTTTACACTGACATGAAACAAAACAAAATCTTCAAGGAGACAGGGTTGGATAGGGAAATGTTGGCTATATACACTGGAGTATACAGAATGTACATAACAGTTCATCTCTTGAAAGGATAAAATAACGTTGATCTGTCGCTACAAATGAATGACCATTAATGAACAATGTTGCTCACAGGCTAACACTGAAGACATTGCCCCTCCCGCTTCAGAGGATAAGAATCGGTTAAAGGTAAAAAAATGTTGCAGTCAACCAATCAATGAACTGCAAAACCAAATACAAAAATAAATTCAACTTCCTTGATGTGCAGATGCTCAGTAAATACTCATCTACATTTTGTTTCTTACGCATGTTTTCAGGTGTCACTTTTGGATTTATATTTTTTAATTGCTAGTGTCTGTCTTGACCTCAACTGTCTTTCTCCACAGCTAAAGCCGTCCCTTCAGCGAGGGGGCAGCTCAGCCTCTCTGCACAACAGCACCATGAGGAACACCATCTTCCAGCTTATGATCCACACCTTAGACCCACTTGGAGATGGTCAGTACACTAGGAATGTAATGATGTCCTTAAAATGTCCTAGGTGAAGTGTGATCGTGGCAGGCCCTTTGTGACATCCCAGGGGTCTGGTTGCCATTAGCGCTTTTTTTTTTTTTTGTGCACACTGGAGTAAGCAAAAGAAGTAAAAGATGGGCTTTGTCATTTCTGGGGAGTTCATTTACAGCCTAGCCTAGCATTACTACTTGAAAACACTGATAAAAAGAAATTTGCATAATATACATTGAATATTTTGACCTGTAAAACAATCTTTTCTGCTTCTTTGAAGTTGTTAACTCATGACTGGGTTTTCAAGGCTCTTAGTCACAGTAAACACAGTAGTCCTGCATTCACCAACTCTCCTTTTTAAATTTCTATCTCAATGAATCATCTTTATAAGGCTTAGCTGCTTTTAAAAGGACAAAAGAGTAGATTTGGTCAAGCTGATGCATTACAATTTTCAAAATGATTGCTAGCTCACGCTGTTCACTTCAGGGCTGCCAGTGCCATGTTACAATCACCAAAGAACAATTACATAATATTTTCATTTCCATTTGTCAGATGATTTTTAAGGAGTATTACAGACAGTGGATAGTATGGATAGCACAGTGGATGGTGAATAGAGGGCAAACAAGACATTGTTTATCATGAGTTGAATGTTGGTTTGCTGCTTGTCTGATTGCTTGCAGAGAAATTTAAGGAGAAGGCAGAGTCTCTGAACAGTGTGGCTCAAGGGACAGCAGAGAGCAAAACTCAAGACAAAGGTGAAGGCGTCACTGCGGAATGATTCTATTTATTATTGATCAAGTCAAACAACACACTGCTGCTTTGCACACATTTGCAACATTAAATGTTTGTAATTAGGGGCGAAGCTATAAACTCTGGGCGATATCACTGAAAATCAGTTTAGCCACCAGTTTGATGTGGTGTTCAGCTCCTACATTGACATTATATTTGTTAACTAAATGAGTAAAATGTGGTGTGATGGTATTTGATGTACGGATGCTTTCTAAGTGCTCATAGAATTAATCATGAATCAGTCAAAACACATGATGAGAGTCATTCTATTCAGTCTAGAGTGACTTCGTGCATCACTTCCACCACTCAGATTCACTGCGTTTCTCTATCGACCAGACATGAAGTATTACGTAATAAAGAGTCAGGTCAGTTTGATATGAATAGCAGAGTGAGTCAGAGGCTCGAGGGACACGGCGTGTTTTTGTATCCTTTTCGCAGAGGGGAAAAAAACTGAGGAGACAA
This sequence comes from Thamnaconus septentrionalis, assembly GCA_009823395.1. Classification (NCBI taxonomy): domain Eukaryota; kingdom Metazoa; phylum Chordata; class Actinopteri; order Tetraodontiformes; family Monacanthidae; genus Thamnaconus; species Thamnaconus septentrionalis. The sequence goes on from CM020513.1 coordinate 18,542,955, forward strand.
TAAAGGAAGTGGAAGAGAAGGAGAAGAAGGAGCCGCCACAAGACAAGAAGGTATTCTCCAACCATGTCTTCATGCTGAGCTTCTAAAATGCCGGAAATGAATCATTCAACTGCAGGAATCAAGTGCATGAAACAAATGGTCTTGCAAAAATGATCTCATGGGGAGTCTCCATTCTATCTACTGTCACCACGATGCTTCCACAATGCTTTAGGAGGATGCAGGTGAGGAGGGATCAGAGGACTCTGATGACGATGATGAAGATGACAGTGAGGACGACAGTGACGAGTCCAGCGATGAGGAGGACGAGGATGAGCAAGAGGAGAAAGAGGAGGAGCCCCTGTCTTTAGAGTGGCCCGACACCAGGCGGAAACAAGCCACCTACCTCTTCCTGCTGCCCATCATCGTCCCACTGTGGCTCACAGTGCCAGATGTTCGAAACCAGGTGAAGACAAAGGTTCTTCTGCCACCAGCATCCTGACTGTGGCGGATCCGTGTTTCACAACTCTTCGTCTTTGTTACAGAAATCCAGGAGGTTCTTCGTGGTCACCTTCCTTGGCTCTATTCTGTGGATTGGTGTCTTCTCCTACCTCATGGTGTGGTGGGCGCATCAGGTCAGCCATTGTTATTAAGAGCAAAACTATGCTGTATCTCAACCTTGACATGACAATTTTGAAATTTTTATTCAAATTGTGGACTTATAACCTGGATGGGATTCAGAACTTTGAAAAACATGCCTTACTCTCTATAAAAACTTCACACACTGACACTGACAGTCGCTCTTGACTCACCAAAAGACGCTAACTAGCTAGCTGGCTAACTAATGCGCAAGGGAGATGGGGAATAACTAAACAAATGACAAGAGAGGTGAAGCAACCAAAGTCATCATAAATCAGACCGGTCACATGTTGAATACAGGAGGAGCCGTTCTCCCTGTTGAATCCATGAATCATGAAAAAAATATTTCGAAACATATAATTTTAAGATAGAAAAATTACAGTGTTACTCAAAAATGGGTCACCTCTTTGCTCTTGTGCGCAAAGTTGGAAAGCACCACAGTGATGTGGTGACCAATTCAATTGTTAGCTGTAGTTCCTTCCTCTCTGATCTCTGTTTTTCCCCCCTCTTCTTAGGTGGGTGAAACCATCGGCATCTCGGAGGAGATCATGGGCCTGACTATTTTGGCTGCGGGGACGTCCATTCCCGACCTCATCACCAGCGTGATTGTGGCACGTAAAGGCATGGGTGACATGGCCGTGTCCAGCTCTGTGGGAAGCAACATCTTTGACATCACAGTAGGGTGAGATACTGCGAATCAGCAGTTTCATCCTTTCCAAGTCACCCAGGTCACGTTAAACCTCCAAAGTGCTGAGACAGCAGGGCCACTGCAATGGCAGCAACTGCTCAAAGAAGTTTCACCTCTTGTCCAAAAGGCTTCTTCAGTTGTAATTTATGTGTTGGGATGACGGAGCATTTGAAACCTTGAGGGTTCTTGAGCAGATCCTTGAGTTTATCTTGATTCGAGCTGTAAATATGAGTTGTTGTTATGTTCTGTGGGTCGTTATGAAGCAATTGTGGCTGTTCAATGTGCAGCTCTGTTTCAAGAGTTCAGGGGTAAATCTGTGATAGGAAAAATTTGCGGTGATTTGGGTACTGTGGAAGGTGCAGGGGGTTGAAAAATTGTGCTGCAGACATCCTCCTTTGTTCAGGGACGGCCTTTCCAGGACGACAATATTGGCTCCTGTTACTCCTCTCAAAAGCATAAACACATGCCTCAAATGAATTCCCATTATGGATATGGACAGAGGTGGCAAAAGTACTCTGTTATTCATATTGTGTACTTAAGTCAAAGTATGGATACTTGTGTAAAAAAAAAAAACTCCAGTAAAAGTAAATGTACTAATTCAATAATACTCCTTTGCTCAAGTAAAACTCAGAAAGTACAGATTTTGAAATGTATTTAAGTAAAATAATTTAAAAAAAATTAAACAAAACATTTTTGATTATTTTACAAAAATAAAAGATTTGTGAAAGAATAATCTGGACGGAACTGACCAGAGACCTTGCATGAAATGTTTTCTCGAAACTTCTGGACGTCAGTCCAGTTGCCTTCTATCTCAGCATCGTTAACGTTCAATTCTCCTGTGTTTTCTCTGAAAGGCTTCCAGTGCCATGGCTCCTGTACTCGTTCCTGCACGGTTTGGCTCCGGTCGCCGTCAGCAGCAACGGCCTCTTCTGCGCCATCGTGCTGCTCTTCATCATGCTCCTCTTTGTCATCATCTCCATTGCATCCTGCAAGTGGAAGATGAACAAGGTGCTGGGCTCCACCATGTTCCTGCTCTACTTTATCTTCCTGGTCCTCAGCGTGATGCTGGAGGATCGCATCATTACTTGCCCCGTTTCCATCTGAGTCACAGAAGCTCTCGCCACCGCAGACGTCGTGTGAAACTGGAAGCAGGACAGTTAATTCACACCAACCCTACCTGTCATGAGCGTTGCTCTGAATATCTGTAGAAACTGTACGAAAAGCTATTGTAGTCACTCTGATTTGCTGCCATTTGTTTTGATGGCACAAACAATATTTTCAAGATTTTTTTTTTCCACATTTCTGGTCAAAATGGCAGCTTTTTACTCATTTTTATATCCAAAATGGGATGCAAAAGTTTATACTAGAGGCTATGAGAGCACATGGTTGACACTAACAACGAGTTCATAGTGATCTAGAGTAAGTACATGATAGAAATCTTCCATTTGTAACTTTTTGTACAGAATGTAATACACACCAGCATCAATGACCATTTGTAATGTCCATCACGGAAAACTTTCAGGTTCTTTCAACAGAACAAGGACAAGAGCAATTACATATTATTCAGCAAATCTGCACATTGTGATGTCACAATAGGCACTCATAACAAGGTTGTACATTTAGCTATATTCCTCTTTCGTTGTTTGTGTCTCATGTCAGACATGTGGGATGACGTGAACGAAGCTTCAGTTTTTAGCAAGAAATGAAAAGCAAGTGTTCTGCTGTGAAGAGAGGGCTAACTGTGACCTTTGCAAGAGAAATGTGGATTATGTCAGAAAATTGATTGTCAACGCTACCACTGGAGTAAAGAAAAGAAAATTGATACAAATTTTTGGAACCTTTTAATAGAAAAACGAAAGCATAGCATCAACAACTTAAAATCCATAGAATAAACAGGTTTATTTAGCATTGAAAGGAAACATCAGCTGAGGGCTTTTCCTCCTTTTTATATAAAATCATACAAATTAGTATCTGTGTTACAAATGTTAAATAATAATTCATAAACATTGGTTAAACCCACAAATTGTGTAAACAACATGTAGACATCAAATGATGTTTTGGTCATTTGTGATTTTTTTTTTCTGAATGCAATTAAAATATTACTGTACGTGCTGTAAGACTGTATGCCAGCCCTGTTCAGTCCAGCATTATATCATCATTATTAGGTTATTATGGTGAAGTTGAACTGCATTGTATTTAGGCAGAGTTATGTTTTTGGTCAGAGGTGAAAATCAATATTAATGCAGAAACGTTATATTCATTTGAATTTCAATAAAAACAAATCAAGCGTTGTTACAACCATACAAATTTGAAACAATATGCTCCATACAAACAAGCTCATCCATCCGTTTAAAGTGTCTTTAAATGTCCCTTTCGGCTCAGTATGTTACAATAAACAGTGCATTGTGGTCCACAAGTCTAACACTGACATCTATACTTGTAGAAGAAAAAGGAAAAATAGAAAATATTTTTCAAATATTCAGTACATTTCCATAAATCCATCACAATGTGTGTAAGTTAATGTCCTAAAAACACGTGGCTTTAACCATTGGATTTTTTTTTTTATGATTTCTTTGATTGTTTTTTTTTTTTTTTTGAAGGAAATCCTTCCTAAATGGTCCCATATAACACATTTAATTTTTTTTGTAATCTTTCATTTGACTTAAAATATTGCTTGAAAACTGTGAATAATTCAAAGAGTTCCCTTTTGGATCATTTTGGTATATTGTGCACAAAACAAACACAAAAAGGTACAAGATCATTGTGCATATACACACTGATTGAGTATTAGTTCTTTCATAAATAATGTAATTTAATGAGTTGATGGGGTTTAGTGTATTGATTCCTATAATGGTGTACAGGGTGCAGATAGTGATGAGTGTCTTTGAGTGTTGCATTTGTGACCAGAGTGTCCTCAGAGCAAATAGGCAGTCCAGTAGCTCCTGCAGCTGTCTCATAAAAAGTCAGTCAAGCGTTGGGCTGCTGGCTCGCAGCAGCACGTAAATGAGAGAGAATGGTAAGACGAGCTCGTCCTGACAAAGTGCTTTGTAAAGAAAAATAAAATACAAAGAACAAAAACAAAACATGAATACTCAAATGCAAGTAGCAACTACTGACACTCTACACAGACACACAACGGTCTCAACAAAGGTCACCGGGACCACAACCATTTCCACAATGTGATGATTCACTTGCTCACATAATTACTCAAATCTTCAGCAGAAAACAAAGTCATAAAATAGAGACTGACTGTGCAAACATCTTACTAAAAATACAACAGACATTTTAAACTATTTACAAAGACGAGGCCCGTGTCTCAGCGTCTCTCAGCTCTTACGCTGTACAACAAACTCATGACAGGCGATTTACATTTCTACACAATGATCCTGCTGTGATGAAGAACGTGGTGTCAGTCCTGAGTCTTGGGGGGCAGTCAAAAACAGCAGCAGTGACTGTAGCTGGCAAAAAATAAAATAAATCTCTCACACACACACACACACACACACACACACACACACACACACATACCAGAGGACAGTGGGACACAGTGGGTAGTTCAAAGACTTGGCTCCCCAAAAGTCTTCCTGCACTCCATCACTCCAGCTCCAGGGGGCCGGTCACAGTTGTGTGTTAGTTTCACCTGGCTTGGTGTGAGGCGGTCGTAGGCCAGCTTGTACTCGCGGTCAAAAGCATCTGCAAGGAGGTAATGGTCGGTTACCGAAAAAGAAAAAGTGTCTGAAACAACACAGTTATCAATGTTAAAGCACTCTTTTTCAGCCTTGAGCAGCGCATCAGTTTCATCGAGTGTTGATTTAGATTGCAGCAGCGTGCAACAGAAAGGCACAGAGGAACCTAAGAGTCGTATTTGTATGTGTTGTGCTGAATGATGATTTCAATTTAACTGGTCAGCAGACTGGAATTTCCAGTGCAGCAACAAGTCAAGTCTTGTTTACGATGTCTGTGCCCCACATAAACAGGGGCCTCGCAGAATTGATTATCATTTTTCCAAGTGGAACATACAGTAGTTTCATATTGAGGGAATGTTGTGATGATCAGTCAAGTCAAAATGCCTTCTCCAATATTCAGCGCATGAGCGTTAACACTGTTGTGCTTGTGGGCTGCTCGCTAAAAATAAGCCATTATATAAGACGTTATGATTTGCTGGCTCGTCAATAATAAAACTGAATTTCTTATTGTGATACTTTTGATTGGCAAAGCAACCCGTGGACTGGCTGCATGACTTAAAATGTGAAACATTTTTCAACTCACTGATATTAATGTTATTCCTGCCCAAGGCCACCAGAGCGAGGAACAGTAAATCTCGGTACAGGCTCCTTTATGACACAGGGAAAGAAAACCGTTAAACTGGTAAATGTTTCAATTTTTCACACACGGCTTGTCCTGAAAATCTCCTGTTAACTGACCTTTGCCTTTTAAAACCCAGCTCTGGCCCCAGAAGCTGGATGATCTGGCTCATGGGCTGGTAGACGTCGCTTTTCTTGATGCTGCGCACAAAACCTTGCAGCAGCTCCACGGTGAAGAGCTGCCCTTCTTCACAAAGGCCCGAACGCACGAGGGAGTTTGCGCCTGCGAGAGCGGAGCGGGAGATAAAGAAGTTCCCCTGATCAAAAGCTCCTTCCATCAACCCTCAGTCAAACTCACCTCTGAGAGTAGCGCACCGGCTGGCTGGTGCAGCATGACTAATAAAACGTCTCCGACTGAATTATGCATGATTCGGACTCGCTTCATATGCATTGTGCAATTTACATGTAAATAGGAGACCTTGACAGAACTCATCTTAAACCTGCTGCACCTCCTGAAGCACAGCGTTTGAAAATGCTTTGACCCGACGCCTTTTACAACTTACAGTGTGCGTTCCACAGGACGTAGCAGGGTTGGACCTTGTCTTGATGCAGCTTCAGGTTGTCCCACATGATCCTCACCAGCACCTGTTTACTGTCCTCTGAGGAAATGCTCTGAGGAGTCTGCAAATGTAAAAAAAAAAAAAAAAAAGAAGGAAAACTACTTACAAAGTGGACTCATGAAATCTTTTAGTGTTTACCAGTGGTGGACCATCAGGGCCAGCAGGTCCTTTTCTGCTGGACGAAACACTCAGAAAAGTCGCTTTTTTCTGTAAATATCATCAAGTTATTCTCCATAGTCTGTTTTCTTCATGCCATATTATCCACTCGGTTGCACTGCGTCCATTGTTGTATATTACAGTAGAGTTCTTAACCAATCACATTTCAGCTAGCTTGAGTTGTCAGGTTCTATGAAATCTGCCTGAGGCCTTCAGAATCAACATCGCAGGCTCCTGTCTGCTGTAGGTCAACGGATCCCCGTCAGTTGCGATAGCCAATCAGATGTCAAGTCTGCAATGCCAAAGCCAGCCAGCTGGCCGTATCCTTAGTGCTTAACTGTGATTGGATAAGCACTCGTGAGAGCCTGAAAGACTTAACCATCCCCGATGATCCGATGGCTGAAGGAGGAGAAGGTAAACTGCAGAATCATCTGCAACAATGTGGCGCATGACTGTGCAATTATTTGTTCTTGTATAGTTTCAAAAGCAAATGTAAACAACCTGTTCACTTTCATTTTGAATGAATAGTTTGTTTTGTCATCGTCCCGTTGGTCTTATATGAAAAGGGAGCAATGCAGTTTATTGAACAAACTTGTTTCAGCTCACATTGCAAACTTTTGCTGGATTTGAATTGAAAATTTGCTTGTTTTGACATTTTCAGTGGTATTATGAGGTGTATTAATTTAGGTGGGACTAAGTACGGCATCAATGAAGGTCTAGACGTGAAATGCCTGCCCCCCCACTGGTGTTCACTTCCCCTCCGGCTGTTACATCAGTAATTGTTGCTACCTTTGGCACGTCTCTCCTTTCTCACACTGCTACTGGGAGTCTCTGAAGCCAGTGTTGTGAATGAATACTTTGACACAGAAGGTACCATTACTGGCTGTTCTGAGTCATCAGATGATGAATAATAATAGCAGCCTGACCTCCTGATGGGTTTTGAACAAACAGAAGAGATGCGGCGCTGCTCCAGTGCCAACAGCATCCCTGCTGTGACCCACACGCTCGCGCGAATTCAGAGCAAACAAACAATTTCCTTCAAGTCCGTCAAATTATTTCCTCCTCCAATCAGACGAGACGCCGGCACTCACCTGGTCGCCGCTGCTGCAGTGCTGCGAGGCCAGAATGAGGGCTGGCAGGTTGCTTGGCAAATCCAGCCTTTTGAAGTACCACACCAGGTTCCAGAAGACGATGGGGTGCTGGTCCACGACGCTGGGCGACGACATGGCCTGGTCGCCCTCGTTCACCAGCAGGCTCTCCAGCTCCTTCCACAGGACCAGAGGGCTCAGGTAGGGCACCGTCGCGGCAGCCGAGGCCGACGCGCCGCTCCCCTGGTTGCTCTGTGGAGCTCCGGACGCTGCGGCCTCGGGGCCGAGTGACGCCGACGTCTCCTCGTCTGTCATGGTGTTGCTTTCTCCAGTGGAGCTGAAGGGCGAAACACAGAGCGGATCTGATTAAAGACGCATTGGGGATAAAGTTGCACCAGCAGACCATATATTGAAACAGCAGGAATTCCACCAAAGCTCCCTGGTCTCCTCTGATCATTTCTCCTCACTCCTTATCAGCTAAATTTGTCTTATTTCATACAGTTTTCTTTCACATTGTAATCCTTTTATTTGGAATATTTTGATGGCCTAACATGAAAAGCTGCATGGTGAGAGAGTAGTTGTCCAATTTACAGGTGAGGCTGGATTAAGGACTAAGGAAGACCACTGGTTGAGAAGCTCTTTACCTGCTCGGCGGCCTCAGATTTTTGATTTCCACCGTGAGGAACGGCAGGAAGGCCGTGCCGCAGAACGGACAAGTGCTGTTGAGGTTGGAGTCGTTTGCCGTCCAGCCGGCCATGATCTCCTCGTCGTAAACCAGGCAGTCGCACGTCTTACACAGTGAACAGCTGGTCATCAGCACCTGCAAACCAGAGACGTTTTAGTACAGTTATGATAGTTTGCACTGAACGACTAAAAGCAGATGAAGAATTGTATTTTTTTGCATTTGCATTTGCATTTGTTCTATTTTGCTGATGTTGTTTTGTTTGTGTTTAGGGGTCATTCCTGATTCTCCATTCTATTTTATTGTATTCTAACATGTTCCATAAGATTTCCAAACTGAAACTGAACTGAATAATGACAAAATATAGTGAAGATGTGGGGCGCTATTAAGGATGAAGTGTAGGGGGAGCAGGAACAGGTGAGTGGGGGAGACAGGGAGAGTGACTCACCTCCATGGAGTAGGTGGGTGAGGGTTGGAAGCGGCAGGCGTCGGGGGAGGAGTCTGGAGTGTGAGGTGTTCTGGAGGGAAGTGCCAGTCCACCTGGACCCGGGAGGCAATCGATTAGACAGACGGAAATTGAAGGCGACATCTTGACAGGTGTTGGGAGAGAGCACGTGAGCGTCCGTGCACGTGTGCACGTTCACGTGGCCCGTGGCTGAACGCAAAGGGAGCCTACGCGCTGAGTCGGCCCCCGTGCGCCTGCTGGCCTAGTTTCACGCGGAAAAACAACGCCGACCTCCTCCATTACCGAGCTCGACGCTAACCCTAGATTTAGACGTCAGCATCTTTTTCCCGTCGAATCTCTTTCAGAACCACAGAACACAAAAGCGCAACAAGCTTTTTTGCGAAGCCATTTATTCCGCAAAGTCATTTGAGGGATGGAATTTCACGCTTTTATGTCTCACAGCTGTGTCAGCGAAGGCTTTTGTTCCATTTTCTGATCCACATAATCATTCTCGAGTGTCGCGGAAGTAGAGAATTCCACAATGTTGAAAATATGTTGAAGCCAAAGTACACAGACAACATGTCTTCACACTGCTCGTGTGTGTATCCGGAAGACACAGTAGTCAAATTTGACTAAGACGAGTGGGTAATTTTACACAAGAGACTCCCATAAGGTTAAACTCCAAAAACAGTTGGATTACAAAAAGCCACCACAGCCTCCAGTGGCGGAGACAGAAATTTTTCAGGCGGGGGCGGTGGGACCACAGGGTGAAATCATGACTCACACAGTGTTGGCAACATGATACCTGAAATTACTGTTTTGATCATTCCAAATTTTACTGTATTTATTTTTGTGTTTATCAAATATCTTCAGGGTGACCTTGGAACAGGCAACCTGTTATGATTCCTATGAAGACAGCCAATCTGTTCATATTAATAATACATTTATATCAGCTTGTTCCTGCTGTCCTAGTATCAGGGTCAGGTTGTCATTAAATTTCTTCTTTGAGTGTCTTGTTTCCATCAAGGCCAAAATCCAGGCCAATCATCAAGTCAGAAATACATTATTCATATAACGTATCTCTGCCTTACTCACTGGCCACCACATAGCTCCGCCCCTGACAGCCTCTCGTGTGTCAGAGTGCCTGACAGGATGAAATTTCACTTGGACTAAGTCTATAAAAAACAAGCATTCAACCAACCAGAGAAGGAGTTGTGCCGGAATACTCTGTTGGGTGTGCCAGGGCTGCCCAGGTTGCAGTGACCTATGACAGGACTCCTCCTGAGTCTCGACATGGCGCCGTGTTGCGGCGAGGTGAAGCCGTCCGGGTCCAGACACGAGTCGTTATCCAGCAGCGAGGAGCAGTCGGCCTCGGCTGAAGTCAGCGAGGACACGCTGATCCGGTCGCAGTTGACGTCCTGCGGCGGAGGAGGAGGAGGGAGAAAAGAACACAGTGAAGCTGTGGAGGCTGTTCAGTCCAAGGAGAGAGATAAAACACAGGGCCCGTACTTTATCGCATCAATTAGATAATTAACGCACAAAATGGTATTACATTTTTTTTTAATCACATTTCATTTTGTACTCTAGACAACGTGGAACATTTCTCTGTGGACGAGTTTCTGGCACGCGAACGATAGCGACGCACTGAGTGACGTCAGACAAGAAGAAAGCGAAGTCGTAGTTTGGCTAACAGGTTAACTATGGCAAAAGCAAATGTGAAGGACAACGACTATATCACTGCATGGCTAAGCAGCGAGCATGAGCACTGGAGTGAACAATAATGTCAGAGCACTGATTACAACCAAGCCAAATATCGCTATGCGATTAAAATAGGATTCATTACGATTAATTCTTTACTGTAATTAATTTTGATTTTTTTTTTTTAATCAAGTCCAACAGTCAGAACTGTTTGTCCTACCAACCTGCGTTAACGAGGTCTGGGAGGAGAGGCGGGAGTAGAGGCGGCTGGCCTTCTCCGCCACGCCCTTCCCCGCCGAGATGACGCTGCTCTTGAAAATGTCCAGCGTGGGCGTGAACAGCGAGTCCATGGAGAAGGACGAGGCGGAGGGCGTGGGGGACGAGGGCGACGCCGCCGAGGAGGACGACGGCCTCTCCCGGTCTCTGCCGCCCAGGGGGAGGGACGGGGACGGCGTCAGCCTCCCCTTGGACTTGGCCGCCACCTGGAGGCCGGTGTTGGAGCGGAGCAGCGTGGGTGGCCGGGGGGAGGACCGGGGCGATGAGGCCGAGGGGCTCGACGGGCTCCGCAGGTCGGCGCGCCGGGGCGCGGCTCCTCAGCGGGCTGCCACCGCCGTTCATGTACGTCTCGATTTCCTCGGCGAGGTCGCGACGGGCCGGCGCCGCCTCGCCACCGCTGCCGCCAACCTCGTCGCTCCCTTTCACCTTTTCCGTCGCCATCAGCGACAGCGGATCAAAGCCGACCTCGATGCCCGTTCTCCTGACGGCGCCGCCACCGGCCTCCACCTGAGGATCCTCCTTGTCTGAGTCTTTATTATCCTCTTCCTCGACACCCACGAGTCTGTCAGAGGCTAAATGCTGCTGCTGCTGCTTCGTGGAGACGAGCTGAGGGACAGGCAGCCTCAGAGTTCTCGGCTGGCCGTACAAGTCCAGGGATTTTGGCCTCTCTGCCTTTGGGAGGACGACGTCGCTGGACGGACAGGGAGTCGGCCGGCTGCTCTCACCTGTAAGGCAGACATGAATGCACTTATGTCTGGAACAGCGAGAGACCTGAAACTTGATAAATGATAAATAACGTGCAAAAAAAATGAGAATGCACAATAAATTTGCAGTCACTCTCCTTAAATGTTTAATGTGTAATATTTGGAGATTTTGAAGATGAAACAGCGACTTCAAGTAGTTACATTTTAGATTGCAGCGCCTTTCAATCTCCCCCTCCTGAGCTTGCCAGTGAGGTACGGTGGACTGCAGTCAAACCGTTGGTTTATATTTGAAGACGTGAGCAGCTACACTAACTACAAAACGTGCGGTCAGCCAGACTGGATTGTCCACACTGGCTTCCTTAAAAATATGGTGGTGCAAGAATAAGAACCGTTCCAAGGGTTGGAAAACCAAATGACTTTTATTGTACTGTGATTTTATACTTTCAATAATGTATTTATGAGCAGTGTATTATTATTGTAAAAATCGTGAATCAAACCAAATATTACACACTGGACCTTTAACTTGGAAACCCTCCACAGAAAAGAAACAGGAACACATATAAAAGCCCCTCTACAAATACTGCTGCCTCTATGTCTTTGTGCACATTCATACAAAATGCCAGCATGCAGTTTAGCAGTCGTTAATGTCAGACCTCATAGAGTTCAAAACAACCTGTACCTGCGCTGTTGTCTGTTGATTTGCCGTTTCGAGTCGGAGGAGAGTTGCTGCTGCTGCTGCTGCTGCTGCCGCCGCTGCTGCTGCTGCTGCTGCTGCTGCTGCCGCTGCTGCTGCTGCCGCTGCTGCTGCCGCTGCCGCTGCCGCTGCTGCTGACTGGTGCCTCCGTTTCAGGTGCTGCAAAGATAAACTGTTTTAATCACAGTGTCACTGCCTCACTGTACTCCTGCACACCTACAACAACTTTCAGTGACTCATCTCTTGATTCCCATCGTCGACAGTGGTGTATTTGTGTTTATTTGCAGATAAACAATGAAGAGAAGCGACACGGAGCTCGCGGCTATTCAGATATGATAAGTGGCGGCGGCCGAGGTCGAAATGTTGCCACTACTTTTTCTTCAACACACTCGCTGGCTAACAAAAACACCCTTTGCAGTTGCTGGTAAGCGGCAAAAACGGGAACAGAGGCTGCATTTGATGTGGCGTGTTGTAATCTGTGGCAAAATTGGAGAAATAAAGTGTGATGCAAAGAATCGGCGGGTTACATAAGAGCCTCGTCCATCAACCGGGCCTCAGCAGAACAGCCAAATATAAACAGGGAAGGGGCGTGCGGAGGACGCGGCACTCCCACTCTGTGAAATGTGGCTTTTAAAGGCAAATCTTCCACACGGCTGCCAGCGTGCCGTGATTTACTCTTGCGTAAGCGGCGGCAGTAAATCACATATTAGCGATGGAAAGTCCATCAATAACTCACACGGCTGCCTTCGTCCTTTCTCTTCCAGCAGTGCGGCACCGTCGCTCTCTCGGCTGCAGACTCTCTCCTCCTCTTTGGACAGCGAGTCGTAGCCTTGATCCGATTGGCCGCCTGGAAAGGAGACAAAGCTTTTAGCTGGACACTTTATTATGAGTGAACTTTTAGACTGCTGCTACTGCTTTTATCCAAGACTGATTTTCTGTGTCGTCCTATTTTTCAGCAGCTCATAAGTCATTCTTTGCATTTATTCATTAAAAGTGTAGTAAAACGGTTTTTTTTTTTCTTCTCTCGCGGCAACACGTCTTGCCTTTTGATTTATGGCACCAATGTTTTGATGCATTTCTTGGAACCAGACCAGTGCATGTCATTCTGTAAATATCACATAACGGTTGATAAGCCAGACGTTGGAAGTGAGACCAGTGGTTAAATATTAGTTTCTCCAGGCACAGTCACATCTATAAAAAACTTCACTGTGACAGTTTGTCGATGATGTGCCGCTAAGCTGGTAAGCTGACAAAAAGGAGCAGCTAGCGACGCTGCCACAGGTTTAAACAAGTCAGAGGAAGAAGATGCAGAGCGGTTCTACCTGTGCTGAATCCATCGTCGCTGGAGTCCATTTTGGTGAAGTCAGTGTCGATGGAGGTGCGCTCGGCAGAGTCGTTCGCGCTGTCTAGGCTGCCGTGACTGACGGTGTCGAGATCGCTGCCGTCTGGAGGAGAGATAAGACGAGGGGGGGGGGAGGGTTGAGAGAAAAGACAGAAGACCGCCATGAAGATCTCAATCTGTCACCCCAGCACGGCGCACTGTGGGAGTGCAAACGCACAAACAAACTCCAGTCTTCAGGGTATTCATCTTTTCATCAAAGGAAATAAAAAAAACATTTTCACATGAACTGTTTTCCTGTTGCGTAGACGCTGCGCAGCTTGGTGTTTCATCGGAGCTCCTCACCCTACACGTCAGTATAGAAACTGGAGTTGGGCCAAAGTGAGAATTAATGACTGAAATCAAGCCTCAGACAAGTGCTTGGGAGGAAAAGTCTCTTTCCTCTATGTAATTAGTGCTTTTAAAGAGATGCAGGTTGGGAGCGGCGTGCTCTGACAAAGGCTGGAGGCTGGGATAAACCTTATTAAGAGACCAGGCAAGGAGCCTTGAAGAAACAACTGCTCCCGCAGGAACAAACTCATTTACATCTCAGTTCAGTGAGAATGACAGGGAGTGAGAGGGACGCTCTGCTTCTACTCAGTTTCCAGTAAAATTAATTAGATCTCAGGGTGGCTTCAGATACGTTTAGTCTTGAGTGCAAAACATCGATTACCGCCACGGAGTCCCAGCCTGTGCGCAACGTGTCCTGTTCAGAAATTCATATCGAACTGGCTTTGGACATTGTGAATTAGTCATTTGAAGGCTAACTGCTGGCGCTGATTCAACAGGGGAACATAAGAGATACATTTTAAAACACCTTCACCATCACCTGAGGCAACATATTCAATCAGCGAGCATCTGTGCACAGAAGCTATCAAGGATTTATTGAAGTGGAGTACGAATATTAAAAACAAACAGGTCTCAAACCCTCAAACTACATTTTTGTCGCTGTAACTACTGTTTCTTAACTGAGCTTGATTCCAGTGAAAATCGGTCAGGACTGCAGTGCAGTTTGTTTTTTTTACCTGAAAGCTGAGGATCCCTGTGCAGAGCTGGCTGCTTCCTCCCTGCTTGTTTGAACTGAAGCACTCCGAGGAGCACGTTCCTCAGCTTCCCCCACAGGAAGTAGCCTCCTCTGGTCGTGGATGGCCAGGTGCTCTCCAAGACAGCCTGATGCACCAGACACAAGCGGTTCAGAATTAATCATATGCATTAGAGAAGTGGACCAAACCATTAAGATTAAAAAAATATATATATTTCTATGACCGCTTTTGGAGTTTTGCGAAGGGTAAATTCCACCCAGTGGCAATACAATGGAAGCCTGCATTGGACATGTACTCTGATATAAATGTATGAAAAATATTTCTACATGCATGATATCATCTTGTATTCAGCTACATCAGCTTCTATTGTATTGAGCTCCTCTTATCTTCCTCTATTAAACTCAGAGAGGGACAATATGATACGTAGAGGTGAGTAGGAAATAACATGAAAGGACATCTTTGGGAGAGCCGTCCATTTGAGTTTCGTCACTGCGCCTATGCAGACAGTAGACAGTGAAGAGTGAAGAGTGTGCGCACCTTGTTGTAGTAGCCGTAGGTGATGGCATTGGGCTGAACCCCAGCTTTCTTCATCTCGAAGAAGACCCTGACGGCCAGGACTGGCTGGCTGTACTGTCCACACAGCTGCAGCAACACACGGTAACACACCTAGGACAGACAGCAGGACTTTAAATCAACAAACCTACAAAATTGAAGCTAAATAATAATTTTATACCCACATACATTGTACACTTCTCAATCATCATGGTTAAAAACAGTATAAAGTCTATAAAAATGTCTTTTATGCACCTTAATTTATCATCAATCCAGGTTGCAAACTGTTCAGTGTGCCATTGTTAAAGGTTTCCCACCTCATCTGGAGCCTGCAGCTTCTTGTCCTGCATCTTCCTCAGCACATCGTAAGCTGTGCGCAGCGCCCGGACCTTGGAGTGGCTGCTGCCGACGAAGCCGGGCAGGCAGATGAACCACAGGCCGTAGCAGTGACGCAGCAGACACTTGGACCACATCTGAGGCATCGACGAGAAGGTCTTTGCCATCCTTTGGGCTGTTTTGATCTCCTGGGTTGAAAATCAAAGATGTAAATGTAAAACAATAAAAAAAAAAACCCAAAAGGCAGTAAAAAAAAAAAAAAAAAAAAAAAACTTGTGCTGAGAACAACAGATAATTTTTCCAGTATTTTTGATGGCGAGTGGCTGACCTGTTTGGAGCGCCTGCAGATGGCATTAGGGCTGGCTGGGCTGCTGTGGCGAGGGGCCATGCCTGTTGATGGAGGACTTGACCCCTGCAGTGGCTCCAGAAGCTCCGCATTCAGCACGGGGAAGCCGGAGTAGCTGCAGGATGAAATTTCCTCGGTCACACAAAATACACAACATGAACTAAAACGAATAGTAAAACACTGGCGATCCGAGAATCTCAAGCACTGTGAGATTCCTGAAGCCAATTTCTGGTTAAGCTAAAACTCCACAGTTTAATCTGAACAGTCAAAACTGTGACTTAGTCTTTTGGTGCGGTGTCTGGATTGTTTGTGCAAACACGGCAAGAAAAGAGGGTCACAATGAGAGGTAAAATATTGCACAACCGTATTAGCTGCAATTCATTTTAGGATTGATGGATCTCATCAATATGAATGTTTTGTAAAGCTCGCACTCGGGAGCCCTGAATATTCCACCAGACGTGTACAGAATGTGGTTCTGAGCAGGCACGACTTTTATGATGACTGATTAGCAGCACCGCTAATGAATCTGATGGGTTTTAATCTCCTTCATGGTTCCTTGCAGTAGTGGAGAGATCTGAGAATCCTAGTGCACAGCCAGATTACTGCGCAAGGCTGTTATACAGAATCTTGTGATACTTTCTGGTGCTGCATGATAAAACAACATCAGCGTTTTTTTTCTTGCTTTACTCCAAACACTCCCAAGTGTTGTGCGTTCACAGTTGAAAGGTAGAACGGAGACTGTCAACATGCGGCTTCCCGCTTAAGCCTCATGTTCACATTTCAAACTTCACTGCCCACCCCTGCGTCACATTTTCCCTGCAGCAGAGAACAGCAAAGAGGGGGTTTGTTTTGTTAGGATTAAGGTGAGGGGTCGGTGTAGAGGCAAAGAATGGTGGCCAATCAGGAGGAAGAAAAGCGTGTCTTTGCCGATCCCCGTAGCAGAAAATAATATTGCCCCATTCCATGCGTGTTTTACGTTGGATGCAATCCATCCACTAGAGGGCAGTGCTCAAACAAATCGGTTAGAGTTCGCCGTCGCAATGCCCAGGTCGTGTTTGTGATTGCACACACATTTGCACAACTTTGTTTCAAACAGTAGAAGAGTCATGTCTTCATTTGTTCCTATCGGTGATTGAATGTCAGGAGCACTGCACAACAGTGCCCCCATGATTTTCGCTGGTACTGCGCTGTTTTCTCACTTTAGCTACGCATCCGCAAAGCCCCCTGGAAACATGCAGATTTGGGCACTGCAATCGATGCAGAGGCGGACAGGACAGCATAAATTAAACTTGATTGTGTTATCAAGACGTACGCCAGGGCGCTTGCCTGCACAGAGATACAAGTGTAAGTGATGGACATGTGAATGATGTAAGGCAGCGGCCCCCGCCCTTTTTAGGCACCACGGCCCCGTTTAAAGAGAGACAATATTTTCACTTTTTCTTGGAAGTCGTGGACTCTTCCGACTCCTCACTGGGCCTTTTCCTCTTTCCAAAGACGCTCGCTTTCACTCACGTTGCTCGCTAGCTTTTGGGTTTAATCTCGCGGTAACGTATCAGGTGATCGAGACAAGCGCCTTGACATCCGTCAAGAGTTGAGCGTTAGATGGACGTAACAGAGAGAATCCGGTAATTTTTCAAAATAAAATTGGTCAGACTCAGATAATGAATGAAACGGGATTAATTTAACGGAAGTTAATTATTCTTTCTGTCCGGCCCAGTACCAAAGGACCCACCGACCGGGGGTTGGGGACCGCTGATGTAAGTGACCCATCAGTAGCTACCGGCTCAGGATCAAACATGATCTCATCAGTGTTGTCACATCACTGTACAAATCTCTGGATTTCCGACAGATAAACCGATGGATTATCGTCTTTGTGCGCGAGGTCGACTGTGGTTGCATCATCTGAAAATTAACAATGTGTTTGTCACCGTCCAGTACAGCCAGCAGTGTTGAACACGATTAAAGACTGCACAATGCTATGCTAGTAGAAGGTAATCTTTCTTTGCGTGTGACCCCCTTTCTAACATCATTTTTTTTAATGTTATTTGCGTTGCCACGTTCTGCCTTCAAGAGGCGCTGTTAAGGCGTGTCTTATTAGTGCACACTGTGGTACCTATAGCACAGAGGGTGCTCCTCTCCTTGCGGCAACGGAGGCAGCTCCGGCGGGTTGACGTAGACCGTGTGCTCACTGCGGTGGGACTCATCTAGTTCAATCAGTCTGGTCTCCTCAGGCCGTTCGCCGTCCATCTGGGTTTTGAGAGAAACACACGTTGGTTATAGATCCTCCCCCTCCACCCTTCATCTTCCCTCTCAGCTCCACTAGGAACACAAATCTATAGGCGTCGCGCTGCCATCGGGCTCAAGGGCATCCGATACTCCGCGAACCCGCGGATGAGATCAGATATGGGGTCAGCGAGGACAAACAGATGTCAGTAATGAGGCAGTCCACATGAGAAATACGCCTCATGTCTCCACTCCATTTATCTAACTGGTGCTGCCAAGGCACAGGCTTGATCCTGTGCATCTTCCAAGACTTTATTAATGCAGGCTGCAGCGACCCGGACCAAATTAATGTCATGTTGCTCCAGGGACATGAAACCATTAAAGTGCACCATTTTGGCGGCGTCGCTTCCAATAAACGGCCTTATTTTCCCTCCGCTCAGAATTGACTGATCTGCTTTCTGGGGGAAGCTGAGGAGCTGTAGTGCTTCCCCGCCCGCCTGACCACTCCAACAGCAACACTCAAATGGTGTTCCTTCTCGGAGAAAATCACTGCGGAATATCAGCCTGCGAGATCGTTAAAAGCCACTTGGCTTCTCTCAATCGATTCCGCCGGTTTCTCGCAGACACGAGATTTGCGAGAACCGTCAAATTACGACAGAGGCTAAGTCGCCGCGCAGCCCGACTGCGTTACAGGATTTGTTCCACTCGGTCGGGTGGATGATTGAGTCAACTGACTCTCGCTGACCCATTTGCCCTCGGTCCGATATCCCTCAGCGTTTCTCCACGAGTTGCCCTTCCTCTTGCACCCAAAGGGGCCTTTCTCAATCATGCATGTTGTTGTCAACTTCAGCAACAAAATGAATCAATGCTTCCACTTCTCCATAATAACCACAATGGCCAGTCGTTCAGGAGCTTCAAGTATTCTTGCAGGAACTAAAAGAAAAAAAAAAAAAAAAAAAAACGCGGCTTCCTGATTGCACAAGTTCGAAAGCACAGAGGCATTTTTTTTTTTTTCTGAAGAGGAGGATGTCTTGTCCTCTTTTTTTGTGTGCGTGTAGGCAGGTTGTGTTCACAGAAAAGGCTCCAACATCCCTAAATGACTCACCCTCTAAGTGAAAAGCACTAATCCACATCCGATTTCAACACCAAAAATGCATCTTATAGCTTCCTTTTTTTTTGCCTCCTTTGCGTCTCTCCATCTCCCCAGAAACTGTTTTCTGCAACCTCGACACGTGGCTCCTTCTAGTAGCCTGGTGTTCATACAACGATGATTGCTGACACTTACTGACAACTACTGCACAGTCTTATATTAGAGCTCATTGTGAGCGCTTCATAGGTCCTCCTCTTTTGTCACTTTGATTTATTCTGCCGCCACGCACAGAGCGGCCTGAGCTGGGACACGCTGAAGGAACGAGTGGAAGACACTGGTGAGGCTGACAGGGGAAAAAGTTAACCGCAGCAGAGATTCTGATAGCTTACCTTGCCTCCTGTGGTGAAGAGCTAGTGGGCGTGGACCGCCGTGACAGAGCAGAGCAGCAGTAAAGATAAAAAGGCAGAAATCAGAGAGGAAGAGGATGAACAAAAGAACGAAAGCAGCAGAAGAAATAAAGACAGAGGAGCTAAGAATATCTTAGCGCTATTGCTAACAAGGGGCCAAAAGGAAACCGGCAGTGTTAATTATGCTTTGTTTGTTTGTATTAAGCCCCTTCGTGTGCTCATTGCCTCTTTTAAATTAAACTGAGGCTGTAACAGATTGTAGTGATGAGAAGGTCAGAATGCCATTAATCTCCCTCGTAAGCGGCGCCGCTTTATTGTTCTTCCCCAGACAAGTGTGGGACTTGGTGAGCGTCGTCTCTCCCTGCACGGGGAGGCGGAGGGTTCCTGACATGAAAATCCATGGTGAAGATTAGCGGCGAGCCTCACCTTGTCAACACACTCATCAAAGAAAGCCAGGCCGGCGTCCTTATCGCTGACGAACGAGCACTCCTCGATGAAGCGGCTGAACATCTGAGTCTTGATCATCAGAGAGTAGAAGCGCTGGTGGGAGCGGTCGCGGCTCTTCAGGAAGCCTGCGGGGAAATGGCAAATATTAGCTTTGGTTGGGTTAGGGGTGGTGGGGTGAGGGGCACTGATATGACATTAAAAAAGTGGATGTTCGGCCCCATCAGAGGTTTCAGAGCGTCGACGGGGTTGTCGTGCAGGATTTACAGGAAATGAATACGGGGGGGGGTGCGTACTGCTTGCATAACAGTACGCAGATGTGCAGAGAGGCTGTGCTATTAATCATAGCGGTTCGTTCGACTTGTCATGCAAGACTAATTTCCATAGAGGCTTAAGCTAAATCAACAGCGTCGCTTTGGCAGTGATTTAAGACAAACTCTGATGCAGCGGCTCTGGTGCCCAACAGAGAACTGAAACACATTTAGGAGGACGGCTAACGGCTCCATCGTGTCCCACAATGGACACACACACACACACAGTGTGATAATGGTATCACTTTGTGGTAAGTACTGATATTACTTCCTGAGGCTAATTTTACATTACATTTGGGAAGAAAACCCCACAGCTTGAAAAGAAGCCCTACAAAACCAAGACTGACACTTTTCTCTTTTTGAGAATCCTTTTAAATTCAGCCGTAGCTTTTTATGAAGACGTTATCTTTATCTGGCAGAAAACAATTAAGTTCTCTACGAGGTCAACCAACCGCTCCACCCAATCCAAAGATGTAGCGGTTACCTTGGAGGTCAAAGAGGGAGCTGGCATCTGTTGTCTTCTCAGAAGGGGCCTGAGTGATGGGCAGCAGGTAGGAGCGGTAGCCCCGCAGGATGGCCGCCATGAAGCGCAGGAAGGCCTCCTGGATCTCCAGCTCCAGGGTGTGCAGGCTCTTCCCACCGTTGAGCTCGCTTTCGGTCACCGCGTGCTCCGTCTGCACGTCTTCACGGTTTAGCTGATCGCCTGGCACCGCAGAGCAGCAGGTTAGCAAACAACTCGGCGAGCCAAACGTCTGAAGGGCATCTTGAGTTGAACACAAATTATTCAGCACAGGGCAAGAAATGACAGCTAAATGCGTTTTACTGTTTAAATTTTTTAACATATTCAGCCGGCAGAGAAAAGTTCCCCAGCTGAAAAGCTTCAGTCCGAAATGAAATACAGACATGCATGAAGAAAAGCAATTAGCTCCAAATAGCTCCTATTGAAGTTATTCTGGACGGTTGTCACAGGAAGAGTCTGTGTTAGGAAAAGGAGCTATGTGACCGACAACTAGAGACGTGTAAACATTCGGCTACATGACTTGCTGGAAGTTGACTAAAGGCGAAAAAAAGAAAAAAAAAAAAGAAATGTCTATGAATCATGGGAAATGATTAATGCAAGTACAAATGAAAAATGAGGCAAAGAGGAATAAATTACACAACATGTCCTGGGATGTGGTAAACATTGTTTCATATATATAGAGCAGCGCAGCTTTCCTGTAAAACCGACTGAGTCAACGTACTCAAGAAGAGGAACTTAATTATTCATGAAGGAACATCTAAAGTGACACAGCATGCGGCTGCACTCACCTTCAAGGAGCTGCTGATAGAGCTTATTCAAGGTGCTCAGAAGATGCTTGCAAGCCCTTCTGGGCAAGATTTTCCAAGTCAGGGCCTTCTTGTCATCTTTCCTGGAAGCACAGCACATGGTTTTCATTATGCGGGAGGACAGCAACAAGGGAAAAAAGAACCAACAACAACATTGTAAATCTATATTGGAGGGAGACAAATGCACTGACATCTGGTCTGACACTTTAATCTCTTTGCAAAATAGCTTTTAAATTCAAGTGCACTGAAAGATGTTTCACATTCCAACTTGTCTCATTACATAAGAGGCCCTGACAGCGCGATAGTGATGCCTGCAGGGGGGGGAACTTTCACTGATAAAAATGAGAGGACACCATGAGAGGACAATATTGGGGCGAGTCTGACAGAGTCCAATGTGGCTGAGCCTCTGTGGCGGACGTACTGGGATATTGTATTGGTGTCCAGGTCCACGCAGCTGATGTCCGCAGGGGGCACGTAAAGGTCGAAGTATCGGGAGTCCACGCCCACAATGAAAGGGCACGGAGCGCTGAGCACGTCGGCCAGTGCCAGCGGGCAGAGTGGGATGTAGGGGCACGGCCAGTGGAAGGGAAAGATCATCTGGCAAAGCAGGAGAGGATAGAAGAGATTTGACAATGATCCCAGCGGCAGTCGCTTTTATTTCCACCTGCTTTTTGAGGAGGAAAAAAAGAAGCTCTCCTTTGAAAATGGATTAGAAGTGACTCAGCATCCGTACAACTCTTAAAATAAATAAATAAATAAATGAATAAAAATAAAACTCAGAAGTTTTGCCCTTTCTCTTGTTGCACAGATGATCACATTAAAGGTTCAGGGAAAAAGATACATAAATCTACCAAACGCAGCATATTTTGGGTGTCTGTCGACTCGGTTTTAGCTAAAAGTGTGACTAACCAGGTGCTTGTGAGGGCAGAAAAACACTGATCGCCTCCAAGGATGGAAAGAACTCAAATGAAAATATCAGTGAAGTATCAGCGTCCTTCGAGACATCACACACTTTTTGAAAAATGACCAGAGGAAGTAAATGGTGGATTTTTTTTGTGTAGTTTTTTCATTTCTGGGGAATTCACGGACAGTCCAGGGACACATATTACTGTTAAAAAACATTTATCATGGAACTTTACAAAACAGTCTGCTGTCAGCTGCTATTTTCATTGGGAGGAGTCAAAACGAGGAGAAGGTCCACTGGACTTACAGACACCAGGGCCTCGGTGACGCTGGTGAGAACCGCCGGACGCAGGGAGTGAACCAGGATCTTGTGCTCTGTGACCGCCAGCACCAGCAGAGTGGCGGCATTCTTGGGGCCCAGGTTGAGAAGTAACGTGGAGAGGCTTCCACCGCTGCAACGCAAAACACACGCTGATAAATCCAAAACATCCCGTCTACGTGTTGCGGTTTTACATATTAATGATGTTTTCCCACCTCAGAGGCAGCGGCGAGGACACAGGCTGGCTCAGCAACAGACTATCGTGAGGAGACAGCTGTGAAAGGCAGGGTGGGGGTGGTTAGCTCAAGCCTGGCTTTAGGGAAACTTCAGCCAAACCAAATTAAACAAGCTCAAAAAAAATAAAAAATAAGAAATTGTGTTTTTTTTGCCTCTAAATTCCTAAGCTTACCTGGACCAGGATGCGAGGTCTCTGAGTGGAGGGGAATGGCACAGTTTGCATGAAGTGAGAGATGTGCCTGCAAGTGAAATCGTAATCTGTTAAAATGAGGCACACGCGCCTCCCAGCCAGACTAAGACTAGATCTGGGTGAAACAGGAAAGGAAAGAATTTTAATACAGGTGTATAAAAAACATGCTGACTTCTCAATAGGCAGTGCGTGAGGCCCGGAGATGGAGTATCGGTAGAGGAACGTCAGAAAGCTTCTGAAGGACTGGAAGAAGGGCCAGTGGGAGAGGAGGCAGATGCTCTTGTTGCTGTAAACACTCCTGGTCCCGTCGGGTCCGAGGCCCAGGCTGGGCAGGCCGAGCTGCGAGCGCTGGCGGTCGGCCAGGCTCTCCTCAGGGTACGGCTCGTAGAACTGGATGGCTGCTCCATAAACCTGCAGCCAAGGAGAGCGGCGGCCATCAGCACGGAAGTCTTCACGTTCAACTACTAACGCAAAGTGACCGGCACCGCGATGGAAAGTTTAGACAGAAACGCAGAGAGACGGCAGTCAGCGGCTGTTGGTGAGAACTTCTTATCAGCGGCTTCACTCGAGACTCCATCATAAGACATCAGCAGCATCGCGCCGTCGTCCTTTTGAAGCCGCACCGCCCAAAAGTAAATAAACAACTGCAACGCGGTGAAAGGCGTCGGGGGACTCATCAGCGGGACCGGAGCTTTGCAGTGGAGAAGGAGCAGGCGCTGAAGCTTTTCTAAACTTATTCACCGGCTCATGTGGTGCATGATCTATCCATTATTCAGAGGCTGAGCTGCAAAAAATATCTTCCATGCTGCATTGCTTCCGCGCAGCTCTTAGTATTCCGAGCGCAGCCCTGAAGTCAATTCCGCTTCCAGTCAGAGCACAGGAGCCGATTGATTGTCTGGTATTCTTAGAAATACTACCGCAGTTCGTCGACACCCTTTGTCCATCAGGGACGCTAATGCACCGAGAGACTGGAAAAGGAGATAAAGACGGAGACGCTGACTCAACCGAAGCGATGGAGGTGGGAGGCTTGCGTCTTAACGACAGAGGAGAGAAAGGCAAAGATCACGAGAGAAGTGCTACATTGGCGATAATGTCGGCTAAACTTCTGCTGGAAAGTAGGTCGCAAGTGAGGGTCTCTGGGTTGGTGTAAAAATAAAACGGTGCAAAAACAGAGAGCCGGCCAAGGAATAATGATCCGTGAAGAAAATGGGTCGTAAGTAACACAGAGGTGGCTTCACCTTCTCGCCAGAGGCTCCAGTCAGCACAAACGTGGAGAAGACAGGCAGGGAGTGTTTGGTGTGAGCCGGCCAGCACTCGATTGTGGCCCCCATGGGCAGGCAGAACATAGGCACTGACTCGGGCAGCGGGAAGGACTCGTAGTCCTCCTCTGGGTACCTGCACAGCAGACCTGGGCAAAAACAGCCGTTATGAGGACACTGTTATAGAACGAGTTTCACCTAGAACTCAACAATCTCCAAGTACATCATCATTCATACCTCATCTGGTTCAGAGTCAGATCAGATTCTGATTCTGAACCGGCTGAGGTCCAGTTTCAGATTACTGAGTTCTTCTTTGATTATTGTTGCATTAACTGGTTCAGAATCAGAATTTGGACCAAAGTCAGATCAGATTCTGATTATGGTTCTGGTTCTGGTCATGGTTATTTTATTCTTCACTCAGTTTGAGGGTCTACAGGTTGAAGGTGTTGCATCTATACACAACGTAAAGCTCTCTGAGGCAAACAGCTTCAGCATCCTTGAGCTGTACGAAGGTTGTTTGATTGACTGTTTGGAAATTGCATTATTATATTATTACTGGAACACTTGAGGCCTTACCTGCTTTGTATGCGATCGTGTTGGCTTTAGCCAGAGACTTCTTGTAACAGAGGTAGACCGAGGAACCCCACTGGAACATAAGGGGGGGGGGGGGACAGTTAACAGACCAGTCGGTTGCTCAAAAATGGGCGTTGAGCTCAGAGTTCAGTCCCACCATGCTGCTGTTGAGGTTCCTGTCCACCTTGCAGAAGGTGTGGGGCGGCGTCTCGCCCTTCCCCGGGATGATGACGCAGACATCGGTGACGGCGAGCGACGTGTGTGGCTGGCTCTTGGGGGCGCGGCGGTACGTGATGTAGATGCGCTGGGACGAGGAGCCGCTGATGTTGGCCGGGCGACCTGAGGGCGTGGTCTGGACGATGTGACACCCGGACTTCAGCTTCTCCTTCCACTCATACAGAATCCTGGGAGAGCAAGCGTCACATTCAATACAATCAGCCAGATCAGAGATATTACTGGCGAGCTCCGATATTCTATTCGCCGGGGTGGGGGGGGGGGGGACGTAAAAGCAGAGAAATGCATTTGAGAGCAGATTAGAGAGGGCCCGAGGCAGAGCAGTGATTAGTGGTGCAGGGTGAGTGAAGGGTCAGCGGCCAGGGATTAGTGCTTACCCAAGATCCGTCAGCGGAGGCTTATCTCTGCCTCTCCTGAAGCACAGGAAGATCTGCGGCCCCCTGAGGCTGGCCCCGTTCAGTTCGGCGGAGAGGCCCGACGGGGTGGTCTCCACGCAGGTGAAGCCGGGGGGCACCTCCTCCCCGAGGGAGCGGATCACCACGGCCACATCGGTGATGGGGGCCTTGGGTTTCACCCACCTGGGGCCGGCATCGTCAGAGTGCAGCTCATCCTCCAGGGGCTTGGACGAGTCGGTGAGGCCAGCAACCACAAAGTAGTCCGCGACACGTGGCCCTTTATCCTCCATCATTTCCCATTCCCACACTGTGGGCTGAGGAGGAGGACAGAGGGAGGGTTGGCTTTACAGATTTCAGATGCTTTTTGAACCGTCGTACGTGCAGCTTAGGTCCAATATTTCACACTGGAACCAAGGGGAATACGACTTGGCAGGGACTCACAAACAGCTTTTTCAGAGGCTGTAAATTTCCCACGAGCTCAAATATCGAGAAAAAAAAGGAGGCAAGTTATACTTGGAAAGCTTTGCTTTTTTCCCCAAAACCCTCCAAATCAAGACATGATCGCTTGGTTGCATTCAGAGGATGAATC
The DNA here is from genome assembly GCA_009823395.1 of Thamnaconus septentrionalis. Classification (NCBI taxonomy): domain Eukaryota; kingdom Metazoa; phylum Chordata; class Actinopteri; order Tetraodontiformes; family Monacanthidae; genus Thamnaconus; species Thamnaconus septentrionalis. The sequence goes on from CM020513.1 coordinate 18,569,080, forward strand.
AACAGGGATTCTGAGCGTTGTTCTTGTCAGGGTCACCGTCAATGCACATTTCCAGCAAAAGCTCATACGAAGAGCTGCTGTGTGTCGATGCAGTGCTAAAAAGAATTGCAGTCGGGTTGAGTGTAGAGAAAATCAGGCGTAAAATACAGATGATCTTTGGAAAAATGTTATAAACCCACCGACCCCACTGCTGCATTAGGCAGATGGCAGATTGAACACGCTGCACAAGCATAGACCGCTGCAAAAATAAATATATGGAGAGCATCTGGAAGGCTTTAACGTGCATTCCTTGCTTGTTAAAATGTCATATTTCATTAAGAAATACGCCGGACTTCACAAGCTGGTGACCTTTCCTATACGAGCATGACGGATTATGTAAAAATCCGACACATGCCTTTGTAGACAAGAGGGAATGTCTGCAAAGGAAAAAGTGCCAGAGCAGAAAAAAAAAAAAAACAGAACTGTGTGGAAATACAGAAAGGCTGCACTCTGTTGCAGCGAAAGGCTTTTGGTAAGCTTTTATCGGAGGAATACTCATACATTCGGCGGCTGACAATGTTTAGAAGGGAAGAAAAAGAGGAATGGACGGCGCACCAGTGAGTCAGCTCGTTAGAGCTCCATGGCAAAGCCCTGGAAACCCTCTCAGCGCCGGGGCCTGTTTATTGTGCTTGTGCTGAAGAGCGGCTGCTTTATCTCTCAGCAGTTTCTCTCACACTCACCAGCGGCCTGATAAACAGCTGCCCATTATTTTCCCTGAGTGGCAGATGAGGGAGTTGGAGCGCAGTTGTCCCCCACCTCTGCGCTGGATGTGAAGGAAACACGGCAGACAAGAGGCTGTGACCGCGTCGCACCCTCTCAGAGCCTTGGCTTTAAATTGAATGGGTGTGTGTGTGTGTGTGTGTGTGTGTGTGTGTGTGTGTGTGTGCAAGCGCCGCCTCACATGAGGCAGAGCGATGGAACAGAATGCACGGCGCTGCTTACGGGCTTAAGGGCGTGAAAGCGACGGCTGACACGACAACATGGAAAAAGGCAGATAATCTATAGCAGGAGGGGCCACGCCGCATTATTTGGGATGGTGAACTGCACTGATGAGTTCACCATCTGGGCCCAGGACTCAGGACAACACCTACTTTTAATCACCAGGTTGAGTTTTGAAACCAGGAAGAAAAATCTACATTTGAAACGTCCAAATTGTCACTGAGAAATTCCGCTCGATTTTTCTGTTACATAAGTCCGTTCGCACGGCTCGCCGCCGCCCACGGTGGCCTTTTAAAATGAAATCAGCTGACATCACACGTTGGCCCATCGTCTCGCTTTGTTTTTCGCCCTCATCTGTTTATGTTTGTTGATGCTCAACTGTTCCCCCGATTAGCCGTCGGCTGTATTGATGCGGTTTATGCAGTGTTGAGCCTTGAGGGTACAGCCTGTGACTCAGCACAGCGCTCAGGAAAACATTTCTTTCTTCTTCAAGTATTAGAACTTAGATTATATTCAGTGCAGACATGGGATAGAACCCCGCCCAAAAAATGTCATTATAATGCAACATAATGACCCGTTTCTACATTGAAAGGTTTACGACATTATTATTTAGGAGTAGTTTAAATAGTTTCTACAAAGATGACAGATTTGTTTTTTACGGCCTCTTGATTTTTTTCTGCAGAAATGACGTTATGGGAACAGCTACACTGTTGGGTGGAGGTGGATTGAAAACAGCTCTCCGGAGCTCCTTTCATGCTTCCCATGTTAAATACATCTTCAAACACAGTAGGGATAAAATTAACATCAAAAGAGACATTCTGGTAGTCACCTGGGGTTAGAGTGAGGGAACAACCAAAGAAGGTCTCATCTCCACTGTGGCAGATGCGTTGCACAATTCTCGGAAGGTACCGGGGATTAAATATAGATGTAATCTGCACTTGCTGCTAAAGCAGTGACTTGGGTGCCCTTTCCTCCATCTCAGCCGGAAGCAGAGGTCCAAGTGACATCTGCACAGTAGCAGCGTCACAACTAAAGACTGTTGAATGTTACGTGTTGGTGCTGAAAGACGCCTTGTAAACTATCTCTGTAAATTGCATGCGATAAGCACAGATCTTAAATATTGTGCTTGGAAATGAAAGGATACTCTCAGATAAAGCGCTATGGTCCAGTTTTACAGTAAACTGCCGCAAACCAAAGCCATTTTTCTCTTGCTAGTTTGTTTTTGCTTGTCTGCAAGCACCGTAAGCACGTGCCAGATGAAAAGCAAGGCTAACTGACACAAATGGGAAACAGAAATAAATGTTTGGTTCCCAATTGTCTCTCTGCTTTTAATAGAGAGTGAGCTGCATGAACTTAGAAATATGATTAGACTTCAGTCTCTGTCCAAACGCATTCCTGTGACTGCTGAGTTCATCCATCCACTAAGTCTTCTAATGTCCTGTGAAATCTGCTGAGTGACTGCTAAATCTGCTAAAATCAATCAATAAACCAAACTCAGCTGAACTTGACTTTTCTTTCTTACTTGTGCACAATTTGAAACCATCTTGTCACTAACTTGCGCAACCCCTGACTTTCTGAAGGCTGGAAGTGAGTGACTCGCAATGTCCCCAGAAGCTGCAATCACGGCGTTCGCCGCAGTTTTCGTCACAGAGGCAGCACAAATAAGGCTAAAACGGATTTCCTCTCCGTGCAAGTCAACATGCCAGCGCTCCCCTTCACATCCATTATTGTTTGCATGAGTCACCTCCAGCCAACAGCTTTTTCAGAGATTCAATTGTGCGAACCGCCTCTGTATTTCAGCTCTTTCCCTTTAAAAAAAAAAAGACGAAAGAAAATGTCGTTTTCCAACGCTATTCGAAAAATTGAAAAACATGGGCTAGACCATCTGGTTTCAGCACGTCATTTCCAGCTCCTATATCGTAACCCTTTTCACAGATTTACTTCCTTCTCCAAGATCTATGAAAAACTCCCCAGCAAACAGCCTTCTTAGCCCGCTGTTTCACAGCCGACCACAAAAATGTTGCGCTTCAGCAGGAAACCAAAAGGTGGCCCGGGAGAGCTAATGAACACCTGGCTGGGTCAAAGCCATTAACTTGGGGGAACACAGAGCGCAGAACTTGCAGAAACAGTTCCATAGTGCGCATGTAAGTCTCGGCAGAAAGATCTGACGAAAGAAAACCAGCAACAACTAAACAACAAAAACATAAGCCTTTCTTTATCTCTCCAGCGCTTTATCCTATCTCGCGCCAGTCAGTCATGCGGGATTTTGACAGCAGACCATTAAAAATAACAGGGCCCCCCTTTATGGTGCAAGAGATTTGGGGATGTGAAATCAAAGCAGCGCTGACTTCTGCTGTGCGAGCGTGGCGGGGTTGTTGTGATGATGGCCCAGGAGACTAACGCAGCAGCAGCAGCAGCAGCAGCAGGGGCTGCTGGACTGGTAGCTCCAGGCTGCTGGCCGCGGATTACAGGCTCGTATAGGGAGAGCGGGAGGGGCGTGGAGGATGGGCGGGCGGGCGGCCTGTCTCAAGTGGGGAGGGAAACACCACAACATTTCACCCATCAGCATCTGTTCACACTGCGTAACCCACGGCCTCACCTCGTGCCACTTGCATTCCATATGGTGTGTTTGAAGTGGAGACCACACACACCAAAGACAAACAAAGCAGAAGGATTAAGATAATTAAAAAACAAAAAAAAAAAAAAGAGAGAGAGAGAGAGAGAGAGAGAGAGAGAGAGAGAACACATTCCATGAATAGACTACAAGGCCCGGATTATGAAACACTGTCAGTACAGTATGTTTCTCCAAAAATAAAAAATAAAAAATAAATAAAAAAAATTTTAAAATGACCATGATCAATGAGGAGCGACCATCACCATCTAGAGGTGGTGGTGGTGGTGGTGGTGGTAGTGGTGGTAGTGGTGTTCCCATATGCCCACGCCAGAAGAAGAAGCCATCTTACGGAGCATCTCCACTGGATGCGCACAAGCAACCGTGCATGTGAGTGGACGCGTAGTAGCCGACAGACACACTGGATATAAACGCACAAAGATGCTCCGGATGAAGCAATGAATCTTTCGCCACGAGAGGCAGGAAGCTGCCGTCATTTTTTACACGATGCAAGCATAGGACAATATAATAAATAATAAAGAATTAAATAAATAAATAAATAAATAAATAAATAAATACTACTAAGGATGCCACGCGAAGCAAACGGGCTCCATCACGAATAAACACCGAATCCCAAACAAGGTGTGTGTGACAAGCGGCACTGTGCGCGTGTGCGCGCCGGATCCTCGCTGTGGTTGCTGCCGACGAATTACTCACATCTCGGAATCAAGGCGGCGCGATGGTCCGTCGAATGGGGATGAAACGCCGCGGTAGAAATCCAGATATCGGACGCTTGGAATTTATTCTTCTGAGGCTCCTCCCTTGCTGTTAGTATTAGTATTATTATTATTATGTGACTCCGCTGTGTCTGTATTAAAAGCACAACGTCAACAACAACAATATCAATTCACAGTGGGCAGGGCGAATCCAGAACAGACCGTGTGGTCCAGGGCAGCTTTATCCAGACCTGCGCGGCTCACGTGACTGATTAGCTACAACCCTCGCTGACGTCATCGATGACACTGCTGGCAGCTGTGACAGAAGAGGAGCGACGTCTGAGGCCGTGAGGAAACCTTCGCAGTCACGCGTCGGCTGCGGGGTTGCAACCGACTGCGCAACTAACAGTAAAACGAAGGATATATAGGAAGTATATATACATGTATACTTCCTATATATCCTTCGGATATGGTGTTTATTCCAAATTTGAAAACGCGTTTAATTGATTTAACCTTGTTTCATATTCGACCCACATTACCAGAAAGAAAATGCAGCCGTTTTATTGGAACTTGTCCTTAGTCTGCATAGTGGAAAAGTAAAGTGTGTGGTAAAGTGTCGTTCAAAACCAACAAACTAACAAACAAACAGAAAAAACCCTGAAAATTCTAAATTAAAACGGAGCAGCGCATAAAGCATGAATGATTATATCTACTTATTGTACATTTTATTTATTTACTTATTTATTTATTTATATTTCCAAAGCTGAAATGAAATGTCAACATTAGCCAAAGCTGCCACTGTCATCATGTCTTACAGCTGAGAAAGCGTGGGACAAGGACTACAAGGTCTTTTGCAGTGCCCTCTGCTGCCCTTTTGTGGTGATTAACCAGACATACAGCTTATTGCTCGAAAGCCAAATGACCATATTTGAATATCGGAAGATTAGACACTCAGAGACGGTCACCATTTTCAGAGGATTTGCGGCGTCATTTGGAATGAAGTGATAATTTCCTGATGGCCATCTTGGTGCTTCCGTCTGCACTGTGATAAACAACAAACACAATTTGAGAGGACGGGGCCATAACATGGGATTGAAAAAAAAAAAAAAATCAAGAGTGAGAGAAATGTGAATAAAGAATAAAACCACTATTTTGCACATTTGACTTCACTGTATTTGGAATAAGCTAGGCAGCTAACCCCAGCAGCAATGATAGTACAGGCATCATGAATTCAGTGTATAGACTGACAATAAAATTCTGGTTAAAATTGAGTAATTTAATTGGGATTTGGATCATGTTCATTTACTGCACAGGCAATGGCTCAGAATGTCAAATATTAAGAAGGGATTTAAAATCCACATGTAGATTTTTCTGCAAATTTAACCTAAGACTTATTTACCAGCAATATAATTTTATTTGTTTGTTTAATTGTTAATGTACTTTGATATGATCACCTGGCAGTCAACAGGAGGGGAAACTGTCTAATTTCTCTTTTGTTTAAGTTAATTGCTGTTAAAAATCTTTTTTTTTTCTCTTGTCCTCTTGAAAAAGCCTTATAATAAATTAGATTTATTTAAAAGTCTCATCATCCTGGCATTCGCCAGTGGCTAAACAGCACACAAAAAAACCCAAAAACTTCACACCTGATAAACGTTTACCACCATGAAAACATTTGGGCTTCGGTCACAGTAACATTTCACATTTCAGACACATTTGTTGTGCTTGCGCTGCAGGTTGCCTCCAGACTATTTTGTGTGAGTGTCCTCGGCTGCCTCCGCTCCTCAGAAATGAGGACTGCACCTCTGTGAATCTGTCGCTGCTGGAGTGTCGTGCGTCCTTGGCTGAAAATCAAGTCTGCTCCCCGGTGTCTGTCTCCTCGTTTGACCTCTCTGAGTGGACTGATTTAGACAATTGATACTGGCTCACTTCGTTAAGTGGCTTATTTGTGTCGAGGTAAGTGTATCGGGGGTTCACGTGGGTCAGAATTTGCAAGCCGCTATATGTAGATACAGGAGAAGTCAAAAAAGATCAGTCCGACCGTGAAACACTGATTATGCATTAAGAATGTCTAAGCAGACATTCAGCTGTGCTCTGATGGATCCTCACAGTTCCTGAACCGGGACGTGACTGCAATACGGAGCAGCAGCTGAGCTCTGCTATAGACTTACCAACAGGACAGCGCAATAAAATGACTTTTTAAAAAAAGATGAAAGTGCTGAAAGACTTAGCGCACATTTCACTTCTAATGGCCAATGCCAACAGGGGAACCAAACGTGAATTTAATCTTTCTGTCTCCTCACTCACCTACAGCAATGCAGTGCCTCTCACACTCTCACTGGAGGGAGACTGGCAGGTCATTGAGCGTCACTGTGGTCAGCATGCGGGTGCAGCTCCTTCAGCCTGAACCAAAGGGACAGATCTGTCCAAGCATTAAGAGTCATAACCTCCAAACCGGTGGCAGACTGTGTGAACAGCCGCGCTATCCGCGGGATAGAGCTGACTGGCAGGCTGCAGCAGGAAGGATTATGCTCGAGGCTTGTGGCGATAAGTAGGCAAAGTCCCCGCGCTTCTCCTTCGCCTCCCTGGTACTTTACAGCGTTTAAAGAATAAGCCAGAAGTTGCAGTCCGAGTGTGAAAAACACACGTCTATCCAGAGGTGTTCATGTTTCAGGTCTGTTTTGCCCCTTTTTTCAGTGTTGAAGAAGAAAAATGTCAGTATACATACATTTTGTTGTGTAATACTAGAGACCGCTCTTGGTCTCAAGACCAGTTTTGAGACTTCCTGTAGATGGATGCATGAGCGTTCATTGGTCTTGGACATGACGGTGTCAAGTGCCTGGTTTCAAGATCTCAGAAACCAGACAGGCTGCCTTTTTTGCAGCGACGTCATTATTATTACACACATTTCATCAAATGCAACCAATAAGATGCATCTATTTCAAAAACATGAAAAACGAGCAGAGAGGTCATAAGCTGAGTTTTGTAACAAAGTTTCCTTTCTAAAACTTTCTTCAGTCTTGGTCTTGATTCCCCTGATTGTTGGTGACGTCTTAGTCTCAGTCAAGGCACTCTGGACCACATCAGTCATTTCCATTTTAAATATCAGAAAACTTGCCCTCCAACTAGAAGTTGTTCACAATTTAGGCATCCTTTAAATTAAAATATGTAACAAATCCTGCATAACTCCGTATTTGGTATTCAAAGCATCCATCTGCAATTAATGGGGGAAAGAGGAAAAGGTGTTTTCCGTCAGTATTAATTTCATGCACAACATGTAAATGTGACGCGCTGCGGGGCATTCAGTCGGCAGAGCTAAATTAAAAATGAAGGGAGACAAGAGAAGGTGCGCTGTTAAGAATCTATGAATCCAGTAAAAGAGACACAGCATCCGCAGCAGCAGTGGTCCCTCCTGCACCGGTAGACAAGAGCGTCTCATCCCTTGTAGGAAGACATCATGCAGGAAGGGATTGGAATATTTTAGTCTTTCATGTATTTTTCCTTTCAACACGATTTGTCTGAGTTGAGTTAAATTCTGTGCTTCATGCTGTTTCAACAGATGTCACACTGAGCTGCATGAAATCTCATTTTATTTATTTAGCGTTCCAGGTGTTACTAAACCGTCTGCAAAAATCTTCCTGAGTGCTCTCCTTACCTCCCACGTCTTCTCGGGCGTCTCGTCGAACTTCCTCGGCTGCGTTCCAGCGGTGACTTTATGCGCTGGTGTTGTCTTTCAGGAAGTAAATCGACTCAGCAGCTTGGTTTCCATCCTCACAGCCATCGTGTCTTTTCTATGGATCAGTCGTAGTTAAAGTTCAGCTATATCAACAACTACTGATTAACCAATACTCCAAGACTTTGTTTTCTCTCCTGCTTGTACCTAAGTGACTTTTCATTGGCTCTTAAATTAACATATTGCTCTCCAGCACGTCTCGCCCTCCGGCTCCAGAATGCATTCTTCCTATTCAATGAATAAACATCTGCGTAGTGATGCCGACTGTTTTTAAGACAGTGCTGCATATGAATTTATGCAACAGAGACACATTGTCAGTCGTCGCAATAATAAATGCAACATCCACGCACTGACTTGTATAATAGCTCATATTATCCCAAAGCAAATATTATGTGCTACTGCAATGCAATACGGCACACTGTGACACTGTGGTGTAAAAATATAACAGCATCCTAATCAGATGTCAATGATGTTGCTCTACTGGGATGATCATCGGGTGTCAAGATTTAAGCCGTAGAAACCAACGTACACCAAACCCCTTTAAACAATGTTCACAGTGTCACATGCTGTCAATCAGAACAATGACACTTGCAGTGTGAACTGTTAGTTTGCAGGTTCCCAAGAAGGCCAACGCAATAATCTATGTTATATATTTGGCAAGAGATGAGAGAGAGAGAGGGAGAGAGAGAGAGAGAGAGAGAGAGAGAGAGAGAGAGAGAGAAAGAGAGAGAGAGAGAGAGAGAGAGAGAGAGAGAGAGAGAGAGAGAGAGAGAGAGAGAGAGAGAGAGAGAGAGAGAGAGAGAGAGAGACAGAGAGAGAGAGAGAGAGAGAGAGAGAGAGAGAGAGAGAGAGAGAGAGAGAGAGAGGAGAGAGAGAGAGAGAGAGAGAGAGAGAGAGAGAGAGAGAGAGAGAGAGAGAGAGAGAGAGAGAGAGAGAGAGATTGGAGATTGGTCCTATATAAGATATGACATGAGAGGCAAATACATCCCACCTTCACCCAGGTTATAAACCTGACTGAAACAGGCTTCCGATTTGAGAAGTGGCTTTTAATTTGAAACTCAAGTACCAAAAAAACGACAAGCAGCAGTGATATGACAGCGAGCGGATGAAAAACTTTCCAAAAGAGAAAAAAACAGTCACTTAAATCATGATCCACGGCCACTAATCTGGTTGGGAATGGTGTCCTGTCCAGCACTATTGGAAATGCTGCGTGGGCATCGATTGTCAACATGTTATTGCTCCTACAGAGGGTGGAATGGAATTCACACAGTGAGAATAAAGATCAATATATAAATAACATAATAAAAATACAAAAAAAAAAATTCCTAGGATTTGACTTTTACAGGTGGCTCCCTTAGTGGACGTTGCACAGGTTGTCTGTTGGTCTTTCAGTGAGATAGAACCTTGTTTTCATTTTACAATCTGACAAGAGAAAGAACATTTTGAGTAACTTCAAAAACGCTTCACAAAATGACATTAATCATCTCACGAGAAGATAAGTTGTGTTATCTACATTGGTGGGTTGTCCATAATCTCATGCTCATCTTACATTTAAATATATATTTATATATATACATTTTTTAAGTCTAGTATCACACTGATAAAATTTCACCATCACTATAATAATATAAATTAGTAAATAAAGCAGTTTTCCTTCATAAATACAAAACATAAAAGGTCACGGCAACTCCGCGACACGCAATATTTTAAAATGTAAAGTAAGACAGAAGTTTGTCTACGTAAAAACAGAACACAGTCAGATCACTTCAGCGTCGGGAAAAAAAAGAAAAGAAGAAAAGAAAAAGAAAAAAAACCCAAACCCCGGGACCTACTTTGTGTGTATGACTGTGATGTAGAAATGTTAGAATCCAAGAACAGGTGACATGAAGGCATCTTCAGATACACACACCCGTGTCCCTGTGAAGAGTGTGCGATCACGACCGGGTAACATCGAACACAGACCCGCTTTACCACACCCGACTCATGTTGGTCCTCTCTTATTTGGACTCTTGTTCTCCTCTCAACCGGGTATGTCGCCCCCTGGTGGCCGCCGTGAGTTGCAGCTGCTGCGCGTGACGTCAAGTCAGCGATGGAGGATGCGCCGCCGCGCCGCCGCCGCCCCCTCCTCCCACTGGCCCGGGAAATCACTCCTGTTTACGGGACATTATAAACACTTGGCCGGCCCCTGAACAGTAAATCTCCTCTCCTGTAGGGCTGGAAAGAGGGAGTGCGAGGGCGTCGGCTCTCTATCCTTGTAAATAACCTATCCACTCGGGCATCGCACGCCGTCCGCGCCGCTGTCGGAAACTGCTGCGTTCCACTCGGGCAGGTCCATAAAAAGGTTGCGGTGGGTTTTTTTGTAGGACAATAAAAACGGACAAACGGTCGCTGGTGTGTCGGGACACTCTGCCCTTCCGCCCTCCTTCCTCCAGGGGGCGACGGACAAGAGTGCCGGTGAGGAAGCCAAAAGGAAAGCGAGTGGTCGGGGGAGGGGAGGCGGTCGAATGGTGGAGGAGGGTGGGGGGAGGGGGGAGGGGGTCGCTGGGCGGAGGGTGGCGCCCTCTAGAGGAGGGAGCTGGGGCTCTCCGGGGCCGGCGGAGGTGTGTGCGTGGGGCTGTGGCGCATGGGGAGGATGTCGTAGTGGCTGGGCAGGTGGGCGGCGCGGGGCAGGTCGTAGGGGTTCTGGGAGAAGCCGGTGGCCATCCCGTTGGGTCCGTGCAGGACGCTGACCGTCGGCTCTGAGGGAGAGGGAGGGGCCACAGGAGGGAGAGGAAGAGGGAGGGGTGGAGGGGTCAGTGTTTAGGAGAGGAGAGGAGCACACGCACACACACACACACACACACACACATATACCTAATCACACACACACACACACACACACATATATATAATAATCACACACACACACACACACACACATCTTCACACACATGCGCGCACACACACACATATACCTACACACTCACACAACAACATGCAAACACACACATGTGCAAACACACACACACGCCTAGACACACCTACACACCCACACACACACACGCACGTGCAAACACACACGCACGCCTAGACACACCGACACCCATACCCACACACACACTTCTACACGCACTAACACACACACACACACACATGCATGCACACAAATATACCTACACACCCACACACCACGCACACACTGATGCACACACACACCTCTACATGCAATAACACACACACACACACACACACACACACACACACACACACACACACACACACACGCTCTCTCTCTCTCAGACAGAGGAGGAAGGCCAGGGTTCATGCAGGTTGGGTTGGAGGGCTGCAGGCTCATCAGGGCCACGGGGTCACAGCAGGGGGGGCCGCGGCCAGAGAGGGCGTGAGCCGCAGGGCCCCCCCGCCGGGCACCAGAGCCACCAGAGCCACCACGCACTCACCGACATCATAGACGTTCCTGCCGGTGCTGCCCAGGAGGGTGGCCGTGCCCCCGAAGGGAACCTCGCGGTGGGAGGGCGACTTCATCTCCACGTAGCTGCTCTCGCCGTGCTTGCACGCCAGCCCCGGAGGGTCTCTGATGGTGGCGTAGGGGTTCTCGCCGTTGGGGGAGCAGGAGCTGTTGCCGCACACGGAGCCCTTGATGTACTCGGCGGCGCCTGCGAGACAAGGACGCGCATCGGCGTCAAGATGAGAAGATCTTTCACTCACTCGCTTGCGGAAAAGAAAATGTAAACTGACACCGGGGCTGCGCACTGCAGTTGTAATGACAAAAACATAGAAAATGAAAAAGTGCTGCCGATCACGGGAAGTCGTTCTTCATTTTCGCCGGTGACAGGTGACTAACGAGGGCGCGTGGTCATCAGAGTGCAAAGGGGAAAGAGTGCGAGGCTCGCCTCATCCATAACAGTCTCATCAGGCTGATGAGAAGCCTCATTAGAGGCAGCGCAGGAGCTCCTGCAGGCCGCTCCTCGCACCCGCGGGTCCCCGCTTCCCCGCACCGCAGGGGTTAGACGAAATGACGTAACGGGCACTGAGCCACGGAGAGCAATTACGGCTGGAACAGAACCTCAGCCCGCCGTGAACCCGTCCGACGTGACGAGAGCTTCTGCCATAAATCACGGCCAGTGTGAGACTGAGGGAGAAACGATGCTTTCACTGGGAAACTCACTCATGGGCTGTCGAGCGCCGGAGCCGTTTGTGATATTGCTGCTTTTTAGGCCGATTGCACTGGCTGGATGGACACACATGCACGCACGCACGCACGCACACACACACACACGCACTGCCATCAACGATTTACCTTTTCTGGTTGCTCTCTGTGTCTGTGTCTCCCCCTGTTGCACATCTGGAACAAAACGTCAAACTGTGAGAGTCAAACACCCTGCGTTGCTTTTCGATTCTGACTGCGTGTTACGCATTTAAAGGTCCAGTGTGTAAAATTTAGCTTGGTTTATGATATTTATGTGAACATACTGCCCATAGATACATTAATAAAAGTGTATACTTGCAGTAAATCCATCCATCCATCCATTTTCAATGCCCGGTTCTTCCTGCACTCAGGGTGGCAGGTACTGCAGGGTACTCGCAGTACAATGAAAGTAATTTGGTTTTCCTACCCTAAGAACGTTTCTCATATATATATGAATATACATAAAGCAAAAAGGCTCTTGCTCCTCGTTAGCTGCCATCTTGCGCCGCCATTTTTTTTTTTTAAGGAATCCCGCCTGTCAGTGCTCTAAATACGAAACGCGCTGTCAGACGGAATCCCTTAGAAACTTTCCGCACTGGACCTTTAAATACGTGCAGCAGCTTAAACTCAAACGGTAGACGCCACTGAATGTCTCCACCTGTGGCTGTCACCTCGCTCCTCGGGGCTTACATAATACACAGCGGTTATAATGGAATGTCTGCCGAACGGCAACGCGCTGTGTGTCGAAGGTTACATCACTGGCTTTCATAAGAACGTCTGCACGGACGTCTTTCTCTAAATAATAAAAAAAAAGACCTCACGCGCAGAAGAAGAATGAAGCGTGACAAAAGTGCCGCACGTAGCTCCGACAAAAAGTGGCCTTCAAATGTAAACTGTACTTGATGGTCACATTTTATATAGTATAGTATACAAGCATATAAGTATACAAACAGAACATCCACAATCCACAAAAGAACATTGTGTCTATTTTATGTCTATTTAAAGGACAAATTAAATCTATTCTATATTTGAACTGCAGGCAACTGATGAGGAGATGATTTCTAATATGTTAAAGTGTTATTATCAATTGGGTTATTAAATAATAATTATGATTTCCACAGGCCCTTTCAGAGCTGTAACAACACTAAATGAGCCAATCAATTGCAAACATGCATTATAGGCAGTTTAGGACTAAAGAGCGTTTAAAAGGGATTCTAGTTAGCTTCATCAAATATGCCTGTGCTGCTTTAAGGGAATTAAAGACCTCAGCTGCCGCTGACAAATTTTTCTGTCGCGCTTGATTTTTCTATAATTCACAGCCCCGCAGAGCGCTATCTGACTCACTGCAAGCAATCATAGAAAAATGTACCGGTGGGGGGGGGAGTGGAAAAAAAAGAACTAATGAGCTCACGTTGACCCCTGTTCACCTCGGCACCACTGCTTTCTCTTTCCAGCTCGCATATTTCATCAAAACCCAGAGCAGAGGTTACGTCTAACAAGAAACCCCTGGTTCATCTTCATTCACAGCAGGGCGGCCGCGTCCACGCCGCTGCCTATATCATGTTTTTTCCTTTTTTCCCGTCCGCGTCTGTCTTGCACGCCCTTGAAGAGGCGGCTCGTCAGAGTTCAGAGCTTCAGCGAGGTACGCGGCGGTGTGACACGGCGGCGGGTGGGGGCAGGGGGGGCGCTGACCTATGTCGCTGAGGTTGCAGTAGGCTCTCCACTCTGAGCTGTTCCTGCTTTTCAGGGTGCCTGACTGCGGGAGCAAGAGAAGAGTCGCACTGACATTAAGCATTAAAGCTGGAGAAGTGCAGCGCTGTCGACGTGACGGCGGCCGGACCTTGTGGGTGAGGGTGCCGTCCAGGTTGCTGGAGATGGTGGAGACGACGTTGCACTGGGCCACAGTGTGGTAGCTGGGGTTGGAGAAGCACTGGCCGCTCGCAACGCTGCTCCCGCCGCTGCCGCTCTGGCTCTGATTGACCTCGGCGGCGCTGGTCCTCATCGCCACGGTGCTGCCGCACTCTGGGAGGTTTGAAGAAAGACCTTTTCCGTCACGCTTACTTGCTTATTCCGAGGGGCTACGATACACTCAACTAATTAAAAAGTAGAATTTCAAAAACTTAAAAGACAAACCGAGTGTGTTGCTTTGAAGAAACTTTTTTTTCCCACTATATCAAGAATGAAGTCAAGACTTTTTTGCCATTTGTGCCAGCAACAATTAATCCTTGGTGACAGTCGAAACTGTCAAGCAGTTAACATCCTTACATCCCAACTTATTTTGATGAAGAAAAGAAAATAAGAGTAACAATTAATCCAAGTAAAATATTTGCAAATCTATTCCCTTTATTAGCAACTGGTGACTTGTCCAGAGTGTCTGAGTGACAGCTGGGAGAGGCTCCAGCAGACCCCCGTGACCCTGAGGTATTGAAAATGGATGGATGGATTCTCTTTATTAACATATGATGACAGTAAACACATTTTTTTTTTGCAGTTTTTGAAAGTATCTCACCAGACAGAGAGTAGTCAGTGTTGGCAATGTGCATGGCCTGCGAGTACGACACGCTGGGCTGGATCTCGTGTCCCTTGTCCCTCTGCCTCTGTCTGTACCACACAAACAGGCTGAGCATGGCCATGATGATAAGCAGAAGAAAGATGATGCCCATGACGGCGCCCGCAGACTGCCGCTCCGAGCCCCTCGCCGGGCTAATCTTGGTGTAGGGGTTCAGCTCCTCCATCATCAAAGCTGCTGCAGAGAAAACAGGCGGCTGCTCAGACACCCAGTTGAAGCGACGCGAGCGCCGGCGGCGGCGGCGGCCCCCCCATCCGACCACCGCGGCCACCTCTCACCTTGGTCGCAGCGGATGCCCTTGTAGCCGGCGCTGCAGTAGCAGGTCCCCGTCACGTAGTCGCAGGTCGCGTTGTTCAGGCACTCACACAGCTGCTGGCAGCCGTACCCAAATGTACCGGCAGGACACTCTGCGAGGAGCAAAGGGATCTTTACAGCATCCATCAAAGTTAAAGGACTCCCAGAGTGGGAGCCAAAGTGTTTATGAACTACGCGCGTGCGCGTGTGTGTGCACACACACACACACACACACACACACACACACACACACTCAACTCTGTTCGCAGCCTGTCCCGATGAAGCCCGTCCGGCACGCGCACTGGCCGGTGATGTGGTCGCAGTCTGCGCCGTTTTGGCAGCGACAGACTTCGGAGCAGTCGCGGCCATAGAACCCTGAAGGACAGCCTGGGACAGACATGTATAAAATATTGGGACGGGGAGTTGTGGGGGGGGCGGTAGGAGACAATGATGGCAGGAGGAAGACAATGGTAAAGAGTGAAGGTCATATGACAAGAAAAGAGCGGGGAATCAATAGCAGTCACTGACCCTGCAGCATGCACAATCAGAGACCAGAGAGAAGTGCAATATTTCCTGCTGCAGCAGAGAAACAAGCGGATGGGCGATGTGAGACAAAAACACACACATACGCAGTATAAAAGTCTGATGAAAAAAGGAAACAAGATGGGGCAAGACATAATACAGGCACGAAGACACGAATGAAAGTCACATTGATGGACTGATGACTTCCTGCAGCGTCTCATATTGAATCACTGAATTAAATCAACTGCGCATCAGTTCAGGAGATCGAGTGCTCCGTCATTTTAGAAATGCTCTTTTGACTGACAGAATTCAAACAAGAAAAAAAAAAAGAATGACTTCAAATAAAAACTGACACAATCCAAATCTATCCTTCGGCCTAAAAAAAAAAAGAAAAAGAAAAAAAAAGAAAAAGATTCTCGCCTACTTTCTGCTGCAGTTCTACAAGCCTGCCAGCAGATGACACTGTGCGCCTACTGAGCAGAGAGGGTGTTGGGGTGGGGGGGTGGGTGAGACTCACGCTGTGTGCAGTAGAGTCCAGTCCAGCCGGGGCTGCACCTGCACTCCCCATCATAGGCGCTGCACTGGGCTCCGTTGTGACAGTTACACGAGTTGAGGCAATCAGGGCCCCAGTGTCCAGACGGACAGGCTGCAGGGGGGATGGGGGGGGGGGGGGGGCAGAGACACAGTCAAGCTTCGCATCACACACACACGCTGCCATCCCACCACTGACTCCCCATGTGCACATTCCACTGCCCTTGCAGAACCAACCGGCCCATAACCTGTGATATACGGGCGCACTTATGCGTCGGGCTGAATAAAGCAGAGCCGGGCTAATGTAACATCAATCCGATCATAAGGTATTTTTACTCCAAGCAGTTAAAGCAATAAAAAAACCACACATCAATTTCCCAAGGCATGGCGGCTCGGAGCTCCCACTAATGATCTTTGGCCTTGGGTGCAGTAAATCAAAGGGCATAATGTATTACAACAATCATTTAAGTACACTATCTGTTCCACATAAGCCGGGGACCGGGGACGGGCTCTGGGAACGCGCGTCGGGTCGTGGGAATGATTGATGCGCGCGGGAGGTAAATGTGGGAGTGGAGACGGAACGACAGGGAAGGGGACGGGGGGGGGGTGAGGGGTGGTTGTTGGGGTGGGGAGGGGTGACAAACACACAGTGGGAGCAATCCTCCCCGATCCAGCCGGGGAAGCACTGGCAGGAGCCGTCGATGGGGTTGCAGGTGCCGTTGTTGGTGCAGCGGCAGATCTCGGAGCAGGCTCGGCCGAAGCGGCCGCTCGCACAGACTGCGGGGAAAAAAGAAGCAACAACAAGCAAACAATTAAAAGGAACACAATGAGGAGAGGGAAGGAGGAGGATCAGTGAGAGCCGTTGACCTCACGGCACCGGAGTCTGAGCACAAAGAAGAGGCGGTTTGAAAGGCCGAGTGGACACATATCTCGCGCGGACAATACTGTTCTATTGTAAGTGGACACAGAGAGAAGCAGGCAGTTTAAACAGGTAAAAAAAAGAAAAAGGAAAAAAGTCAATCACAGCCTCCGGCAGGCCGCAACTGCCCCATTTCCACTTGCGAGAGTCGGATGAGTGATGTGCCACATAATTAAAATAGACCATGTACACACACCAGCCTATACATTTTTAATGGAATTAATATTTCAATGCTCTCCCGCACTCTTCAATAAAAGATGCCATTTTCCAATGAAACCTCCGTTGTGTTTTCCTTGTTGGGCCACGTGGAAATTTGAGCCTCGGTGCGGCAAACAATCAGGATCAGGGAGCCGCGAGCGTGGCGCCGCGCGCATCTAAAGGTCTCCCGCCGAACGAGAGAACAGAGCCAGCAGTTGGAAGTATGACGGGCGATGGCTGGCTGACTGGCTGGCTGACTGGCTGACTGACTGGCTGACTGGCTGGCTGACTGGCTGACTGACTGGCTGACTGGCTGGCTGTGAAAGAGTCTCGTTTTCATGTGGGCACATTTTAATGATTACATTTCAACTGGCTTTCATGCCATTTTTTTCTCCTTTCTTTTTCCCCCTTCCACGAGAGCTCTTTAAAGCTCCCCTAAGCAGGTTGTCATTAAGGCCATGAGGCTGCCACTTGTGGGGATTCAAGCCTCAACACACCAGGAGAGCTTCATTAGGCTGGGACTTGGTGCGCCGGACAGAGGACAAGTGAGGACACCAACCGGGCTCAGCGAGAGGAGATGTTGTTGGCCACCATCATCCCTCGTGGCCTCCGCACTAGTAATTACAGCACAACGAATTAGGACCAGATCTTTCTTTATATATATATATAAAAATATATATATTCTCCATCTTTCTTAAGACTACCTATTAAACTTTTATTTCTGAGACATTGCTCAAAGCCATGAAAGAGAATTCAAAAATCATTCTCTGTAATTTATGTGGAAAAAAAGTATATTATCAGGGATGAAAAAACCCCACAGTCTATAGGTGCATTGATGGGGAGCAGATTTCTGTCGGAGAAAAGTCCTGCGTATATTTGGCCTCGCTGACTGCAAAGACTTCCGTACTAACGAAATGCAATATGTTGCTAAATTTACGTTCATTGAGCGCGGCGACGCTGAGAAATCTGGCAGGGAAATTTCCCCCTCAATGTACTGAGGAGCTGAAATGAGTCATGATTTTAAACAAGGCAGAGAATGAAAGCCAGACGCAGGTGGCAAACCACTTCTTCTTTTTTTATTATCTTCTCTGCGTGGCTCCACCGACACTTTCAAGGCGAACGCGCCGAGGAAAAAACGCTTTGCCGGTCCCGCCGTCAAAATTAAATTTAACAAGACAAACACGCTCATGTGCTCCTTGCTTTGTTTGTTTGCAAAAAAAAATAAAAATGAAGAAGCGATTTCCGTGCAGCGGGATGAGGAGCGGGGACGGCAACATTTACTTGACGTATTCTCCGTCGGAATACAAGCAGGCCTCTGCAATATTGTTGAAGGTTATTTTTCTCCCGTTTGGTCTGCGCTGCACTGATAGTAGCCATTATTCAAAGTCTCAGGGCCGAGACGCCAGCGCGAGAGACGGCGCACCATCCGCACATCTTAATGAAGCCGCAGAGCAACAGCTGAGAAACAAAAAGAGCTCTTTTAGAGGACTTTTAAAACAAACTGCGAGGAACAACTCCCGCGGACTCCCGAGTGAAGATTATGACTGTTGTGGCGGAAATTAAGTCTTCACTGAACAATCGCAATCTGGTTTTCCAGCTCTCAAAGGCAACCTTCCC
Organism: Thamnaconus septentrionalis; assembly: GCA_009823395.1. Taxonomy (NCBI): domain Eukaryota; kingdom Metazoa; phylum Chordata; class Actinopteri; order Tetraodontiformes; family Monacanthidae; genus Thamnaconus; species Thamnaconus septentrionalis. The sequence goes on from CM020513.1 coordinate 18,587,951, forward strand.
ACAGAGTGTTCTGTCCAAATGGGTGACTTTATGACATTAAGACAGTGTCTTCTTTAATGCTCATTTCATGAGTGTCGCCCTCTGTTACTGCCGACCATAAAAGGAAGTGATCACCTTTCGCTGTCTCTTACGGTAAACAGTCCTTTGATCATAAAACAGGTGTGGGAGGTCAGGGCAACAAAACAAAAGCACAAACATCACATCGAGCATGCGGGAACAAGCAAGCACCTCAATCTGAAAGACACAGCAGACACTTTGGAGGCAGAAGATCAGAGACATTATGAACAGTGAACATTCATATAAGACTTACACTACCAGTCAGAAGTTTGGGCGCACCTTCTCATGCAATCTTTACTCCTTTCTAGTAGTGTAGTGTCGTACACTATACGATAAATAGGTAGTGTATGTGATAGACAGATAAAATAAAATCCCCATTACAAGACGAAATGCCAGGATGAGTCCCCGCACAAAAAAAAGTCCTGACATTTTTGCGGCGGCGGAACCTAAAGTTTCACGCCGGCTGAATGGAGACAGGAGGAGTAAAAGCGGGGGAAAGGGCAATGGGGCGCAGGAGGGCTACTCGCCTTGGTTGCACAGGGAGCCGGTGAAGCCGGACAGGCACTCGCAGTGGCCTGTGATGTGATGGCACGGCCCGGTGCTGTGCACGCACTGCGGGCACGACTGGCTGCAGCGGTGCCCGTAGAAGCCCGGAGAGCAGACTGCAAGCAGTGTCGGCGGGGGGGCGGCAGGGGAGAGAGGAAATCAGTCAGCGAGACAAGAGGTATATAATAATGAAACGGGGCAAGACGAGTGTGATCAAGGGAGCGGAGAGGAAAAAAAGAGTGCAGACCAGAAGATATAAAGGAGAAGAAACAAGAGGAGACAGCGAGGGGAGGGAGAGAGCAGGAAAGTCAGACTTTATTGTAATCACTTCCATTAATCTCGCACTTGAGAAAAAAAAAAAAGTTTGGCAAACTGTGAAAAGTCCCCTTTATGTCGGGTCTTTGGTCGCAGCTTAATGATCTATAATTGGCAGGACGTGCTTTGATAATTCAAATTTCGTTGAAAGAGTTTCACACTCGGCAAATATCTAAGGGGAGATCCGGAGGTAATTACACCAACTTTTCAGGCAAAGATTATAAACTGCAATTAAGGGAAGAGGTTGACAAAATAAAAACGATTTTTTTGTGATGCATAGTTTCTTTGGGGGGGGGGGTTTCTGTCACCGGTGACTTAGGCAGGTGAAGGACAATCGACTAATTTCAAAATAAGAAAACTTTGCGGGATAGACCGAAAAGAAACGATGAGGTGTTTGAGGACAAGCGTGCAGCATTAAGTGCCCCCTGCGGGGGTTTGTTTTGATTGAAGCGGCAGCTGTGAGACACCTCCATCGGTCCCCGGTGGGGAAGGGGGGGGGAGTGGCGTCCTGCAATTAAAGTTTCAACAGGGAAAACTGCAGTTAATGAGGCTTTCCCCCCCAGACGAGCGCATTATCTCTGTAAACAGCAAAGGTGGAGGAGGAGGAGGAGGAGATGGAGGAGATGGAGGAGGAGGAGGAGACGGTGTTACGCGCACACGACGGGGACTCGCGGCTCGCTCGCCCCCCCCAAATTGCTGTTTACGAGCTTGTGACGGTGAATTTCGCTCCCAATCAGCGAGTCCATCACTCGAGACAGACCCCCGTTCGGAAAGCAGAGCCGCCACTCCCGGTCAGAACGCCCTCTGATGAGCCCGGGGCGAGGACCGCCAGGCTCCCGCTGCGAGTCGGTTGTGGAGGACAGAGTGGAGGGGTGAGCGTGTGCGTGTGTGTGTCTTTGTGTGCGCACGCTAGGGGTACAGACCCTGATTAAGTGATAGCCGTGATGAAGGACTTATACTCGAGCAGTTGCGGCGACTGACAACTAAGTGCTCCTCCACAGCGGGATCACCCTTCAACAATTCTCCAAAGATCAAATCAAGGTTGCCGCAGTTTGTCAGCTGTCGACGGGCGTCGCTTTGAATTACAGAGGCCTTGTTTCAGGTGAAAAAGTCTCTCGAACGGTTGTTTTACTAACGATGTGCAGCAAACACCAGCGCACAACTAGGAAAAGTCCAGCAGTCATTTATTTAGCTTGTTCCACTTGTCCGAACACACAAAGTTCTGGAAATTTGCCCCCCTTTGTGATGTCACTAAGGGCACCGATACAACCAAACTTAGTGACAAGGCCGCCAGCTTTGTGTTTCTTTCCTCTCTCTTTAGGGTCACGCTTGCAAATGAATAATTAGGAGGAGTAAATGAATTTGAGCAGGAAGCTAAAAGTGAAAATCTTTCAGGGAGGCTGCAAACACCGGGCTAAACATCCAGTTTTTACACTAGAGATCGACTGAGGGTCTTTCACACCAGAGATCCACTGGGTTTCTCATTTTGAAAACTGATCGTGCAGAGGGGGGAAAAAAAAAGAAAAACACAGAGCTGAAAAGTGATGAAGATCACGTGGAGCCGTGAAAGTCAGAAACAGAGCGAGCGCTTACTTCGTTTGCACGAGGTCCCTCTGTATCCAGGTGCGCACACGCACGTGCCGTCTGCCGGAGAGCAGGAACCTCCATTCTGACAGGAGCAGCTGACTGAACAGTTGGGTCCCCAGAAGCCTTGTGGGCACACACTGTCACAGTGTATTCCTGCAGGCACATTGTGTTGACAAATAGTCAGCAAATGCACGCGGAACGAGCGGCAACATTAATGTTCTGACAATATTACAATATAGAAAATGTGATGTGAATTTCATCTACCTATCTATCTATCTATCTATCTATCTATCTATCTATCTATCTATCTATCTATCTATCTATCTATCTATCTATCTACCAAGCGTGGGCAAACTTTTTGTTGTTTGACAGAGGGGGCCGGAGCAGGAGCAGATGGATGGAGTGATTTGGTGAGCCACCTCATAGGAGGAAAAAATATATCATGAAATACGTAGAAAACTTGTTGCATTGATGTCATTTGAAAATGAACAAAAGCAAAGTTACAACAAAATCAGGGTCTTTGAAGCCCCATGGTATTTAGCTCTTTATTGAAATGACTCTTAAAAGACTGAAAAATGGATGAAGTACAGCTATTTTATGACTTACTGACTATTAACAGCATTTCTTCAAGCATTGGTGGGCCGGATTAAAGAGCTTAATGGCCCCTGGGCCATAGTTTGCCCATGCCTGGTCTATCTATCTATCTATCTATCTATCTATCTATCTATCTATCTATCTATCTATAACCCACACCATGATCATCACAGGGCAGATTGGACAGTGGGACAGCAGAGTCTCTGAGTCTTATTCCCTCGGCGTTCAGCCTCGATTGATTTTTAGCCCCAAAATGAAGCCACTGTTTGGAGAGTTTCTTTAGGCTCACTTCACTTCCTTTCAGACTCAAGAGTTTCTGCTTTCCAAATGCATTTTTATTTTTGATCTGACTGGGGCTCCCTGCCAGTGCACTGTGTTGATTAACAGGGTTGGGTCTCCTGAGAGGCCGAGCTTGTCTCCCATTCTCTTTCAGCTGAGCCGGGGCTCGCGCGTGAAGCCGCCATGGAGGCTCTCAGGCTCCGAGGGCACTCTCCGCAAGTGTCCCTGCGTGTTTGGCCAAGTTCCAATCAACAAATGCAAAGCACCTATACGGGGGCTGTGCACTGTGCACGTGGCGGAATTAGCACATTCATCAAAGCGGCTAATTTTCTCGCAGTGATAATAACCGCGTCTTCAAAAGAACATGTAGCAAAATCACATATGCTGGCCGTTCGCGTCGGTTCATGAAATAAAATAGATCACTGCGCTGACACTGGCGCACGCACGCACGCACACACGCACACACACACACACACACACAAACCCTGCAACCTTTCAAGAGCCAGCCCTTAGTTCGAAGCCTCATTTTAAATTTCCTTTGAGTGAGAATATCTGAAAAATAGTGCAGCCATTAAAGCAGCATTAGTGCAGTACCTTTGAATTAAACCTGGAGTAAACTCTGGGGACTCGTCTTATACTGTAACAGCGGTGCCTTACGGCTGCGGCGGAGCAGTAAAGGAGAGGAAATGTTAGTGCTGATGAGGAGGGGGCACGGCACCGGTGATTTAGTCAGAAGTGCAGCCACGGACATCAAAAGGAGGACAAGGCCCAGTGTTTGAGGTTCCGCGAGGCCGGGCAGGAAAAGAAGAAGGGAAAATAAAACCTGTGACCGCCTCTACCGACGGAGAAAGAATGCAGGCAGCGCAGCGGCGCACTTTTCAGTCTAATGGCGGCAAACAGAGTGTCTGTGGATGAGGAAAAGAAAGCGGTGAGAAAAGCCAGAAGCTGAAGTCTCTTCAAAGCCGGTTTTCCTCTGAGAAGTGCCAGAGGTCTCACCATCCAATTTGTGCAGCGCAGGAGAGCAAACGTCTCTCTTTCTCTCCGTGGCGCATGTAAACAAACAGCCACAGCGGTACCGACTGCACGTCACCCAACCAGGGCAAAGGTGAGAGGGGGAGCCCTGGGTTTTTATATTTACTGGACCAGTCAAAAGTGTGGATACACCTTCTCATGCAATTATTGTTCTACACTACAGATGGACACTGAAGTCATCAAATATGTGAACAAGATATATGTAATTATGCAGCAAAGAAAAACATGTTAAATAACTCTCAATATGCTTTTTATGAAAGGTGGCTATTTTGGAAAAAGTAGTAGTGTATATATATATATATATATATATATGTATATATATATACACATATGAACACATATATATATATATATATATATATATACACACATATATACACACATATATATATATATATATATATGTGTATATATATATACACATATATATATATATATATATATATATATATATATATATATATATATATATATATATATATATATATATATATATATATATATGTACACATACATGCCACACTACCACTCAAAAGATCGGACACACCCTACGAATTACTATAACTATATGAATATGTATGTATATATACATACATGTATATATATACATGTACATATATATAAATGAGCTGCCCCTCCGAAAGTGCGTCGCTGCTCCGAGTGTCCACTCACTCGCAGGCCTCTTTGAACCTCGGCTGGCTGATGTCAGCCTTGCGACAGCGGAGCAACCGCCGCTAAGCTGCCCGGCTGTAAGCTCCCGAAGAACGAGCGTCCTGAGAGTTTCATGGCGGCAAAAACCCTCCCAAAAAATGCATCACAGCGGAGAATCGACAGAGGGAGCAAGCGAGGATGAACAGAGAGGCGTTTCCAGTCTGGAAGTTTACGCCGGTGTTTTTACGGCGAGGAACGACTGACTTGGAGACGCCCTGTGACGCGGAATCCCACATCTTTCCTCTCTGCAGGTGCTCGCCGTCTTTGACGGTGGGTCCTTGAGAGGCCTCCGAGATTCACCTTTGAATCATATACGTATGTGTGTTTGTCCGGCCCACCGGGCCGAGCATCGCCCCCAGCGCTGCACCCCTGTGACTCAATTAAGGCTGACAGATGGTCCCGACTTGTGCAGGATTCAGAGCATGAGAGACCCGTTTTTTTTCTCTCTTTTTTTTTGCCGCCTCCGTTCTCGCAGATAATAAAACCCACATTGTTTCCCAGAATAAATGCCCTAAGCTCTGGAGGCTGAACGTGGTGGGCTGAGAGCTCACAGGCTTGACCTTTCCCGCTGAATCTATTCCCTCCCCGGCTGCACCTCGCCACCCAGGGCTCGCAGAGCGGGTCCTCGGCTCCGTTCCCCCTCCAACTCCCCCCTGCATTTGACATTCAGATGTGATGCTTCATATATTGAGCATAATGATCCTCACCCTTGCTGCGACATTCACAGTCGCCTCTCCGCACCTCTTCTGCTGAGAAGCACATGTCTGAATTGACGGGTGGCAAAGTGCAAACGCGGGCAAAAGAAAAAAAGAAAAAAAAAACAATATAACAATAAAAATGATGATAATAACAGCGTGGATCCAGACTTGGTGAGGGTTCAAAAAAGTCAGAAGATTGGGGATGTTATGATGAAAGTTGGTTCAGTCAGATCCGCAGCGACCGCAAGAAAGTAGAAATAACTACTTCAATTAGAATAAACAATTTTATCTGCTGAGTTTTCAGACACTGTGCAAACGCCATACTGGATGGAAGGAGAAAAAGAAAAGCGTGGTACCAGCATGCGCAAACACCACTTCTATTCCCAGGCTGAGTACACTAAGAGGCGAAGACAAATTGAATATTTGATAAACTCGCACAAAAACAAGCAAAGACAATGACTGAACATGTTGTCGCACAAATTCAAACTGTTTTTTTCTTTCCAACCGAGATGAGAATAAATAATCACAATTTAGTTCCATGTGTTTTTTCTTAGTTTGTTTTTTGATATACACATTAGAGCAACGCTGACCTGTCCACCCGGGGTGGCAGCGGCAGTAGCCGCTCGTCGGGTCGCAACCGTCTGCATGGCTGCAGTCGCAGCGCTCGCGGCACTCCAGGCCATATGTTCCATCCTGAAAGTGATTGAAAGTCGCTGTCAGAACAACACACAAAACATTACACGTATGGTGCTTTATATTAAAAAAAAAAAAAAAAAGGCTTTACAGGGCAGGGCTCGTCACAGTGTTCTCCCCTCCACCCGGGAGAACACGTGCAGATACCGTCCACCGGATCGCAGGCCGCCCCGTTGGCACACAAGCAGGTCTGATTGCATCCCAGGCCCCATGCGCCGCTGGAACAGAGGATGGAGCAGTCCACGCCCTGCCAGCCTGTGGTGTTACAGCGGCCAGACGTGTTGAAATACTGATATTAATGCAAAGCAAGCAGTTGCTGTTGCGGTAGCGCCGGGTTCACTACAACAAAATCTGGTAACATAATGATGTTAATTTTTAATTTGGTCCCAAAGCCATTCATACTCGAAAGGAAAAAAGCACTAAAGGAAACATTTATTGAAGCATTAAAACATCTCACATGCACTAATAAGGGAAACTTTTGCAATATTGTGATAATAAAAATTTATCACACACATTTTTTTTGAGGATGCGTAATGGTAAAACATAACAACAGTCCCATAATGCAAGAAACAGAATGACCTTGTCAGGTTAAACAAATTATTTTCACAGACATTCATGTTTGAATGTTTCTGAATGATTATTAAATTTTGCCCTCTGTTGATTAATGAGGGGAAAATCTTTATTCCTCCATAATTCCAATGTCTAGCTGGAGTTTGTTCTCAGCGCCAGCCATTGCAGCACCCACTGAGCTGTGAGCACTGCTGTAAGCTCTTAATCTTGTTAAGGCTGTGTTGATATAATTAAAAGAGGGCGGGGGTTATGCCTGTATTAGATAGTTCGAAGAAGAAATGAAAGGAAACAAGAGAGGGCAAGATGGGATGCAAATTAAGCGTGCCGTTGTTCACGACTTGAGCCCTGAACCTGAGCCCGAGGGTTCGAAAGGAACAATGACACAATTTAAACAGGGAGTCATTAAAATCGAGATCAACGGACCACAATCAATGCGTTTACTGTGGCCAGATATATTCTAGGGATCCTAAACTTTGCAACTCACACAATGCACACACTCACCAGCCAGTTTATTGACTAAGTGACTTGTTAGCAACGGTGAAGGTAACGTGCTGACGGCCAAAGTGAACATCAGAATGATGACGAAAGAGGATTGAAGGGACTTTGAACGTGGCCTGGTCATTGGTGCCCTGCGGGTTGCTCTATTTTTACAAACTGCTGATCTAGTCAGTCAGTGAGTGGTAGTTGTCTGGAGCAAAATGCTTTGTTAAAGCCTGGGGTCAGAGGTCAGAGAGGACAGACTGGTTAAAGACCATAGAAAGGCAACGGTGACGGATCTGGTTGGCCCAAAGCGGCGCTGTGCTCGTCATCCATGCTGATCTCGCAATGAAGCTGCTTCACCTTCACTCAAATTACCACCATGCAAAATATTACCTCTGAAAGCACAACATTTGACATGACATTGAAACAACACTTTGTTGCGCATTGCTATTGTCATTAACTAAGAGGAACTCCGTGGTGCTGTTACCTTCTCTGCAGACGCAGGATCCGTCCACTGCCGAGCAGGTTGCATGGTTGTGGCAGGAGCAGGTGGACGTGCAGCCTGGTCCGTACAAGCCAGGAGGACACACTGTAGTGCAGTCCTCACCCTGAGGTGCAAATAATGCACGGTCATACAAAAGGGAAGAGGCATGTGGGAAAGTGCTGACTCTGACTGAGTTAAAAATAAATAAATAAATAAAATAAAATAAATAAATAAATAAATAAACAAATAAATAAATAAATAGCAGTAGTCATATGGCTTGGCGCAGAGAGGAGGAGATGAAGGTTTTATTTACGGAACACTTGGCTCACTGGGTTTTATCTGGACCGGCTCGGCTGTACACAAGGCAGAACAAAGTGAGCCGAATGGTTTTAGTTATTGTCACAGCTGAGGTAGAGGAGGGAGGACCACTCCAGTTGAACCTTGCTCTCGGCAAACCAGGATCCACCACGTCTCTCCCGCTAACCCCCTCCATTTAGGTTAGTGTCATGGTGAGTCTCCACTGGAATCACTGGAGAGACTTTAAGACTGAGGCAAGTCTCACCTTATCAGAAGAGCTCATACGCACTGACACCTGGGCTCCCGAGGTTGCCGCAGCAAGGTACTGAGGTGCTGGGTTGCAAAGTGACAATTCACCACCTGAACTAAATTTTACATCTGCTGTTTCGTTGCAGGGATTTGTCTCAGCTTTGTGATGTGCATTTTGTGTTTGACAGAATATGCAGTTAAACATTATGCTAGCCATTTGACGCACTGAGAGATGCAACATCTTATCACATTATACAGCCTTAATTTAAGTAGCTTATAGCATATTTCATCACAAATAGAGTCTAATTTATGGTGTCTATGCATTTATATGATGTCATTGGCTCAAAACGTCAAGCGTTCTGTGGAAGAACGTCTGTGCCAAGAAATTGTACAGACAAACCGAACGACCAGTTCACTTCCCCGATGAGCAGCAGGGGCTGTCACGAGACTTCCTGGGTTCCAGAGCATCTGCTCAGGTGGTCAGGCTCTGAAACAGCAGCGCAAAACCTCACAGCTTCAGCACAAGCTGTCCATAAAATAAAACCCAGCCCTCTAATTAACCTTGGTGTTCTACAAAACATTTTCGGACCTAATGTGCGTCTTGAAAATGCAGCAGAGAAGTTACGAGGAGAAAGAATTAAGATACAAAAAATTCCGCTACAGACAATTTCCTGTTAAAATAAATACAACACAAACAAGCTGTTTGCAAGAGTGGATTCAACAGTCTGTGTACACAGAATACGTTAAATCTATTTTGATTTTTTTTAATTGCAGTTCTTGAATTTCTGTAGTAGCTATTCAAGACAAGGCTGTTAATGTGTTATATGAGCAGCATTGCAGAGATACATATATATAGAGAGAGAGAAATCCCTAAAAACATCAGTGAATCCTTGTGCATTTATTCATTTTGAGACTGTTCCGTCACTATGTGACAGTGAATTCATTTCAGCATCCATAAGATGAGCCAAGTTGAGCCCTTTCAGTGAAATGCCTGTTGCATCTATAAAACTGTAAAATCTGCAAGATGACGCAACGGTCCTGTAGACAAAAGATCGCACCGAGTGATCCACTTGCCGACTGCGCTGATGTAAGAGCTCACGAGTTTCCCACTGCTGCTGCTCTTCAAGACAACAGTGAAATTGCAAAGGACAGAGAGACGGTGTTTGGAAATGATCTCGAGTATTCGGAGCGTCCCATTGTTCGTCTGAGATGCCAAAACTGTTTTGGATCTAAGAGGAATATTGAAAAAAAGAAAAAAAAAACTCCTGGAGAAGTTCTTTTGTCAAGGCAGCTGGTGACACCCTGTGAGTCTGAGGAGGCACAGGGCTGTCAACAGCCTCCTCAGGGCCAACAGTGGGAGTTTGCCGAACGGTAATATGATTATGAAAAAATAAATCGGAGGGGTAGAGGGGATTAGAGGAAAACCCACATGAATAAAATCTCTGGCGAACTGGATGCATGGGAGAGAAATGCCCCCGAGACGTTGCCCAAAAAAAAAAACACCGGCGCAGACTTTCAATTAACTCGCTGCTACTGATGAGCTCACCAGCAGGAGATCACTGGCCACGCCAGACGAGAGGCACCACCTTGGAGTGAAATATCTGAAAAATGAGGACGTGGAATTCTCCTCCCTGTCCTCTGCAGCCAGCAGTCATTAGAATTTCTCATGTGAGAAGCCTGGGCGCAGCTCATCTCTTCCCTCCCTCCCCCAGTAAGCCAGGGATCACAGCCAGTCTGTGGATTCCCGCACCCTGTCTCCCAAACCCTGGCTTGAGTGACAGGTGACACAATGATTTAGAGTTCCAATTAGTGGCCCAGAGGAGCCCTGAGTAGCTCTTGCTTTGCTCGCCAGAGCACCGGGGGACCGCCGGCTGCTCGCTGCTCTCATTATCATTTTGAACTCAGTTTAAACAGGAGGCAGGAGGAGACGCGCCCGTGGACGCCGGGGGCAGAACACACATCTTAAAACATCTCCACCTCCCCCGTGCGCCACATAAAAGGCGGCTCGCGTCTCTGGATGAAATTTTTATCAATCGCCCGCGATAACCTTTGTTCTGCGAGGTACGGCAGCCTCCAAACCGCCAACAATAGCAGGTTCGGTTACAGTCGCGGGGGAATGGGCGGCGAGAACTTTTACCGGCCACCGGTTCTGGAGAGAGAGGAAAAGGAAAGAGAGAGTGGGTTGCAGTCTGGCCGCCTTCAGAGTAAAAGGCAATTTACTGGCGACTGGACTCGCGGATGAAAAAATGAAAAAAAAACTAAAAAAAAAAACTCACGCGGCCACAAATGACCGCGACGGATTTGGCGGCATCCTCGGCCGCGTTGCATTCCGCTCGGCTTCACCCTCATGGAGCCGCTCGCTCGGCTCTCGGGACGGGAGAAGGAAAAGGAAAAGGCAGCGCTCTCATTAGGCGACTGATTCATATTCCTTCTGAGCCGCAAAGGGTGGAAGTCTGTTGGCGGAGAATCATTATTAATACACGGGCTGTCAGTCCGCTGCACGAGAGTCGCAGGATCTTACATAACCACACGGCAAATGGTGGCAGCGAGCAGACCTTAGCGCTGAGAGGCAGCCGGGTCGACCTCAGCCAAGGCATTAAATTCATACCTATTAGTGTCTTAATGTAATTGGAGAGTATTTTTCTTTTTTTCCCCCAGAAAGCCTCTCTCTGACACAACATTGATTAGGCGGGAATCCATCGAGACTACATATAAATGGCTCCACTAATTACCAATCAGTCTCACTCTCCTCACAGTTCATCTAAGTGCCGGATGAGTGACTGCGGTTTAAAATTCATGCTGCAAGGCGGCAAAATGAACCCCTGAACCTTCCTGATGAGCACGGAGATCCCGGCGAGGACGGGGGAAATCGTTTGTTTTTCGCCGCCCACGCAAAACATTTGAAACTTTTTTTTTTTTCTTGTTGCGACGGGTTGCACTTCAAATTTTGTTGCAGAATCTTTCCACGTAGGGAGGGGTTGGTGTGGCGTTGTTGTCAAGACCGCACCAAACCGAGACCAAGGCATAATCAAGACTAGAGAGTATCGAGATTGAAAAAAGACCAAGACAAGACCAAGACTGTCGATAACTGACTATCAAAGAAAAATCAATACAAAACAGAACAAATGACCAGTTTCTTTTTTGCAATTCGAGTTCGCTTCTACATAAATGGAACAGCAAGGTATCTTTCAATCATTTTCCATTATCATCTGTCATTGTCGTATTGGCTGAATGTTAACCGGACCGCCCAGTCCGAGACTGAGACAAGGCCGAGAAGAAAGGCCCCTGAGTCCGAGACTGAGACCCTTAAAAAAGTGGTCTTGGGATCGAGACGGTCTCCAGGTTGGTAAGGTTAGTTTGAGTGCTTGTAGCAGATTGGAAGGGACAGGGGATGATAGTGGTGGTGATGGTGGTGGAGGGCAATGCCTGAATAGGTAACGTGTAATCACTTTGTTCCAGTCAAAAAGACCATGTCCAATTACCACGGCTAAATCAAGTGTGCGCCGAGCTCGGTCTGCTCCATCACTTCGCCTGGTTTCTGCCTCCCAAAGGGGCCGCCGAACAAAGATGCGGTGCGGCGGCTTAGTCCTATCAGTCAGCCCCTTGGGGTTGGGGGAGGGGGGTTGCTCGGTCGGCAGTCACTGTCTCGACATAAAAAAAAAAATCCTTCTGCGGTCTAATGATGATGTGACACACGTGCGGTTGCAAGCGGCAAGATGGCCAACAGCCACAATCAGAAGTGCATTGCCTAAACAGCGCCCACAGGAGGCGCGTCCGCTCCTGTCGGACTTTATCTTTTTCTCTCTCCCTCTCTCTCCCTCCCTCTCCCTATCTCTCTCTCGGCCAGCTTCTGCCCTGTAGGTCTTTTTAATGGATCCAACAGCCCTTCCCAGCAGCAGCCAAAAGAGAACAGGTGGAGCAAATTAAGACACAGTCTGTGGCGCAGCTTGGGAGCTCAATTCAGCTCGGCGGCGGCGGCGGCAGCGGCCCACTCTAGGACAGAGGCAATTTCCACTGAAATGTGACGGCGACGGCAGGCGCGTGGCCTCGCCGCCTCTGTTGCTGCGCAGCGTCAGATTGCGAGGCGGAGAAAACGCAACGAGCAAAGTAACCGAAGCCGCGAACTAACTTGGCGATTGCAGAAAAACGGGGAAACTGCGGCCGAGAGTGAAAAATATCCAGGTTAAAGATTTTACTGTCTCCCAAGAGGTCTGGAAATATAGATCCGAGGTTCTGTTCCACTTGTATCTGAGGTACTGCAGGTTAAGAGGTACAAACTTCTTTTTTTTCTGTTCTTCTTTTCGTAATATAGAAAATACACAGGATGGGTTTTAATGCGGGCAGGGAGCTGGACCAGAGGATGAACCATTTAGAGGAGAAATTGTGGTGGTGCAGCAGAGCACATCTATTATATGGCAATAATAAAACACCTCACCTTGCTTCTCTCCTGCCTGTTTACAAAAAGCCTCTAAAGTAACGCTGGGAACGCTTCCAGCGACAGTGACGTGGACACTTTACTTGGGCCACAAACACCGCCAGATATAAATCAAGGATACAACCGCTGTAAGTAAAGCCTACAGTGAGTACACTGTGAGACATCATAGAAACAACTCTCACAACCCTATAAAGGTCCCTGTGTGTTATGAGGAGCCTATTCTGAGCAACAAATAGTTCTACCTTCGAGCAGCAATAAACCATAAAACCATTTGGCAGTTTGAGATGAAGAAAAAACAAAACAATTGAAGCATCTAAAAGAAAAACTGGAAATTGACTTGCAGTATTTACAATTTCTGCACAATTAAAAACACATCATCCATCTTATACAAATTAAACAGAGATTACAGTGGCAACAAATGAAAATGAAGCAAACACAAAACTCATGAAATTCAAATCAAATGATTTTTGCTTTTTACCAATTCCTTCAACTTTTACCCTGTAAATTAAAAGTTGTTCATGTGGCAAAGGAGGTATGTTAGGCCATAAAAATATTTTTTTTGTGTGTTTTTTCTTTCTAGTTTGCTTGGTGTGTTGTGCATTTGTAGTTGTTTGTTGCTTTTGGATAAATTGTCTTTGTGAAATGTTTGAATAATGTGTGTAGTATTCGTATATTTATGCATTTATGTGTGAATGTTCATATATGTTGAGATATTTTTTAACATGTGATTTTAGACCCCAGGAAGAATAATCGCTGCTAAGGCAGTGACTAATGGGGATCCATAATAAACCAATCAACAAAAATAAAATGAAGTAAAACAAAAATAACTGCTGACCTTGACACACCTTGAGTTTGGACATGACCAAGGTTCAGCAGTTTTTTGGTAATCTATCTTGAAGACTACATTGGAGCTGTGGGGCCCGCCATCATTAAAAAGACTCCCAGCTATTGACCAAATACCAGATACATTCAAAAGATATGCAATGAGTGACCACAGCAACCACGGCGAGCGTGAACGATTTCGAAAAAAAAACAAGTGCGCACTCACGGTGAATCCTGGTGCGCACACGCAGGCGCCTGTCACAGGGTGGCAGTCGGCCCCGTTGCTGCAGCTGCAGGTCAGCATGCATCCCTTGCCGTAGAATCCAGGTGAGCAGGTCTCGTTACAGTAGAGACCCGTCCACCCCGCCGAGCAGGTGCACTCGCCGGAGAGTGGGTGGCAGCTGCCACATAATGAGAAAGATGGAACAACAACGGCAACGACAACAGAGAGCCGAGTCTCCGACACGATCAACACTTGTGTGTTTGTCAGCGGGGGGGGGGGGGGTCAAAGTGCAATGTCTGCGCCGACGGCTATTCATCTGTCAGCATGCAGAGTGCTCGTCTCCGCCTGATAAGGCGTCCTCTTTCTCCTTCCCCCCTGTAATGACTTCTATTGTTGCCGCCTCGACTCCAGCTGGAATCGGAGCGCCGGCGTTTGCATTAACTATGAATGGCGTCGAGAAATTATGAATGAAGAAAAGGTCGAGATTAAAAAGCCGACTGGGTGACATGGCTGGGAGGGGGTCCAGACTCGGCAATGAGCTGAGGTGAGGCAGAATTGGGTTGGAGGACTCTTTATTCTTGGCGGAGAGAGCTGGAGCGAAGGGGCTTCAATTAGGGCTCCGTCCGTGGTGAGCGTGTGTGCGTGTGCGTGTATGTGTGTGTGGTGCCGACGTCTCACTTACCTCACGGTGTTGGTGGTATTACAGGGGCAGATCTTGTCGCAGATGAGGCCGTAGAGACCTGCGGGACAGAACCTCTCCTGGCAATTAGGACCTTTAAAGCCCGTTTCACACAGGCAGGCCCCGTTGATGTGATGACACTTGGCTCCGTTCTGACACTCGCACGTCTGGTTGCACTGCGGACCGAAGCTGCCCACGGGACAGTCGTCCTGACACCTGGGGGACAGAGTGCCGCTGTCTTTTAAATAAGGGGAGTTTCGGGCACCGCCGGAGAAATTAGAGTGGAGAGCGCCAAAGTGAATTTCAAGTGTTCGGAGGTCAGAAGCGTCGTCGTACATTTCAACATCAGAGCGGAAATAATGACTTCTAAAAAGGGGAGTGACTTGAGATCAGATGTGAAGCTCCACAGTACATATGCTCACTGTGGGGGTTTTACTTTAATACATTTCCAAATACTGTTGGTTTTAAAGCTGAATCTGATTTTATTCGGAAAAATTCTGATCAGATGAATAAATTTCAGTTCTCTATGATATTATGATGATGCTTTTGCCATCTTTGTACACGTGTCCTTCTTGAGTAATGTTACAACAAAAACTAAAGTAAAATTCTGTGCTAAATAATTTGCTGTGCTAAAATCATTGATAAAAGTTCCAATTTCTGTTTAGCTTAAAAAAAGAAGATTTCTTAGGTTAAAATGTTTGCAAACTGTGACACAATTTTATGTCATGGATGGCAACCAAAAAAACACACAAAAAGAACAGAATAACATAACACAAAATACAAATAGAATACATCGATTCATATACAAGAATCAATTGAATTTATTTTCTACAGTCACACAGTAGAAAATAAAAAAAAACTGGTTTGTCTGCAACAACTTGAATTCAGAAGCGCTGCAGAGCTTCACATGAAACGCTGAGAAGAATCCTAAAGTTAACTCGGTAATTTATTTTATATATTATCATTTAAAAAGAAACTCTTCAATATACTGTATCAGCTATAAAAATCTTTGAAACAATTCTTAGACTCTAACAAAGCTGTTACAAATAGTTCAATACGGTCCACATAAAACAGGCGAGTTATGTTTCATGTTTAAATTACCTGTGCTCCAGTTTTATCTGGGGACAATGGTATTATTATCCAAGACAGCGGGGCGAGCGCTAACACAATCTGAGATTATTCCTGGCAGGTTAATTCACCTGTCACTGGCAAAATGAACGAGAGCAATTTTGCGAAATAATAACGTAAAGGAAGGTTCTTGTCAAGGAAGCGTTTCCATCTCAGAGACAATTGCGCCGGCTGAACTAATAAACCTGCGCTGCCCTGGGCTCCTCCGCCTGGCACGGGGAACTAAAAAGATCTGTGGATTTCAATGAGACCTTAATATAAGCCCATTACTTAGAATTAATGAGTGGATTCCAAACAGCATGTAAGCCCACGGTGAGATCAATGGATCGGCCGGGAGAGGAGCAAGAGGGCCAAGGCAGGAAGACGTGAAAGTTTGCCGGCCGGCCCGAAAGAGAAGATTGATTAAAAATAAAAGGCGGCCCCTCTCCCCCAATTAAGAGCGCGCTGTCCACCTTCAGATGGCCTAATGGCACCTTGGGAGCAGTTAATTCTCCCGAGTGTGATCGTTCCCTCTGTCTGCGCAGTCAGTTTTGTGCCTCATTTGGCTGTCAACAAAGAGAATAGGTCAATGAGTCTCCACGCCGAGCAGTCGGCACCAGAGCCCTCTTACGCGCTCGATACTCGCAATCCGAAAACTGAAAATAAATAAATAAATAACATAAAAAAGGAAACCCATTCAACCAAGTCATTGTCTGACCTGTTTATTTGTTTATTTATTTAATTTAAAAAAGTAGCAGGAGCAAATAACTTCTCACAGAGATCCTCCACAGGAGACGCGGAGAGAATCTGCAGCGATCGGCGGCGCACCTGCAGTGGTGTATTCTATGTGTGCGCAGGTATACGGCATGTAACCACGAGAAACGGTTGCGAATTACCGTGCAACCACTAAAAATGCGCAAAGATAACTATCAGGTCACTTTCCCGAAAGGCGACTAAAGGGAAGTTTTAGGTTCTCATTGAGAGTCAGCTATTTCTTCAGTGTAAATTTAGAGAACTTATTTGTGTTTGCTCCACTTTTTGCACTTAATTGCTGAAACGTTATATTTTTTATATATATGTGTGCTAATTATTGAATCATTTTTCCTTTATTTTAACAAATTTGTCTTGCAACTGCTCGTCAGTTAACTAAAGTCCAGCTGTAAATGACTGTTATATATCTTGTGTTGCTTACAATACATTTACATTAAGACAATAAGTCATGAGTCATTCATGAGCTCACTTGTATGTGGATGCATACTTAATGCATTACTCAGCATGGTGGCTTTTGTTTCGTGTTGTTTGAAGCAGCTGCTGCTGGACAGATGTGTACGAGGGTGGGAGTGCGGAAAATAAAAATCAGAGTATCACCACTCGAGTAAACTG
The DNA here is from genome assembly GCA_009823395.1 of Thamnaconus septentrionalis. Classification (NCBI taxonomy): domain Eukaryota; kingdom Metazoa; phylum Chordata; class Actinopteri; order Tetraodontiformes; family Monacanthidae; genus Thamnaconus; species Thamnaconus septentrionalis. The sequence goes on from CM020513.1 coordinate 18,605,192, forward strand.
GACTACACCACTGCGTACCTGCGTCCGCTGAAGCCGGCCGCGCACTGGCACTGTCCTGTGACGTGGTTGCACAGTCCGCCGTTGCGACACTGGCAGTCCTTGCTGCAGTTGATGCCGTACTTGCCGAGAGGGCACGGCTGGGCACAGACAGACCCCTGCAGAGCAAACAGTTAGCAGTGACGCTAGGTAGCTAGGAAAACAGCTGGAATACACATGGTAAAAAAAACAAAAACAACACCCCTGTACTCATAACACAACTCTTAGTTGCTGATGTTTATGAAACTGAACAAACTTACTATGTTCCAGTTATTGATTTTAACCAGGGTCTGCGCTCCACCTGTCACTAATCACTTCTCTTTTTTTTTTTTTGATTGTTTTCAACATCAGACAGGAGTCCATTTAGAAGCCCAGTCTGTGGCAATTAAAGGCATCTAACAGTGTGAAGCGGAAAGAAAACGTGTTTTTTAGTGAACAAACTCATGAGGAATGAGTAACTGTTGTGCTTTGAGCCGCTCATTTATCACTTTGCTGACAATGTAAGTTATTGGCAATAGATGCTGCTAAATTTCACACCCCAGGCCTTACAAATGCGTCCTTAAATTGCAGAAGAGAATGATGATGATAATAATAAGAAAACGTTTAGTTTCGGACTCGTACTTCATAACCGCTGATAATCGCTGTGCCGCAAATGATCATCTTTGTGCTCAAAGTGCTTCACCAAAAAACATGACAGAGTCTGTCCTCATCATTTTTCACCCATCTTGTTAGCTGTCTGTCTCAAATAATTTTCGTTAATTGCGATCAGTGTTCCACAGCAGTGATCAGAAAGGGCTTCAGAACAAAAAAATGAAATATTCATTTTTTGTTAATAAATATTATTAAGCATCTTAAATGACTTTATCAAGTGCAAAATAAATTAATTTTTGGATCACATGACTTACTGAACAGTAACAAGCAGTCAGTCCCATACCACATTAAATATTTAATAATATGAGTGGGTCATGACTTCGCCAAGCTAAGGAACCCAGCTTTGGATGAGTTTACACTTCTGTCCTCGATTGAGCCATTAGACAATATGAGAGAGACTAATAAGTGTCAGGAAGATAAAAGCGACACACTGTATGTCACCTGGTGGCAGCCTCTGTGTCTCGCCACTGTAATACATCACATCGCATCACATTACATCACGGAAAAAGGCCCTGAGAGCAACTCTCATACTGTTGACCGTGGGTGGCCGCGCTCACTCGACATAACTTGGTTAACAGGAGCTCCATTCTTGTCCTGCAGGGAGGGAAAACTCTCCTGTTCTCATTTATTATTGAACACAGCATATTGATCAAGGCTCCCTGACTCGTCTGCCTCGGCTTCGGAGACATAAACGCTTTTTTTTGTTTTTTTATTTCCCTTTCTTTCCTCTGCAGAACACCGTCGGCGCTCAACCACTATATGCGCTCAGCAGTTGTGGGGAGTTACGAGTTAGGTGCAACATCTTTATGTGATTTAATTACAAAATAAAGATAACTGTAATCAGTTACATTACGGGAAAAATGCATAATTAAATTACAGTAACTTGTAGAATAGCACCGTCCTTGGTCATGTCTTACAAACGATCATTATTATAAACTGTTACCCGTCCTTTTTTGTTCCCCATCACAGATGAAAGTTTGATACTATTCTGATGCTTCCGTTCTCCTGTCAAGTTTGAAATTTGCAGCAAAAATTGTCAACAAAAAAAAGCACACAAAATACACACACATACACTTGAAAAATGTACAAATTGACTTGCATTTTGAATGGTGCTCATTGAGTGTAAATCAAAATGTTAAATATTTGGTTTGTCAGCAGGACCTTTGCAAAAATTTGATTGATTTTGCTGATAAAAGGTAGCACTGATTTTGTGCCTTGGAATGATGTCACAGTAAAAAGAGGTTCTCAGGTTTGACCTCGTTATGGCTGTTATTTAGTTGTTGTTGAACGGCTGGAAGCTCAACACTGTCAGATCTAAACATGTATTTAAAATTTAGAAGAGCAATCAAAATGTAATCAAATGTAATCAGTTACATTACTTTGATAAAGTACCTGAAATAGCTGCACTACCATTCCATTTTCAGTGGGGTAACTTGTAATTGTGACTAAAGGCATTTGCAAAGTAGCCTGCTGTAGCCTTCCCTGCAGTGGCGTTCAGGCTCGGCGTGGCGTTGACCTACCGTCCAGCCGGCAGGGCAGGAGCAGTCCCCGGTGATGTGGTGGCACGTCCCTCTGTTCTGACAGGGGCAGCTCTGCTCGCAGTGAGGGCCGTGGCTCCCGGAGGGGCAGCGCTCGCCGCAGCTGTCGCCGAACACGTTGACAAACGTTGACAGGTGAGCGCCTCCGATACACGTGTTTTTGCGAAGCGCACGCCGGAGCAACAACAAGTCAGACACTCACAAGGCTCCCGAGTATCCCGGCGCGCAGACGCACTCCCCCGTCTCGTAGTTGCAGGTGGCGGCGTTGAGGCACTGGCAGGGCAGCTGGCACAGCTTGCCGTAGTAGCCGCGCTCGCAGGGCTCCTCGCAGCGCCACCCCTGGTAGCCGTCGGTGCAGACGCAGGCGCCCGTGATGGGGTTGCACTTGCCGCCGTTCTGGCACTGGCACCGATTGCTGCAGTGAGGCCCCCAGTAGTCGCTCTCGCAGCCTGCAGACACACACACACACACACACACACACACACAAACACACACAAACACACACACACACACACACACACACAGACACACAGACACGGAGGCGAAACACACTAATGAGAATGCCCTGCAGCGTTTATCCTTGCAAGCATACAACATCACTAGTCTAATAAATGGCAATTATTATAAAGGGCTAAAAAGTGTAACCTTGTCATGGCTGCACATCAAAATTACGATTTCACTGAAATAAACAAAAAAAGACCCTTTTATTTCTTGGAAATAATTAGACTCCATGACGCTGTTTCAAATTAGCATTTGGCTTGTAGCAAAGTGCCGCAGAGGTAGGTGGCATTCATATTCTTTTTACCGTCAACCTTCCCTGTCAACAGAAATCCGACAACAAACAAAACTTTGCGCGCAGCCAAAGCCCGGTATCACGTTCCGCGGCGCTTCTGAGCTTCGCTGTCATCCAAAAACGATTAAAAACACATCAGTGAGCACCGCTGTTGGATCTGGCAACCCGCTCCTTCATTACCAACCAAATCAGCCCTTATTCCGAGTCAATGCCACCTCCAGGGAGAGAGCCAGTTGCAGCAAATTTACAAGCATTTCAGGAGACGCCTAACACATTTATGAACAGCCGGAACAGATGTTTCCAGCTGTTCCAACTTTGAGTTTCTTGTTGCAAGGAAAAAACAACATCCAACCGGCCTTCATCTTTACATTCCAGCGGCGTCTTCACTCCTGCACCGTGTCATAGGTTACAGGAGTGAATCTCAGGGCGCCTTGAGCAAAAAGCAGACCAGAACTCCCCACAGAGCCAACAGTGTCAGATGATCACGCACGCACGCACACACACAAGCACAAATACGAGGAAAAATAATCAAACTTCAGACTGAAAGAACGTGAGGCTCCAGACAAAATGAGTGTGCAAGCACCAAGCCTCTGCCCCCTCAACCCCCCACTCAACAAAAAAAGAAGGTAAGGGGGGCAAGGAGGTGGGCAACTTCAGGAATCCAGCCAACAACACAGCAAAAACAAAATTCACATCCCCTGCCAATACGAGCCTTTTAAAACATTCATCAAATTCTAACCAAGTGGGCAAAGAAAGCTTGTGGCTGAGAAATGTCTCGCACAAGGGGCTTAGAAACGTTAAATCTCATAAAGTGACAGATTGATTAATGAAGTTAACTCGCGAAAAATCATTTATCTCTCTGTTAGGCTCTAAATATCCTGCGCTTGTATTTACTGGACAGGTCTGTACAAATGAGATCCCAAAAAGCATCACGTCTGTTGGTTTTTCCTTTTGTCTTTTTTCCAGTCGTGCGACATCTTGTTTTATTTTGTTTCATTTGTCGAAATGTGATTCATCTATTTATGAGTCTGGTTAAAATGGCTACAGATCTGTAGGAAATTAAGGCACTGGCACTTTCCAGACTTTGGATTGGAAAACGTTAATAGAAAGTCTCTCCCTGTGGATTAATATCCAGCGCTTGGAATCTCAGCAAAAACAACTCCACTTTGTTATATTAGAATGCAGGCTAGGACAATTTCAAAGACGTATACAATACCTTCCATAAGGTTTATTGAATCATTCCACATTTTAAAATCTACTGAAGCATTCTATACTGATCATTTCACATGCGTATCATGGTCTACATATAGAAACGTAATGAAGAGTTGCTGTAAATTTTCAATGCAAATAAGTAGATTCACCCATTTGCACTGAGCAGTGCTGCAAAGGACAATTGCTGAAATGATCAGCAGCAGCGCAGATGTATATTTCACTGCAAGCAGATTTGATCTTGTTGTGGCTTATTCAGATTAAGAGCAGAAGGAACAAGTGATTTTAAAATAAAAGCTTCTGACTTGCATGTCAGTGAGTGCAAATGAACCAACTGACCTGTCAAATAGTCAGTGAAAAGCAATTTTTTCTTTTTGTCAGCCGGAGAGGGAAACGAAAGCAATAAAGTAACTTCCTGTAACTCTCAGTCTGAACAGCGAGCAGCCAAATTAGTGCCGTCAACTGTGCAATATTGGCTCCAAAGAAAATTGGTTTTAGTTGCATAATCTTTACACTTTGCGGGGGAAAAAAATCCAGCATAAAAGGGGTAAAAGGGCTCAGTGACATGTGCCGCACCTAAAGGAATGATATAAAACAAGCAATTTCTAAATTCTGCAGGGCACGGCTACCGCTCAGACAAAGTCAATATGCCGAGAGCAAACAGAAAGGTAATCTTCGGGGTGAAATGAATGACCAGCGTTGATTTAAAAGGCTGAGGCCGAGTTCAGCTTAAGTGCAGGCATCACTTTCGCCGGGGACTTATTTTTCTGTAAGGGGTCAAGTCGCAACTTGTAAAGCCATTAGTTTGTCTTCTTCATCTGAAGCTGCTGCTGCATCCACGTCCACAGCCGCCTCTTGGATGGCGAGCGCTCCGCTGCTGATTTTTTACATCACGGCTGCCTCGGTTGTGAACGTACAGGCGCTATCTGATCCCTCCCTCCATGTTCAATTGGACGGAGCTGTGATCTGACCGAGTGAGAGCCTAATGAAGCCCTTCTCGTGGTCGCTGCCGACTCCTGTTTTTCCAGGTACTCAGCAGGGAGATGATCAGTGCATCCCTGACACGGACAGGTCTGCCCTGAAGGGGGTCTTGAAACACCGGGCAAGTGCAAAATGACTTCTGCCGTGGACGGGCTGGAGGACGCATTACGGGGCTAACGCTGATTTGATCTAATCGGCTGCTGGTCTCCAGTCTGGCGAGAACGAGATCCCCGAAGGTTGAGCCAAACGACTCGGCCACATTAAATTTGAGGGGTGTTGCGGGTGGCCGGCAGGAAAATGGATGTGCGGTCAGTGCTGCATCCTGGCTTGAACACTCTATAAGTGCCGTTCAGAGCTCCGCAGCTGAAGACTGCTCCCCCAGCACTGAAAAAACACGCTATTTAACCAGAGGCGCCACTGCAGTAGTTTCAACTTTAAACCCGGGCCGTTTGCACAAAGAGCATTTTAGATTCCTGTATATGCAACTTAAAATTCTGTATGTGCCGGTGCAAAAATAGAACAGTGCAGGGAAAACAGAAATGAACTTAACTCCATCCAGCACTTCATTTGCAGACTTTTCTGGCGCTTAGGAGCTCAACAAATGTTACCATTTGAAGATTTAAACCTTCTTTAGCTTGCAGTTAGAGGCCTCAGCACATTGAGAGCAAAGCCCATTATCTCGCTGTCTCTCTCCTACACAGAGGTTCTCAAATTTTTTACCCGCCGGCCTCTCAGTTTGTGGCTCTGACGGCATTTAACTGTGATTAAGGAGTCAGAGTTCGTGATGAACTCCAGGCGAAAAACAAAGAGAGACGGCGGAGGAGAGAAGCATGTACCGCTTAGGCTCCAGCTTCTAGGGAGCACAGGCTAAATTGTGTACAGTGATGAGAAGTCCCGGAAGGATTTGGTGCGTGGGCAGCAAATTCCACACAAGTCTGAAGGCAGAGATGCACCAATCGAGCCCATTAAGTGTTGTGGCCGGGGTCAGCGCTCCTAACCAGGGGACGCACACAACAAGCAGCCCGGACTCGGCAAAACAGTGGGAATGTGGATAACCTCACACTCAGGGAAAGGTCCAATCCCAAGTCGCTGGGCTTAATCCCCTGGGCTGGAACAAAACAGATCACGGTGAGAGGTAGCGGCGCCGAGTAAACTTCTGAAGGTGATGTCCAAAGAATGGCGCTGCGAGAGCCAAGACGGTGCAGCGCGGCTTTGAAGTGCGCTCAAGGGTGTGCTTGCCTTCAACTGGATTAAAACAAAACAGCTTTCAGTGAGTGACGCCTTCCAGAAGTTCCCCTGAACTTGGTCCAATCGGCAGGATGTTCTTTCTCTTACAAGAGCGACATTTCACAGGGACTACCTGGCAGTGGATCCCTCCATTTAAACTGCATGATGAAGTTGTGTATTATGCTTATAGGCAAGAGACAATGACTAATATAGTATTAGCGCAATGGTGGTAGCAAAATTCGTGGCACAATATATCATCTAAGAATATATTGCAATGATTGATGTGACTGATGCAGGGCTGCGTCATTTACACAACACACAGCAACAACAACCATGCCACTAAAAAAAGTAATTAGGAAATAATGCAAATAGATGCTTTAAAAGAGCAATGAGCATTTCATTTTGGAGATTTTTCAGTACTAATTAAATTGAAATAAATTATAAATATAAAATAAAAATTGTAATATTTGTTATAGGCGACACGGTGGCGCAGTGGTTGTCGGTTGTCAAGAAGGTCGTGGGTTCGATTCTGGGGCCCGGGCCTGGGACCTTTCTGTGTGGAGTTTGCATGTTCTCCCCGTGTCTGCGTGGGTTCTCTCCGGGTTCTCCGGCTTCCTCCCACACTCCAAAAACATGCATGTGAGGTCAATTGAACATTCTAAATTGTCCGTAGGTGTGCATGTGAGTGTGAATGGTTGTCTGTTTCTATGTGGCCCTGCGATGAACTGGCGACTTGTCCAGGGTGTCACCCTGCCTTCGCCCTAAGACAGCTGGGATAGGCTCCAGCAGACCCCCGTGACCCTGAATTGGAATAAGCGGGTATAGAAGATGAATGAATGAATGAATGAATGAATATTTGTTATATTTATTGGATTTTTTTTAAAATTCTTTTATATTAGGAAATATTATTTATGGAATAATCCAATTTAATTAGAGCACAATTAAATATTTTTAAATAATAAATGAAATGAAACTTTACCAAGACAACAAACAACACAAAAAGTTTTACAGGCAGCTGATTATTTGGACTCTAAGGTAACATCAAAAGACATGCATACAAACAACAACATATCTGAATTCATTTTCATGTCCAGCACAGCAGGGCGATGCAGTAATCCTAGCAACAGGACCTTGTGTAAACCAACCAGAGGGGGTTGCAGCACACAGTCGGAAACGCACTATTGCTGCGAGAATATTTGGCACGTGGCCCAGCGTCACAGCAAAGTCACATGACCGTCATTAACACACGCTGCAGACTCTGGAGTCAAACCTGGACTCGCGCCGCTTCAGCTGCAGGGAGCTTTAACTCCTCGGCCCCGGCCTGCTCTCTGGCACCACTTGTGGCGAAGCAAAGCGCCGTGACTTATCGTCTCAACGAGTCCCCTGCAACCCCCCCCCCCCCACTCCCACCCAGCCGCCTGAGAGAGAAGCCACACCCCCAATCCCCCCCCCATTCCCTCCGGCTTACTGTCTGATTTGTGCCCTCGTTCCCTTTCCTGACAGGACCCAGTTCTAGAATTGCGCTCGGCGCTAATTATTGCGATTCACCGTTTCAAATTAAATAAAGCAGTGTTTTCCTTTTCTTCCAGCATATTAATGATTAAAGCATCATTTATATGGAACGCCGACGCACTTGTGCATACAATTTAGCCCGGAATACGTTATCTTCTGCTCTTCTGACAATGTGAGTCGCTTTGTAAAATGGAGCTATTCAATAAAAGACCAACAAAACATTTAGCTATTCATCACAGCTGGTTGACTCAATGACGCAGACTAATAGAGCAAGGAGCAGATAGAACTGATGGCAGGGTCTTGGGGGGGTAAAGGAGGGAAACTGATGATCGTTGTGTGAAGGGGTAAATTTGCGGAGCGATAAATGTCTCTCAGCTTTGTTAAACCCGCGGCTGTAAAAGCTGCCAATACGCCGCACAATGGGGCCCCGCCGTCGCCCCGCCGCCCTGCCGACGCCCATTACGCCGTTATTTATTAGCAGGCCAGAAAAACCCGGACTAGACAAGTAAATAGTCGGTATATGTCGCCGGCAGCCTGACGGATGAATTTCTAAATGCGCGGAGCAAAATGCCAATAGTCGTGGGGGCCGGGCTTTTTCGCTGAATTGTGATGGTAGCGCGCCGCCGTTGGGCGTGTCGCTCGCCACGACCCTAATTCATCTTCGCCGGCCGCGAGTTTGCATTCCTCCCAAGCAAGGAGTGCGCCGAGCAGAAACAAAAGCGGCGGAATCTCCGAGCAGGCGAGTTCACTGTAAAGCACCATAACCTCCTCGACCCCCCTCCCCCCTCACTCCCTCCATCCGATGCTGCTGGCGAAAGATGTAACAAGACCTGACTTTTGCCCATTTGCTACCACAAAACTAATGAGTGAATAACTTAATTCCTTTAGGGGGACGCATTACTGATTAAAAAAAGGCCCGGACTGATTGTTTATCCTGGAGAGGATCTGATAATTTGTTCGAGTTCCATTCAGGATGTAAACCCGGATCGATGCGAGCCTTGCGGGTGCCAGGCGCCGTCTCTAACAGGGTTAGCGGCGAGTGGCGGTCGACCAGGAGAGACAAGGTGAGGTCATCTTCCGCTTCATCCTCAAACCAGCTTCTTCCTCACCTTTTATTTTATGAATTCAACTTGAGACGCCCTCGCCCGCTCAACGTTCACCTGACGCGCCTCGTAAAATCCCCTGGGTCAGCAAATTGTTACACAGCCCACTGCCCCATCCAATTAATGATGCAGCCCCGTCCTGCAGCAAACAACTGTGTCCACAACAACTGAATGAGGTTCACTGTGTCTTAATAAGGTACAAATTATTATTAGTGTTTTTCTTTTATAACAGACTATTTTGAGATGTCATTTTCGTACCTTTACATGTTAACTTCTGTCTCCCTGGGAAGGTCACCTGGTTGGTGTTGCGTGATGCTTATTTATCAGCTGGTATCAGCTACCGTCCAATCACGTAAAGGTATGAAAATAACATCTCAAAATAGTCATGTGTCTGTGATTAAAGAAAAATGCTGATACTAATTTGTTTCTACAACAGCAAACGTGCACCAGGACGCTTTTTTTTGATCTACAGCAGGTGAACGGTCAAAGTGCACAGCGACTCCATTGTAAATAACACACAGGGGCGCCGCGCACAAAAGTAGATCAGTAACTGGGGCCGCCCAAAAAACAGTGTCAACCCGATAAAGGCAGACACTGCCAGACTTGATTTGCACACATTGATTTCCTATTTTCAATTATTAATTCTAGTTGGGATGAGGCAGATAATGCCACGGGGTTTAGGGTCGATGTGGTGGGAGGCGGCCTCACACCGTGGAGAACGGTGTGCAAACCGTGCGTGCGTGCGCGCTATAGCAACAGTAATAGAAACTTTCCCCATCGGCGTTATCAGAAAGTCAAAGGGTCCTTAGGGCGGTGCGCTAATGAAGACAAAGCGGGCGAAGAGAATTTATTCAACTTCTGTCCATGGTTTCGGTTGTCAGACGCTTTAAAGCTCCGCGATTCTGCTAAATTTAACGGAAATAATTATTTACGCACGAGTCGCTGACAAATACCAGTGTTGTCTGCAAATGAATGAAAAGTATTTATGATTCGGTCATATTCTTCCATTAAGTAGAACAAAATGCAGACTTTTAATTCCAGAGGGTTATTTTTAATCCTCACGATTCTCATTTTGTTCTGAATAAACAAATTTAATGTCTCTGTCATTCAGGCAATTAAAAGTATACAGCATGGCAGGTTCTTTTGCATGATATTTTTCTTATTCCCAATGATGGATTGCCAGTACAGATTAATACTTTGCGGTAAAAAATAACTCAGACTGGGGCGAAAGCTTGAAATTGATAATTCAGTTTGATCGAATACTTGTAATGTCTTGGAAATTACATAAATACGGATGAAATAAATGACATTACAGATTCCCGAGATTTCACAGTGAAATTGAAAACGAACACTAAGTCAAGATGAAATGAACCAAACCTGGCAAAATGCCAGTCCTTCATCTCTTGGCCTCTGATGTGTTTGGGCGCAGTGCTAAAAATCCAAGCGTGCTTTTATTTTGAGAGGCCAGACACTGCTTTTTTTTTCCTGTGCGCTGATCAGAGGGATAAGGGAGGCAGAACATCGACCTGGTTCATTAAAAGAGCATGAGCTCTGTATTTGAGAGTGCGACGACTGTATCTGAGTGTTTCATGTGACATGCACGTGGAGCGATGCTGTGGATGGATCTGGGGCTGGCAATCAGGGGATTGCAAGCTTGAAAGAGATTTCTAAACCAGCTTGTTTTAACATTAACGTGACATCAATTATCAAAAGAAAATGCTGAGCTGCTGCACCGGAGGAACCACAGAAATTACCATGAGTGACGCTCGACGCGATGCATGGATGTTGAGAGACACTATATTCAATGTTGGATTTTGACATTAAAAATGTTCACATACATTTGGTATATTCCAGCGTGAGAATTCTTCTTCTTCTTCTTCTTCTTCTTTTCCTCTTTTAATCATTACTGTACAGACAACCTAAATGCCCCAGTTATTACTGCGGGGTCAAATGTTATGTTTGATTATGAAACTGGCTGCTGGCCTCTGGCAGACAAATAAACCTGTCACAGACAATGACCCCGTTGGTCAGATACTGCTCAAAATTAGCATACAGCATGTCCACTCCAATCTTATGCGGCATCTCGGTATGAGGAGCCCGGAGTGAAATGTAGATAACAGTCATTACCGTGTGTGCCGTGGCTTTTCATTTCCTTGGAAATGTCCCACAGCATTAATTACCTGAAGCCCTTTCAATACCAACCATTCCGCCCCCTCAAAGGCTTGAAGCGCGGCTGTTAAAATTGTCACTTTAATCATTCATGGTGAACAGTGGTCAGCTCGGATTCATGACAGTTATATTGTACAACTTCAAATCGCCCCTGCCGCTTAATTAAATTCAGCGCTGACTAGATAATCAGCGTGTTTTGCTCGTATTTGCTGCCATAACTCAAATTCAAAATTACAAACAGAAACAGGGGATTTAGTGTGCTTACAATGTGTCAGTGCGGGGCGAGGATTACCGTCGTTGGGAGGGCTGCCGCAAAGACAACTGGATTGGTTTTACCGTTTGCAGCGAGCGTTGCGCTATGAAACCAAAAAAAGTTTTTGTGTCTGATTTGTTTATAATGGAGATGTGAGAAAAACAAAACAAAAAAAAAAACCAAACAAAAGACGCTGCCCTGCCGCAAATTTGTGCCCGGTGGCAGACAGAAAGCTAGCGGGTTTTGCGGGGAAATGATCTGACGCCAGCGTTATAATTCAAGCGCTGTTACGTTTCGCTGTCAGCCGTCCATGCACCCATTATCTGTGGCCGCTTCCTGTGCACCGCTGCTGGAGGGAAAAGAGGGGGTGGTGCTGGAGCCGGTGCCAGCTGATACTGGAGGAGATGCCGGGTGCATCCTGCACAGCCAGTTGGTCACAGGACTGGCGTCCGTACACACAATGATACCTTCTGTGTGAAACAAAAAGCCTAATTACAGTTTAGCAGTGTTTACCAATTATGAGATAAACTTTAAACCCATTATCCGTTTGAGTCTTTCTTCAAATAGGAAAAGCAGTCAATGTTGGACCATAGAACACACTATCATAACCTGGAATAGATGTTTAGTTCCAGTCCAGTTTTTGGTTTTTTTTGTGATGTGGTCTGTGCTGTGTGACCAGATGCTGTTGTGTACTTCTGTTAATGTTTTTTTTTTGTTGGTCATAATCAGGTGTATTATTGTTTTATTATTAGTCACTGCTGATGTGTTTTGTCCGTGCTAATGCTTATGTGTCTCTGCTTGTCTTGTGCTTTTTTTCCGTATGCCATCAACCTGATGGCATTGTTACATGTTGGACCCATGCCAGTTATAATGTGCATTTTCCCTATTTAAATAAAGCAAACTCAATATTCACAGCTGCAAAGTGAACTGAGAGGCGTGTGAAAAAAAAAAGGAAGAGAGACACCAGTCTAAACTGTGCAACAAGCGAAAAGCTCTAGAATGGGGTAAGGTACTGGGATCAAACAAAATCATGTATTCTGATGCTGCTCTGGCAGATTGCTGTGTGCGCCGGAGAGGAAAGATGCATCTAGCTCAAACAACTTCCCAACGCTCTAGTGTGTAATTTTATTTTTTGAATTATCTACAATGTAAATAACAGTAATGCTGTAAAAACAAAGAAACTATTACTGCAAAAAAGTTAAGGAGCAAAAAAAACCAAACAAACATGAAATGCAAATTAGACAACATGGAAGTTTTCTGAGCAATTTCCTTTTTTTGATTTAAATATATATATATATATATATATATATATATATATATATATGTATTTATATATTTATATGTGCCTTTGAACTTTGGTCCTTCATGTTTTTCTGCTCTGATGACATTAGTCTACTCGTTATAAACATAATTGTGCTGTATCAGTAGTTAAAAATAATACAATCAGTGCACCAATCCACCTACTAAATTAGTCTTAACAACACAGAGAGGATAATTGCTTTTTAATGAGCTCACATTATGCAAATTCTCATCACAAAGTCATAAATCTTTGGGAGTCTCTACCTGACTGACCACAGTGACACTGTTTGAAGAGTGTGGAAAACAGGGGAAAGACAGAATGACTTCCAAGTTTTACACAGCTCTGGATGAGCTGACGACGTGTTCTGAACACGCATTTTTGTTGTTGTTGTTTTTTTAGATACCTGTGGCCCGAGCGACGGACCATGGAAACACATTTAAAAAAAGATTGTTTTAAAAATGCAGCGCATTTAAATCCGTCAGGACAGCGTAAAGGGGCGATAAAACTTGGAAACAGGCCAGGAGGAAAAAAAAAATCAAATAAATACATTTTTGCTATACATACAATTACTACACGATTAATGTGATTCCTTTTGAGATGCCTTCTGAAAGGAAGTTAAAAAGAGGAAATTTCCGAGCTAATCTCAAATGAACTGCTGGCTGTTAGAGCGGCGCTGCTCTCTCGGCCTCTGAAACTGGCAGCGCCCATGAATTATTCTCGCCGATTCTCAAAGTCAAAGTGAAGTGGGGTACACAACAGCAACTCAGGGACTATTGTGTGTGTGTGTGTGTGTGTGTGTGTGTGTGTGTGTGTGTAAGGGAGGGCGGGAGAGAGAGAGAGAGAGGGAGAGAGAGAGAGATACTGTAGTTACATCAAAGAGGCAGCTGAGAAATTAATCGAGCCATCTGGGAAGAGCAGGAGGTTCCCACATGGCACATAAATCCTGAATCCACATGACGTTTACTATGAGTGACGGAACAGCACTTAAAATACTTAAAACAAGCAGAGGAAGAGATTTAATCACTGGTCACTTCAGATTTACCTGAAGTTGTCAGTGGAAGGACACACAGGAGGGGGGAGGAGACGAAAAAAACCCTTCCAAAACCCTATTTTAGGGTCCAGACAGCGGAAAGAAACACTGTTATTGATTCTGAGGCTGCACTGTTTGGTGCTGTGGCAGGGAACAGTTTTGTCATTCATACGAGAGGACCATGTCTCGGAATCAGAATGTGAGTGAGCGTTTGAAGCGCGAGACATGAGAAGTCGCAAGGTGTCAAGTTTCTTTTCCGCTCCAATTTAATTTCTGGCAGGGAGGATAATTCATCACTTTGCAGGTGCCTGAATGGTCAAAGTCAGCATTTTCTGTCTTTAATCCAAGAGAACTCATCTAAATGCGTCTTTTGTGACACGCACGCTACAGGACACGATGAACTCCCAGAGGTCTGAGCCTTTATATTCTGAATACTGTTTTGGCTGACGGCACATCCTCAACCCCTTTAAATAAATAACAATTGATGTTGTTTTGGTATGTTTTAAGTGTTTTTTTCAGGTCTGATCTCTATTTTTAGGTCTCTGGTTTAATACTCAAGAGTTCCTTACTTTTTCCGATAACAATGGCACTTTTACTGAATTAAAGTTTCCTTTAATTCTTATCACTCAGATGTCCTTTAATCTTTAGATCTACTCGGTAAGGCCCTGTTTCTTTGTATTTTGTCCTTTTTCTTCTTTTGTCTCCGGCAAAAGACACCATTTAAATTGAATTTCTCAGCGTTTAAGTTCTGCTGCACACTGGTCACAAAAAGGAGATTTGACATGTTTATCTCAACCTTCATAAAGTCAGTTTAAAAGATGAGAGGAGTTTTTAAAGGAAGCTACATAGATTTGCGCACGCTCAAAGCTTTGTTTACATTGATCAGCATGTCAAAGGGCTCCTTAAGCACCGCAGACAGAAGTGCGGATGTGGGTTTCTACCAGGAAAACACCGTAAACTTAACAAAAATACTAAGCGTACTCCGCAACTATTCATGTAGCAAAATTCATCCTTCGACACTAAACAATTGCGGCATGTAGGAAAAGATTTTATATTGGCTGACCCAGCTTTCTGATCTTTGTTTTCTGCCTGGTGATTGTGCTTTAAGAAGCGGGTGTGGGATGAGTCATCATTCACACACAGTGGAGGGATCGGGCTGCCATGCCAAAGTAAGGTGCGGGCATTCCACTATCTCAGTCAAACAACATGCAACACAACCTTCTGGGAGGGTGGCGCGTCTGCAGGCGAGGCACAGCACAGCGGAATGCAAAACACAACCCCAAATACCCCAGGGCCCGCAGGCAAATTTGATTAAAAGTTTGTTTTTCTTCACTCTCGACAAACGGAGGAGCTCGTCGATGCGGCACTGACAGTTAATTGGACTTGGCAGGGCCACAAGTTCATTCGTCAGCATTGTGTTGGGCTTGCCTAGGAGGAGCAGGACAATCGATGTCCCTAAGGACGGCCTGTAATCACTGCAACACTCCAATGAAGTCCAGGGTTAAACATCAGGAGATTGCAGGTGCACCAGAGGATCTGTGAAAGACTGCTAATACGCTCCGCACTCCCAGAGCAGACCAAGGACACTGCAACACGGTGCCCACAGGACTGACATGATCCATGAGAATGAATTATACTTTCAACTGTTGTTCTGACCAAGCCAAGGTCCCAAACAGAAACACACGTTCGCATAACACACTTGCATGCTGAAGCGTGTTACCACCAGGGGGTCCCGGAGGTCACGACACTCAAAGGGACTCATTCAGATGGAATGACCGCTAGTTCTCTCATTATTTGGATGAGGAAGCAAAAGTAATATCAGTAATATCTCTAAAACTATATTTTTCTGCATATTTGCCTCCTTTGTTTCCATTTTTGTCTCTTGTGATTTAAGTTTGGGAAGCCAAAGAGGGGGTTCAGAGACAGACGTATAATTCATGGGGATCTGCGAGGTGATAAATAAGGCAGGACAGAGAGAGTCTTGGGGCTATTAAAAAAACATTTAACAAGACAGCCTGGCTCATCAAATGGCATCTGAATAATATGGTAGTGTCTTAAGTCATTTTGCGTGTTGTCAAAACATTTTTTTCTTTGCTTTTTACATGTCATTTAACAGCATTCGCACGGAGCAGGACTGCAGAACTTTTAGGGCACGAATGTGGTGGAATGAACTATGTGGCGCCAAGAAGCTTAGGGCGAGAAAGTTTATTTAAGAAAATCTTTCAGCCATGAGACTGTTTGGATCCAGTTTGAAACCAGAAACGTTAATTGTTTTCTTTTTTGGTCCATGAACCGTTTTCCCCTCAAGCTAACAAACGCATTAATATGCTGCAACTGGACCAAAATGTGCCAAACAGGTCATGTGACCAGGAGAGCGTGTAAAAAAAAAAAAAACACCCGAAATGAGCCACAAAGATGTTTGAATGCAGGAAATGATCCACAACATTGGATATCAAAGTGTCTGTGTATCATGCTATTCATTAACCTTCCTAACCAACAAAACAAAAACAATGCCAAACAGAACAGGACAAAGACTCAGCAATGCAGCTGCACCACTGAGATATAAAGTCTGAGTTCATAGTCATCATTAGCTCCCATCTGAAGCATTTTCAGACAGTCTC
Source organism: Thamnaconus septentrionalis (assembly GCA_009823395.1). Classification (NCBI taxonomy): domain Eukaryota; kingdom Metazoa; phylum Chordata; class Actinopteri; order Tetraodontiformes; family Monacanthidae; genus Thamnaconus; species Thamnaconus septentrionalis. The sequence continues at coordinate 18,621,615 of CM020513.1, forward strand.
TTCATTGTGGAAACAGCCAGTCCCATTAATTAAAGAAGCAGGAAGTGTCTCATGTCATCCTTGACCTGCTGCAGAGTGGCTCACCTCACATTAAAAAAAAAATCTGACTGGTCATCTTCGAATGCAGGTTTGCCCAATCACAACATTTGGAAACAGTTTGGGGGAAATGATCCATCTGGCAAGTCAAGTTAATACAGAGGAAAATGATTGATGTAGTAAAACAGTGCAAACGTGATGAAATGAGTTGACGAATGATGGAATAATTACAGACGTTGAGCACACTTGTCAGATTCATCGACACAATGATTGATAAACAATCTGAATGTCTGGAAACGTACACGTATTCTAAACAGGGCAGTGGACACCAAGTCAAGACTGACTTATGGGCATTAAAATGAGCCTAAAACAGCCTTTGTTCTACATCAGTATTCTGGCGGTATCTTATCTCCACAAAGCGTTATCATAGCATTTGAGCTATTTCAGACACACTGACCTTCTCTTGAGGACAAGAGATAAGGCTTCATAATGTCCTTATTAAATCAAGCCATCTCTACAGGCTCTCCGAGTTGGAGAGTGTGTGTTTCAGGAGCCCTTTTCCTCTCCCTCACTGCCTCATGCACATCGCAGCGATAATGGCCAGATGGACCGGATGTTTTAGCAGCGGCGTTCGAAATTATTGTATCATCTCAACATCGTCGCAAAATGCCCCCAGAGTCACCTGCTTTCCGTGCTGGGGTTATGTGGCGGAGAAGGTTAGGTTTTTTTTTTTTTTGGAGGGGGTGGGGGGTGGGGTTCTAGACACACACACACACACACACACACACACACGTCACATCACATCACAGACAGAAGCAGCCACACATTTCAAGCAGTCTGCCAAAGCTAATGGAGCAGTGAGCTCTTGGGGAACAATAAATCCTGGTTAATGGGATAGTACAAAAATCTTCAGAGCTGGGAAAAGTCAATCTGCATACTGTGCCAATGATCCTTATAGAGTATATACAGAAGATGTTAAAAAGACATATGTCGGCCAATGCGTTTGCATTGTGCATAATAGCCTGTGAAACCTCGTCAGAAGTTACGGTGGTTGTTTTGTGGACCGCAGTACTGCAGAGTACTCAATATTTTATTCCGTGTGTGTGTGTGTGTGTGTGTGTGTTCAGAAGAGCTTCCCGTCAGCTATGGCCAACGTGCAACAATTCATTTGATGGACTCGCCATCAGTCAGTTCACGTCCAGGCACAGTGATTTACAGCACATGTGATTTACAGAGTCGGTGCGGGACGTGCGCGGCTCCTGAGAGGCACGTGGCCACATCTTGAAACATCTCAGGCTTGGCAGCTACTTTCACACTAGTTCAGTCTGGAGCTGAAGAGCCGGCAGCAGTTCTTCATTCTTTAAATCTAAGGTCCAGCATTCTCGTCCTCTGCGTAACGACAGAGGAAAAAATGTTACCTAGAGTTAATGACTAAATGTGTTGGAACATTATTACACTCTGTGTGCGCGATCCAAGGTTCATGCAGAGCTTTCAATATATCGTGTGGGGTTTATCATAGACAAAGAAGATTTCTGTTGGTTTAGCAAGCATGTGTTCGCCCCAGCAAAATTCCATTTTAAAATACCTTGCATTAATTTATTTTTCCATTACCAGCCTATATATTTTTTCTTGCTAATTTAAAACGTCAGATGGTTCTCTTGACGAGAAACCACGAGCAGAAATTGCACACACGCGCTCCAAACATATCCTTATATACATTGCCCTGAAGGTGCCCTTTAAATTGGATTTAACTTGGGGTTGGCGGGTAACATTAAGTTTTCCTTTACTCTCAGTGTTAGTGGTGCAAATAGTTTGACTAGTCTCTCCATTATGATTTTGTTGTAAAACTCCATTTTCTTCAGTCAGGTGCAAACATCGACCTCCCATTTATATCAATCAGGCCAGTGAATATGTTACGCAGTGATGTTGGTAAAAAAGAAAAAACATTTGATAAATATCAGAGCTGCAGTAAACTGTTTTGGCATCAGAGGCTTTAAAAGCTTTAGATTCCTGGCTTTTCAACTGACCTGCTCCACTTGCAAAACCTACAAAACAAAAGATATGGCTCAACACTTATGAAAACGATGGCAAAAAATGTTTTTGGCCAGGATTTAAAAGCTGAATGAAATGCCTGCAAGTTTTCCAATTATTAAAGAAGAAAATACAACAAAAAAAACGGAACCAAACTATTATCTTAGTTCAGTGTTGCTCCAATGGATTATTTTCCCTTTTTTCATAAAAATTTACACTAAAAAGCCACTAGTCATATGGCAAAATCTCACTGTTTTGTAAAAGTTTTAGTTATTTTTACGACATCTTCCCCAATGAAATATAATATTATATGATATAAGAGTCCAAGCGCATCTCTTATATTATGTAAAAACTATAGCAAACAACCGACGACCCAATTCGTTCTTGAATGGTCACCCTAGTTCATAGAGGAAGATTTCAACCACCCCCCCTTGTGAGTCCTCTTCGAAGCAAAAGGACCAAGAGGGAGAGGAAGTGGTGGCAAAACGATTTGAAATGGGACGTTTGCTATAGGAGTTCAGATGAAGGGCACAAGGTGGTGCCAGTAGGTCTACCAATATCTTGCCCATCTGGAAATGACTGGAACAAGCGCATACAAGGACCTGGCATGAGAATGCGTCGCATGTCAAGGTGAAGTTTGAGACTTAATGAGAAGATGCTTTACTAACGTCACATGCAGACTTGAAAACAATAAAGAAGAAAATGCTTCAGAAGCCAGCAGCATCCACTTGTGTGTACAGCAGTGCAGCGTAAACACTGCCAGTGTTCTGTTGGCTACTACACATTAAGAGAATTGTGTAAAGGGCATGTGGACATCATTGACACACACACACACACACACACAGTCAGTGCAGTAAATGTCTTCACTAGACATTATAGACTAGGTCTCCTCAGGAAATAGACTTGCTTTTGCACTTTGATCTCGTAAAATGAATGTGGCAGTTGGCAACTACTACTGAGGGCAGCGAGGAGCCCCTTTCAAAATGATACACTTAGAATATTCATAGTTCTCCCCCAAAAAAAGTCTCAGTTGCAATGTTGTATAATGATGAATTCAATCGATTGAGACTTCCTTTTATAGCGCGGATCCTCACTGGATCATCCTATATATTTTTTTATTTATCTAAGAGATGTGTCATTTGCTGGTTCACTGATGACTAGACTTTGACACAGACTAACTCACACATGAGCGTAAATATGAAATTCTCTGCGTGATGGAAGTTGATGTGAGGGGAAAAAAAGCAAAGCGTTTTTGGAGGGACGTGGCGAACTGCGGCGAAGCTGCGAGCACGTCTCGCATGCCTCGTTCACCGCCATTTGCACTCGTTCGGCCAATGACGGCGTTGAATGTCAACGTCCTGCTGCTGTTGGGATCACGGAGGAACCATCTGGCAGTGTTTACACATTATTCCCACGCATCCATATCCCTGAGTCAAGTGTTTAAATGACTGCAAATGGGCATGTGTGTGTGTGTGTGTGTGTGTGTTCTCGAAAATAGTGTTTTACAAGTCACAATCGAGTTTAGTTTGTTTCACACTGTACGTTTATAAGCCAATGAGCTCCATCGTCTCCCTCTCGACTCCGTCACTTACACATATCATCATTTAAAGTCCCAGTAATGAATAATCTACCTGTTTGAGTTAATAAGTAGGAAAAAAATATATGTGGCGTGACCCTCCCACCCCCGCACCCGCTGCCTACACCAATTTCCAATAAACAAGCGTTCGCCGGCCGCATTCATCAATTAACCATGTGTGTAGCAGCCGCAGCGGCGGCTGACTTCCTATTTAAATACATTAGGGAGGAATGCGTTGCATCATGCGGCACGGCTGACCGACCGCATTAGATTTGGCCATTAAGTTTGATAGATTTCTTCTTAGAACTCAAAGCGCGTTTTGTGGATAACTAAGCCTGCGGGTTCCACACACACTTATCCCGGTGGCGCTGATACGTTAAGTCTCCATCCGATACTCTGATCGCGGTGTGGAGGGGAAAATGTACGTGCTCAGGGCTTCATGTTCCTGACAGACTGTCTCTCCGAGGTCTTCAAAGATGCCGTTGTCGACTGCGAGGCACGCGTAATCAATGGCACTTAAATGTCAACCAACGTTAAATATGTCCCTCGCGCGGCCGCCCCTTGAAAGCTGTTATTATCGCAGTGATATACGTTGTGACCCTGATGACGTAAATAATGTAATCGCGGGTGCTGAAAAATATGACGTGGCAGGGAAGGAAAGAGCCCTTTCCTGCAACTTTGGAGAAAAAGGCTTCAAGATTTATTTGATTCTGAAAAGCTAAATGTACTTTATATTCAGTGTTTTCATAATATACTCCCAGCAAAGGCTTTACATTTGATTTCTGACAGGGCCATTCGTTTTTACAGCAGCCTTTGGTGAAAACTAGCGCCGATGAAAACGTTAGGTCCACAAAGAACCTTGGGATTTTATTTCAGTGGGCCACAATGAGGACAGACATAGTTGTTATGTCCCACAGCAGGGCTCCATTTGTCTGAGTTACCTTACAAAAATCCACTGTCCTCCTTCAATTGCTTTATTTATTCAATAGAACAGTTTCATCTGTATTTTTTAACTTGTAAAAAGGCGTACTGAGAACAATCTTGCTTTTAAAATCAAACCCTGCTGACTAAACAAGAGTAAACATGCCGGCACAGAGAGACCATTTCATCACTCGACGACACAAAGGCAAAGCAACAGAGAGGCACGAACACAACAGAGAGAAAACCGACGACAAACAACAGCAGCAGGAACATGTCTTCACATCAAGGTCCTCCACTACTAAATTAAAAGATAAGAAAAAAAATCATTTCACGAAATCACCAGATTAAACCATTTCAAAGCCACGTTTAACAAGCAGCACACGGACATGAGAGCAATCACACAAACCCACCACAACAACAACAACAATAATATTTAATCATTCATCGCTTGTTTGGGAAAACACAAACCTCAACTCGGAACGCTCCACATCTGTGTGTGATGGGCGCACGACGAGATGACAATCAAAGAGACGGCAAACAAGAACCGAAAGTCCCAGCGAGCCTGTTTGGCTGTTTAGTATGAGGTTCGCATCTCGCGTTGTGCCCTTGAGAGGGGTGTAACGCACCCCAGGAACGAGGGTCGGGTCGCAGAGCTGGTCGGGTCTCAGTGGGCCCACCGCCTCAGGCCGGGGGAAAGGGGATGAAATGTTTTCTGGCTGCAGCGGTGGGACACCAGCGGGGGAAAAACAGGCAACATCTCTCACTCTGCCTTCACTCCGGCTCTCAACTTCTCGCATTCCTCCCACCGTATCGCCTTCTTTCCTCCGGCCACAAAACAGACCGACTCTCTCTTTATTTTAATCACCTGACCCATATACAAAACCGCTTCCTGGTGGGTTGCTGCTCCAGAAACGAGGTCCAAGTCTTTGATCCAGCTCCAGATCGCCGACTGAAAGGCTGTCACTTCTGCTTCAGCGTCCCACGGCAGCACTCCACCGTCAAGCCTGGGCGACGACACGCTTTTTCTTCTTCTTCTAATTCACACATTCGTCACGTGACCAGCTTACTCTCGACAACTACCGTGTCCAGAAACTAGCTCTTCCTGAGCACAAATAACTAAACACGTGCACTACGGTTCAAAATGTTGGGGTCACCATCTCATTTCTCCATCGATCTCCTTATGAAATAATCATCTTGAATGCTCTTTCATCATTATGAGTGCACAAAAATCAGCCAAGATGCTCTTTACAAGTAACGGAACATTTTAGTGTTTATTGAAAACCATTTCCAATGTCTAATTAAAAGTGTCTGAGACAATTCCGAGTGTGCAAAAGTCTGTGTGAACACACTAAAAGTCGGCTGTTTTAAAGAGCCTAAAATATAAACCATGATGCTGTGTTGACTCTTTTATGGTTTATCACAAATAAGTGTGATTATAACTCAGAGCTTTCTTTTAGAAATGTTTTTTTTTTTTTTTAGCAATTGTAAAGCATTCAACTTCTGAAATGATGGCAGCATATTGCACACTGGATATTCATTCTCTAAAATCACAATCAATTTGACATTTAAGGCAACAACTGTCAAAGCTATTCCTGACTGATTTTCCTGCACTAGTAATGTTCCAGTGGATTATCTCAGAAAACTGCTTATAATGGAGTTCATTGCAGGAATGAGTCAATGACCCCAAACTTTTGAATGGCAGTGTACAAAACACCAAGGTTTTTTTTTTTGTTATTATTGTGGCTGAACTGGCCCACATGAGGAGCGACACCATCGCTGCATACACATTCAGCCGATGACAACTGATCAAGTTCACGTCACCAATCTGAGCTGGATTAAAGTAGAATTTACAGAGACAAAAAACAGAGACACGCCAAAGCATTTTCACAATGGGGAAAAAATTAACGGGGTGGGGGAGCAGATTTAATTTAAAAATTGGCACGCATTCCTCATTTCTACAGATGAAAGCTCGTAAATGAAAAAGGCTGGAATCATGCCTGGTATGGAAATCTAAAGTTATGAATAATGTCTCTCTCTCAATCATCGAGTCTGTTTTAATAAGGTGGATGAGCGCGGCACCTGCGGGCTGAGAGATACGAGGAGGCTGCACTTCTAACCAGGAGAGTGGCAGGAGTCCCGGTGTGGTCGTGAACCTCGAGTCCTCCCCGCTGGCCTCTCGCTCACCAACAGGCACGGCTGAGCGGTGGGCAAAAAAAGCTCAGGCTTGTCATTTAAGCTCATGAATCCGCCGGCGGCGAGCCGGCCGCTGCGGTGAAAGCAGCTGATTTACGCCGAGTTGCTAATCAGGGAATGGCTCTCTTGCTAATGAAAAGGCATAGATCCATAGAGCAATGCCACAGATATGATTTTAGCTGCCATCAGTCATCCTTAAACATGGAACACGGTGAAAGCAGAGTGGGGGGTTTGGGAGGGAGGCGGGGGGGCTGATCGGAGACTTTTGGGGGTCAGAAATTTTGTTGGGTCAGTGATTGGGTCGGAACACCTCACATTTGTTTTTTGTTTTGCTTTTTCCCTCCCCTTTTACCATAAATATCGTGAAGGTGTAAACAGGCTCCAGAATTTGCCCTGAGTTATGTCCCAGCATTAAGCTGATTGCGGGTGGAATAAGACTCGTGCCTCGTTCACACTGCGTGACTGGTTAAAGTCACAGGTCCCCGACGGGTTCAGTGAGCCCCCCTCCCCCCACTAGAACCTCAGATCAGATCAGAGGAAAATGGGAGCGGTACGTGTGAGCTGTTCAAAGACGTGAGACGAAAGGCTTGTCGATGTGTCCCTGGTGGCTCTGCTACGCACAACATAATGACTTGTTGACTTCGGCGAAGAGCATCAGCCAATGAGGGTCGAAGACATGTAGTCAAGGTAACCTGAATGCGGCGTAGCCTGCGAAGGCGTTGCATTCTCAACATAAGGACCTGTTATTACTGCATTAGTGAGGTGCGATACTGCAAGATGTGGTATCGAGCTTATGCCAAATAAATAGAGGGTGAGTATCACAGATATGATGTCAATATGTTTTCATTAAGGTGAATGTATCATCAGATTGCCAAATCTGAAGTTTCATGACCTTTCTGTGATTATTAATTAGTTAAAACCCAGAGCAGATTTTGAACATTTTAGGTAAAGAGAAAATGTTTGTCCACACCATTCAATGCCTGTCGCACCTTCCGAGCAGGAGTCGCAACAAAGAGCTATTTTTTGTCCTCCATATTCAATTATTTTCTGCTTGGAATTAGTTAAAAACGAAGAAAAAACAAAAATAAAATTGTATTTCAACTTATTGGGCAATCCTGAAGAAGTTTAAACGCAGATATCAATACATACAAATTCAAAGGCTTGATACAAATTTAGTATCAAACTATGAGTCTCATTACATTAATTTCAATCAACACAATTCATTATCTCTTGCATCTCTGTTACATGTTTTTATTTCTTGTCCAGCCGTTTGTGTTGCATTTTTTGAATGAAAAGTGCTTTATAAATAGTTTGGTTGGTTGGATTGATTGATTGATTGATTGATTGATTGATTGATATTTGGATCAGTACACCCACACTAAATTGGACATCTAGACACCAGGCGTGTAACCAGCAATGTGGGTGGCAGTCAGAGGGTCCCGCCAAATCTGTTTTTGAGTTAAATACATTATTTTAAGTGAAGTAAAACTCATATTATAAAATAAGACATTTTAAAATTCATTGCTTGTCGGCTTGTTAGCAGTTTTCAATTTGTCATCTGATCAACAAAACTGCTGAATCAAGCTGTGGGAATCTCCGGAACAAAAGCCCCTCCCTTAAACGGTCACTGTCCAATCACACTTTGGCTCTCGGCTACGCTAGTGGAGCATTCACCTGGTCCATCGCGTTACCATTAAAACAGTGGCAAAGTTGTCTATTTTCTTTCAAAAGGGCGAGAGTCGGGGAGGAAGACACACCACTGCCTCCAGCAACCCCGGGTCCACAGGGACCAAACAGGCAGGTTCTTGTCAATACTGCTGTGTTCAGGCTCTGTTGATTGAACGTGTCATCTAGGCAGTGTGTTGCTGTTATTTGTGTTGTGTCCTTGTGGTTCAGAATGTTAACAAGTGCAAGATTTGGCTGCCTCAGTTTGTCTCTGTTTCTATTTCAGTTGTACTTTTTAAGATCCCTTGCCCCCTCCCATTTTATACTGGCCCAGGCCGAACACAAGTCGTACACTGTAGCCGCCACCTGTGTACACAGGTAATTTCACCCTGCAGCAGTCTTTCAACGGAACAAGAAAAGTGACCTCCTGGACCCAAGCGGTGGAAGAAACCTTGCTTTAGTTTTACTTGTGTTAATCGCTTCTCGTTGCAACCAGCTTCCTCCTCAGCTAAAGTATCGCAGTGTGTGAACAGCTCTCAAACGCTCAACAAAAGTCAACCACCTACCTAGTGTGAATTTGGTGCGACCTCATCCAAACCCCTACTGTCACTTCACAAGTCTCACAGCTGTGGGAAAATCCTCAGCAGAAAAAGACAAACTGGCAAGTCGCAGCCTGGCAATTCTCCATCATTCCACCGGACAAATCATGTGCACCACCAGCCTGATCATCAGTGAGATAACAGCAGGAGCACAGACTGGCAGATAGACACAGGGGAGGTTGCAGCTATCCATCCATCCGCCATCTTCATCAAGCAAATCACTTCCACTTCCAGCAAATGAGAATGAAGTCATTGTGACTTACCTGTTCCGTTGGCTGTGTTTGCTAAGAAGAGAGGATACAAAGCTGAGCAGCTTTGAGGTGGATGTACATCAAGGCAACACAGTTGTAGTATTGTTATATATGTATATATATATTTTTTTTTATCCACTAGCTGGCTGTGAGAGCCATTTATGAAAAAAAGTCTATGATGTGGTTTTGAAGGAGTTGACGTGCACTCACCACTGGAGCAGTCCAGTCCTCCCCATCCCGGCTCACACTGGCACGTATCCGGGGACACGCAGCGGCCGTGGACGCACTCCTCTGTGCACAGAGCTGGCAAACAAGACAGAGACGTTTCCCGCCGTGAGCGCGGCACATAATCGAGTAAACACTCACACACGCCCGGGTTGTAAAACGCCGTTACGGCGCCAATAAACAGCATAACGAAAAGCACCGAGGTAACAGCTGGGGGAAAATAGCCCATAAAATTGAACACTCAGTATCTCCCTAATTCCATCCGGGGCCTAAATCTTAACCGTGACAGTCATACTCGACATCCATCTCCGCCACTTGACACGGGGCTAAATGATTTTTTTTTTTTAGGCAGATTGACTCTTCGGGTCGACATCTCTGTTTATATCTCGCGGCTTTTACTTTTCGTGCGACGAGCTCCTTTCAGCGGGGCTGAGCCATGAAGGAACGAGCTGTAAATCCCCTCTAATTTGATCAGTCAGTGCTTTGTCATAGCGCCGCGCTTTAATGTAGCACATCCAGGCACCGCAGTGTTTACTAAGTGTGCAGTTTTCTTGATCATCCGTATTGAACAACACGGCTGCCGGATTGATTGCGTCGGCATCAGTATGCCTGGGAGCATTTTCACAGGAGCTGGAGGATTGATCCAGCAGGATAATAAAGTGACCTACGTGGAGGGTTCTTTTTTCCCCCACATCTTTCTCCCTTGCTGCTGTTGTTTTTGCCACTGTGATTTTTTTTTTTGGATTTTTGATTTTTTTTTTATAGATGACATCCAGAAAGAGCAATATTACAAAACCAAGCATGAATATAAAATACAGCCACCAAGGTCATTTAACCAGCAGCTTTAAGGCAGACAGAGCCTTATCTGAAAAAAATGAGGCAACCATGCCAATATGGAGAGACAGACTCCCTGCCACAGCGGGAATCAGCAGTTCGCTGTCACTGCCTGTGGAGGGACGGTGCGCAGCCCAAGGACGGCACAGCAGACAGACTTCAAGTGAGTGATCAGGATCTCATCCGGCACTTCATCTGGCTTCCGCTTCTTTTATCCCATGTGTTTTGTTTGGTTTTAGGATCAAAAGTGGAAGAAGGAAAAAAAGGGGGGTGCATCCGTGTGTTTCTTTTAAACGCCATAAGCCCTCAGGCAGTTTTTTTTTTTTTTAAGCGGCAACGATTGCAACGACGCGCCTCTCATCCTCGATGCAGAGAGGTCAGCAGAGGGCTGGATGGCGGCCCGAACAGTGCCACAATAGATTATCACTCAATCAGGCTTCGATTAGGATTCACCGCCTGTGGGAGAGGTGCAGCGGGAGAGGGAAGGAGGGGCGAGGGGCGGGTGGTGAGGGAGCGAGGGAGGGGGGGGTCTTCCAAACAGACGCAAGCCGGCGCCAATCGCAGAAATGCTCCCACGGCACAAATGGTAAACCAGAGATTGAGAGATAATTTAGGACAGATTTCTGAGCGTCCACGCTCTGGCGGGTTGGGGGGAGGATGGGAAGAGAAAAAAATATCTAATTAGTTAGGCAGCAAAGGCGAACATTTGTGCTGACGAAGGTGTGCGATTGACTACATGTAATCAATGGCTCCACTGTACGCCGAGAATTCAAACGGAGGAGAAGGCGAACTCAATGTCACCACGATGAGTTGATTTCGTTTACTTTCAATCAGCAAATTCTGATCAGGCCGAGCTGGGAAATGCAAATGTGTCACATCCCTCAGAAAAAAAAGGGAAATATGGAAATGGAGTTTCAGAAAAAGAAAAAAAAAAACAGAGAGAGGACAAAGCGCTCTCTTCTTCTGAGATCTAAACTGCTGTACTGAAGGGATGGCATAATAAAGTAGGAGGTAGGTCTTTCATTTTAATTGAAATTCATGAATCACTCAGCTTAACTCATGTCTAAGGAATCTGTTGGAAAATTGAGTCTTTCATCTAGATAAAAGGCTAATCTAACTCATTATGCAGAGGTGTTATCAGGACAGGGAACAATGGAGCTAATTGGTGATTGTCAGACAATGTTAATAAATGCAATATTCTCGCTCAAACTACAGCCTTTTAAAATGTCTGATAAAATTCATCTTTACAGTCTGCAACTGACTTGTTAGGAAGAAAAAATAGAAAAGGAGAACAATCGTGCTTTTATAGAAGTGTTTTTTTGTTGTTGTTTTTTTTTATGACACGAGTAGTTAAAGTGGAGTTGGAAGATACGATGATGGATAAACAATCTAAGAAATGGCGTAAGCGTCCACGGGATATGGTGCTTCTTTCACAGGCCTGCGTTCTGCACTGCAACGATCCACCCTAAAACTGTCTTTGAAGCATTAAAAAATGCAACAAAGCCAGAATCAAAGGAAGTCTCTTTTCTGGAGAAACATTCTCATCATCGCCATCATCCTCGGCATCAGAAAAGTGCAGGCATTTTTCAGCTTGAAAACTTAAGTCAAGGTCCAACTAATTCTGCTGCCAAAGTCATTTTTTATATAAAAAAAAAAATTGCATGGCAACACGGGGACGTGCAAGAGTCAAACAGGAGTCATCTGCTCTGCAGAGCGAGAGACTCAAAGTCCAGCGGCGCCCGGCAGCGTCTGAAGACATTACGAGCTGTTGTCATTAGCGAGTTTCCTTCACTTCCCCGCGCACAACTGTAATAATCGTGCTTATTAGGAGGGAGAGGCGTTCCTCACATCCTCCACACAGCCGAGATACAGATTAAGGTAATGACTGACGACAGATCAAAGGTCACAGAATTAATAAAGACCTCTGGTGAGAAACTTCAAGCATTAATTAAAGAGAGATGGATCAGCGTTCCAGTCATCCTCAAGAGCTTGGAAAGAGTGAAAAAGACAAACAGTTTGACAAAGAGACACGGAAACAAAAGGAAATAGTTCAGTCTGTGTCGTCTTGTTTTTTATGTGTGCCTCCATCTGACAAAGGTAAACAATTAATCTTGACTTCATCCGTGTTGAAGAAATGAGTGGATGGACGGTTGTTTGCAGCCTTAGCAACAATCAGTCATTTGGTTGGTTAATCTGCCTATAGTCACTTCTGTCTCATAGTGAGCAGGTCCAAGTTGGTTTTCGTAGTTAGTGAGTCAAAGACAACAGCTTATTCCATTAGCGAGCAGTCATTAGCTCATGTCTCATGTTGTTGGTGCAACTCATTTCCTTTTGTTTGAACCAGTGTTCATAAATGTGAACAGCTGTGTCTACAGCATGAGTGCTAAACAGTCAAGACAAGAGGAGAGGTGTGACACCTCCATCATGGTACCAGAATGTTTGCTCAGAAGTCACTGTCTATCCATCTATCCATCTATCTATCTATCCATATATCCATCTATCTATCTATGTACCTACCAACCTGTGGAGGGCCGGGGTCTCTAACCTGTACTTTGCTCTGAAAATAATGCAGGTTCTGTAAGATTACATACACACTGCCCTCCCTAAAATGCTCAGCTTGACTTTGTTTGGGGTCGATTTCCACCAGAATGCCTCCTTTTGTCACCGCATGTAAAACACCTTGGGGAGTACAAATCTTTTAATCCCGTGAGCGCTGGGATTAAATGCTGCGGGACAGTTTGCAAAGGCAGCAGAAAGGAAAACTGCCCTCTCGGCCCCTATCAACTCGGCTCTCCCACTTCACCTGGATGGAGGTTAAGGAACAGGGCGGCTGTTTGTTTGTGCTTTTAGCTTGACGAGGCCAAAACACAGAACAAACCCTCCCAAAAACAGAACCCCGAGCGTCGCTCCTCCGCAGAGAGACGTGCGGCAGTTTCGCAGCACCCTCACAGGTCGCAGTTTTACCAAGTTAACACATTGGAAAGATTGCTAATGAACAAATCGTGGCATTGACAGTCAAATGGGTAATGAATACATTATTGATTAGTCTGCGTCTCCATCTCCGAAACCCCCAGATAATCACAGTGGCTCTCGTTCTTTGCTGGCTGGCTTCCCTGCGCTCTGCTGCCCTGAGGCGAGGAGAAATGAGACAAGGCCAGGACCGGCTGTGGTCAAAGTGCAGAACCACACGTGACATCAGCAGCTTCCATGCGTTAGATTGAGCGCTTCTACAGTCGTGATACTGAAGAGAAAAAAGACGAGGCCGGACGATAACGGCACAAGATAAAGCTGCAAATTTGCCCGCTTAAAAGCCAATGGAGGTGGAGGGATATATAAAGCGTGAAGTCAACGACCAACGATGAAACCATGAGACAGAGAGTGAAGGATTCTTATCAGCATATTGCTACAGTCTGATTTTAACAGCTCCTGCTCTTTTAGTGGTATTGAATTCTGCTGTGGTTTTATGGAAGGTGCTGTACCCTCTCAGTCTGTAACTGGGGCTCCGCACGCTCATTAATTTCCCTCACTGTGGTGTAACGTCAATTACATTACTCTCGCCTCCAAAAAGCAGAGATAAGTGCGGTGTACGTTGTGAAATGCCGTCCCAGACGCAGCCGTCACTTTAAATCGTGCGGCATTATCGCGAGCGGATTGAAAATTAGGGCTAAAACCCGGTGAGTGTTGACGCACACTGGCTGTTTGTTGAGTGGAGCCCAGCGGTCCATTGCAGAGCCAGCCAGGAAACTTGAAGAGACCAGAAGAGACAGAACACTTTCTCCTTCTTTCTAATCCTGGCGCTACCTAGGAAGCCATCATGTAACACAAAAGAAGTTGAATAAAGGACACTCACGAACACACAAGTCTCCGCTCTCAAAGTAACCCGGGCAACACTGCGAGCGGCGCCTATACATGGTCCTCACTCCCCGCCGGTAAGCCGTCTTATAGCTGATCCTGTGAAAAACAGACACACCGAGACAGACAGCAGCGTGAATCACTCTTTCTGAAGGACAGGGGCAAAAAAAGTCAATCACATCATTATTGTTTATTTATTCATTTATTTATTTATTTTTGTGTTGATGTTAGCACAGGTTTAAACTTCAATGGGAGAAAAATAATCAAACGCCAGCGGATTTTTGTGCAAAAACATGAGGGGGGGGGGGGGTGACTTTGTAGCTACTTCCTCCTAGGATGTCAACAATAAAAGCTTTAATGGGGTAATTTAAACAGTTGCTGTTGGATGACTGCTGTGCGAAGCAACACTGCTTGGATGAGCCTGTCAGACACATTAACGCTGTGATTTACTGCGATCTTTGGCGACAGGCCTCCATTTCTGAGGTGCGCTAAAAGGGAAAGTCATCGGTGGAACAAATATCGGGACGTTTGAGGAGAATGCTGGCGGAGAGGGGAGTGGGGGGGGGGCAAAAAACACAACCTACCTGTGCCTGGTGCATTTAAACCAGTTGAGGATGTCAGTGCACCGGGTGTAGTAGATCTGGTCAAATGGGTGCGCGTAGGACTCCTGGACGGTCACGGCATAGCTTGGGGAGAGAGGTGCAGACACCCGTGGTCAACATGAAGTTTTTCTTTTTTTTAATATTCTCAATCCTCAATCTTAGTATTTCGGAGTATTTCTCAGCCATGCAACCGTAGTTTTGATTCCCTTTTAAAATAATAATCATTTAATTTAAATTAATCATTTTGTACTCTCATAGTTAATTTAGAAATCTTATCAAAATCAGATCTTAATAGCAAGGAGCTTGATTTAAAAAAAAAAACACTTAAGGAATCTTTCATGAAAAGGGAATGTACTTGGTGAGGATTTTTCAATGAGGTGATATTTCAAGTGCAAGGTTTGAAATCTGTAGCACCTTTTACACAGCACTTGTGTTCTGCGGAAAACATCCAGAGTGCAGAGCTGAAACACCAAAATATAAGCGAGAATGGAATTTTCTAGCCATAATAATGTTTTGAGGACTTCACAATCCCCTTTAAACCAAGAACATGTCGTGTTTTCTCTTAGTTATCGTTGTCTTTTTATATCCCACGGATGGAGCAGGTCCTCTTCCCCAGAGCTTAATGTGTTTCCATCTCCAAAACAAATATTTTAAAATGAATGTGTTCTGAGGGGGGAAAGGATGCTACATAATTCTGAGTGCGCTGGGTATATGGACTCGGCCTGCCTGTGGTGATGTAACCAAGAGACAACAGAGGAGTGGAGGAGACGGAGACCAGACTGCGAGATGCATCACACTTTGATTAAAATGCGGGCGAATTTTGCGCTCTCATTAAGGCATTAATGAAATAAAAGCAAAGTTTACAAATGAATTAGCACTCAGGCTTTCATCAGTGTGATAGGAAACCTCTAAAAAGGCCAAGAAAACTTCAGTGGAAAAGAGAAGTGAAAATTATGTGTTCACGCGTGTGTAAATTGAATCCTATAGTGTATATCTTATGTATATTGATCAGGGCAGAATTATTTCATTTGCCATAAGCTAATGAAGTCAAGAGCAGAGGTCTCCAAGATTCGCTTTTCTTTATAGAAACAGATGTTGCCTAGAAACGATCTTCCATGAGATAACGACAGTGACGATGGTCAATGTGAGCCACCAAAGCCCTCAAGTCTCAAAGATATTTTTTTTGACGAAAGGAAGATAGATCTTGGATAATTGTTCTTTATTTTCATTTTTAGAAAAGTCATTAATTCATCAAATTATTATACCCATTGACATTCAAATCAAGTTAAATCCACTTGGTTCCTATTGGAAATCTAAAATTGTGCAGCAAAGGATAGATAGATAAGCAAAGGATACATACATGTGTCTTTACTAAAACCACTGTAATTATACAATGCTTCACTTCAGCAGCACCAAACTTGGTACAGGTGCTGTCTAGATGTTGTTCCACGGTTTGCTGAAGGCTTATTCAGCATATTTAAAAGAAGGCTATAGCCTAGGACAATAATTCCTTCATTCATGCTGTATTCTACCTTCATTTACTCCGATACAGTTGCACCAATGATAACATCTTATTTGCCGCTATTTTGGCGTAAAATTATTATAAATAATCTCAAAAGGCTAAAAGGTTTAATGGACTTAATGATCATAATTACAATTTGAAGGATATGCTGTATTATGTCCTTTGAAAATTTTATTATTTCATGTCAATATATTCGATTGTCAGAATCCTGCGGTTCTGAGCAGAGAACTTTTGATTTAAGAACAAACATGGTGCTAGGGATAAAATAATATATTTAGTGGAACACAAGGGATTTTTTTCTTGTTTTGTTCCATTAATTTTGTTTGTTTTTTTAAACAAAGTACCGCATATGACCATGTACCTGGGTGTTTTCACATTATTTGATTTGGCCCCCGTTGTAAAAAGTCTGGGCACCCCTGGACGACAGCAAATTGGACGCAGCGCTCACTGAGAGAAAGATGCAAAGGTTTTAATTCTCTTTCAAGATGCCTGAGAGAAAACAACACAGGGAGATGCACCGTCACGGATGCAGCCTCAGCGGAAGTCTCGCACCACCTTTGATATGCAAAGAAAGGTCTCATACTTTGGCGCCTTTTAGATAAATCATGTTAATGACACACGCAGGCAGTGTGAGGATATTGGAGGCAGCTTCCTTGAGGAATTCGTTTCAGAGCCAACAAGGTGGGGACCGCAGTCCCTAAGTGCCTTCACCTTGGTCGAGCAATAATTCAGATCATACATCTTCGCAGCTTTCTTTCCTCCCCCTTTTGCACCGAGAAAAGGAATTATTCCCGCTGATTTCTCATAAGTGACACCGCCCGGCGCAACTAATAATTATTCAGCCGCTGTGGTTGTCGTGATTGATTGGGATGAGAGTACACTGATCAATTTGCCTGCGTATTTCATCTGCGGCAGCAGCCCCTCCTCCGCTCCCTGAGATTGGTCACCCCGTGCAGCTGTGCGATCGATGCCGCCGTATGGACTTTGAGAATAGATGTTGAAGTTAAGTTAGGGGCGTTTGTAGCAGATTGTCCAAGGGATTAACTCTAAGATCCAGAAATTCCAGTCGGCTGTAGACTAGACGAGCAGAGGACGGCGCTCACCTCTCCCAGTGGCTGCAGACGTTTGGGTCGTCTGGGTTCAGACTCCATATGCTGGGGGTCGATCCGAGGAGCAGGAACAGGGCTGGCAGGGCAACAGGTGACCCCATTTTTTTCCCCTTTAATCTGAGAACAATATAAAATGGAAAGAAAGGTGGTCGTGCTTTTGAGCTGTGTTGTAACAGACAGTAATGCAGGTGCATTTTCTAAGCAGTGAAAATAAACAGCATCTAACACCAAACAAACAGGATTGGAAAATTATGATAATGTAACTAATGTGAAAAATAGAGTGATTAACACAGATTTTGTTTTAATTAGCAGTAAGACCAAAGTTGTTCTTCTCCGTAGTTTATTCAGAAAGAAACATTTTTTGTGTGCCATTTGTTTCTAGGACCTGGACATACAGGAAGCGAGTGGCTGTTTTAATTCGGTGACACTTTTGGAGAGAAATTGCATTTTTGTTTTTATGGAATATAAAACAACTCAATTGCATTAGGAAATAAAAATAAAATCCGAGCTGAGAGGAAATAAGAAATAAATGTTGCTGATAAATCTGTAATTTTTGTGTGACATAAGCGATAATATTTTGAAAATAAATCCACTCAAAGAAATGGACCAAAACACATAGACACAAACCTTCTGCCTGAAGTTGGTGTTTAACTTAACGGCACCACATTTTCGCCAGGCACAAGTTCAATCGAAAAAGTTTGAACCGTTTCAAGGTCAAAAGACTTCTACTATCTGTGGCTGTTTGTATCATCCCAGCTATAAAGGAAGCGGGCAAAAGAAAGTTCATGATGGTGGAAGAAGGGCGAGCGAGCTCTGGGATAATTTCTGCAGTTAGTTCACGAATGCTCACAAATGCTGGATGAATTATAAACTGCATATTTTTGTTAGCACACTGAAAGTCGTATCTTGATGTGCAATGAGGGTGGCCAAGCTAAAACCCCAAACCATTCTGCATTTTCCAAAATACTAACAGTGTGTCAACAATGTAGCAGCACGTCTAGTGCTGAGGAATGTTCTAATCTAGACTGTAGTAGTATATGTACAGATATCGCTTTACCACAAATACACTCAGCAAATTTAGCTAAGTTTAGTTATAAGTTGCTGTTTTAAATGTACCATGGTAGCTAAAACTGTGTTAACTAGACAACAATCTCTGTGGTGCTAATGCACCAGCAGCAGAGCCGCTCATTAAAAGAGCCTGATCATTTACTGAGCGGAGAAGTTGGTGTAACACAAGCAAGCGTTTCGTTGAAGATGTGAAGCGATCATCGTTCCACATCCAATTTTTGTAGTTTTTGAGTGCAAATTCACATTTTCAGTGCAAATTCACTTCAATAAAGTGTTTAGTACAGAAGCAGGAAGTGATTTGGGACACATATGGTCAAATTGGCTTGTTTGAAGTGGAGACTTTATTTAGATCCCCCGCCTTCCAAACTGTATGACCCGTATTAGCCCACGTATTAAATGTCTTTAGCAGAAACTGGTCGGGTCTAAAGTAGTTGTTCCCTGGTCTGATTAACATTATTAAGTACCTAATTTGACCCAGGAGAAAGATGTTTTCATAGGTTCATTCTCTTCTACTTAGACTCATAGTAAATACTGATCAAGCTCACCAAGTGCTTAGCCAACTTGTTTATATCAACATGCGACGACACATTTTCTTTTTTTTATCAGGATGAAGCATTATATACACCAGGAGATGGCCAAAATGATATTTGATCTGACAATTGTTTGTTTGTTTGTTTTAACATATAAATTAACATTAACTTGTTAATACAGCAAATGTTTGTGACATTGATGATCCATCTTAGGCCCTATTTCTTTCTTCTTTTTTAAATATGACTAAGAACCCAGATCCAAGTAATACATTTTCCAACCCTTTTGAGGTACAGGGTTCTTAATTTTATTTTTATTTTTTGTGACCCAAGCTTTAACAGGAACACAATTTGTCTTCTAGTTGGTCCTTCACATTTAAAAGACCGAGATATTTCTTGTTTGGGCAAAATGGCCTTAGAAGTGAGCGCCTTTTAAATGCGCCTGCTTTTCATATAGTCTCCTGGGCTTTTCCATTTAGAAAAAGAAAGAAAAAAGGAAGACCTTCAAAGAGCGCTACGCAAGTGGTAAATGACACAAACCTCCTTCCTGTGACAGTGACAGCTGATTTGTTTAGACCAGCAGGTTATTTCATTAGATGCGCAGGCAGGGGGAAGATCCGGCGTGTGCCAGTCACATGACAGTGATGGATTTTCCACACATGGAGGTCTTACCTCAGCAAATCACCATAACAGATAAAGGATGTATGGATGACACATGATTGACATGCAATGTGTCAGGTACTTTAGGTTAATGTCTGGATGCCATTACCAGTGAAATGTCTGTATTTTAGATGTGACGAGCCATCTCGGGGGGAGTGAGGAATTCAAACTAACCTTGCCGTGTTATGACAAGAATTCAAGAGAGAATTTGCGCTCGAGAATGAAAACAAACTGTCAAATTGACTTTTAGTCTCTGAATGGCTCGTGGTGTGGCGATCACGTGCGATGCGCTCTGCCTGCTCTGCCTGCTCTCGGTGCATGCTCAATATTTCTGAGTGACTTTGTCCAATAACATCAGCATTCACATGTTCGGCTAATCTTCCCCATTGATGCGTGTAGTTCACAGCGAAAATCAATCAATGCTCCACTTCCTCGAAGTAAGCAGTTCATCTGGACAGGCAGAGGTTAAAGTCCCGTTCATTTCCTTAACAGGATGATTAATCAACACACACACACACACACGTGTAACCGGGGGCTGCTTTCATATTCAGGGACCTCTCTGAAACAATCCTGTTAAATACTACAGGGAGCCTGTGTGATTGACTTGAAAGCTTTTATGGCTCCTGTGATTAGACCAGCACCCTCGGTCACTCTTGTAAACTCCTGCAGCCCTTGAAATTAGAAAACCTCACAACTCACCTCATTTATCCAACCCTGCTAGTTCTCTAAACCGCTACAGCTGAGGTGGTGGGGTGATAAAAAAAAATAATAAGCATAACGGGATCAAGTGACTTTAAGCTCACCTGTTCCTGCAGCCAGTGGTCCAGGGGCGATGTGACTGAAAGATGTTGAAGGGACCCCAGAAGAACAAAGTGACAGCACAGCGAGTGCGGCTGTGCCCCGACAAACACTCGGGCAGGCAGAGGTGATGACAAGATCTGTGGAGAGATGAAATATAATGAGCTCACAGTGACACACAGGACATATATGCTTCCAGGCGCCATCTGAGAGGCCCGCACACGGACGCATGCATTTTCTTATGAGCTCGGCGGCGGCAAGACGGCGGCGGCGTTCACAAAAGCGGCTCTCGAAAATGCCAATTTACTCGGCGCTGACCCCTGCTTCCCATATCCCAACCACGCAGGGTTTTCATGAGCCATTGTCCCTCCCTCCTGCCAGATATCCACAAAACACAGAGTTAGCCACAGGAATAAAAGGCTGCATTACCCAAGGAGCAGGCACAATGAACCCGTTCACACTTGAAACGTGACGAGTGGTCGGCCGGCGGCGGTGGCCCCTCCGTGCTCTCGGCACTCATCAACAAAGCTTACACAAGGGTTATTGGGATGATAATGCAGGTGTGACCAGAAGGCCGATGTCTGCCTCATCTCGCTCATTAGTTCCCTCTTCATGATTTCTCTGGAGGGTCAGAGGTTCAGGCTTGAGAACATCTGCCATTCATTTGCGCTGAACTCTGAATGGAGATGTAAACACGGTCACCGCAGAAGGAGACTCATTATGACTGCTCACATATTAGATCATTTACAGATCTCCGGCAAGAGCCGGGACTGAATTTAAATGAAAGTGCCGGAGAAATGGCGCCATGAAAACGCCTCGAGACCTGACGCGACTAACAAAAAGCGAGCTCTATAAAAAAAAAGAAAGAAAGACACAAACAGAGGTCAAACACGCTGGAAGGTCAGGATGTTCAGAATTTTCCTTTTCTTATATATATAGTTATCATTGTGAAGTGTACTTGTCCATAAGTGCCTACTTGCAAAAAAAAAAAAAAAAAAATGCATTGTTTTGTGTGGGTAATATATATATATATATTATATATATATATATATATATATATATATATATATATATATATATATATATATATATATATATATATATATATATATATATATATATATATATATATATATATTTTAGCTTATTAGTAATATTCAGATTTTATACTGACGTTTAGTAACACAAAAGAGGCAGGACTCTGTTAATCCCCTTGGGTTGTCTGTGTTCCAAACACATCTGATTTCATCTAATCAATTACACCAACTTTCCTCTAGGTGGGAATATGGCTTGTGCAATTGTATGCAGCTGTCTAATGAACTCTACTTTCCTGCACCAGAGCCGGCAGCAGTGCAAGTGATGGACAAAAACTGTCAGAAGGTGAAATGATTTTTGTTTGTTTTTTTTCTTATCACAGAACCCTCACACCAAAACTTTCCCTGTTGGGGTCCGATCATAAAATACCTCCACTGAAGCATTTCGCAGGCACAGCCAGTGTCAGTGAACCAAAACCATGACTTTAAAAATATGAATGTCAAGGACGAGAAACTGAGATGGATATTTTGTCGCGAGTGACCAGGACCCCGTCGTGTCCTTTTGCTTAGATTTTAACATTTCAAGGTTTTATATAAATAAATAAAAATGCCGCGTTTGATAAATGGGGCGCACTGCACCCCTGCGCACTTCAGATTCTGCATGCAGCCAGCGCAAGCAGGCAGGGAGCGCAGCGTAAGACACTCGGTATAAATAAGACGCTTATCATTTGGGGCGTTTTTCTCCTCCCTGCGCCTTGCTGACATCCACGGAAAGAAAAAGAAAAAATCCAGCTTGTTTCTGTTTTGACATCAATCCCCGCTCACTTTACACCAAACAAAATGTTCTCCGGAGACCTCCCTCTCCCTCTAAATGAATTCCTCTCCTGCTCCACCCGCCACTTTGATTATAGAGACTACAAAAACTCCCCCCTCTCTCCGTCGCCGGGCCGCATTCATCTGACCCCGCAGACAGAACGCTGAAATGGCAACATCTTTTCAAGCTGTCGACGGAAGACGGGGGGGGGAGCCGAGCAACGAAAGAAAGAAAAAGGCGGGAACGTTGCGTGGCGTTCGGGTGCAGGCAGGAATTTGGAATGCGGGGATGGATGGAGTTGAAACTGGCGAGTCCGACGGGAACATTAGCATTAATGAGCAGGAGACGCCCTGCGTCCACAGCGCTTGCCGATCGGCGGAGACATCCGTGTGATTAAGGTCGTGTGTCTTCTGTGTGTGACTTATTAAAGTGCAACGCAATTACCTTCCGTGTCCCCTGGCTGACCAGCACCTACACTCGCCTGCGAACGGAGCTCAGTATGGCAGCCGCACGGGGCAGCGACTGCACGGATGTACGCCGCTCAATCTAAACATCTGATGCTCCGTGCTGCTTCGTCGAGGGTTTTCAGTCGCTCGTCTTTACGGGAAACGTGTGATTGGAACCAGCCGATGCATACTGCTGCAAAAGATGATCCGCCTGAAATCTTCTATTTCCCCGCCACTACAACAGGCAGCAAACGAGAGTGAACAGTAATACACTGTGCCCTTGGATCGACCGCACCAAGTGAAAATAAACACAACAAAAGTGATTGGACAACCTTTTTGTTATCCGATTTGGTTTTATTTTTCTTCTGAGTCGGCTCACTGGGATATTGAGCCAGAAAACCTACATGACCAATATGTCAGCAAACTTTGACTAGCACAGCTCCCAGTCAACCTCTTCATGGAGCTTTGAGGCTTTGTATTAAGCAGAAGTTCCACATTGTCGTCTATCTACACTGTCTTTTTACACGCGAACTTTGACATTTCCATGGCGCTATGTTAACGAGCCGCCTGGGCCGCCATACCGTGCTCTAGGGCTTCTTCTTCCTTTGGGGCGTAAACTCACAGCGCCACACAAGTCCTGGCATAAGTACTACAGGGTTTTCAGTCGTTCTCAGCGGTTTCGTGTAAACACAAACATTTTTGGAGAGGGCTTCGTCTAAATGCAGTTTAAAAAGGAAGAAGAAACGTTTCAGAAAATGGCCTGTTTCACAAAAGACCGTCTTCGTGTGAACGGGGCCTCAGTGGGTGCTGAAGGTTTTCCCAAACTAATTGAGGATGAGCCAAAGGTTACAGGTGTAACCACCCTACACAGAGTATCAATGAGATAAGCCCCGACGCTGGCCGCTGCCGGGGGGTGGAGGGGTGGGGCGAGTCATTAAGAGTCAGGCCTCATTAGAGGGGCCATGGTGCGGCACAACACAGACACCACTCTCCCTACCCCCCCACCACCACCACGACGGGAGTGAACGATGTGCTACAGGCCATCGAGGCAAAGATCGTGATACTGTGGGAGTTTGCCAGTTTTAGACACACGGGGCAGGGAATGGGCAGGATGCTAAGAACTGTTGCTCACACAAGTACTAACATGAGAGGAAAAGTCTTTTGAACTCCTTGGCAAGTTATCATTTGTGATTTATCCAAATTAAGTGTTGGATAGTACCAACCTATAAAAATACCTATAACAGTACACTCCCACCCTAATGGATAACGCTGACGTTCAAGTAGGTCCAATTACTGAGGTATTTAAGGACGTAATCAATCTTATTTTACAAGGTATGCAATGTTTATGTGTGCTTAAAAAAGTCTCAAACATTGTCAGATATTTCTTTTATTGTGGAATCCAGTGCACAATGCAGTGGCACAATTAACTGGAGAAAAAAAAGAAAGGAATGAAGCAAACTCTGTGAACCAGATCCACAAAGCAATTGCCTGTCTTTTGCAGCTGAAAACCTGCGTGAAAAGGACCCCCCAAAAAATGCGTCCTATCCACAGACTGCACATGAAGGTATAAAGCGGCAGACAATGAGTTAAGGCGCAGGCAGCGACAATGCAGCGAAAGACTCATTTTGAATATATTTTAATTGATCATTTCGCGCAAAATGACACCCTCTGGAAATATGCCTCATTACAAACAGCACCTTATCCACAAAGACTTTGTGCTCACTTCTGCACATAACTGCGTTTTCATACTTCCAGTAGCATTTTAAAATGAATTCCCTTTATTCAAAGTTTGTGGTTCTGGTTTTCTGGTTCAAAGTCTGGGTGCCATCATTAATTGTGTGCATACATTTTTTGGGACACATACATACAAATATATATATATATATATATATATATATATATATATAAATATATGTAAAATTGAAAAACCCTTTTTTGAATTCAGAGAAATTGAAATTATTATTATATCAAGGTCCTGATTGCTGGGATTGTTCTTCCACACAACCAACCAAATACTTAATGATATGTATCAATGGGACACAAAGAGCTGCCAGTTACCATAGTGCAATTTGCGCTCCTGACTCCTCACGTGCTACATTTTGTGAGCGCTTTTACGCCTACATGTCATTAGGGCAAAAACCTTTGTCGATACAGCATTGAGGTGGCGAAGAGTGCGGGTGTAACAACGTCGCTAAAACCACCGGCATTTAACGCTGCGCTCCATTCTTTGCGGTTCTGATCCTTTTTTTGATCTGCAGAAAACGACCACTTCCTGTGACAATCAGTACCATTTGTTACATCAAGCGCGTATAAAAGAGGCAATCTTGGTAATGCATTTATCTAATTTCTGGGGAGTACACCGACCGGCTAGAGACACATTTTATTGCGAGAAAACATTGATAAAGTGAGTTTGGTATCTGATCTTCTGTATTTCAGTAGACTTTTAACTACGGGACATTTGCCTCCACAAGGTTTTAAATGGCTTGACCTGTCCTTTTACAACAGAACGTGTTGGAAATAAATCAATTAAGCACTAAGTTTAGGTCTGCTTTGACCTTTATGGTAACGAGGAATCTAGTTAATGATTTAGGTTTCTCTAGAGCTTCCTCCGTTATTTTCTTTTCTCTCCACACACACACACACACGCACACGCGCGCACACACACGCACACACATGCACACACATGCACACACATGCACACACATAACTTTCAAGAAACCAAACACACGAATTGGCATCGAGTGTATTGAAGTCATAAAGCCTGCGAGGGCGTTTGTCACTGCATTTATGGGAATTTCAGTAATGCTGACAGCATCAAGTGCAGCCAAGGCAGCAATGTCCTGTACCTGATCTCAGGGAAAATGCACTCCCGGGTACTTTACTTTTTTATTAAACCTGAATGATTTGAAGGTCCGACTTGACATGATCCAGCTCAGGATTCATTTTGCAATCTCTCCATCACTGACCAAACACTCCATGCTATTACACCGCTTCGTTATGGTTCTGGGCATCAGCGGTTCAACTCCTTTCGGAGGCCAGAGGATTTAGTGAGTTCACTATGTTTTATATGAGGATGGGGGAAAGGTTCTCCAGTGGCTTTGGCTCTCAGTTTTGGTCCATGATTGTCCATGCAAAGGGTGATGATGGACAGTGGAGGTTGAAATGAGATGAGACGCCGAACTTCAACTCACTCTCTTTTAAACATATTGTAAAAGCTTTGATTGATTTTACTTGCACCCAGGGTGAATAACACTTTAATTGATGTGTTTTTTTCCTTCATTAAGGTTCTTGAAAAACAAGAATTAGAACATCAACTTTAAAAAAAAAAAAAAAAAAAGAACACTTTAGCTGTTCCAGTTTCCCACTTCAACTGATTCTTCAACTGATTCTACCAATTAGAGGGAAGGAAACAAAAAAGCAACTTGGATTTGGCCCCATGCACTAGCTAAAAAATAGATTAATTAACTGGCTGATGGAGTAATTACTGGTTGCAGCTCCTGCGTGTTAAAATACGGAGCGTGGATTATTTAAAAACAGGGTGAAAATTCATGACCCATGAGTAGAGTAACATTTTGACTCTTAATCCCTTCAAGACTCGTCAACGACTATAATTGCATTCTGTTGTTTCATCGCAAACACGCTGTTCTAAGTCACTCTCTGGCCTCTAATGGACCAAAACACCCACTTCAGCAGACAGCAGCGCTGCACAGTTGTGGAAATTATCAACGATTAGGAAGAAGATTTGTGCCTGGTGTTTCCCCCCCTCCGACCGCTGCACTGGAACTTCAGAAAAGCCACCTCACAGCGCTCTTTTCAACACTGCATTTTCCACTTTGAGGTGTGAGGCACCTATGAAAAACAAAATTCCGTGCGTCGTTTAACGGGAGCTTAATTTTGGCCACATGGTTTATTCATGTAGCGACCGCGGATATCACGACTCTCATAAATCACGCAGTGCGGCACGCCGGACGTCCACGCGCTCCGCCAGGGCTCACTAATCTCGGCGCCATCTTTCATCTGAATAACCTTGCATTACCGCAGGGCAGGCCAACACCAGACACAGACCATTGGAGGGAGGCTTTCCTCAGACTTTTATTCCTTTCAGCCGGGCCCACAAAGGCCTGCAGACGAAGACTGTCCCGAGCGCTCCGTAGCAAGAGCTTGCCCACTCTCCGCCGCGGCCAATAATGAGAAATTGCCTCTTGGACATCGCAGGAACCAATCTAGTCTAAGGTTAGCTTTATGAATGTGAAATTGGACGCAAAGGGGAGAGGAGCAGCGGAGTTGTTGCGGTCATCTGATTTGGGAATGGTTGAAAAAAGGAGGGGGGGTGACGCTCTAAAAGCTAAATGAGAAAACGAGATGATCACATGTGGGTTACAGGGTTGGAGCACGACGTGAAGAAGGTATTAAACGGAGCACAGAAACGGGTTTCAGAATGGCAAACGTGCTCCATTTGGTTTCAATCAGGAGTGGGGAAAAATGTCAAATAGCTGGTGCGCACGTAATTAACGAAGCAGCGGGTATTTGTGCGGAAGTGACAGGAGGACAACAGGAGAGCAGAGGTTGGAGAGAATTCAGACTGAAAGCTGGAGCTCTGCATATATTAGCATACAGATATTAAACTCAATGAATTATTATAAAGACGTTTTATTTGATCACCCACAGAGAATCTGAAAAATTCACCATGAGAATATGGGTCTAATATTACAACCCCAGTGAATTTATGAGTAGGCACTGCACATAATCGGTATACAATATTCAATATTAATGCTCTAAATAGCTGTTAACTGCATACATTAGCGGGCATAAGTGAGGTTTTCAGAGGTTTAATGGCCCTAAATATATATATTATTTTTCTCCAGAGAAGGAACGGAGGGAAAAGAAAATGTCACTCTATGGAAGAAGACCTTTACGATGTGGATAGGATGGTGAGAAATTTACAATTTGGGATTCCGTGTGTGGCGTTCTCTGTCTAGTCAGTGTCACCTCTGTGGCAAAATGGGGTTGAAGATCATATTGATTGCAGTTCATTGCTGCTTTAAAAGGCATATCAGAAAAATGTTGAATATTCAACATTAGTTTAAAAAAGGTTTTTAATTTGACTAATGAAGACAATGATGGAGTTTGCATGTTCTCCCTGTGTCTGCGTGGGTTCTCTCCGGGTTCTCCGGGTTCCTCCCACACTCCAAAAACATGCATGTGAGGTCAATTGAACATTCTAAATTGTCCGTAGGTGTGCATGTGAGTGTGAATGGTTGTTTGTTTCTATGTGGCCCTGCGATGAACTGGCGACTTGTCCAGGGTGTCACCCTGCCTTCGCCCTAAGACAGCTGGGATAGGCTCCAGCAGACCCCCGTGACCCTTAATAGGAATAAGCGGGTATAGAAGATGAATGAATGCATGAAAGACAATGACTGAGGAATACAAAAGAAATCACACTCGGATGAAGTTATGTAGTTTATGAGGGAAGATATGCTTTGTTCTCTCCCTTTGCTCATGATAAATAGTTCATGATAGTTCAGGGTACAGGGGTAAAAATCATAATTTTACCTATTTTAAAGGCCACATCGAAAGAGAATATACTCCATGCTTTTATGCAAATACTAAGATAAAATGCCCTAAACTAATAAAGAATTTTATATTACGAATGAGCTTGAAGAGGCGGCCATGTTTTACCACCACTGTTCTACAGCAGTCCTCCACTGCTTGGGGTTGCATCACATCAGAAAAACCTGGCCTACATTCACTTTTACTTTCACACAATTAACTCTGCCGGGGAGTCATTAAGCGACATAAGGCTCATTTTCCCTACGCCCCTTGAAGTCTCACACCTGATCACGTTTTTTGTTGGGGGTTTAATCCATCAGTTCTTTTGTGGGGTTTTTTCCCTGCTTGTACACAGTCATAATCACATCAGCAATTACAAGATCGGGGCCTGCGTTAGCGAGGAAAACTAATTAGTAACAGAACATCACTCCTGCTGCTTAGGAAAGACATTCAGCTTCGCGCCACGCTTGTAATAACAAACTGCGGGCGTCACAGTGACAGCCAAATGTGTCGCCATGCCCTCTGAGCTCCGTCTGCCGCCCTCCCCACGGGCCCCCGAGAAGCCGGCCTCCAGGAGGTGGCGCCGCTGGGGCCTCTCCCTACGACCGGGTGGCCCCTCCTTCCCGCGCCGAGACAATTAAGCACCCCACTGCTGATTGCCAGTAATGAGAGCTGCCGGGGAACAGTTGGACATCCTCAGACGAATTAATGTGCGAATATTAGCCTGTTGAACCTTCTGCTCTCTCCCTTCAAGAGAGCAGAAATGAACTCCTGTTATTGCTCTGCAGCTCCGGTCAAGGCAGCGCGACTGCGCGATCATGAATACTAAGCTGGTGGCCGTTTCACCTCTGCATAAGAGACGGGGGAAACTTTAGGGCGAGGCATGGCGGTGAAGAGAGAGAGAGAGAGAAAAAAAAGGAAAAGCATCCGCAGATGGAAAGCTGATGCCGGAGGAGTTTTGAAAAGGCGAGCGGCGGCTCACCATGACACGCTGAAACAACAGCACGACTGCCGGGGCAATTTTACAGCCCAGCGGTTTCACACCTCAGCCACCAGCCGCTTCCAACACTGAACCTTGCGTCGTCTTTGTGTCTTCATTTATTTTGTGTCAGTGTCCAAAGACGTGAGAAGCCGAGCGGTGAGAAACTTGTCCCAAATGTCGCGGGCCAAGCAGTGTGTGAAGCCCAGACACGAGGAGTCGGAGGGTGCGAGGAGAAGAAAAGTCACTGTGGGTGGTTGCACCTTGATTTCAGCGCCGCGCCTCCGTTTGTTTAAAAGAGCGCCATAGTTCACATCAGCCAAACATCCCAGAGGACAAATAAAATGCACGGACACAATGACTGGGTCTCTTGACTGCGAGTGAAAGTCATCAGTCCACTGCAAGTTGTTGCCAAAGTCATACGATGGAACTGTTACTAGCAGATTGCACCTCAACATCAGAAAATCATACGTTAGCCAATCAAGTTGTGAACACCTGTATTTCACCTGGTTTGACTACTGGGGATGCCCCAGGGATCAGTGTTGGGTCCATTGCTGTATATTTTGTACATTAATGATGTTTGTGAGGTGTCAGCTACACTAAAAATTAACCTCTTATTTGCTGATGACACAAATTTACTATTTTGTGGTGAAAATCTGTCAGAACTTAGATACAATGGAATAGGAACTTAGAAAGATGAAAAGCTGGTTTGATGGTAATAATGTATGCATTCATTTCATCATTTATATTTAGAATTTCATCTTGCTCTTTTTTGAACCTTGGAAAGCTTTATTTGAATTATGTACTTTAAATGTTAAAAAGATATGTTTGATAATTCTGATCTGGTTTGTTTTCTTTCTTGAGTTTAACCGCATCCATATGTTCTGATTTATGTATTTGTGTTTGTTTGAATATGTTAAAAATAAGCTAATCTAACTAAATTAAAAAAAAAAAAGCACTAGGTTTATAGGCAAGAGCTCTCTTTTGTGGAACTACAAAACTGGAGTGATCTAATCAATTGCACAAATGCCAGAATTGACTTTTCAGGGCCTGCGAGTCATTCATACTTGATTCTCAGTTTAATATTTAATATATATGCACATTTGTTGGATGAAAAGCCTTATATGCAGTATGTGCCAGAAAAATGTAATTAACTGTTGTTCGATTAGGATATTAGGTATAAGTTTCAGATATTCCCAACTGAGGACATTAGAAAAACAACTTTTCTTCACTTTTGAATAATCTAAACTCAACGTGGCTGTTTCTTACAGTCATAAAAATACTGAAAAAAATCAAATTAAAATATTAGACGAGCACAAAAATGACTCCCATTTGCAGCGTCCCCCACACGCCTCTCCAGCTCAACGGTTTACTCCCACTGCCGGCGTAGCACATTAACCTTCTGAATCACCAGTCAACGGCTGAGGGGACTGACTTGCCGTCATGATTATTAACTCTAAAAAAAATCTGCCTTTGCCAGCGCGCCAAGCTCGGCCATCCATGGCAACCGGGTGATCTCAACACGGTGACACGAGAGCTCTGCAGGCCAGATTAACATTAGAGATGGACGCCCAGTTTTTCATCACCGTGAACTTTTAAACGCCCTCGAATCCACTTGTGCCGAATACGCCCGCTGGGGCTCGAACGCATTTTTGAAAATGAAAAGACGGGGTACTTCTCTCCGATGAATACACCTGTGACGCATGAGACGTACTTCTAGTAAGGACATGCGTCGAACCGTCAGTCGGCAGTTGCGCGCACGGGGCTGAAGGACAGATGTGCTGAAATGCAAAAAAAACCAATCCACTGCAGGACGGCTCACGTTAAACTAATTCCCGTATTTCTATTTCTTCTAAGCGCAGACTCATCGTTGTGCCATAAGCAGATTTAAAGCAAACCGCATTTAAAACCAGAAGCTTTGATTAGTTTTTTTTATTTATTTTTTTTTATGAAGTTTTGAAAATGCTTTTGCGCAAAAAAGCAAGCTGGAACAAACGTGATGCATGCAAAAACAGTCCAAGTAATCGATAGGCTTTCCCTGCGTCTCTCCTCATACACTGTTATCTACTCCCACTGCAGCCCCGTCCATTATTTTATCGGACCAGACTTCCTGCGGCCGCCAATTGTTTGCGCCCCCTGACCTCCTGCTCTCCGGACAGGGGCCCCGAGTGCAAAAGCGTCACCCGCTAGGGGCCAAAGGAGTGGGGACATTCGGACGGCTCGGTGTTTTATTCATGAGTCGCCCCTGTTGAGTGGGCACTTCTTTCAGCGTCCACATCTCCGATGGAGTTCAATCTGCGCCCTATTCACTGTCCTGCCTGCCGGCCATTGATCAGCAGCAAGGTACGCCGCGGTTGCTGAATAAGCGCGTGGGGCTTTATGCTAAAGGGCTCCAAGCGCCTCAGTGGGAGAACAGAGATCCATCACCGGACTTTGGAAGCGGGCCAAGCGTTTGCTGGCCAGAAGTGTTTGGACAGAGGAGATGCTTCGCTGGGGCATTTATTACAACGGCAACGGTGCGGCATGTGGCTGAGATGCGGCATGTTAAATGTCAGGTATCGAGTTGAGACTGTTTCATACAGTCGGCTCAGATTCAACGGCGTCGTCTGATGGCGGTGACGCGATGTAGGACAGGAGCTCAGTGTCGCTTCCCTACACTGCTGCGAGGCGAACGGCAGACGGGGGACGTGAAGTGTTTTTCGGCAGCAGAAGCAGCCTGACAAACTTTAGTTCTGTTTTGTTTTTGTGGCTGCTCAAATTGGTTCAGCTGAGAAAGCAGCAAAAACATTGTGTGTTGAGGCCTCACTGTTTTTCATTAGCCTCCACTTACCTGAACCTTTACTCTAGCTGTGATTCCATTACCCCTAGAATTGTGCAAAACCTAACTATCACAATAAAAAACTGGTAATGGAAACACCTAAACTTGAAAAAAACCTCTCAAATATTGCTAAAAGGTTTTTACGCTCTCTTGAGGTGGTTTTTCAGACGTAGGTTTATCGCAAAAGTGTCATGGAAACACATTTTTCACATTTGCACGTCGTTTCGGTTCAAGTGAAAATGGCGAGTTAAAGTCTGGACGGAGGAGGAGACGAAATATTTGATTACAAGTAATCAAAGAGAAAAATATAACAACCAATCTTGACAGCAAATTGAAATGCAGATTTATACAAGGAATTTGAAAATGTTTTGTACCTCCATCCTCCTCAAAGTTGGGTCTCGCAAGATGAGATTTTACAAGAATTATATGCGCGAATCGTATGCGCTTCACACCATTTAATGGAAACACCTGCAAATCGCAATTCAAGGAAATGTACTTTGTTGAAATTTTAGGAATATTGCTTCTATTTTTCGCAGCTTCTGCAACGCATTTCCTTGGAAACCCTCTACCTCTACCTCTGAACATTTACATTCTGGCTAATTCTGCAACTGTACGAGTCGCGTCTCCAGTTCCATTCACAGCGTGGCTGGCTGGGATCAAGCCAGCCAGCTGCTGCCGTGTATCTCATGTGGGCGGTGCTTACGCCAGTTTTCAGGCTCATTGCCCACGAAGCACGCTGACTTTCGTCTGATTGGTTGTGTGTCCATCCAGTCACATGCAGAGGCGGTTTTGTCTACGTTTGTTGGCACTGCTCCCTGAAATGAAACGCCTCCACAAAGGCACAGACTAATTCTCAGTTTTGGATTGTGAATTAGTCTGTCTTAGTTTGCCAGACTAATGAAGTGCATAAGTCTGATTAGGGACGTTTGTTGGTCCTTTTTTTTTTTCTTTTTTCCTCAACAAATATTTAACTGGAATAGAAGCGCAGAGGTTGAAATTCTTATCGCAGAGTGTGTCCTGGTTAAGACAGACAGCAGCGTATAAAACAACAACTACAACAATTAATTGGAAACAATCAAAGGCACAGGTCACAATGTATATATCACAGTCACAACCACTGAAGACCCAATGGCATCAGTTCTACAGGAGTCCAGTCAGTAAAGTGGGGTGCAACAGCATGACTGCACACAAGCTATACTAGAAAGTTCCACAGTGGGTCCAGTTCATTTATTGTTTTCTGTTGTTTAATGGTTACATTTATTTAGGGTGCAAACATTTTCTTCTTCAGATTTTAATTTCACTGTTAAATATTCATGAGCATTTTTTGTCATTTTTGTGAATGTGTGTACTTGCATTATTATGCCATAGTGGAAATCTGTTTCAAAACGACTTTGACAATAATATTGTAATTGCTGGGATAACGTTAACCAAACAATTCTTATCACAACAGGCCTAGCTGCTCTTTACTTCCAGCTTTTTGCATGCAAGTATAGCCTGTGCGCATGACACAGCAAACATGCACACAGGCCATACTTGAACGAGTGAACACTAGGGAGCAGAGGTGAGCACGAATGACGTGGCTGCCCATGTCAACAAAATCAGCAGTGCAAAAAAAATAAAAAAAATAAAAAAAATTATCATGGATCAAAACAGCTCCACATAAATTAGCCGTGCTGTCATTATAATGTGTTGCATAGACAGATGTGTGCACGGTAATGGGGGAGGGGCACTGATACGCTGATTGTGATGAGGGCCCCTCACTGACGAGGTATCACACTCTAATGGGCATCACACTGGAATGGGCAGTTGAGCAGGGCGAATCATTTGTCCAATTTAATCATCCATCACATGTGGGCACTCGAACGCGACTCTTCCACCTGTCTGCATAATTTAAGATGATGATGGAACTTCGCCATTGATCATGTCGTCGAATTACGGTGAACATGAATGCAAGCAATAATTACCAAGTCAGCTGCCGACCGAGACTCCCAGGAGTGACTGCTTTGAAACGCCCACGGAACAGTCACGTGTCCTACAGAATCTGTGTGCAGGTCAGTGTTTAATTGCATATTTTTCCTAAGATCCATACCGAGCTGGTCGAGCTTTGCAAAAAGTAATTTTCAAACTTCACACATGCCTGGCCTTTTTTTTTAAACACATCTGACTGTAATGGGGTGAAACAATAGGCCAGTTCAACACAGTCAGTCTGCCAAACGGCTGGAAAATAACAGAGGCACTCTCAGGATATTTCTATGTGCTTTTATAAAACACATTACATCTGCTTTTACAGATTTTCTACAGCATTTTAAAGGAGCCTCAGAGTACCTTTGTGATACCATCAAATTTAGATTACGTATTAAGCATATTTCTGAGTTGACCATATTTGAATTTTCCATCCTTAGTTCTTAAAAGAAAAGATTAATGTGATTGAAAAATACTCAACTCGACATCCCAGTGCCTCTCGGTAAGTGTGTTGTGGAATTATTTTTTGAACTCGGCGCTAATTAGTAATTAAAGCAAGTACGACTTAACCGCAAATGCAAATCAGCGAGTAAACCGTGCGTAACGAGCAAATGCTTGAGACGGAGTGGATTTCTGCTGTCTTAGGCATAACACTGAATAACAGTCTTATCAGCCAAAGACAACACATCCCGACACGCTGCGATTTTTATCGCAACTCATTTCCCCGCCTGACGTTTCTCCTGTATCTCCGCTGCAAGAACTTGTCGTGCGGTGGGCTCGCGCCGCACCTGACAGGCTAATCATGTCCAGAGATTTGGATTTGTGCTCGAAACAAAAGCGTGAGCGAAAGAAGTGGCAGGTGCGAGCGGATGCATCAGCAGTATTTGCAAAAAGTCACAGGACTCTCACGAGGGACACGCTTGTCATTACAGCAAACAAGAAAAGAACTGATGAGTGCATTAATGGTGGCGAAGCCACGCATCGACTGTGGAGCTGCAGTCTGTGGCCGCTCCCACCCGGGGGAGAGGTTACACCTGGTGGGGGAGAGGGGAGGGAGGGGATTATCGCAGCCCCTCGCTGGAGCCTCTGTATCTGAAATCTGCCTGAGCTCATCATTTGTGCTCCTCCCTGAGATGCTGTGGCCGGACATCAGGCGCAGGAAATCTATTCTCCTGCAGAGCGCCGGGGCTGAGCGGCATCAGTGCAGCGCATCGTCGAAATTACTAATCAAATGCATGCAGGCCTAATCGCATGCAGGCAAGGTGAAACCTTTGGGACGCTTATCATAAAATTGAAGTTGAATCTGAATTGCTAATTTTTTTTTTTCTCTCTTCTTCTCAATGCCAGCCTGCTTTACTGTTCCAGGGGCACTTGTGTGGCCTTAAAAATCTGCATCATTTGCAGTTGTTTAACTTCCTCTGATGATAAACATGCAGGGCTGTGACTTTTCATTAAAATACAAACTTGTGGGTGGGAAAGCAAAAATCTAACAACTGAAACAAGTCCGTTTCTGCGATACTATAATATCCAGATTGGGCAGCAGCTCAAGTTTCAGAAGATACAAGTGAGAGACGAGATGTGGCTGCATGGCCTAGGTCCTTTTTTTTTTCCCATTCCCTCTCCACCGACGTGCAGAATGTAAATGCCACAGCTTTGAAAAGTCAAGCCAAGTCCAGGTCCTGCCTTCACATATTTCATTAACTTCTGTTAATGTAGTTGCTATGGCTCCAGGGTATTTGCTCAATGCCCGATGCACTTTTGCTGAAATAATAAGATCTATCAGTCAGCGCAAAGGAAAACAGCTTAATTTGCAGAATAAAGGTCATTGGAGCCGTTACTTTTGAGGCGGCCCGGCGCAAAACAGTGTTCAAAACAACGCAACTCGAGAACAAACTCCGCCTCGAAGTATTTCATTACGCCGAGGTCCTCGTGTGTCATCTGTGTCACGTTCATACTGCGGCGCTGACCGCTGAGATGTGCCCTTGCGACTGGAAACCAGCGCGATTATTATGCCACAGCACACTCCTGATAGGCTGGTGGAGACTGTTGACACAGCCAACAGCACGTCCGTCTTGTGGGAAAATCTGCACCTCGCATATGCGCTCATGACTGTCCCCAAGTCTTTTAATTCACAAGTGATTAAAGAGATTATTGACCCCGCTTCGGTTCAAACCAACAACTAATCAACTTCTAATTGGATTCATTGAATAAGTAACAAATGAATCGGTGTGCTCTAAAGCAAACTGAAATGTAATTCTGATGCATTCACTATCTCCACGCTGAGTTACAATGCAATAACCCTAACCAATCAAATTCCTGCAGCGAATAGCAATTTCTACCCGTCTGCTGATGGAACGCGTCCTTTAGAAGAGCGAAAACCGCAAGCCAACCGTGGCCATACGTTTTCATTAATCAGCAGTAATTAATTGTATTGATCAGGCCAGACGTGAGGATTTCCAGGCGAATGGGTTCAATACCCAATAAGAAGCACGGGATGTTAAAAAATAAAAATAAATAACTATCAAATGGCCGAGCCGCCTCTGTGCCCTTGAGGGATCTGCCACTTTCAAAGGGTCTGGAAAATGAGACAAAGATGTGACTGCTCACCTCTCATTAAACCACGTCAGAATTCAGTGTGTCTCTGTGGCGAACGTGGTCTTTGGTTCTTCTGAGAGGCGAAGCCACTGAAGCTGAACTGAGTATCAATTTGTTTTCGGGCAGCGTGACCTCTCTATGCTAGAGGGGGATAAAAAGTAGTTTGAAAACACAGCGGGGACCCACCCTGAGGCTGCAGGACCACCAGATGGTAAACAACAACATCAACACATCACACGAATCAACCGATGGATGTTTGATTACTGATGGGAAAGAGCCTTGATGCTAATAAGTGCATTATAATGCAAATATAAGGCTTCAAACACAGACTACTGCTGAAATAATTTAGCTAAGTTTCTTTAATTAAACTATCTAATAGGCCCAAAAAAAATCTACAGATAATTTTTCTAATGGAAAATTTGCATGTGATTGGACGTGATGTGACACTACATCACTACATTTAGGACCACTTTAAGTAAATGAGATTTTAGATAAAAAAAAATATATTTTTTTGGAAAGTAGGAAAAGTGGTTCTTCATGACCCTGATAGGTTTAAGAAGACAAATCAGTGGATAAAGTAACATCCTTGATGCCTGCTGCAAAACTAGAGTCACATTTGCTGTTGGCAAACATGTCACAAAAAAGAGACAGGCAAAAATGATCAAAATATGGCTGAAGCAGAAGTGTTATTCAACACCTCAACAAAAACAAAGCGGGGACAAATGCAGCCATTCAAAACCTCTGTTAAATGACTTGCTGTAGGCATCTATTTGAAGCAGGGGAGCGACACGATTTGCCTATCTACTGTAGGGCTCCACTTATTTAGAATAAATGAAAAATAAAACTGGAGCCTGTGTGTGTATGTGCGTGTGTGTGTGTGTGTGTGTGAGAGAGAGAGAGAGAGAGAGAGAGAGAGAGAGAGAGAGAGAGAGAGTGTGCGTGTGTGCCATTTGATGTGCTAAGCCCCGAAGTTAGTTTCCTCTCACAAAGAAAAGAAACAGCACCGCTGATTTCATTATCAAACCCTGGCGCAGATCTGCTCATTGACTAGAACGGAGGGTTGCAGGTTTAATCGGTTTAAACTTGCGCTCTGTTGCCATCTAGCGGTTCAGGAGGGACACGACATGCAGCATATGTGGCGTCTAGTCCGTACTGAGTCACAAGGAGCAACTATTATTGCCCGGGCAACCGTTTAAAATGAGATGCGAATATATATATATATATATATATATATATATATATATATATATATATATATATATCGAACCGTTTGGAAGCCTTTACATTAGCTTGGATTTTGCACACAATAAAAAAAAGGGAAAATAATAAATAAACCAGAACGATGATCACCAACGAACACATAATAAAAACTTCAACTTGACGCTCCCCAAACTGAGCTCCAAAGCAAAAAAAAATATAAATAGAAATAAATAAGCTCCACATTATCAGCCTTCAAACAGGCTTTCAAATCACTGAATACAGTTTTGCTGGCAGGACGTCCAGCCGGTGAGGTGTGAGGAGAGGAAACAATGCGCGGCAACTGCAGTGGATTAGTGACACTCTCCGGGATGATACGGTCCCATTCTTTGGCACGGACAGACGGCGCGCTCATTTCCACGGCTCCACAGAGCCGCCAATAGCCTAATTAAACAGAAAGCCGCAATTTGTCACATTCAAAAAAAAAAAAAAAAAAAAAGAGAGAGAGAGAGAAGACAGAAACAGCCAGCGGTGGCCACAGCGCCGCGCTCCCAAGTTTTCGCCAGGTTCGCAACAACGCGAACAAGAACCTGTTCACCTCGAGCCGTCCGGCACCGCATCCACGGTCAATGCTTATCGACGCGCGTGCTGCGGCATCATTAGCATCCCACCCACCCTTAACCCCCACCCCGACACACACACACACACACACACACACACACACACACACACACACACACACACACACACACACACATTTCTTGCGCAGGGAGCGTCTGAACTCACCCTCGCGGAGACCCGGAAACCTCCCAAAAAAGTGGAACGACGCCTTCAATGGAAAAAGAAAAAAAAAAAAAAAGAATTTCGGGGTCCGCGAGGTCCCAATCTCCCTGTCGGTGCGTCACGAGGGGCAGGTAGTCAGCAGCAGTATTATAGTGTCGCTGGCGCGTGCGTCGGCACGCAAGCTGGCGCGCAAGTGGCTGGTCAGGTGTGGCGCTGGTGAGAGAGCGCCGCGGCTTCCTCCCTCTCTCCTCGACTCTCCGCTCCTCTCCTCCCTCCTCTACTTCACCGGGTGAAGCGCGGCCCACTTTAAACTCTGGTGACGTCATGGACGCGGAGAGCGAGGCCGCGCCCACCTACCCTACCTCCAGCGCGGGCAAACGGATGATCGTCGTCGTTGCACCCGCGCGTAAAACGCCAGGTATCGTCCTGGAGTCTGATAAAAAAAAAAAAAAAATTGCGGGTGGATTATTACACTCTGATACCATCGCGCATCGTAAAGCGGTTAAATTGCCCTGAGACCAACCTAATTATCATAATTACACCCTCCGCAAGGATGAACACCCCGAGTTCACTGACATGAGGCTTTCACTCACAAACTGCTATCCCAGATCCATTTTAAACATCTGCCTCTGCTCTTTGGGCTGTTTTTCATTTGTGTGGCAGCCCCAAGAATTCGACAGCCAAAACTGTTGCTCTTTACTCTCTTTTCATTTGTTTGTGCAATTATTTATTTATTTATTTATTTATTTATTTATTTATTTATTTATTTATGTATTTATTTATTTATTTACGTATTTATTTATTTGTAGACTAGATTTATTGTGACAGCCTCTTGCACAGGTGTGACTGAAATCCATCCGACAGTTCAGAGACTGCAGCGAGACCGAGTCCTCAGTCATACCAAGAAACGCATTACACTTGTTCTCACAATGGCTTCCTGTGAGTCAAACCATTGATTCTCCTTTTTCTAAGTTCTACAACGAGTCTTTAAACCACATCATGGAACCGAAAGAACAAAAAGATTCTTCTGGTCCTTTTGAGGTGGCTAATCCAGACATTGGCAAACTACAGACCTGGGGCCATATGCGAACCGTTAAGCTTTTTAATCTGGCCCGCCGAACTTGAAGAAATTCTATTAATAGTAAGTAAATCATAGTAATCCATTTTTTTTCAGTGTTTTTTAAGAGTCATTTCAAAAAAGAGTAAATACCATGGGGCTTGAACGACACATATTTTGTTGTAACTTTGCGTTTGTTTATTTTCAATTGACTTTAAAGCACATGTTTTCTACACATCCTATGATTTTTTTTTTTCCTATAAAGGTGGGTCACCAAAACACTCCCTCTGTCAAATTTTAGAACCTATTGTGGCCCACTTTCCCTTTGGAAGAAATTACCTGTGAACCTGTGAGACTTTGTACCCGACTGAAATCTTTTAAAATAGGTTTAAAAACATTTGTATGCACTGCAATCGCTGAGGCACTGAAACCATTGCCTCCTTTTTCTTTTTTATCCCAAAAAGTATATTTCTTAAAAGTTCTCAACATTTTTGGATGAAATGTTTAAATGCAATGTCCAATGGTTTTCTTTCTTTTCTCATCTTTATTTTCTAACCCATGTCTGAGTATTCTGTCCCAGATGTTGTTGACTGACAAATGCACAGATTGGAGTGATTCAGAGTGTGACAAGGACGTGCAAGAGGAATGTGAGCCAATAATGGAGAGGTGAACCAGCACCGTCCACTGTTTAATTAACTGGACACTCGACAGCGAGCAGGTCACCGACACCAGCCGTCAACACCTCTGCAGCCACTCAACGCCGTTGGCCTCCGCAAAACTCCAACACACTGGTAGTTTTTTTCTTCTCTTCCAATTATTTTTACAGCACTAGTGTTTGCCTGAAATGATATTAAGCCAACACTTCAACAATCAAAATTCACGTTAATTGCAATTTTGACCATTTTAGGAATGTGCTGCTTAAATGTCACCCTCATTCCTCACCTCTCACTGGAGCACTTGGGCACTGAAATTAAAATTCTAAATTCAGCACATGCAGCTCGCTAAGCTTCAATACATTGTGTATTCTTGTCGTTTTGGTACACGGTTACCAATTCAGTGTTCTCTTTAAAATCTACTTCAAAAAGGCTTGGATGGAAGGAAAGAAGGAAGAAGCAATAATAATAAGCCTTGCTGTTGGAAAAACTTCTACATTAAAAAAGCTTTTGTTCCAGTGAAGGCTTTGCAGAGCCATCAAATAGTGCAACTAATTACACAGCACTCATCAGGAAGGTTTGAGCTGTAGCACATTAAAAAAAAACCTGAGCTGTCCTTTTTGAAGATGGCAGACAGGAGGTTGGAATAATCAACTCCATCAATGACTGGGCCTTCCTTTTCCAAGGGTTTTCTAAGGATCCTTCTCCAAAAGGATGCATGCAATAACGCCACAAGAACCACTCCAACAGGCGTGTCTAGTGATGGTCTCCCTGTGATGCTCCAGCCTAATCCCTCCTTTGATTCTTACCACCGCATGTTTACCTAGTCAGTCTTGTAAACCTCACCCTGCTTCCACAGACCTGACTCCCTCTCTTCCCACGTTTGCCCCCTAAATCATTTTGTACCTTTGTTGTTCAATTTGGAGTTCAAACCATGTTCGCTTATTTCCATGCTGTTTGAGAAAATGTGTTGAAAAAAAAATCAAATGATAACTGAAAGTGTCTCACTAAACCAAACTTTTAGGTCCTCACACAACCTCTCAGATAAGCTGCTGTTGTTCCATAATTCCCTGAACGCTCCAGTTTCAAATGACTCAATTTGATTCTAAGCACATTTTTTGTATGCATCAAGCTCACAAAGTACATCACATACTGCAGAGGAAATAGCTGCAAAAGAAAACGTGCCGGATAAATACGTGAAATATGCTTTCACTTAAGCATATTTGCTTAATTTCTCAGGTGGTTGGATTCTATCGCTGCAGTTTTCATAAAATGGCCATGAACCACACCTCTGCATTACAAGAGCTAGCGCTGCCTCGGTTCAGCGGTGTCAGACTTTTCTCTCTCGGACTTTATCAGAAATGTCCTTTGCTGTTACATTCAGCACATGCATGCATTCGTCTGTGCGCTACGTGTGGCCCCGCTCCAGATGTTTGCCACTTCAGTCCAAAAGTTAAAAAATAAAAACACATTCAGCGTGCCTGTTGTAATTTGGTTTTTAGGTTCTATTACCCACACAGAAGGCTCCACCTTCACGTTGCCATCTGTTGAAGGACATCACGGCCTCATGAAAAAGGAAATCCAGGGCACAACTCAAAGTTAAGCCGACAATACATTCACATGTAGAATGTAACACATAAAAACACACAGGTTAGATTTACATGGTTATGATTTACACTCATTTTGATGATTGCAGTGTGTACATGAGTGCAGGGAGCTATTGACAGCAGTGCAAGAAAGCAGTGGGTAATATGGCTGTGCTGTCCTCGACTGCGTGCTCGCCTCCATCGTCCGACACACTTGCATGTTTTGGGCC
Organism: Thamnaconus septentrionalis; assembly: GCA_009823395.1. NCBI lineage: Eukaryota > Metazoa > Chordata > Actinopteri > Tetraodontiformes > Monacanthidae > Thamnaconus > Thamnaconus septentrionalis. The sequence goes on from CM020513.1 coordinate 18,663,788, forward strand.
CCGACTGTTGGCCTCCCCACTCAGCCGGAGCAACTGTCTGCTTTTATCGGTGGCTTCAGAAGCTGCCTTTGTGGCCTGCTGTAATCCCTGACCATAAATCCCAAACTCCCACGACAAAGTAGGGCTGGATGAGGCAACAGATCCGCAGTATCAAACAAGACATTCTGCATTCTATTTTTCCAGCAGTGCAAGTGGGCCCTCAATCAGTGCACTTGAGCTCGCTCCTTTTAAGTTTTGTCTGCTGTCTCCTCCTGGAACAGCGCAACGCAGTGGCGTCTGAAGGGGAAATGCAGTGCTCACACAAAGCTTCAAGTGTGGACTCGTTGGCTCGTTTGACCCACATGGAAGCCCAGAGGTCTCTGTGTTTGTGAACTCATGCACTGACTCTCCACTCTTGTGCTTTCGATTAATATTTTAGATAACACATAAGGCATTGTTGAAATCAGTAGACAACAAATAAATCAAGGCAGTCGAGACAGCTTACCTGGCTCTCCTGAAATGGAATGTTGGGAAATGCATTGACATGCACAGATGACTATGATTGATAGCAAACAACTAACGAGTTAGATATTGTTCGCTGATACCCTTTATATTAACGTTTAGACACCATAACATTGTCTACAGTGTGTTTTTGCAATACAGCTATGAACCAGAGAGATTCCTTGGAGTGACGCAGAGGAAGAGAGCAAAAAAATGTAATGTTTTGAAAAAGTGTGCAATAATAGTTACAATTTGTCAGTAACCCGGCAAGGGGCTCTTTTGGTGAGCAGTACAACCTAATAAATGTAAAATAATGAGTAATGGGTTTTTTTCACTGTCTCCATAATTACAGAGAATAAAAAATTAACCAGTTAATGTTGGTCTCACAGCTTTTGACATGAACTTTCAGTGGCTTTTGTATATGGAGCAATGTATCTCTGACTGCAGTCCAAAAAGAAGCAGCCTTGGTGGAAACTGTTGACAGCAAAGAGTGCGGATTACCCATGGTGGCAGAGACACTGACTCTGAAAAGAAATGTTGCCGATGAATTTTTAAAAATCCCCTCCAGCTATGTGAAGATATGTGAGAAAATGCCTTGCTTTCAATAAAAGTCTAGATTTGACAGGATGAAATGAAAATATGTATAAAAATATTTCACACACTCCTCTGTTTCTCTCAGATACAGATTAAGTCTTTGACCTCCTTTTACTGAGTTTCCCTCTCATATGGGATGTTTCCATCGTACCTTGACAGTATTGTTGCTTTGGCTGAACTCAAAATAGGGATGTCACACAGTGTCACAAAATTCAGGTGGATGGTATAATTTCGAAACTAGATTTTATGGGAGAGCAACTCCTCTGCAGGTTCATCTGCGGAAGATGTCAAATCCTAGGGCTCTGCGAGTCACAGAGGCTGACTTCAAAGTAGTAAATTACAGATGATAAATGTAAACACGCACGCACGCACACACACACACACCCACATACACACAAAAGTTGCAAGTTCAGCTTAGTTATAAGATATTATACTCATCTCAGTGTTGGTTGCAACACCACCTATTTGGACAAACCCACAGGCAAAAATTGACAGAAAAATTTACCAAAAACGTTTTTTCTGTTAGTCTAGCGGGAGACATCAGGATCTTGACATAGTGCATTGCAATATGTTTAAAAAAAAAAAAAAAAGTAACTGCATTTCCCAGAAATGGTACATATCTCCAGTTTAGTCTGTAAAAGTAACTAAATTATGGGGAGATGGGTTTTACCATTGTATTTTTCTTTACATTGATCATTTATGTAAAGACATTTGTAAAGAAAATAAATCATTTGGTTGTGCAGAAATTGTGAGGGTGAGCCAATTCTGACCAACTGGTGTAAATGTTTTACAGTCCATGTTGTGACACCAGGATTTGTGACTCAGCTCTGACAGACACGAGCAGCACCAAACGCAATGTGTCACACTTAGAATTCACAAAGTATGTCGAGCTGATGACCAATCTCTCCTTTCTGTCATCCCCGGTTTATGGAAAAAAATCTGATTTGGGCAGCAGGACGTTTTTTGGCAAACTGGTCACGGGAGAGCGGCCTTGTGTCTGTCACCACAATGTGAAGAGACTTCAGGGCAAATTGCTAAAATGAGAGCCAATCTCAGGTTGCACTCAAAATCTAATCTACATGGTGTGTGAGGCTGACGGGTACACATCATTCACAAGCCAAGGTGATGTGCTTCTCCCCGGGATAAACTGTAATACCTATTATTGATGAACTCGCTTACTGAGGTCAAACAAGTGCAACTGATCTGGTATAAATTGCAGTTTACAGGAATGCAAGAAACTTTACCCTGCTTCAAAAAAAAATGCTAATTTCAATCAAACTGTAACTGTGTGAGCAACAAAATGTTTTAAAAAGGGTTGTGACATAAAGTTTATTCCTTCAAACTGACACATAAGGAAACATTTGCCCTAAGCACAGAGGGTAGCGACTGGTTATGTGTGAGTTTAGTTTAAACAAATATCAAGAAATAATATGTAAAGAAAGCAAGACTAGACAATTATTGAACTCTAAACAAAAATAGAAATACATTTATTTTTTCCATTTTAAATTTTTTGAGACTGCATTTGAATTTCTGTTGGAAGCCCATAGTATAGCCAAACATGAGCTAACTATGGTTAGCTCATGAACATATTAGCTTATATGTTCAACAGAAAGCACTGACAGGTTTTTGTTTCTGCTCCTTCTTGTCTAACAGCTAAAGCCACCTTCAAAATGTTGAACCCATATTGACCTTCGTGTTGCTCTTTTGATGGTTTGACACAATATTTTAGACGGATAGGGAAGTGAACTAGTGTGTTTCTCAGCTGACCAGTTGAGCTAACTCAGCGATCCTCATAAGCCCGCTCAAAGAAATGGGAACACAAACGTTCTGTTGATGTTAATCCTGTTGTATTTTGTTTCGTTTTTTCTGTACCACATTTTTACACATGAGGTATACGGTAAAATGACATCCCACTGTACAGTTAAACGTATAAAGTGATATAACATGTTTTTGAAAGCTGACTGACTCGGTTTCACTTTTATTGGAAAATCGTACTTCAGTTGACTTGAGTTTTTCTGTATAGGCGCAATACCAGTCAGAACCAGCAGAGGGGGCAACGCCCCAGAGCACAACCATGCTGTCCGGAAGACGAATGTAAATATTTTCGTGACGTTTCATCTCCTGCATCATTCACATCCACCCATTAAGAAGAATATCAACGGCTCAGCTGTCAGTCCAAGCCGAGTCACCTGACTGCGCTTATCTGACGCCGCAGCGTATTTTGTGCACCTCTCGCCCATCGTCCAGGCGGTTCGCGTGTTGCTCGGTGCACCAGCCGGGTTCTTGTGAGGAACATGCAGAAGAGAAGGAAGCCAGAGCCGATCCAACTCAACCCGATCCCCGATGGAACCGCCATCAACGGCACCGGAGCCACCGAGTAAGTGTTTACGTGTACGCACACACTGATCGATTTGTGGCGCTGTCAGCCTCAAGTGATTTGAACTGCAGTGATAGACAGGTAATATACCTGTGTGCAGAAACAACAACAACAAAAAAAACAAACGCCCGAGTTTAGTCTACTGAGAAGGTGTGTGTGTGTGTGTGTGTGTGTGTGTGTGTGTGTTCAAGTTGATTGATTTGTTGATTTCCCGTTGTGGTCACACCCCCTAAGTGACTTTAATTCACTATACTTACATTTTCTAAGTACAATGTCTTCTTTTTTCTTCTTCTTCCAAAAATGATATTCACTATTAAATCAATCTTTCAGTCTGAGTGAGTGAGTGAGTGAGCGAGTGAGTGAGTGAAATATTTCAAGCTAAACAAAGTGGAAACAAAAGTCTTGTGGTACCAGTTAATCTCTCTAAACAGGATTTTTGCTGAACTGTCGTCCTCCAAACAGACATTTGTCCAAAAGCACAAAATCCATACAAGTTATATTATTATTCATACAAAAAACCTGCTTATGACCTGAATGATAAATCACCCAACAACAAGCTGTTTTTCCCCAGATACTTGTATTTGCATTTGTGCAATATGCTTATTTAATCATGGTATATTTGTGCATATTATAGTTCAATTTGTAGATTATATTATATTAGCAACTAGCAACTCACTGCAATCAAGTTGTCATGTCAGAGCATGAGAAGCATGCAGATGGATGAATCAAGGCTCTGTTTAAACTGTGGCATCTCTCTGTGTTCTTCGGGCCAGAAGGACACTGTGCTATCGTGGCCCTTGGATGAGAAGTCAGTCCGGCAACAAGCCGCCTCCCTTGGCATGAGAATTACATAACATGTGATCCCCCATGAGGGCTGCTTTTCTGATGTGATGATGAGGGAGAACGTTTCATTGTTGCGTCATGTGATTACACATCCTGAGGCCGTTTGGCCATTTTGCCATTGAGGCATAAAAGGCAGGGGGACAAAAGACATTCAATTCTGTTTTAAAACAACACATACAGTGTGAAGTACACCTGGTTTTCCAAAACACTTGGGGGAATTTATGAATTTAAAAAAAAAAAAATCATCCCTTTGCGAAGGGAAGATGAGACTGTCAAACAGGTGAACAGTTTCTCTGCGAGTTGAAAGGCAGAGGAACCATAACACAGAGCTGTTACGAAGCTACGAGGGTGCTCTGTGTTTGTGCGTCTTGTCTTTGCTCAGTAGAAGTTGTTGATGATGACATAACGTTTGGCTGCAGCTGAACGTATTCTTGCCTGCTACTGAGGAACAGCGTGCCACGATGCTGCAACAATCACCTCTGATTTCTCTCCTTTTTTTTTCAATAGGTGTGTGTGTGTGTGTGTGTGTGTGTGAGAGAGAGAGAGAGAGAGAGAGAGAGAGAGAGAGAGAGTTGGTGTTTCTGTGGTAATATTGTGACACGGCGCTGACAGTGCCTAGTGTTGCTCAAATGTCTTACGCAAACATTTTACATCTGAGACCGACTGACTGGAGCTCTGAGAAAAGAACAAATGTTCACCTCAACACTGCATGAGTTGTGACTCGCAGCGATAGGACTGGGCGTAGTACAACAAGTTAGAATAGATTTGTCTGATAACGAGCCTCTGTGCTCCATGTCTAGAGAGCAAGCAGAGGAAGGATGTTACTGGAGTGGAACCCTGACTCCTTATAGGGCGCACAAGTAGAGATCAGACTGTGCAACAATGAGACTTTGAAAGGACATTTAGATAATAATCACCGACCAGTCACACACACAGTCACCATTTGCTTCCAATGATCAAATTGTGATGTAAATGTGTTTTAATTCTAAATACTGTGCATACCAAAACATGTTGTACATACTGTAACTATGTGTGTATGTATGTGTATTTATTTGTATGTATATATATATGCATATATACATTTTCCTTGCACGTGTGTGTGTCTGTATTTGTGTATCACTGCACATTTGTGGAATGTACTAAAGAACCTAAAATAAAAGAAAGAAAGAAAGAAAGAAAGAAAGGAAGACGGAAGGATACAAAAGGCATTTGTTTATTTCAAAATTGATTTGTGTTTGATGCTTTCTTGCGTTCAGACCTTCAGGCTCCTCTCTGTTCACTGCCCGCGGTTTGTTGTAGGGCTTGATGGGAAAGGTAGCCATGGCAACCGTAGCAGCTCTCATAACAACACGACCGTCTCCTCTCGGGCACTCGGTGGCGAGCTGCGGAACCACTGAGTCTTTTGCGTTTCGCGAGTTCCGCCGAGCGTCCTTGCAAGCGCGAAAGGCCAGCGTCGAGCTCGCTCCTTCCTGCAGGGGCTGTGCTGTGGAGCTACCAAAAGTCCCGCCCACGCGCAACACATAGCGTGGAGCCCGTTTCGGGCTGCTCCTCTCTTCTCAGCACCTCCTGCAGCCTCTGCCGCCCCCGGCTCTTGTCCACACAACACCCACGCTGCCCGCAGCCAGCTCAAACTCAACACCTTGTCTCCATGGATATGCAGGCCCGCCATCAAAAATAAAAGCGCTTAACCCTCTTTTTTATGTTCTGCTGCGCGGAGAGAAGAGCTCCACGAGCCGTTGTCCACCGAGTCGTGATCAAGGGCAGGAAAGGGGGATCGCAAAAGCGCACATGCGCACCCTCCAATAATCAACTTGAAGCAAAGCAATTTGCCAATGGGAGGTTGTGCAGATGCAGGTCTGACTGCAGCGCGCAACATTGTGACTTTGTTGCTGTAACACTTCCACCTCTGGAGCGCCAGCGCAGCGGGGGAAACGGCCACGAGGGCTCGCCGGTTTTCGCTCTTCCCACGGCGTTCACGATGAAAGCCTCTGCTGACGTGATTTGTGCGCTGTTTGAAGGGAGGGGAGGTCAGAACTGTTCACTCCACCGCTGATTTCTTAAGGAGACGCATCGCCATGACAACAGCGCCAAGGACGTTCCCCAAGCTTCCTCAAATCCAGATCTAAGTGGGGAAATAATTAAAAACAAACAAAAAAAAAACACAACTCCCTCTGTCTTCCTTCTGTCTCTTAAGGTGTTTGCCAGAGGCATGACAACACTCGGTTTTTCCTCAAAGGATTCATTAATACTGCTCACAAGTGGCACAGCTGGTACTACTAGGAAAGGACACATCCAGTCAGAATGAATTTGGGGGCATTGCTGGGGGTGCAAAGAAAAGCTTTGCACCGACTGAGGCGGCAAATGTATCAATCAGTCATCATTTACAGCATGTCCCTTCACGACTTTTTTCTCAGGACCAACTTGGAGGCCCTGCAGAAGAAACTGGAGGAGCTGGAGCTGGATGAGCAGCAGCGGAAACGCCTGGAGGCCTTCCTGACGCAGAAGCAGAAGGTGGGAGAGCTGAAGGACGACGACTTTGAGAAGATCTGCGAGCTGGGCGCAGGGAACGGAGGGGTGGTCTTCAAGGTCTCCCACAGACCCTCCGGGCTGATCATGGCGAGGAAGGTAACCTTGTTGGCACAAGTATCACAAAGCTATTTTATTTATTTTTTTTTATCAGACAGAATGCATATTTTAATTTTGCCTTAATGAAGACGTTTTGTTCAGAACTAAAAAAAAAAACCCCGTCTGTTACATCTACGCAGACGATAAGTATACACACCTGGCACATACGCTCATTTTTTAAACATATGCCCTTTTGAACTCTCTCTCTCTGCGACTGTAACAAATTGTCTTTGTTGCTCTGATGTGCACACGTGTATTCGTGTTCTGCTGCTAAGTAAAGCCAGGTGTCTCCTGCTGCAGCTGATCCACCTGGAGATCAAACCAGCCATCAGGAACCAGATCATTAGAGAGCTGCAGGTGCTCCATGAATGCAATTCCCCCTACATCGTGGGCTTCTACGGCGCCTTCTACAGTGACGGAGAAATCAGCATCTGCATGGAGCATATGGTACTTGCCTTTAATATTTTATGGCTTCCAGCCGGTTCTCGCCGCCGCTCGCTTTGATTGCCGCCCCGCAGGCCGCTGAAAATCCCTTTTGTCTGTGAGCGGCTTCACTTTTGCGAAGCGTGTGTGTTTTGATGTGTTGAATTTCTTAAATTCTCCTCACAATTGACGGCAGGATGGCGGCTCCTTAGATCAGTCGCTGAAGAAGGCAGGCAAGATCCCAGAGCAGATCCTGGGCAAAGTCAGCATCGCTGTGGGTACCTCCGACACCTCTCCTACCTGTTCACCACGCTGCAACTTTGTTCCCTGGTGCATTACATCTTTTGATCTTGCAGGGCTGAAACAGTGTTTCTTTTTGCAGGTCATTAAAGGGCTCTCCTACCTGAGAGAGAAACACAAGATCATGCACAGAGGTCTGCCAGTATTTTATTACTGAAATACATAATATTTTAGTATAATGTATTTTTGTCACAAGTATTTTATTATTTAAAGATTCTGTATTTTACCAAACTCACTTATTAGTGTTTTCTAGTTCTTCTTTGTCACAGGACTCTCCAGAAAAGAGAAAAGTCTATCCTTTATTTCTTCTCTAGCTCCACTTTACAGAAAGTCTGTGGAAAGACATGCACATCTGGAAACATACCCTTTGTGATGTCAAAAGGGAACAATACCTCACCAAGACCACTCTGAAGTTGTGACAATAGCTCCAGCTAAGAGCTAGTTTCACATTCAAAGAACACCACTACTAACTAATTAACAGAAATAGAAAGCTTCAGTTTTAGCTGGAGGCTAAGATTGAGTATTTTTGAAGCAAGCTCTAAACAGAGGGCTAAGCTGTGTATATTGTTAATTAACTGCAGAAGGCTTCTAAACTGGAGTCAAGAATGAAAACTAATCAATCCCAGACCCTTTTTCCTCAGTGTCCTAAAACTGTGTGAAAAATAAAAGAAGGGTTCTGTCTGACAAGTTTGTGCCTCTGCTGCTGTTTGTTCTGTGTCGCTCACACACCCTGCTCACCCTGCTGGACACTGGTCCACCGTGTGCTCCTGAATACTGCATGTCCCTCCTTTCAGATGTCAAGCCCTCAAACATCCTGGTGAACTCCCGCTGCGAGATCAAGCTCTGTGACTTTGGAGTGAGCGGACAGCTCATCGACTCCATGGCCAACTCTTTTGTGGGCACCCGCTCGTATATGTCTGTGAGTTTGAGCTGAGCTGCTCTCCTTTACTCAGTATAATTAGAACAGCTGCATGTAGGTTACAGATTTATGTGGTAGGTGGCGCGCATGCTGACAGCAGAGTTCGTGGTGCCGAAGCACAAATCAGCTGGTATTGGCGTTTTGCTGAGGCTCAGGTCAACAGAGCCACTTCTTTCAAATGTCAGCTGTGTGTAAAGGGAGGACGAGAACAGAGGCTCTGCACTCTGTAGTATTGCTGGGCTGATGTAATGAGCTCCGACATAATTTAATGATACTTTGAAAACATAATAATATGACCGACATGTGTTGGCTTGACATTTTTAATATAGAATTTACCTCATTATTATTATATTATTTTTAACACAATCCATTTAAATTGTTCACTTACCAGGTTGATTACAAAACATGTTTGTGATATTCAGCAGATAATCTGACTATTTAATGGTCCGCTTGTTTATGGGACACAGCCAGAGCGTTTACAGGGGACTCACTACTCCGTTCAGTCGGACATTTGGAGTATGGGCCTGTCTCTGGTGGAGATGGCCATCGGCCGCTTCCCCATCCCACCGCCTGACGCCAAGGAACTGGAACAGATTTTTGGATTCCCTGTGGAGGGGGAGGCAGCCTCCATCCAGTCCTCCCCGAGGCCACGGCCGCCTGGGCGACCAGGCATCTGTGAGTCAGACGTCACTCCATTTAATTGTATTAGCGTCTGTTTGAAGTCATGTATATCAGGTGTGTTGAGAATAACACAACTGAGTGTGTATAGTTATAATTAAATCAGATTTTCCTGCACACAGCTTATGGACCTGACAGCAGACCCCCAATGGCTATATTTGAGTTGCTCGATTACATAGTGAATGAGGTGAGTGTGGCCACTGTAAGATGACACCTTCTCAGTGTATACCTCTGTGCTTTGTAATAGTGCTTTACCTCTTTATTTAGCCTCCACCAAAGCTCCCTGGGATATTCGGCTCTGAATTTCAAGACTTTGTGAATAAATGGCAAGTAGGATACATTTTCAGTGGCAGAGACAGCGCTTTCAGTTTTGCACGTCAGGACACTGTGCCATCATGTGGTTGAAAATGGTACTACATCACAAATTGTCACGGCTCTTCGTTGCAGTTTGATCAAGAATCCCGCTGAGAGAGCTGACTTGAAACAGCTAATGGTGAGTGCACTTGTCTATATTTTAAGATGCATTTTACTTGTTTGCAACGTCTCTTGTCTTTCCTCCAGGTACACCCCTTCATCAAGATGTCTGAAGTGGAGCAGGTGGACTTTGCAGGCTGGCTGTGCAGCACAATTGGGCTCAATCAGCCGGGGACCCCGACTCATGGGACCACAATGTGAGACTGGTTGTACCCGAGGCCTTGTCCGCACGTACGTGGGTATTTATAAGAGCTTATTTTCAGTTTTAAGGGAATTATTCCCGTTCACACGCCGTCAATTCCCCGCCAAGCCAAGAGGTGGCGATACGTTATGTAAGCGTTAAGGGCAGGCTGGCCAATCAGAAGCCTTTACATAACCGGAAATAGCGCTGCCACGGTGAAGCGCTTTGGAAAGTCACGTCTGTTTGGCCTTACGATGAAATTCAGTTGGCCGTTGCACTGAGTTTTAGAGGTAATTAAACCTATCATCTGACGCCTCTCCTAATTTACTGACGCTACATGTGTGTTTATCCGGGCATAATACAGTCGATCTTGAAATGTTCAGCAGCTCTGGTTAATGTTATGCATACACACACACACACACCATTGTATTGCTGCTTTCCTTTCGTGCTACTAGAAACAAAGCAGTTGCTTCCTAAACAAATGCAAATAGCAAGGCGAGTAGTCACCGTGTGTGGTACGTTTCCTCAAAGCAACGGTGGTGGTAACCTACAAATTAAGAGCCGGTTAAAGATGCATGTTTTAATCTACCCACAGATGTGTGAACAAGGCCCAATTAAACCCAGGTCAAGAAGTTCTTTATGACTGTAAACTTTTAACGGGAAAATATGAAAATTTATACTTGCTTCAGAATGAGTGTTAAGTCTATGGTTGTACGTCAAGCATCCACACCGACATGCCAAGTGAAATTTATTGCATCTACAAGGCTTCCCGAAAGGCCTTCGTGAAAAGCCATGTTTTCTAATGAAGTTATTTAACCATACCTGATGCTGCTCAACCTGTGCGCTTGAAACCTCCTTACTTTGTGTCTTTTTGCCAAGCGATTGCAATCTTTGTGAGCTTGTGAAATAAAGAGTCTTGTGTGGGTGGTGTGTGTATGACCTTTATTTTTCTAAATGACAGTGTGTTCTGACGTATCTGTAGTGTTGGATTTGTTCCCCTCAGCTCGGAGTAAATGGGTTCTCTTGTTGGGGTCTTGTAAGCTTGCAACACCCTTTCCTCCTTTTTTCCTGTAATGACAAAATGATGCCCTCTCAGTGAGGTGTACTTGTGCCACGTACTAGGTTTATATAGAACATTTTGTCTCAGGACTTCCAAAACAATCAGGGTTCAGAAACACGGACCAGAAGTGGAACATCATCATAGTTAACAAGACTTTAAAAAAATAATAATTGTTCATTACAAAGTAAAACTTACGTTAATGGGTGTATTTAGCATCAATATAGCATCTCAGGATTCTGCTCAGGCCTGTGTTGGTCAACGTACATCAAAAAGCTAGAGGGAAAAGACAACAAAAAATAACCTGCTGTTAAGAATTATTACAACGCCGGAAATGACCAAAAACAAAACTGAAATGTATAAACTGCTCAAACTCAGAACTTCATTTGATATCACATAATTTCAAAAACACGGACCATGAAGTAAAAACTCATCACTTCAGGAGCAGTAGTATTTTGGAATGTAGTAGAACAGTTACTCACTAGTTCGAACCCGAGTGTCACCAAGGAGCAAATCAAGACTGGTACCAAGGAACAGGCTTCTGCTTGATCCTAGTCCGTTTCTGAAGAGCCTTTAAAAATACCATAGACCGCATCAGTTGGATCATACTTACCAAGTTTAGGTAAATTACAGTGGCTGTGCAAATAATGCATGTAAACATACCTTAAAATATTCCCAGACACCATCTTCTTGTTTGATCAGAGGTCCTGCGTTACTTCAATGAGCAGCCCCTAGTTTTATCCTTACCTCCGTTCACATCACCAAAAGCCATACCTGAGCTTTTTTTGTGGCTTGATTTTGAAACTGTGTGGTGCCCATTACTCACAATATACATAATAACCATAAAAAGGGTTTTAGCTTAAAATGGAGATTAACCATTACAAATACATCAAAAGATGAAAAAGAAAAAGAAATTCAAAATTTAACTTCGAAATTCCTTTAATTTTTTTTTTACTATTTGAATATACTTACTCACGTAAACCCAGAATTTGGAAAGAAAGATCTGACCCGATACTTTTATTGAACCGGTTTATTTATTACTGAACGCGGGTCTGTCAAAAACTGATTTATGCCTTGGGTTTGGCAGCTGCTCCCTTCTTCTTGGGCCTCTTCTTGGACTTCAGCATCTTAGCCTTGATCTATTAAGAAGGAAACAACACATTCACATCACAACCCACAAAGACCGTGAACATGTTTCCCGTCTCTGTGGAGAATCCTACCTCGGGGTCATGCTTGAGGATGGCATGACGTCTTGCTGTCTTGGCATAGGGGTTCAGTTTAAGCATAATCCTCAGGTTCTTCAGAGGATTCTTCTTCAGCACTCTGCGATTAATCTTCTTGCTGTGATGACAACATTATGCAGTGTCAACAACGTAGACATGCCATGTCAAATTCAAACTCAATATGAAAAGCTGTTGCTCAGGACTTCCAAAATAATCAGGATTCAGAAACACGGACCTGAAGTGGAATATCATCACTGTTGATCAAGTAAAACTGAATTCTGAGAGTGAGCAGAACTTACATTGGTGCACGGAGTGCTTTCTGGATCTCCTCGCTCTTCAGGATCCTGCTCAGATCTGTGTTGGTCATCTTGTGCATGGGCAGGCTGGAATGAACCATTGAAACTTGTATTTATTGAGGAAACTACTCAACAGTGTTCTCCAACAGACAGTTCATGTTTAACTCAGAACTTCAATAGCTATCACAAAATTTCAAAAACACGGACCATGAAGTTGAAGCTCATCACAGAAACAATGATTTCTTTGTTCACTGCAGTGACGCCATGACTCATTGATTACTTACTTGTAGCCAACCTTCAGGGTGGCAGGTTTGCGCCAGGTGCCGTACAGTTGATCCAGCTTGCGGAACGCACTCTCTGTCCAGATGCAGAAACGTCCAACATGTCCTCCAGGAGCAAGTCTCAGGAGGTTCAGTTTGTTTACGTTCAGAAGAGTAATTCCTGTTGAGGAAAAAATGTTATTGCAACCTTTTTAAATAAGTAATAACTGATGACAACCACAGTAATAACACCATAGTTAAATAGTGAATTGTAGTTGAAGAAAATGAAAGGTACATGTAGCAAAATAACACACCGGGAATATTTCTGAAGGCTTTTGTGACACCGGCGTCTTGGTTGTAGATGATGCATGGCCCTCTGCGCTGGATACGTCTGCGATTCCTCATCTTACCCTTACCGGCACGCATGCGCTGAGAGGCGTAAACCTGGGGAGGGAATTTTCAAATCAGAATGCAACTCAATATATAACCAGGGCAAGTCCCACTAATGTTGAAGAAATATATGAAATACCTTCTTGATGTCATTCCAGGCTTTAAGCTTCTTCAGCAGGAGCACAGCCTCCTTGGTCTTCTTGTAGCCCTCAACTTTGTCTTCAACCACCAGTGGGACCTCTGGGATTTCCTCAATGCGGTGTCCTGCGAGACCATTTTAACACAAGTTACCAACAAATGCAAACTCAGACGATGAAAAGGTCTGGACTTCCGACAGCTTGCTCAGAATTTAGTGTACATCAGTTACCGGTGACAGCTTAATGACAGCAGGCAACTGTCACTGTTCACAGGATCAGACGCAAATTACACCATCACGGCAAAGCAATGACACTTTTGAATGTGAAGGTTGTTTCTTTTGTAAGAAAATATGAAAAAAAGTTTTTCAGCTTTACCTTTGGACATCACAAGTGCAGGAATGGCAGAGGCAGCCACAGCCGAGCAGATAGCGTAGCGCTTCTGGGTGGTGTTGATCCTGCGGTGCCAGCGGCGCCAGGTTTTAGTGGGGGCAAACATGCGGCCTCCGCGACACATCTAGCATCCAGTCAAGGGATTTGGAACTATTAACTCAACAAAAAGAACTAAAGTACATCTTAATAGCTCAGACTGAGTTGTCGACAGCCATGTGTGCCAGCTTATGACAGTAGGCATTCTGTCACTGGTCACACTGTCAGACGCAAATTACACCATCATTGCTGGACTACATGTAGGTTACACTTAAACTGTACAATATGAAACAAAAAAAGCCTGAAACACCACATTTTGGTTTAAAGGATACGTTTCCAAAAGCACCCTGACCAGAACGGTGAGTACCACCGCCCCTCACACGAGGAATACGAGCAACAGCTCTTCCTGTACCCCAGGACTCTGCGCTGGTCTGGTGACCTGAAAGAAACAATTAAACACGAACATGGCAAGATGGGTCAGACAATAGAAAAGGTTTGGATGCACAACATGTGTTGATTTGACGGGCGTGTTACCAACCTGCCAGTTCGCTGACTGCGTAGGGCTGGCGGTTGTTCTTGCGCATGTTGGTGTGAACAAAATTCACAACATCAGGGCGAATTGGAGCTCTGAACACCGCAGGCATGACAACATTTTTGCCAACGGTTTCTCCTTTCTCGGAATAAACCGAGATTAAGGGTCGGGCACAGGCCTAGAACGATCAAAATGGACAAAAGTAATTACTTGAACAACACATTTCACTGCTTTAATTGCATCCAAGATGAAGATCTAATTGGGATCGCTATCACGTATAGTTGATCTGTTAGTTCCGACTGTGCTAATGTGACACGGCATGCAGTTGAGTTTACGAACTTTCACATTACGTTAGCGCATTTTTTTTTTTTTTTTACTTAATGATATTCCCATGCACACTCGCTTATGCCTGAGAGCGGTTGACCCAAAAATACAGTAAGTGCGAATAACCAGGTTACAACTATTAAAGGTAACAGCGAACCCACAGCCACACGTGTAACCTAGCTTCAACTACGAGCCATTCCGTCAAAATGGCTCCTCGTGTTAGCTTCGCTAGCCGGATTCTATCCCACACTCACTTCTAATGCTCAACACTTCTCACGGGCAAAATATGACGCCGTCTTTGCTTAACATATGTAACACATACGAAGCCTGACAAGCACAACGGTACATTATTCTGCTACAAAGCTCGAATACTGACCATTTTCGGTATTTATCTTCGGCTCGCCGGGGACCACGCTCCTCTCGCTATGGCGGCCACAGTAAAAAGGAAGTTGGTGAATCACCCGGAGAGTTATATTCATCCGCCTCGGAGAAAATCGTTTCCGTCGATGGACGTCTGCGCTGGTTTGTTGTTTACCGTTAACAAACACAACTGGTAACATTTGCATACATTAAATTCATAAATCACAGAATAAAATGGCCATTGTAGTCATTTATTACGCTGGTAAAACACACTTTTGTAGTTATTCTTCGCTTTGGAACTATTTCTTTACGCCATGTTGGCGGATGACGAAATTAAAATCTATTCTTCTTAAACCACAAGTGAAAATATTATATTTCTTTTTTCTTATAAATTTGTAACACTATAATTAAATCACTTTAGGATGCAATTTATATATTTTTTGGATATGGAATACTAAAGGAATAAAATGACCTCTGACCTGTGACGTCGGTAACCGAGCGCGCGACTGTCAAACAACCACACAGTAGCATCTTGTGTTTGAGCACAGTCGTGCACCTTTCTGCAGTGTTTGGCCAATTTTATTCAGATTTGACGACGTTTTCAATGGCATCAAAGGCGATTGCAAGTGCGAAGGAGTTTTATAAAGTTCTTCGGTGAGTTACTTGACAGCCGGAAAGTTGAACAACATAATTCAGCTTGCATTCGCTGACACATTGCAATCACTGTTAGTTTGATGTCGAATGTATAACTGCGTTTATGACTATTCTGTTTTATTTAAGATGTCTTCAAGACGATGAACGTAATGATTCCTCCAATGTTGTACACGAGGTAACTTAACTTATATCGAGACGAAAAAGTGACGATTATGTACTTTTCTAAGTTTTCTCCCCCCCAATAAGACTATTATTGTCTTTCGATTTCTTTCAGGATGACATACGAGTGTTAAAGATGCGTGGAGACCAATTTCCCCTGCTAAATATGTACAGTGGCAATCAACAAGTGATCGTCTGTGAGAAATTTGTAAGTCATAATGGAGCTATTTTTTTCTCCCCCACTAAAACTCCAGCACTTGGCCAGTGTAGCCATTGCAAAGAAGGCAACACAATTTGCCTGTTTGTTCCTGAAAAGATGTATTATTATTAGCAACTGAGCTTAAGTGCTACACTGAAACTGGCACTGTAAACCATGAGTGTCATTTAAAATTAAATCTGAAAATATGCTCTATTTTCATGTACGCCAACTTGTATATTTTTAACAATTACATTTCACAGCACTCTGCAAATGATTTTGCAGCAGTTAAACTTCACAACTTCTTGATGCCTCTGCCTGCAACAGACCCATACTTACTCATACTTACTTACACATACACACTAAATCATATTGTATGTCTTGATTTACTAAGGTTCCAAAAATAAATGGATCTCTTGATCAAGAAATAACAGAGATGTCGGAGAGCGTTGACAACGACCAAGATGTTGATGGCAACAGTCTACTCCAGGCAGATGTGGGACCGCAGCCTCTTACAATCATGAAAGCAAGGTGACTATAACCCTCCTGCTTAAGCAAGAAAAAAAACATTCTGATACATACAGGACGACTCAAACCTAAAATTCTTAAACTTGTGCTTAAGTGCGGGGCTTGAACTAATTGCACTAGCTACAAAACTGTATTAAAACACCTGGATTTTTACATTTTTATGCAATACATTTTTAGCTGCAACTATCCATTGTCTGCTGTTGCTGAAATGGTCATTTTATTGCCAAACATTTTTTCTCTTTACAGACAGCTGCTGTCTTGGTACACTTTATCTCAAAACCCTAATGTGTCAGCGGTGGGCAGCAGCACTGCCTTGCTGCCTTTCTGGGTACGATGTGATATGTCTGATCCAGCTGGGACGACTTGGTTTGGTGCTGAAAACGTCAGCTTGAGAGATAAAAATGTATCTGGTTTCAAGTTGTATTCTGTAACCTGCAAAGGTAGTGCCACATACCTCAAAGATTATCTGCATCGCTCGCATTAGTCCTGTGCCATTTTAATGTCTCTGGTAACTTTCAACAGGCTCCTCAGCAGAGAAAAAGTCTTTTACAACTCTGGATGAGTTGAAACAAGAGCACAAAAAACGGCATCACCCGTCTTCCGTAAGTGAACATTGTTTTTATTTTGTTTGTGAGTGAATGTTCATTCAGTATTTACACTTGTTCATGCTTACAGATGTTATTAAGAGGAAATGCCCGGTTCGGCTTATTTGGCTCTGTCGTTGTTGAAAACGCAACAGTTGAGTCTCAGAGTTGTATTACGGTGGATTTAAAATGGAACAATGTGGAGGCCATCCTTGAGACCCCGCCCCTATCTGCCTCAGCAACACTGGTAGGAGCTATAAAATAACACTCAAAACCTGGAAAACATTTGAATTTTAGTGCTACACTTGTGTCCTTGGCTTATGTGTATTTGTTTACTTGTAGAATATTAAAGTGGCTTGTGGAGACATGATGAGCCCGATGTTAGAGACGTACAAGGAGCTGGAATTCTTGAAGGTGAGTCTGCCCCACAATACTGTGAGTGAAATGGTCACGAACCAACCACATTAATCAATTCACAAATTAACAGTAAATCATACGTGCCCAATTTTATATTAGATTCTTGCAGATGGTTTGCGAACTGGTGAAACTGAATGGATGGAACCTTTGGAAAGCGCACCCGCTGTAGAGATGACCAAAGCCTTGTTTGAAGGTCTCATCTTTGTTAAATGCTCGCTCCCTTTGATCAAAAGTTGACATGTAGACAAGGTGAAAAAATACATTATTTTTTGTTACATGCTTAGAGCTTCAAAGCACTCCACGCTCCACGACGCTACAAAAGCAAGCAGCCAAACCAGCCGAGGTATCCTGAAACCTTTAGAATAATTGCTAAAAGCTCAAGCCACAATTTTGCTTTTTTAAACTTTTTTCCCCCCCTTAAGACTGCACTGAAGTCTGAGACTGATCCTTCCATTTTCAAATCCATGTTTGAACGAGGAGATTTGGATTTTGTGGAACAGCTGTGGGTTCGGATGAGAAAGAGTGAGTCAGTTTCTGAAAAACAGAGATTATTTGATCAACATCTTGAATGAGAAGCAGCTATAATTTACCCGCTGTCATGGTTTCCATTCCAGGCGTGACTTGCTATCAAGACATTGCAGACTGCCTGAAACTGGTCATTGACTCTCTCAGATTTGGTGACATCAAACCCTGGGTCTGAAATGTTTCTCCTCCAAAGTGTTCACACACACACTGTATTTCATCACAGAGAAAGGATCAGTTGTTGCTTTATGTTGAGCTGTGACGGTTTACCTCCTGCAGATTCACAGAGACAGCAGCAGCTCTCTGGGGAAGCTCATCATGCAGTCGTACCACCAGCAGATCGACAATGTCGCTCTAACTGGCGCCACTCCTTTGCACATGCTGCTGGAGATGGGGCTCGACAAGATGAGAAAGGACTATATCAACTATCTCATTGGTACAAAATCACTCCACTGTGATTTTTTTATATTTACTTTCATGTGGAATTTTAATGGAACCTCAACAATATTTTTGTGTTTTCTTTTCCTTTAGGTGAAGAATTAACCACCTTAAACCATTTGGTATGCCCGAGTCTATTACTTTTACCACTTTTATGTTTGAAATAACCATAAGCAGTAAAATGTGACTTATTTCCTTCACCACAGTCTTATTACTTGAGCACTGAGGTGGATCTGCAGGAACAAGTGGTTCGACTCAGAAAGCTGCACCATCTGCTCGAAACTGTTCTGACGTGCAGCACTTTCCTGGGTTTGCCTTATGACTGCCTCTTCCTTTTCACACAGTAAATTTATTTTTGTTTTTGTTTGTTTTTTCCCAAGTGATGATGTAACTTACAGAAATACATTACAATACAGTGATTATGATTTCTTTTAGGTCCTGTCTGCAACATTACCAGACACACGCGTATAATGAAGACCATGAATTCAAACTGCAGATCAAACCTGCGCTGATCAGCCATATCTACCAGAAGTAAGGAGGCTACATTTTCTCTCGTTGACTGCTTGATCGTATCCAAGGGTGACTGATTGAATTATGCGTTCCCATTATTGGTTGAATCGCTTACTTATTTCACAGAAACCATATATGTAATTTTAAATAATTATTATTAATTATTATGAATTGATCATGGTTATGATTCACTACAATGTAAAAACTGATTTATAGCTCCGTCTTATGTTTATATCACAAAAATGCTTTCAGAAAACATCCAAGTCATTCCAGGGCCGAGGATCTGATCGTGTCTGCTTGTGTTTGTGACAGAGAGCCTCCAGTGATGTGGGGTGTCGAGGTTTCCAGTGGTCACGGTAGTCGTGAGGTCAAGACCGGCTTACAGCTCAGTGACCGACCTCTCGTTGACCACATCATCTTTGATACAGGTGATTTATGTCTTTCTTTTCCAAATAAAATATGTCAGGAATATACAAAAACACTTCGTATTGAAGAAGCAAAAACATTTCTCCTGTTGTTTATGTTCTCAGATTTGCCGAATGCAACAATAAACGTAGATGGCGAGGATCCTCCCTTTTTTTCCACTTCGGTGTGCTGCAGTCTTGCCAACTTTGCATGAATGAAGGCAGTGCACACCTTTTTATATCTGTGCTGTTTAGTGTTTGTCGCTGTCATTGAAAGCAATGAAACGTGCAGAAAGAAGAAGGTCAATGACTCAAAAATGCACACAAAGCTCTTCCTGTAAATGTTCTGTAAAAATCATATATTTCATGTTGTTTATTATGCATATATCCTGTGTGCTGTGCTTCACAAAATCATCAAGAACTGCAACTGTACTTGCAGAAGTGTTTATTTTTGCCATGCAACTACCTGTTTTAAACAAATGCCCCAAAGTACAACAACTTATATGTCCTGCTTTCAGTG
The DNA here is from genome assembly GCA_009823395.1 of Thamnaconus septentrionalis. Taxonomy (NCBI): domain Eukaryota; kingdom Metazoa; phylum Chordata; class Actinopteri; order Tetraodontiformes; family Monacanthidae; genus Thamnaconus; species Thamnaconus septentrionalis. The sequence continues at coordinate 18,683,619 of CM020513.1, forward strand.
CAATATTCAATATCAATACTGTAAAATTAAATCTTTTCAGATATATTCACACAATTTAAGCAGCTAAAAAAATATTACTGCAGGTTAAAGCGATATTAAACAGCAAACTGTATGCACATCAAATTAATAAATATACTAATTCACTTACAAATTCATTTTAAATAATTTGTGTTGGTGTTGTTTTTTTTCCCTCGCTATTCATTCATTTATTTATTCATGTTTTACATTGTTAGCACTGCTCTCTAGTTCCGCCTCCGCAGCAGGAACATGAGGAAGATGGCACTGAGCAAGATAGAGAGCGTGCACACTGTAGGAACAACGATCTCAGTTACCATCTCCATGTGGCTGGTCAGAGGGTCTGCAAAGCACAAACAAACGCATCAACAGCGCATCAGCACCATCCACACGACACAGTTGAGTTCAGCCTTCACAGAGCAAGAAGTAAAGCTGTAGCACAGCACTCAAAGGGTTCATCTTTTTCCTTGCATGAAGCCATTTTTGCTGACTGATTTAGTGAGCATGAGTGATTCTTACCATGAATAAGTCTTAGAATATTGGCAGCAGTACTCCGCTGTTCCTCTAATAAAAGAAGAGAAAGTGCTCAGAGGTAATGAACGGCACATTTATAACCCTTTGAGAACTGCATGCAGCTAGAGGGGAATAGTCCAGAAAGCAGAGTTTGTGCCAGAGCCCAGACAGCGTTTAAAATCTAAAGTGATTGTTGTTGTCATCACGCTAAGTCATCTGGGCATAATTGTAATTCTGCTTTGTGAAATATCCCCTTTACACAATTTTGCAAGATCAAATCGTCAGACTTAAAACTGCACAATCGCGAAGCAACAACACGACACGGCATTAATAGAAGAATTATACCCTCAAGCTCTAAACTTCATCATGCAATGGCCAAACCTTTGGCATTTCTGCATGTTCCTGGGCTTTTCTTCCAGCTGCAGGGGCAAACAACAAAAGATGTCTTAGATAATCTGTTCGCTCCCAGATGTGTGTCTTTTTTTAAATGATTATTTTAACCTCATTTCACAATTTGCTCATGTTTTTTTTTTTCCTGATGTGCTTTAACAGCTATTTTACATCTTTTAAAAAATTGGCGAGAATCTTTATTTGTTTACCCCGGCTAGCTGTTAGCCTCTACTTGCAGTTGGACATTGAGACAGGTGTGTTGGGCACACTGACCTGCTGCCAGGAGCTGGTTGCTAGAAGAACAGGTCTCAACAGCCTTCCTCCTCCAGTTCTCAACCTGTAGAGTTTAGCATAGCCGTAAAACATCTAACCCTTACATGTTTTCGCAATAAATATCGGGCAAGGCATGTCTGCAGGATGGACAGCACTGCATTTTCGTGGGTGGCTTCCAGATTTACCTCTCTCTGACTGGGAAATCCGTTGGAACTGATGATTCTCTTATAGAACTGGACAGAGGCTTTGGGGTAGCGAGGCTTGTTTTTGTTCCTGAAGTCCACATAGTACAAGCCAAACCTCTCAGAGTAGCCTTCATCCCACTCAAACTTGTCAAGCAGGGACCAGGCCGTGTAGCCCCTCACGTTGACTCCGTCTTTGATCGCTGGGAAAAACACCACAGAGAACAGTTGGGTTGTGATCACACATGAGAAATGCACAGGTGTGTTTACACCTAAAGGAAAACCTACCTTTAAGCATCTCATTAATGTAGTCTCTAAAATACTGTATCCTCCACTCGTCGCACAGCTCTGTGCACATCATCTTCTCAGAGACGCCATTCTCAGTCACATAGATCATTGGGTTTCCATACTGAGACTTTATGGGGAGTAAACCAACATAAAGAGGGTGAGATGTTTGAGATCACCATGGCACAAGTGGCAACACGTGCAGTTCACAGTTTTTCACCTTGACAAAATTAAGCAGGCGCCTGAACCCCCAGGGCACCGAGTAGAGCCACTCTGAGCCGGGATCAGGCCATCTGGGGTCGACCAGCTCGGCCAGATCCCGGTCGGTGAAGAAGCTGCCGCTGCTGCGAACGGCGGGGTTGTTCTTTTGGGTGATGTAGCGGGTGGTGAAGTGGCCGACACCGAGGAAGTCACAGGTCCCCTTGATGTAGCTCTTCTCCTGGGGTGAGAAGGTGGGCAGGCGAGAGGTTCCGAGGCCCTGCTGGACACTCTTCCTTCCTGCAGATTCAAGAAAAATTCAAGAAAAGTATGGGCATGCTATTGCCTGGGGACCATGTGCGGCCCGTTAAGCTTTCTAATCCGGTCCACCGAACATACTATTAAATTATATTTATAGCGAGTATGTAAAAAAAAATATTTATATACTAATAACAAACGTTCACGTCTCAGAAGTTGGCCGTATTACACTACCACTCATCTAAATATCTTGCAACATGTTTCCTTGCCACTAGGTGTCACTAAATCCTAAACACTGGGCCTTTGAATGTGATTTTTTTCTTTTGCGAAGGGTGTTTTATTTTACCAACAAAGTCTTTCATCACTTGAGGATAGTCGCCGTGAAAGATGGGTGTGGCGAACCAGCCAACGTAGAACTGGACGTATCTTTCAGCCGCTTCGATGTCCTTCTGGTTGCTGATGTCCACTGGCTCGCCCCAGTCTCCAGACAGAGAGATGCCAACTAAACCTGCACATGCAAACGGTGGCTCTCAGCGAAAACGAACGGACGGGAGCAGATAAGAAGGATGGTCTGCGGTCAAAATGTTTTTCCTGGTTTAGTTTACCTTTTTGCTTTGCCCTCCACAGTGTGTCATAACTATGCCAAACCTTGGCGTGTGCCTGTTAGAAAAGATGGAAAATAATGAGCTAAGAGTAGCACATTGCTAATAATACATAGATAATTAAAAAAAAAATCTGTTTTTCCCTCTACCTTTATTATGTGATGGGCAGCTCTGTATGCACCAGTTCCCCTCAGCCTCAGTCCTGGAGCATGCTCACCTGTTTCATAGCCCTCCACTGCTACAGACTGAGAGAGAGATCACCAGATTACTCAATTATGTACAGAGGTATTAATAATTATTCAATTGTAGGCATTTAGCCTCCAGACATACCCAGGGATTGTTAAATGTGATCCAGTATTTGACTCTGTTGCCAAATCTTTCAAAGCACAGGTTGGCATACTCATTGAAATAGTTGACCATGCTGATGTTTTGCCATCCACCGTATTTCTCTTGCAAGACCTAGAGTAAAGAAATAAAAAAATAAAAAAACAAACCTTTTTAAAACAAGAGCAGCACAAAGCAGCACTGTAGTCTGTTCAGGCGTTTGTGCTATTGTGCAAAAAGGAACAGAATCTAAATGTTCTTATTTACCTGTGGCAGATCCCAGTGATACAGAGTAACAATAGGAGTGATGTTGTTCTCCAGCAGATGATTGATCAGGTAGTCGTAGTACTGCACTCCCTTTTCGTTCACATGTTCGGCTGGAAATGGGACCAAAGTTTATGACGGCTTGAGCAACCAGCCAGTTCAAGAGAAAACATGTCAGTTATCATATACTCACACTTGATGCCAGTGGGAATGAGTCTGGGCCACGATATGGAGAAGCGATAGTGATTAAGTTTCAGCTCCTTCATCAGGGAAACATCGTCCTGCAGAAGTGCACATAGACAAGTGAGACACTTGTTTCCCTCCTTTGACCGTCACTTGCATCTCTCAAGCACACAGCACATGCAACCAGCTCACCCTGACTTTGTGGTAACCCTCACACGAGGAATCTCCTGTGTCATTCTGGAGGATTTTGCCTTTCTTATGACTGAACACATCCCAGATGCTCAGTCCTTTTCCATCTTTGTCCCAGGCTCCTTCTGTCTGATAGGCTGAACTGCCGGCACCCCACGAAAATCCTGATGAATATATAGAAAAAAATAATAAGAATGAGACCAAAATCTCAATGTCACCAACTGTGAACAATGAGCGTATTAGTCCATCAGTTCCCATGGAGGAGGTGCTTACCAGCTGGAAAAGAGCCATAATAGAAGGAGCTGTGGTCGTTCTTTGTCCAGTCGAAGTCCTCAGCCGAAGACAAACACAGCACCAACACAAACACATGGCACACATTGGAAGTGCAGCGGGGCAGCATGGTACTCCTGAGGCTGCAGCAAAGTCACTTTCGGGTCACGCTCCTGTCCCTCACTGATGCCTGTACACATGGAAACCCTCTGGAATCACTACTTAAACACAGCAGCGATGCAGAGCACCTGGGCATATTTTTGTAATCCACATGGCAAAATGTTCACAGTAGAAACGTTTTATTGTAAAATTAAATTAGACTCTGAACAAAGGCTCGTAATGCACCCAACATGATGGACAGCAGGGGTCCCGCATCCATAATGCTGAGTCAAACACCCCCTTTTAAAGTCAATGGCGTGCAAACTCATCTTGCTGAGGCAGGCAGATCCCATACAAACCATGGTTTCACCTCTGTAAGCAAAGTTAATGTCAGAGAGGTCGATATATTTGCACCGCACGATCACATGACAATGGATGCACAGTGAATGGACCAAAATAAAGAGTGGGAGCTTTTGTCATTTAAAATGCAGACCCGTCAGAACCATTTTTTTTTTCAATTTCAATTTCAATTAGCTTGGGTGGATTTTGTAATTCAGGAAATAAAAGGTTCTTGCATGCACTTTCAACTACCTACAAATCAAATTAGATTGGCTTCATAGTCTATAGGATCTGCACTCAGCCTAATACATAACATAGTGTGAAAGGTTAAGCGGTGCACGGCAAATACAAAAGTACGACTGCTGAACGCCTTCAATCAATTTTCTTCCAATACAAATAATAATAACCAGTAAACTTTTTCATTTCGCTGATAAAACATTGATCACTATTTAAATGTTATGAATGAAAGTCTAAATACCTGTGAGCCTTACGGGGAATTCATCTGCAGCAGGTGTGCGAGTTGAGCTCTCGTCCCTGGATGAATGGGAACTGTCATGGCACAGCGGCAGAAAGCTGTATATATCTATCGACACAATCTCTATTGTATGTTGCCTGTCAGGGCACCACCCTTCTCCAGAGCTGTCCCTGCCGTCCATGTAAAAGCTGGACTTATTGTGGGGCTCACTGTATTGTTTTAGCCGTTTAGAAAAACGCTGAATGGTTTGCTTGTCGAAAGTGTTTGCACTGCATTACCCATTTGTGAAGTGTCGGGTTGGGACCGTTTTTCAAAGGTACAACTCTTACTCAAGTACCAAATAACTGGAAAAGTGTTTCTTATGCTTTCCCAATAATTTGACAGTGACCACAGGGGAAAATGTAACTGTATTTGTACTGTATTTTGGCAACTATTCCGTCATCATATTTATGCAACACTGTCATGTTTTCTTCCTTTGAAATGACGATTTTAACAACATCTTGATGAGGCCTTGATGATGGCACAGAGAGAATGGCACCCCAGCATTACATGCAGCTAACTTGGTTGAAGACCATATCGAACTTTGGGTGGGAACACTTACTGTACCCGTCCAGTATAGAGCTGTGCCACTTAGCTCTTACAAGTAAGAGCTTTGGAACTTTGGAACTAATGGTAATGTAGAAAAAACACATGATGTTGCTTTAACTGTAACCCTTAAAAAAAAAAAAAAAAAGTCAGGTCAAGCCTATACAAAACATTTTATTTTGTGCTTGCAATTAACATAACATGATGCATTCCCACTTTATTCATGTATGGCCCAGCCATACATTTTAATGCTAATCCTCAAAATGCACATGATGCTCAGTAATCTAAAAGCACCAAATAATACTGTCTAACTGCATTTACTGGACTGGTATTCTGAATTAAGTGCTTTGAACTCAGGCCAAGGAGCGAACGTTGTCAGCACTACACATCAACACTGTAACTGGCAATCCCTCTGACCAAATGAATTCAACTTTCATAGATAGAACATGTACAAAACAGGTGAACAAACACAAATCCATCCACACAACGTGAAACTGTGGCGGCTCCGTGAAACTAGACGGAGACTATCAGTAGTCATCTTCCTCATCGTCCTCAGGCACAAATTCCAACTCACTGCCCCCTTCCTCCTCATCCTCTATCTCATCAGCGTCATCATCATCCTCATCTTCCTCCTCCTCCTCCTCCTGTTCCATGTCAAAATCTACTGCAGCATTCAGTAGCAGTTTGGTGCGATTGATCTCACTCTCATCATCCAGGTTAATATGAACCTAAAATATCAACAAACAACAATCATTAACATACAACCACTATAAATGTGAGTTTGTTTGGTTTTTCTTTTTTGATTTAAGAAATTACTAACTCAATTTGGAAGTGAAAAAAAAAAAATCAACCGTCAACAAAGGAAGTAATTTCACACACATACTGCAATACTGAAAATAAAACCGAAGATTTAGAATATAATGAACACAAAATATGTTGCAAACAGAAAAATATAGATTACTGAGGGACACGGTTAAAAAAAAGCACCCGTGTCACATTTCCAATTAATGGAAGCTTTACAGTGAAACATCTGAGATTAAAATTTAGATATTTTTCCATGTTTGTAATTAATTAACAATTTCAAAACTGACCTTACTAAGTAAATTTGCTTACTTCAAGATGTACATGATAACCAAATTCAGAAATTCATATTAAAAAGTTGAGAGTACACATTTTGCCAAGCATAATGTTTAGCAGGTTATAGAGGCTTTAATATTCTAGCATCACCACCTAAACAGTGTACTGGTCCGGACAGAACACAGACAACATAACATGGTAGTGCGGCGGCTGATGTGATTTACCTCAGTCTCTGATGAGTGTTGGGAAGCTCCTTCTTCTGTTTGTGCATTTATTATGGACTTCAAGGCCCCTTCTTCAAACTAAAATCATGTCATACAATATACAGAAAGTGTAAGTAGGTAGTAATAACAATAATAGCGCAAACACAAGTGTTGGACAATTTTTTACAGACCCTGTCTTACCTTCAGCCTGTTCAGCTGGTCTTGTAACATGACTTTGATCTTGAGAAGAGTCTCCTCTTCCTTCTTCAGCTCCTGCAGGCGGCTGTGCATCTTTACTGGTGCTGCTCACAGTCAGACCATACCTTAACACTAAAAGATCAGTACATCATCATTACTGGGCAGGACCAGAGACTGGAAACAGGGGCGACAGAGGTAAAACACTCTTAGAGTATCATCATGTTGATGCTTTGCTTTTCAAACGATCATCATACAATGTAGCGTGTGACTGACATTACGACAAATAGCAATAATAGGTTCGATTAAGGAAAAACAATTAGATATGTTGGACTGTAACAGCACATCACGACATAAAACAGATAATAATTTACGGAGTTCATATCGATGAAATAAAACCACGTGTGAAGCTTTTACCTCTGTGTTAAAAGTTCTATCTAGGGCTCCATGCCAACACTGAAACTGGTGTTCAACAAAAAATAACGGGCTTTAGACACCGCTAAAAGCTAGCTGTTATGCTACAATGCGGCTAGTATACGACTGTGAGTTAGGTCCCTTTGATTATGAGGTCACTTCCGGCTGTTTACTTTAAGGCGCTCTGGGAAAATATCCGTTTCTCTGTAGCAAATAATCATTAAAAAAAAAAGGATCTGTTATAATAATAAATCATAAATAAAAAAGCTATTTTGAAACAGACTTGCCACATTAGCCACTTTTCCAAAATGCATGATGTACGTCATCATATGTCGCCGTGATAACGGCACAGACAAATAGTGCAAGGAACGTTCGTTGAGTCTGGCGACATCTTGTGGCCTTATGTCTGTTTGCATTTGATGTGAAAGTATTCGTGTCAATGGGTAAACCCCTTACATTTTTAACAACACACCACCAATGTACACTTTAAATAAAAACTAACAGGAGAGGGTTGTAGTATGTCTGGTCGAGCATCTTCACATGAGGGAAAACACCAAAACGAATTTGCATATCCTTTTAAGGTTTCTATCATTTTTGCAATACACAGATGGCTTTGAGTTAGCAAGGCAAATCCAGCTTTTTAACTTTTATTAATGCAGCAATTTTTTTCTAGTTGGATTTCAATGGTTGCGTTCTCTTCCAGAGGTTTGAAGTGGCAGGTGTTAACTTTACGGCGCTAGGAAGCCTAATTTGTAACAACTGTAGTTCATAGTGTTAGTCTTTCCTCATAAAACACGAGGGTCACACTGGCGGAGGACAAATAGGCCTGAAAAGGCTGTTTCACTGTAGGTGGGTGGAACTGAACTAATAATGTGCTTGGCGCAAATTTGCCTTTCATGCGGGCGCAACTTCAAAAACTTTTAACTTGATGGCTAGTAAGGCTGTGACTGAGCCCGGGACATCAAAGCTATGCAAACATTCAAATATGCCGGTATTTCGATTTGAAGTTGACCCGAAAAGCAGGTTTGTGACAGCGAGGTAATTAAGATATAAAGCAAGAAAACAGGGTTTCTTCTTTCGTTGTAAAGAGATATCCCTGGTTTCCATATATGCCTCGTTTGAAAATGATGGAGTAGCCTGCAATGTTTATTCTAGTACCTGACCTGCCCACTCAATGGACCAGCCCTGTAAGCAAATATTCAACACTTGCTTCAAAAGCATGCAAGTTTCCATTACCCCCAACCCTCTATTACACCGAAAGGGCACAAGAACACAGATTACAAATTTAAGTGAAAAGTAAAATAGATTACAGATGGAACCCATTGATGTGTACAAGATCCGAAAACGGCTCTTAATCAGTCTTCAAAAAATGTTAGAAGAGCCTATTAGGTGCTTTATAGGATTCCATGACTAAGTCCAACCAGATGTGTACATTGATAATCACAGCATGCAAGCCTGCCTAGAAGCCAACTGTGGAGCCATGCCAAAAAGAGAGACATACCTACCTGTCTGTGTGCACATGCATTAAAACAAAGCTGTGGTCAGATTTCAACTGCTCATGTTGCCTCAGGTGTCTTCTCCTGATGTGCTCTACTCATTTTATTTATTTATTTTTGTTCCAGGACAGTATTTTGATCTGCGGAAGAATTGCTAAACAAAAGCCAGAAGCACTAAACAGTTTCAGTCTTTGTCTAAAAACTCTGGGTGAAAATGCTGCAGGTTGTGCTTGTCTCAGTTCCAACACAGAAATGTCCTCGCTTAGGACGACTCTTCTGGCAACGCAGCGTTTCAGGAGCAGATGCAGTTTGATACTCACAGATTTCAGAGCACATCATGTCTTAAAGCCTCATTTAAACATAAGGCACCTTTTGTATTTATTTATATCAGTCTTAAGTATAAACATAATTCACATAGATATACTTCTTACATAGTTAAGAACTTAAATGTGAGAAAATAAATAGATTCTGGCTTCTCAGTTCTGTTTCATGGTCTCTGGGTTTACACAGTATCTATGAGTCCTCATAGCTCACTACAGGTTTCAGGTGTCTCTGAACAACAGCAACATTTCTCTGCTGTCGAGGATGCAAATAACATTTGTCCTTTTCCACATACATGATTAATTGCCAGTTTTAACTGCACTGCATGAGGCGTGGTATAATATGTGACCGTGTACAACAACATGATTGTTTTGAGAGGTTGGAGCCTTAACTGCATGAAACTGGAGCTGTGTGTCACTGTACTGCAGAGCCAAAGAGTGCTGTGGCCGTCACAGGGGACTGGACTGCTCTGGGTACTGGAGCCCACAGTTGCCCAACCCCCCAGCACTGATGCAGGAGGCCCCTCTGCGGCATGAAGATTTCACACAAGGTGTTTTTCAGCTGCTTAAAAGCGGCTAACGCCGACAGTTATCACTTCGCTTCTCGGGAGCCGCAGTTGCTTTTCCCTTGTCATCGCATGGACTCTGTCGCTACTATGTTGTAATTTCTGCCCGAGTCTTGTGTCGAGGCCCGATGACAGCTGATGACCGGGGCGTTTGCCAGTCCCCCTTGCAGCCGAGGGTGGTGGTCTGCTCTGCTTCTGCAGCGTTGAAGGTGTTCCCACTGCCTGTGGAATGCAGCGCCGGGAGTGTTGTATGAGGGGCCTCCCCAAAGGGAGAGGAGGAGAAGGGGGCGTGGAAGAGAGAAGAGGAGGGGAACAAGGGGGTTGACCTTTGAGCAGTGCCGTCAGGAAGTTATGACTCAATTTTCAACTTGGGCAGTAAAACACAGAACAAAGAAATGGAAGCGGAGGGATAGATGAAGAAAGTGGGTGGAAAGATGATGCCTCCAACCGACTGTGGCCTTGAGAGATAAGCCGGTGAAATGTTCTTCTAAACAGAACCAGAACAAGGCTGGCCAATCCTTTTTGTATCAGATGGGCATTTTTTTTTCCATCATTGTTTATTTGTACAGCGCTCGGCTATTGAGTTCACAGTATTCCAAATGATTATTTTCCGACACGGATTGCCCTCATTCAAATTCAAATTCAAACTGTAAGGCTCAATGCTTTTTTCCAGTCTTTCTCAATGTCTCAGTTTATCTTTTAAAACTTTTCACATTGTCCTTCAAGTGTAGTCCATGTTGGACTGTTTCACTCGGCCATTGTACAAAACTGACCACAATGCACAGAATGAGAAATTAAAGAAATACATAATGTCTTAAATTATACAACATGGGCGATCTAAACTGTATCAGATTTGGAATCACACATCAAAGTGTATGTGGTGATTCCGTAAAAACAAAAGTCCCTACCCCAAAGACATTCTGACCATCTGCTGGACATCGTTGAAGTTGTTATTTCACTGCTGGTAGCGGCACAGACTCTTTGCAGTTGGTGCCACACTTCAAAATTTGCATGACTTTGATGCACTGCAACCGCGTATAGAAGGTGAGGGGAAACGTGGGGGCGGCAGCTCCAGGATGTTCCCTCTTAAGTGTTTCACTGATGTGGACGGGAGCCTGAGGCGCCAATGAAAGGAAAGGACTCATGCAGAGATGTCGAGGGAGGGGGAGGCCTTTGTTTCCACGGAACTACTTAAAGCTTTGCATTTCCTGGACCGGACTCCCACGCACGTATATCACACGCAAATCGGCACGCACGACACAGTGGGAAAAATGGATTCAAGTTCATCCATTTTAATCAGCGCCGCATTCTGCACGTACACACAGGCAGAGACGCGCGGGTGCAAACTCTGGAGGTGAATAAGCGCACGTGCAAAGGCACGGAAAAGGAAAAGGGAGCATTGTTTGATTGTATATATATACGTGTGTATACATATATATATATATATATATATATATATATATATATATATTATTTATATACATTTGAACTCACGCCCTTCCCTGCACTGAATAGTGCCAACATGTTCTCATCGGTCATCAGTTGCATACATGTGTTGATGCAGAGTAATGGTCAAGTTCAGCTCGGTTCTCTTTGGCGTTGAAACCTTTCACACTGAATCCATTGGCAGCCCCGTGGCACCGGGTCGCTGTCAAGAAGTGCGCCTAAAATGATTGATAACGGCGTTAATTAACAAACCGCAGCGGTGCGATATAATCCACGGAAGGGTTTCTGTCCGTCAGCGCCCCTGTATGGGTGGATGTGTGCGTTTGCTGCAAAGGCATGGGGTGAGAAAAACAAGCGCTCGAATATCGTACGGTAAATAAATGCCGAGCCGGATGAGGAAACTGAAGGGAGTTGTTTTTGCTTTTGCCTGCGTGTGTTTTGACACTCACCTCAGACATAAGGCAAATATTGTTCACTTCAGTCAGCTGCAGTCATTTGATGACGGTCACTTTGTGTGCAAAATTTTTGTTGCCGTTACAAACTTTGATTCTCAAAATTGGGAAAAATCCCATCGTATAAATTTACTCGCTTGCTTACTTTTGTAAGAGTAAGAATATTTTTTGAAAAACACAGATCGTAAATTACTGTAAAATATGCACCGCATATTGCGAGTTAAAGATGCCCGTTTATTGTTGGTATTATCGTTCTTTATCCAAGTTTGTGAAATCTGATTTTTAATCTTCTTCTGGCCTATTAATGACCTGCTCTACCTGATCTCCTACGGACTGAAAATCTACTCCGTCCACAGAAAATATGCAAGCTCCAGCTTCCTTAAGGTCAACGTGGCTTGTGTCGGAAGAGGCGTTTCAAATCCTGACATGTTCAGAATGTCTTGATTTAAGGCAATGAGTGACAGTCAGAGTGATGCAGTGGTGGGGGACTGGTCCTCTGATGTATGTCAGATGTGAAAAAAAACCAGGCCTAAAGTGCTGGCAGATCGGGGATGTGAGGCGATCCAGTGTAACCACTTGAAAAAGATGTTGACTCTGGTCGGGCTAAATCGAGTGAAGTTCTTAATGTAGCAGCACGGGGAATGCCTCAGATCGCCACGTGAGGTTTGGGCCCTGATGTGATGTGGTCTGGTCGGGGATGGCAGGACAGAGCTTTAGGGAGAGGACGAGGAGAATGCTGCTGACTGAAACATGCAGATTAAGTGACCACCCAAATAAAACACTCCTGTTTAGCTAGAACCTTCCTAATACCCTCCTCCCGATCTGGACCGCTGTCGGTAACACCATTAATTCCATTCACTCTTCCCTCTTCTCTCAACAACCATCCCTCTCCTGACCTCCCTTTTATATATTAGAAGTGTGCCTCTTTACCACCAGATGCAATGTTTCTCTGTGGATTTATTTTTTGGGATCATCAGCTAAATAGCCCACAAAGAAGATGAGGTGACTGGATGAACCTCCTGCCTCCCACATTTAAAGTCGACCAATCAGATGTTTTACCCCTGGTTTAGACACGCAGTGGCTCACATGATTTCTGTGATTATGAAATCACGGACAAAATTGTGGAACGACATGGAAATTACCATTATTATTTCACTGCAACTAGGTTTGGGGAGAAAGAGGAATGTTTGTCTGTGGAGAACACACCCACGGGTGGAAGTCTACATAATAAAAAAAAAACAACTCGCCACCACTGGCCCAAAATGAAAGTCGATGCAGCAGCTTGCTTATGCTGGAAACCTAATTCCAGAAACATGTATGTACAGGTAAAGACCACTTGAGGTCCCCATCACGGGATTGGTGCAGTTAAAATCATATTGTTCAGTTTGGAGTAAAGCATGAATGTTCCTTTTTCAGAGGAAAGTCCTCACTGCCAATCTTTGTTCTTCTCTGAAATTCCACTTTTGACGAGAAAAACACAGTCCCTTCCTGTATTTCTTCAGTGTTTTCTTGGGTGGTGGTTTTTAAGGGCTTCTTGTGAACAGTCACTTTGTGCATTTGTCACAATGAAAGGAAGCTGATTGGTTACTCAATAACATAAATAAAGGCTGGTCAAAAATGCTTTAGCTTGAAGTGTTGGGGGAAAATGGATGTGGAAGACAACAATTGAAATCTCTGAGATGCAGATTTCCAATGTTTCATCCCCCGCTTCTATCCTTGCCAAAGTCTTTTTCTCCAGTGTGGTGCATTGCAGCGTTCTTCCGACTGGTATTGTAGCATTCTTCTAACGTCGGATCAGCCAGAGGAAAATCTTTTGTGTTTTCCTTCTCTGCTGTTGTTCTTTCCTCCCTTTTACAATCAGTCATTAGTACTGACTGAAGGCTCATTTTTCTCTTTTAGTGACTCTGTTACCGTCTCCAATATCCAGCACGCTGGTTACAAAATATGCTGAAACATGTTTTTGGAGAAAGGTGAAAGTAAAGAAATCTGACCTTTTTATCGCCACAGCTCAGAGTGAGAAATGACAGGGTTGTAAAAAAAAGGCTGAGTGAAGCACTTGGCCAAGAGAAGTCTGAGGCTGTGGTGCCAAGGACAAAGGTCAGATGACAGCACAGGGTCAGATCACTCTCACTGGGCTGACTATGTGATCATGGTTTAGCACTGGCAGTGTATCAGTCAGATGAGTCATCTTCTGTCTGGGACTTTTGTGTCAGAGTTAATTCAAGGCAATCGTTTGTTTAGTTTTCATTCAAGTTATTGTTGCCGTTTGGTTTTAGAGTTTCGAGTATCAATTTTTTTTTTTTGCATTTGCATTTGCCGCAGCACCAAACTGCCTTATCATTTCATCTGAAGCAAATGTGAAGCTCAAAGTTTGGCCATTCCTCACATTCCTTATGGGAAAACTGCCAAAGACCGAATGGTTTGCTCCATGTTCAACAGCTCAGCGACGCAGCAGTCGCCGTGATTCTGTTTAATTGTCTGTTTCTTAAATAGCTGTTGGCATCTGTGTTATTAACTTTAGTATTCAGACTGAAAACACATGAAATCAGCCACCCTGCTGCACTGTTTTGCAGTGTCTTGCAGACAGAAAATCACACAGCAATCGTGACATTCTGGGTGGGAACTGATGTTTGCTGCCGTTGGTGTTTTTTGTTGTTGTTCTTCAGTTCCCCTTCGGTATCGAGGAAACAGCAAAGCATTCTGTCTTTACGCTATGTCTAAATGAGTGTTAATCTTAAAGCAACAGATAACAGACTCCAGAGGAGCAGCCTCCCATGAATAATTACCCCCTCCAAAATAGAACAAAAAAAAAAAATAAAACCTCTAGATCTACAGATAAAGTGGAGATTTAACCTTTTTTTCTGCAACCTCCACCCAAAAAACACAATTTTAGCTTTGTGGTTGTTGGAACGTCTGTATTTCTGGCACAAGATGCGGAATGTGCAACCAGGTCGTCAAACTCATTTGAGAGAGGTGTGACCTACATCCATCCATCCATCCATTCATCCATCCATCCATTCATCCATCCACCCATAAGTCCATCCAAACAAATATCTTCATATCTATGTGTATGTGTATGTGGTAAATGTGGGAGTTTGCGCCTGTACAAGGCGATGTTGGCAGATTCCGGTCTGAGCGAAAGGATATGAGGCCGGGGAGACCCATTGCTTGGAGGTATGTGTGAACACAGTGACAAAACCATATGTTTACCAGCTCTCCAACTCTGAGGTTGAGCAGCAGCAGCCAAAGCGCTACCTCGAGGGAAGACGCAGCTGTGTGTGAACGCCGTAGCTCTGGCCCGGCCCGCTTTGATCAGTCGACATGAGCGCAGCCATGATCTCTACCAACGGCGAACGTCTGACAGTCTAAGTGCACAAACTGAGACATTCCAACTGTGACAAATGATCTCCCTCTGGTGCTTTCAAGATTTCATGTTTCATACGGCGCGAGTAGGTGTACAACTTTTCCGTCTCTGCAACTTGAGCGACAAGAGTGGCGGCAGGCATCCCGGTGAAAGATCGTGTTCTCGAGATAGCTGTTACGGTGCAGCTATGATTTGGCCGTTTTAAACAGCAGCCCCTCATTACTGCTGATATTTATTACACTAATTAAAGAATAACGTGATGCAGTGTGTAGACTTCATTCAAGTTTTTAAGCCATTATCCTTTTGAGGAGAGAGAAATGAAAATAACATCTATTACTGCCAGATTACTCACTGCTTATTTAGGGATGATGTTGGTTTTGAGAGGAGTCCAAGCCTGGAGCAGTTTCTTTTGCGGTCGCCTGAAATATGTCCTTTTAAAATTCACAGCTAAGGTCTTGCAGCAGACTCCATCTTTTCAATGCTCGTAGTTTTCTCCATATTTAATTAATCAGGCGTCATTTTATGCCATAGGTGATGTCATTCTGTTGTTTCCTGTCACTTTTACTGCACAGGAACTGTTCCACATGCCCCCCTCTGTCGAGTCTGTCCAATCCATCCCCGGCATGATTGATTCTTCTCCACTTCATTTGGAGCATTCATCAAAATCTCACTGAATCATGAAACCCTGGGCTGACTGTCGTCCAAAGTAATCTAACCGCAGCAAGAGAAACTCTCAGTCCTCCTGAGACATATTTTACGAGTGACTGATGATATTTGGTAACACAAAGAGAAGAATAATAATGCATTTGTTTTCTTCACACAAAACCTGAACTTTTTCCAGTTGATTTTCCCCTTGGGAAACATTTCTGCCAGAAATATGTGACATGTTTCGGGGTTTTTAGGTTCCCTTTGGCACTTGGAGTGTTTGCAAAAAAGAAAATATAAAAAGAAAATATTTGTTAGGGTACCCATTCTCACAAATTTTGCCACATCTGTAGGAAATTGTGGGTCTAGGTTGCTGGGTTGCAGGCATGTCATGAAGTCAGCACTCTAGCAGCCACGAACCATGTCACACTCTACTGCAAATGGAGATAAGTGCCAGAAGAAGTCGGCAGCATGTTTAGCAAGACGGGCCTCCGAGATCTTAACTTCCCTGTGTGTGTGTGTGTGTGTGTGTGTGTGTGTGTGTGTGTGTGTGTGTGTGTGTGTGTGTGCGGTGTGTGTGCGTGCATGTCTGCCTGCAAGTTTTTGAAGTACTTTTGTAGGTTGATCGTAATCACAAATGTCCTGTATGAGCAGCTGTGGCGTGTCTGAGACGTTGCGTGATTAGAATCCAGACACGCAAACGCACATGCCCACGCACGCACGTGAACGCACGCACAAAGACACACACACACACACCATCTTCAGTGTAATTATTTATAACTTAACGAATTCCAAATAGCATTCTTTGAGAAACAGTATTAAATTGCTGCACTGCTGCTAAAGCATTATTTCCGGTGTTATTTTCTTTGTTGTTGCAAGAGGAAATGACGACTCACTGGCCAGCGTTAATAAGAGGACTCTCCAACGTGTTTGAGCCTTTTTTCTTTCTTTCTTTCTTTTTTTTTTTTGATTTTCTGAACGGAGACCCCATGAACATCTGCAGGTTACCCTGTGGTAGCAGGGAGGAAGTGTTGTGGAGGGGCTGCGGAGGCGTCGCTAGGCAACAGGGTGGGCAACTCGGCGTAATGAGCACGGGGCTCAAGAGCTGTCTGCTCAGTGTTCCAGGTCCTGACAAGAACAGACAGGCTGGCCTGGGACGGCCTGCATGGAGCTGCCACCATGGCCACCTGCTCATAGCAATCATCACCAGCTCTCCAGCCAGCCACCGATACAGCATACAGACCCAATTAAGAGCCCTGCATGTTCCCCTCCAGCCAGCCATCACTAACACTCCTGAAAGTCTGACAAGGCTGCCTTTTTTCCCCTTGGCAAATCTCTAATTAACAATGTTGGTAGTGGTGCGGCCGGCCTTTGCAGAGCTGCTGAAAGGGGCTGGGACTCTGCTCGGGTAATCAGCTTAAATACAGGTTTATTTCCTGCCCCCTGTGCCTCGCTGCTTCCAGCAGAGATCGCATTCTTTTATCTGTTTACCTCCAATTTCCTCTGACTTGTGATGTGTCTCAGAAACCCACAGTCACCTCTGCTTAGGGGCCAGACTGAGTTCTCCCATGATCGCACGGCTTTGGGACAGTGATCAGAGTTGATTTTAGCAGGACATGGCTCTCAACAACATGTGTATCTGCTTCATTACCCCCCTCCCACCTCCTGTCCGTGCACTCCCACCTCTGATCTCTGCTGCCGGAACAGCGCTGCACTTCTAGTGGTTCTGAGAGTCAGAGTTCAATCATTAATCTCAACCATGTAAAATTTAAAAAAAAAAAAAAAAAAAAGGCCATTGCAAAACTTAAAATTACTTCATTTCTAATAAGTAGTTTTTGTTTTTTTTCAAACTTTCTTTCATGAACATTTACACAATAGGCATCCACAATAAATCAAAATAATCTGGGAAAGGAGCATAAAAATTAATTAATTAATAAAATTCATCTTTTGAGCAATGTGTGGAAAAATCAATGATCTGAACATAAATCATGTTTTGCTTTAAAGTCCATTTATGTTTCCAATAATAGTTTCATCACTTTGCCGACCTGTGCTGTCCATTTTCTGAACACAGTCTAAGGAAAGTGTAAAAAAAAATAAAAATAAAAAATAAAAAAACCCACAAGTGAGCAAATAATTTGAAAGCTATTTCTGAGTTATTTTAAGAGTGACGGTAATTAAGGGTCATGAAATATTCTTTTCACACTTGATGAGACCTCCCACTCCTGACTGTACAAAATAATAGCATCTACCTCATGTGCTGGTCATCAGCCCAAAGACTCGATGTTGTGAACAATATCTTATTGATGCAAAATAGAATCCCTGTGATGAGCAATGCTGCGTTGAGGTTTTGGTCTCCTGAGTCAACATTGTGTCATTGTATTCTCATGACTCCCTGACTGCACTTTATAGAGCTTCTGGCGAACACCAAAAAAAAAAAAGAGTTCCTTTTTTTCTCTTTAAAAAGTTATTTTCCCACAAACTTGATTAATGGTGTTTACTCCAAAGTTAGGACTGTTGGCGCTGTTTGCTATTTGTTTATAGCTGCGAGCTTAAAAGCTTTGTGCATCCTGGTCCAGATTGTTGTTCCAGACATGATTCCCAATCTGCTAAGTGTCTTCCTTTGTCGCTCTTTGCGGCTGGACAGTTCAGAGGTTGAGCACCAGGGGGTGTTGTGCCTCTGAAGGGTTGAAGCCTTTGTGTGGTTTATGAAACGTGACAGCGGCCCATAGACTGAATGGCAGATAAATGGAAAAATGTGTCCATGTACGGTACTTGTATTTGTTATGTTTGTTGCCTGCGGTCTTGACAAGCTTTGCGTTTCATTTGTGCGTACGCCGCATCTAGCATTCAGTCAACAACGCGCTTCCGTATTCAAGTTGCCGTGTCGGTGTGTCTTTGTTTGAAGGTGTTTACAGTGATGGGTGATGTATTAATTTGAGCTGGGTAAACCCGCGACACTTCTGGGTGCGAGCGGATGATCCTCACTGGCCCAAATCAAATAAACCACTTGAGTCGCACCTGGAGATACCTCCTAGTGGATGTACTATACAAATAATATTCCCGGCACGGACCATACACCAATGTTTGTCTTTCCATTGTCTCTTCTTCACTTTGTCCCCTGTTGAGAGCATATAAAACACACATTCTGTCCCCCCGGTACGAAGTTCCAAGCAGAAAATGTTTGTATTTATTCTCAGAAGGGCGTTGCATTCTGAACGAGGACCTGCATTTATGGAGTAGGGGATGGTGAGACCTTATTGGGCTCTCCATTCATTGCCTCGCGTGCATGGAAACTTGTGTGCCACCCAATTCCCAATCTGTCCGTGCACAGGCGGCGGTTTCAGCGCAGGAGGTTCAACAAATACCTAAACAGGGGCCTTCAGTGTGGGGCTGAAGACAGGCTAGCCGTGGAGGACCAGGCCTCACCCTTTACCTGCATTAGGTCATAAACTGGAAAAGGGGCAGTACGTCAGTCTCCAATTCCAGGCCCCTCCTGGCTCTAGATGCCCCCACCACAACTGAACTGAGTTTTTATTTTTTTTCTTTCCCCTGTCGTAAACAATGAATTAGCCATAGTGGGGTCCCTTGGCAGTGCTGGGAAAGCGTGGAGAAGGAGTGATGAGAGGTGCGCTGTTGTTTCCTGTGCTGACCCTGGACCAGCAGGGTCTGAGCCCGGCCGCTCTCCAGAGCCCCGGTCTCACGTCAGGCCCTCAATATTCCTCTTTCTCTCCATGGGGGCGGGCCTGCTGGGGATGAAATTTCAGCGGGGCTATGAGGGAACGCTTCACGGAGTTTAGCACCTTCCCCTTAACGCCGTCAAAATAAATGACACGTCCTAACGTTCTTATTAGTGGCGCTTTTTCCTGATCAGGTGTCACCTCTGGCCTTCCCTGCTGAACACCCAGAGAGTCAATTGTTTGTATGCTGCTTGCAAACTTTTTCCTGGTCCATCAGATATTTTTTTCCATGAAGTCAAAGTAAAGCGTTTGACGTTTTAAGCTGAGCCATACCAGTGATCTCTCCTCCTGAGCCGGGCTCTGTGTGTGAATTGTGAATCTACAGAGTAGCTTGAAACTGGTTCAGCCTCTGTTACTCACATGGACGTCAGACCTCTGTGTGTGCTTGGGCAGCTCTCATCTAGTCCACGCCATAGGCTCAAGGCCACTGGGCATGGAAACAACGAGCTGATCTCCCAACACCTAATCCATTTTACATTACCGTCCCCTCTGCTGCTTGTGGCCAAGTTGGATGACGTGTGCTTAACTGCAGAAGCATATTTAATAACCATTTTATTCTCTATTCCAATAAAGGTTGTCAAATGAATTATTCGCTTTCGGTTATATTTAGCGTACGGGCATTTGTGCGCGCATCATTCATTTTAAAACTATTCCCAGTCTGATCTCATGAACTGACATGCTGCGTGTTTCCTTAGGCTAAATGATAACATGATCTCATCCAAGAGACGACATTGGATGCATCCATCACGCTACAAATAGCTCAGCTGACTAAACAAAATCTCCGGCCGTGTTTGAAGTCGCCGAATGGCACAAAATTGAGCTTTTGAGTCTTTGTTTCAAGACTTTGTTCCACGACAGAACTTGTATTGCAGTGCTCAGTGGTGTGAATAAGTTATTGTTTTGTCAACAAACCCAATTTGTGCCCACTGGATTCTTTGAGGGTTTTTAGAGTTTTTGGAAAGTTTGACAAAAAAAACAAATTCAAGATTGTGAAATAAAACCTAAAAGCCATAATATTTTGCCACTTCACCTAAAAAAACAACGTTCTATGTATGCTGCTTGCAAGTGCTACCTTGTTACCTAACAGAGTGAGGTGGATTCTTTTTCTGTGCAGCAGAGGACAGTGGCGCTGTGGGGTCAGTTTGTTATTATATTGCATGCCTCATGGCTGCAGCATGTCACTTTCCATCACTTTCCCAGGTTAGCCCTGTGTAAGGATTTAGGCTGGCCCACTGTTTACAATACCGCCCATTCAGCCTGCTGCTCCTCAATGAAATTTCTATTTATAGGGGGCCACTGGCGTGCAGAGAGTCATCTGCTTGTTCTGAATGAGGTCTGGTGGTTTTGACAAGGTTAGCTGGATTAAAGCGGTGGCTGCGAGGGGACTGAAAGACAGGCCGCTTGGGGTTGGTTGGGGTGAAAAAGGCAACCGGGAGAAGAGTGGCGGCCTCTGTCCTCGGGGATGGTCCGTGTCAGAGCTTCTCTGTCGGTCAATGCTGGACTAAGTGAGCCAAACTCGAAACCCACGCTCCAGTCTAATTCCCCCCGATGTGGCACTTGTGTCTGTCGCTAACTTGCAATGATGCCATCGCGCCGGTTTCGGACCCTAATGAGGGGAAGCCGGCGTAGCGTAATAGCCGTTAGCTGACAGTCAGAGCAGCAGCGCACACAGACGCTGTCATGTTGACAACACTGAGCTCCACTGGCAGTCGCCAGGCTGCAGCCACTCACTCTTGTACACGGTAAAACTTCACGGCTTATGAAGACAAGACGCAGTGCATGTGCAAAGTGTGCTTTGCGTAACAAGGTGAGCTGAATGAATTGTGTCATATATGACTCATATATGGTGTGTTTCCATTTAGAGGCTGGTTAACGCTAAGTTGATCCACTGTTTAACAGTTTTTTTTTTTTCCATAAATAGAACAGAAAAACATAAAGTTTGTCATTCCCGATGAACAGCAGCAGAGGAAAGCTACCATTTAGAATGACTTCCCAGCTCCAGGTCAAAGGTCAGTTTGCTTTGTTTGAGGTGGCAAACCTGCTTTTTATGTCACCTTCCGAAGCCACTTTGCAACATTGTTAATAACCCTAAAAATTTCCGTAACGGCACTTAAAATTAATTCACACCTAGCGGAAACCTGAATGGGCCTCTCTGAGAGCGGAAGCCTCTGTAAACACACTGCGCTTCGTGGCCTGCAAAAATATTTTTGACCGAGCGCAAAATATTTTTGAACGCCACTCTAATGAACCTGATGCCCGCCGTCCACTCTTAAAAGCTCCATTATTTCGTGAGGGAACCTTTTGAATAACAAACCTGTTGTGTTGAGGAAATGTTTTCTGTCGAACGCATCGCAGCAAAATAGAACAGGGGGGGAAAAAATAGCAATTTCCTTAATCCTGGCCGAGTTTCTTTTCCCCTCCTTCTTTGTTTGTTCCTTGGTGTGTGATGGTGTTTCCCTCACAGCAGTGCTGCAGCCAACCTGCCCCTTCAATTGTGCTGCTGGCCCCTCTTTGAACCTGCTCAGCTATAAACATGGTTAAGTGCTCTCCATCATAAGCAGGCGTGCAGAAGGAAAATGCTGTGCCAGAGACATTCTATGCGCTGTCCCCAGCAGCCTCACAATGGACTAAATGGAAGTCGGGGAGCCTGGTGGGATCTGAACGCAGATCAGTTCAGATCACTTACTGCAACCTCTGACAACCGAATCCCATCTAAACAGAGATGTCTATCACGTTGTGGGAAACGCGCACCGCACAGCACTGCACTGCACTGCACACACGCATGCAAACGCGCTCGCCGTCCCGCTCCTCCAACCTCAGGCTAACGCCTCCTGCTAAAGTTTAGCCAAACCCAAACAGGGAGCTGATCTTTCTCTCCCGTTTAATATCGAAATGAAGCCGTTGGCTGATCTCCCTAAGCTGCTGACTTGGTTTCAAAGATTTGGCCGGCCATCTCCGCACTATCTCCCAGAAAAAACATTGTCAATGTGTGGTCAGGGTAAGCTGCATTGGGATGAAGTCAAATGAATGCCAGTGTGGTCGTGTTTGGACAATTTAGCAAGGCTGCAAAAGGAAAAACCCTCAAAGTCATCCAAACAAGGAGAGTCCTAAACCTCCCAGTCTCTCACGGTCTGGACTGAGTGTCTGGACAGTGCAAAGCCTCGGAGATTACTTAAGAAGGTTTACAATTCTCCTCAAGAGCAGCGGAAAACAAGAAATAGTTTGTGCTGCATCGGCAGTAACTTTGAGGTCTAACGTGGCCACATTGTCTTACGTTGCCACAACTGTTGCTCAGTAGCCTAATGACAGGAGAGACCCTGCAGCAGCTTCCCGTTAGTCCTGCCCTGCAGGGGCGACCGACCTCGTCTTTTTCAGACATACGAGCGAGCCGTTTGTTAACCATTTGTCATGCTAAAGAAACATGACTGAATAAACACACATTAGTAAAATGAGGCAGTGCTGTCCTGACTCAGAGTGAGGTTGAGACCTTCCCTGGGAGAAGAACATGGCTTCACTCCGATCAGGGACAATTTCATTCAAGACTTCAAATAGGCCCCCACAAAACCTTGACTCATTGTTCACTCCCTAATTTTTCTAATGGCTCCGCGCAGGGCAGCCAGCTCTGCACCGCTCATTAGCTCCGGCACTGCCGCCCGCGCTGCATTTAACTTAATAATGGGGCCAAATTAACAGCAGCCCTGGCCTTGCTCCAGGTGCATTGTGGGTGAAAATGAGGGTTAGGAACAGTAGGGAGGGGGGAAGTACCTGGCCGGCATAGACTTTTTAGACAAAGCCAGTTGGTACTTATTGGTAAAATATCCTGGTCTTGCTCTCCAGTGTTTTGTGTTGCAACATACTAAAAAAAACCCAACATATCCACAGTTACAGAAACACACAAAACATAATTTTAGAAAAACAAGGGACAGACGGCAAACAATTTCTGTTCCAGTTGATGAGCCTCTATGATCCTTAGCTAGCACAGAAACAGGATAGCTCAGATTTCAGCTCTGAAAACTCACTCATCCATATTTCCTTCAAGTGTTTGCAGTTGTTTTTAATATGCCCTAGATTCCAAAAACAAATCCCTACGGTGGCTGACAAGGGCAAACGTGCCGCAGACAATGCCAAATGCTACAAACACAGAGGTTACGCAAAAAACAAAAAACAGACGCAGACAAAAAAACAACAACAAATGCAACAGGAAAAAACGCTGCAACAGAGAAATGCTGCAATCACAGAAACAATGCAGGAGCAAAAATATACAAACCCAGGAAAGAAATGCAAGAGAGAAACGCTGCAAATTCACATAACAAAACGGAAGTGTGCCAGACTACTATGGTTGCTGGCCTCTAGTCTCTAGCACGCTAACATTAGCTACGTTATCTGCTAACATTAGCTGCTAAATCTTCTATAATATTTTCAAACCTCTGCAAAAGTTATCCAAAGCTTCCTACAATCACTGTACTCAAGTCTATAAAGAGGGACTGTCATTGGCCCAACAGGACAGTAGGCTCAGGTAGAGTCCCCTAGTGGTCTGACGCACTTGTGTTTTGTTTTGTGAATTTGCAGCGATCCTCTCTTGCAATTGTTTTTTTGGTTTTGTGTCTATTTTGTATTTGCATCATTGTGTAATTGCTTGCAGTAACCTTTACAGCGTTTTTCTGTTAAATTTGATGCACTTTATCAAAAACCAATCTGTTCAGTTTAAGTAACAAATTAAGGAGCTGGGATGTAGAAGAAAGGCCGAGTTGCGATGGAAGTGATAAGCTACTGCACCAATCTTTTCTGAGATGCCACAGAAGAAGACTTGGAAGATGAGACTACTAAATAATGGCTGTAAAATAGATTAGTGTGGATGCTGCTCTAGTGCAGTTTTATGAGCACGGCTTTGCATTCTCACATTTAAAATAATAAAATAAAAATGTCAATGAATGTTTATCTCTGTAGGCACAATGTTTCTGCCTCACTACTGACTCTTTAGCTAGGTCTATTTAAAAACTGTAGTGCACAGCGGTTAGCCACGGAGCTATGACGTGCAGCTAATGCGCTTGACAGCAATCGGAAGCCACAAGCTGGCTAAGCTAGCAGTAACTAATCTAATTGGTCCTTTTTAAAGTAATAGAAGGTTTGTCCAAACATTTGAGCTTTCTTTTTCTTTCCAGGAGAATTTCATTGGCTATTTACCGGATGAATGTGTGAGATAAATCCAGAGGATTTAGGAAACGTTCCATCTGACGTGTCAGGTTACAAATTTCTTCTGTGTTTACACAATATAAAGGGTTAACTAACCTACTAAAAAAAAAAGTCCAGTAATCTTTGACATCTGTTGCAATTTGACATTATGCCACCATATATACCTTATGTGAACCCAAGCCTTGTGACCGAGCTCATGCTAATTACCAGTGTGTGGCTTTAAGGAAACACGCTTTCGTTTCCCCGTGCTATGTGTCATGACAGGATGCTCTTTTATGTTTGAAAGCGTGTTAAAGCGGAGTGTTTATACTGCTGCTGGTAATGCAGGGCCTTGGCACTCTTCAGGCTGCAGTGCGGCAGGCCAGAGGTGACGGCCGGGCGTGATGCATACATCAGGCTTTGATTTGGTGGATGTGTATTACTGTAATTTATTCTGACTCACTTTGGTCAACACTGAGGAAATAACAGAGCATGAAATGAGGCTCATTAGAATGAGCCAGCACACACACATGCAGAAATACACAGTGCCAGCAGAATTCTTTTTCGTGTTATTAAGATTATTTTAAACAGGGACCGACTGTTGTGTTGGACACCTCATGCACTCTGTGGTTTTGTCGCTTTTCTCTGGTGGGTATGCATGACCCGTTTTCTAAACTGGCAAACAGCCTGGCAACAAGTCATGCACAGTTTGGCCTTTGAACATTTTTTTTTGTTGTTTCGAGCTTTGAATATTTCCAAAACAAAATCACCCATAGAGGTTTTCTGCTAACTAAAGTTCACTGTAGGCTAAATAATATCCATTACCACAAAATGGTATCTGCACGTTAAATTATTGTTATTTTGGTTTTGCCTTCGACTCGGGCTGACTCAGATATTTAAGCTGAGAATCATTTTTGCCCACAACTGGCTGCCCATGTTGAGAATAGTTGGATTTTAGTAATAGGTCATTCTAAAATAAATGTGATGAGGTTTTATTGTAGTCCTCCTCTGTTTATGTTCTCTCTCTGCCTAAGACCAGAGGGAGACCCGTGGAGCTCGGCCTGTAATTTTGAACTTCAATCATCCTCCTGGCACTCTTCGTGTGCTTGGTGTGTGTGTGTGTGTGTGTGTGTGTTTCTCTGCGTGTGTTTGGACAAAAACAAAGACGCTACCATTACTGACATGATTATGGAGTTCTAAAAGTTTAAGCAAATATTCAAGAGGCTTTGTCTTTTTTAGGATCCCCCCTTTTTTTTTTTTTTTTTTCCTGAAAGTCAGGGATACAAGAATGTCCACTAAACAAGCTAAAATTCTGACAAATCCAAACCAATCCTTGCTTTGTTCCTTGTTGTGACGGCATCAGGTTGGTAGGTCTTGCTGTGGGTCCAAAGAGCGAGCCAAGAAAAACTCACTGTGGTGCTCTTTCAGTTAACAGCAAGATTAAACCATAGCATGGTTTTCCATCACCGCCATGAACCACATTTAATATACATGCATGAATATAAGATTTTTGGAAAAGTTGATAAAAATCAAACTTTCCTGAAGTTGTTTTTGACTGATATTGGTTGAAATGCCATAAAGCCCATAGACTGTAATACAAAAATCAATGCCCGTAAAACGGAAGCCTCCAAACTGAAACATGATTCCTAACAAATATTTCTGTTGTGCATTGCTAAGTCATGGACTTTTAATCCAACAGAGAAAACCCAAAGGCCTGAAAATCCCCAGAAAAGACTTCAGAGCATCCCGCCACGTGCTGTGCCTCAGCTCCTTCTGATTGGCTGGTGCATTGTGATGCACCATGGGAGTTACAGAGGTATGTTGGGAAGTGACACGACTGTGCTGGGTAAGCAAACCCATTGAAATAAATGGGCCGGGGAAATGGAGGCCTGGTATTGGAGGCCCCCCTTTCTTCGTCTTTTGCTGAACTTTCCAAAGATTCGCTAAACCACGCCAATACAGCTCAGGCCTAAACCTTCCATGATGACCAGCGGAGGCAGCAGTGGACTGGGACACGGATCACATTTCAGAAATTTGTCTTTGCCAGACTCCACACAGAGGATAATATGGACGGCAGTTCACTTGTCAATGCTGGGGAAGAATAAGCATTCCACTGTGCCGATGTAAGGTGGGGTGCAACTCTGTGTCGCCAGAGGATAATGTGCACATTGAAGTGTTCTATGTTCATTTTTAATATTCCCTCATTGTTGAATAACTGAAAATGTTTCTCATGATTTGCTGCGCTGCAGGCGGTGGCTCATGAATTCCCCCTCGTCTGTTGCATGGCACTGCTACTGTGTGTTTGGAGACTTTGGAGACTGGGGAGATTTTGTTTTTTGGGTTGAACGTTAGCTGGAATATTTTTTTTTTACCTCATAAATAGGACAGCGCTGAAGGTTTTCTTATTAAAGCCTGCACTATCATTTACTTGAACTGTTTTTGTCCGACTTTGTGCAATCTTCATCAGAGGTGCCACGCGGTGTTGACGCCACGCTGCCTCCTTTTGCTCTCAGCAGATGGTATGCGCGTAGTGAAGCTTGCATCATTGAGAGGTCTTCACCCTGCTCTCTGCACCAGCGTGCAGAGGAGGAGAGACACGGTGCTACTGACACGTTTACAGAGTGCCGTGCCTGCACAAGGCTCGGCCTCATGGCCGCAGCAGTGCCGTCAGGGTAATTACAGGCTCCCTGTTAGCTATTACTAAAGTCCCAGTGACTCTACGCGAGCGAGGTTTTCTCTCTCGGTGTAGTTGACTTGGGAAGGGAGAGAGAGAGAGAGAGAGAGAGAGAAAAGTGAACTAAAGAAAACTCAAGGCAGAAAAAACACAAACTGTTTCCTTCATCCTGGACTAATTCAACAAGCACGGCTCTGTTTTCTGTACATAGTCCTGTTTGGCTTATGCCAAAAATATGTACCCCAGTATAAGCATATTTTTATTATCCAGCGGGGCTTCTGGTATTTTGAAAATGAGGTAAGCTCAATTACCAACAAAGGACTCCTCTCAGGGGTCTGTCATCACACAGGGGGTGAACGGGAGAGGGAGAGAGAGAGAGAGAGAGAGAGAGAGAGAGAGAGAGAGAGAGTGAGAGAGAGCCCCCTCTGCCTGCATGCAGGATTACGTGCACAGTAGCTGCAGCTGAGTTCTAGCTTTTAGTTTGTGGAGACCAGATGCTAAGATGTTGGAAGAAGGCTACATTTTGTGTTTGTTCTCTTCATGTTCACACACTTGGCATTGGACCGGAGTATATTGTATATATAATTATCCTATCTGGAGAAATAAGTCATATTCATGGATGTCTGTATGTTTCTTATTAGCCTCAACCCACTGTCAACAATGTCGGAAATAAAAAAAATAGCTATAATTTGAAAACAATTTTAGAAGAATTGTGTGAAACTATGACTCTTGGGAATATAAATACAAATTGATGTTAACTTAAAAAATAACTAATAAATCCATGTATTTATCAATGTATGACGTGGTAATAATCATATTTTAACGAAAGCTAATTTTTTTTTTTATCAGATTCACTCTTTGCAGTGACTTTTAAATGAAAGTTTAGCATCAAATGGAACTGATGGGAAGAAAAAAAAAACAATACACACCCTCAACACGTGGCGTCCACATAAAAATGTTAAATTAGTGTTGAATATGTAAAGTGCGATAACAACGTTGTTAGTGAATCAAAACAGTGCGTGTGACTCTAGGAAGCGGAAGTGTGTGTGTGTGTGTGTGTGGGGGCCTGGGGGGGGGGGGGGGGGTGCAAGGGCTCCCGCCGTCGTGACTACAGGGGGCCTTCGGAGCTGTTTGGGTTCTGGCCTGTTCGAAGAGCCGTCTGACATCTCCCGCTTCCTTATCTTAATGACCATTAACCGTTTCTGCTCTGTGTCAGCTCCACGGCTTTAAGGAAGGGACAGGAAGTGCGGAGGGGGGGTGGGGGGTCGGGGGTCGGGTGGGATGTGGGCGAGGGAGTCAGAAACAAGCAAGCAGGAAAGATAGCGGAGGGAGAGAGAGAAAGAGGCCCTCTGATAGAGAATTCCCGACAGCAGATAAGAGGAGAAGGAGATCCAGTTTGCTGCACAGATAGAGCAGGAATGTGTGGCCAGATGATGATGACTGGGCCCGTGACTGCGCTGCCCCTATGCGTGTCTGCCAAGGCACATCTCCGACCACTGTCTGCATGCGAGGCGACGTCCTCCGCCTCCCTGCTTGCGCGCGTGCGCTCTCTTCCAACGTGAAGTACGCACGGCAACAGCGCGCTGAGCTGCAACGGCGCAAAAGCAACTCCGCCTGACAACAGCGTATTCACCTGGCAGCAGAGGTGCAGAGCGCGGGGGTCCATGAAATATTCATACGTGCCCGTTGTCTCGCGGTAGTGTTGGCGTGATCAATACGCATCGCCGACCCGCACGGCTGAGTTAGACTTTCACTTGAGCACAAAAAAAAAACAAAAGAAACGCAATTTCGTGTGAATTATGAGTCTTGCCTCAATAGCAACAAAATTGACATGAGAGGAAATGGGTTCCAGCTCAGACAGCGGGGATGGTGGGGTGTGGGGGAGGCAGGCAGGCAGACAGGCAGTCAGTCAGTCAGAGAAGAAACGCTTCAGCCCGGCAACTGAGCGCCCAGGCTTTTTTTTTTTTAATTTATGTGAAGTCACAGTTGAAAGATGTGCCCTCGGAAAAAAAAAGAAAAAAAGAAAAGAAAAGAAACAGGCATAAAATCTGTCTCCCCCGTCGGTCGGGGGAGGGGAGGTGGGGTGGAGGCAGACGGAGTTCGGTGGGAGCCGGGCGCTGCGCGAGGATCAGACTCCAGCTCAGCCGTCTCCAGAGGAAATCAAACAGGCCTGTTGTTGTGCGGTTCATTATTTCCTCAGTCAACTCGGCAGCGGCCCGCGCCGGCGACACGGCCATTTAGCCCGGGTTCCTCCGCTGACCCCCGCTTAGCAGGGCTCCGGGCAGATCAGCCAGTTAGCTGGAAAAGCAAAGGAATCGCTGTCTCATGAATTTATTTCAAAACAAACTCATGCGCTGTTCTCATGCGCTACAGGAAGAAAAAAGAAGGGAAAAAAATGAAAAAGAAAAAGCGAACAAAGGGCCGATTCTTTTCATCTTTAGGTTCGACTCGGGAATTAGTCAGTCGGCCGCTGCCCTGCCCACACACATAGCTTGACGTGAACGTGGGATTTGTCGCTGAGTCCTCAGACGCCAGGCGGAGGGCCCGGAGGAGGGTCTCCATTGTTTGTTCTTCGCTCACAATTCAAAGTCCTGTGCGCGGTGACCTCTTCGCGGGACAACCAGTGCACTTATTGTCGGACAGGAAGTAGCCGGCGTACGAGCGCCGCGGCGTTCGGGAGCGCTGGAGCCCTGAACTGCAGTCGACTCACCTCTCCGCCACTGAGGAGAGACCTCAGGAAGCGGGAGACATGCAGCCAGGCACGTTCGCCCAGTGTATTTCTGTCTGTTTTGTTTTAATTTCGAAAGGACGAAGCCGAGCGAGTGCGTCCGCACATACCCGAGCACCTCGTACAAACTTTTATTACTCCAACCGTTCAGTTTGTTCTCGTTTGTATGCCGACGAGATGGATGGATTGGCTGTCGTAAGAGTGCTTACCGTGCGAGAATGTCATCTCTCACAGCGGTGGCAAAAGAACTGACATTTTGTATTTCAGTAAAAGTATGGATACTTGTATTAAAAAGTATTCTGGTAAAAGTAAAAGTACTGATTCAACTTATTTACTAAAGAAAAAGTAAGAAAGTGCAGGTTCTGAAATGTACTTGAGACAGCAATTAATAAAAACAAAACATTTGTTGATAAACCGAAAGTGCTCAAAAATAAAATGTAAAAGCTCCACTTCAGGCAACAACTATAGTAATAAATGGATCGCTTTTAAAATAATTTGTATCTTTTTAACTCTTTTAAACACAAAAGTAACCCCTGTTTTTTCCATTGTAAGGTGTACAAAGCCCAGATATTTGAGGACAAGTGTAGAGAATGAAAGTAAAAAGTCGTCCGAGGAAGAAATACTCAATTAAAATACAAATACCTCAAACAAAAATCTACTTTAGTGCAGGAACAACGTTTTTTGGACTTTGTTTCTTCCCACCTCTGATCACTCAAATATGCTTTTTTTTTTTGTCTTCATGTCGTTGCACGCTTGTGTTTCTGCTCGACGGCTATCGGTCAGCTCAGACGCCAGTCGCCACCGTATCATCAGGGCCCTGATGAGGCAGATACGCCAGGGAGTGCTCGTTGCTGCACAGCGTTCAGTCGAGCGTAGCAACATGGGTGGAGCCGTGTGAGTCTTCGTGAAGGAGGGACGGGGGGGGGGGGGCATTCAAGGATGGCTCGACGGTTTCTGCAATCTGCTGTGAGAAAGCAGACGAGAAAAACATCCAGTCAGCTGCTGCTGGCGCAAGACAGAATGGCACCAGCGCAGCGCCGGCGCAGGCACGACGCTGGCCAGAGGCATAGGTCACAAATGTTATCAGGCGGCGTCCGGTGACATGCGAACTCTATCTCCATCATCGCCGTCATATCATTGTTTGCTTTGTCTGGGCCGAATCAAGGCCAGCCAGCGGCCTGACGTGCCGGTGTTGGAAGAGCAGGTTTTAGGTGGACAATGAAAGTTCACGGTCCCCTAAGCAGTCCTTGGGAAAAGCTCTGAAGTTAGTGGTGATATTTGCGATCCGAGGCGAGGTCACCGTCAGGTCACCGGTGCAAATACCTCGAAAGTTCCAGTGTGTAAAATGTAGCTTTTTTTTTATTGTTAAAAGTTTAATATACTGCCAATGAATGCATTAATAAAAGTGGAGACTTCATTTTTGTACCCTTTGAACAGTTCTCATATACATAAGAATGTACACAGAGCAATCTGAGTCTTGCTCCTAGTTAGCTGCCATCTTGCACCACCAAGCCCGCCTAACAGTGGCCCAAATACGAAACGCACTGTCCTTAAAAACTTTACACACTGGACCTTTAAGTCGACCTATACATTTTCAGTGATTTGAAGCAACGATTTAACCTTCTTCATTGTCATGTGATCAATAATTGGACCATTATTACCAGCGATGTAAATCCTCACGCTGGTGTCTAGCCTAACGTATAGATGCCACATGTATGAACAGCACGGGATCGCCAACATACATTAAAAGGCGAGACCACGCTGGTGCTCGCCAGAACCAAGCCAGTACCAGAGGGGAACCCCGCATGGGAGCAAGAGAGCAACGAGAAATACCGAGGAGATGAAAGAGCAAAGGGATTTTCATCATTTATTTCCGGATTTCATATTTTGCTTGGGTATTCGTGTCATCCTCTTTGTGCGGTGGCTCGAAAGATGCGCCGGTTTTTCCATCTTGCCCACCGCTCTCTTACGGCAAACCAAGGATGATATCAGGATGTTGATGAATGCTCAAGCCTCCAAAATAGTCTCGCTGCCAAAGGAACATTCATCTTCATCCATCCGCAAACCAACAGTTGCTGTAATCAAATGCACGCCGTGCACCCCCCCTACATTCCCTCTCCCCCCAACTGAGGTGGGCAGGTTCTAGATAAATATCTCTGTCATTCCATGCGGCTCATAACGTCTCGGTGTAGCAGCAGGAATCCCGGAGCCGCTGGGGAAGTGCAGTGTAAGCTGATCCCGAGTGAACGCCGACAGACTCGGCACGAGGAGCTTTAAGTTGCAGCCGGCCACTGAGCTAATGGGATCCTTCCAGTTGTTAACCAGAACAGCGGCTCTGCTTCCCAGCGTATTCCTAAGAAAAATGGTGACTGTACTGAGCACAGACTGCAGCTACATGCAAGTTTTTGTTTTTTATCTGCATGTTATCCAAGCTGTACCAAAGATGGAACCAAGGATCCACAAGGATGAATATAACAATTCATGCATGTGTGGCACATTAACAAATGCAATAAAAGGTGTCACACAGTAGCTACCTGGCATGAAGGCTGTACACTTGGTCTTGCTGGTCTACAAAACCCAAGTGCCTTATTCAAAATAATGTCCTTTGACCTTGGTCCAACGCTCTAAACTCGCCCAGCATCAGTAAAGCGCCTATTCATGCATCTTAAGGTAATGACAAAAACAACCACGCCAGCCGCACAGCCTCCGACAGGTAAATATTTATTTTGGTAGTGCGTCGTGGAAGATCATGTTCTTGTGTTGCTACTGGCACAAGTGTTTGCATTTACTTTTTTTTTTTTTTTTTTTTAAAGCATTTTAGGAGGCACACTTGCTCAGTATTTTGCAACCCCGCAGCACCAAAGTCAAGGATATTAAAAACAGATGTGGCCTGCGAAGTCAAGAGCGGTGGTGGGGGTGGGGGTAGAGGTGGGGGCGGGGGCAGGCATAGGTTCTGGGCAAACATTCACCCATTATTGATTGCTGATCCTCTGGTATGCTCGGGCTATCAGCAGGGTTCTAAGGGCCGCGATGATAAATGGAAACGGTGGGGACGCAGGGGTTGGGGGCAGGCGAGCTGCAGCCGCCGAGCTGAGTTCACAACACGATACGGGACCGTGGACAGAGTTCATCCCTCACGCCTTTAACCTGTTGCGCCACTGTAACGCTTAATATCAAACCATTGCAACTTCACGGTCAACACCTCATGGCCTCTGCAAAGCAAAGGCGTGAGGTGAAAGTTTTCTCTTTTCTGTTTTCTACTGTAGACACTCAGACGCACTCCCACACCACAATGTAAGGGCTGCGAGTATTTCTCAACACTGCAGCAGGGAGGCCCGCTTACGTTGCAGCTACAAGTCAATTTGGTTGTTGCGAGTCGTGCTGCTTCAAGGTCCAGTGGATCCATGCGCTGACTGAAATGTGTTTGTCAGACTGTGACAGCGACTGTCGTTCCATCTGGTCTGGATTGTCTCCTTGCAAAAAGTCCCTCATATTCAAAGCCCGATGACTTCCTCTATCACAGACAGGATTGCTGAAGTAGATGGTTGATGAAGTGAGAATTTCAGGGCATTGACCTTTTTCTTTGAAAAATAAAAACCAAAAGTAAAATCCCCCAAAATAGAGCTTAGTCGTATGTTGTATGTATGCCATAAGACTAGGGTTAGGGTTGGGTGAGGGTTAGAGTTGAGGTTGGGCTTAGGGTTAGGGTTGGGATTAAGATTGGGGTTCTGGTTTTTCTTTATTTAGGGATATATATATGTGTTTGGCATTTACTTTTTTGGAATGCTAATCTTGGCTGAACTGAACATTTTTAGCTGAATGCTGCTTTTTGTTTACTTTTTTTTTCTTTTTATCTTGTTGTGATGTTTTGTTAATGTGTCATTTTACTTGTACATAGTTGCACTAGGCTGGGTGTTTGTTTTGGTATTTTGTATTTATTTTTACAACGCTGTGCTCCATGTTGTGTGTATAAATAATGCACATTCAATAATGTTGACATTATGAACATTAGTCATTCATTTTAGCACATCATTTGGTCGTAAAATTTTATAAGCAACAAAAAAGTACCACTGGGGAGCCAAAAGAGACGGCTCTTTTTATTGAGCTGAGCCGAAAGAACCGGTTCTCTGAAAAGAGTGGAAATTCTCATCACGAGTGGGTTGTGACACGCTCATATGACGCTATAACCAAAGAGTGGTAAAACCTTCAAACCTAAAATGAGTAAAAATGGCTGACCTTTGCACTAACTACTCCTCATTGTCTCCTCAGTGTCTGTCTCATAGTCCCCCCCCTCCCCGCATCATGTTGACTCATAGTTTTCCGCCTCACTCTGTAATTAACAGGAACAGTCGTCCACTGTGAAAAGAGAAAAAAAAAAAAAAAAAAGAATAATAGAGGCGAGATTAGTTGGAGTGGGAGGGAGATTGGTGGTGGCGGTGGTGGTGGTGGTGGTGGTGGTGGTGGGGGGTGGCTGCTGCCAGAGTGTCTGCCTCCGCGGGCCTTGTCCACTGCCGCCAAGGGCCGCCGGCCCTCCCGCCGCTGTTATCAGCTGGCTCAGTGGCGAGAAAGAAATGGCTAAACAAGGCACCGTTTATCTGCGCAGACTGTATTCATTGCACATCCCAGCTGCGCAGCCGCGGCACCACTCAAATCTGCCCGGCTCTGCAAAGAAAGGGCCGGCAGACCTGCTCCCGACAACAGTTTGCATAGAGGTGCCAGGGGCCCAGATCAATAGCCGACGGCATCCCGTCTCTGTCCGGCGCTGCAAGCCGACATCCCGTCCTGTCTCGCCCTGACTCCTCCTGACCTGTCTACGCGTTAGCGCGGTTGAATTCACACGGAACTGATGCCTAAGGGGAAATTGTGGCCCTCTGGTGAGATAGTACAGATCCGCTTTGAATATCAGCGCACTTAGACTGTTCAAAAGAAGATGGATGTCACATTGAGAGTGTGCAGTTGTCATTTAGAGATTTCAAGCAACTGGTGCGTGGTGGTTAAAAATGACCTTACAACCTTCCAGTGGTGAATGAAAACATTTCAGTGCTCATCATTTCCAATGACTGTCAGTCTATAGAGAGATTTGCTGTAGAATGAATAACCCAAATGTTCTGGCCTAAATATCAAATATCTCCTCTGCCAACGTCTACAGTATGTATTTATGTATAAAATAAAAAAATTCTGAGGTTTTGCAACGATAGCTGTAATATTTTTTTTAAAACTATCACACAGGCCTGATTCAAGGTCCTGTCTGGTGGTTCTCTCAGATAGGTTGAATCTTTAGGGGCTTTCTCACTCTTCATCTTTCTCTCTCTCTCTCTCTCTCTCTCTCACACACACACACACACACACACACATGCGCATGCACAAAACCATCCATCCCTTATCTATGGGCCGAGGAACCCTGACTCCAGCCTGTGCAGACAGTGCTATCTAACTGGGCCATGTCTATGTCTCTGTATACACAAGGAAATCACCCACTCCTCATGAAGAAATGAACTTGGCTTCAGACATCATGGCCCTGAGATGTGAAAAAAGGAGAGAAAAAAAAGCAGGGGGGGGGGGCATATTATGAAAGCCTAATGCAGACAGCGCACACACACACACACACACATCTTCGGTTGTATCGATGGAATAAATCCCTCTTATTCCTCACAGCATGTTAAGGACAATGCCTCTGCTATGGCCCTGCGCTGTCCCAAGCAATGTTTCCTTACGGCACTGACATAACACATCACGTTTGATGACTTTGCTTTCCCTTTCTCCCTTTATTATTTGAGCCACGGGCAGTTTGAAGGTTTTGCTGCCCTTTAATTTGGGGATAGACAGGCCAAAAGAGCAGTGCTGTAGGCAAGAAGTCAGAGGTCAGAGGGCACATGGAGTGAGAATGACTGACCTCTCTGTGGGGGTGACTAGTCAGCGGTGTTGCCAGCGTCGCTCACCCCTCCGGCCCCCCACTGTGTCTGGAGATGACCTGTCCGGAGGAGCCCCCGCAGGAGAGAGCGGCGGAGCTCCCTGCAATAGACTGATCCCAGGCCCGTCACAGTGGGGGCTCCTCCACACTGATACTCACAGGGACGTCGGTGGCTGGGTACGCTGACTTATCATCACCACTTGATGAAACACGTGTTTTTGATTCCTGGAGAGTGTTTGGTGTTTCCATGTCAGCCAGTCCAAGCACTGCAGGGGCTGTCACAGCTCTCTGAGCCCCAGTACGGCCAATGAATGAAATCACTCTAACTCATGGATAAAGGACACAGCCGAACCAGGCAACTGTTTAACATTTGTGAAGCTAAAAAAAAGTCAGTTTTTACAAGGGTTTTATTTACTGTAGGTACTGTCAATGTTTAGGTATTTAAAACAAATTTACACCCTTAAATTGTTTCATACCCTGGGTGAAGGCTGTGTATGCACGGTGGAATGGTAGATGCACAAATGTATGAAAATGCACTTCACTGTCAGAGTCATATGAGGATAGCAGGCTACTGAATGTGGCTGCTGAGCGGTTAAAACCAAATCAAGACTATTTATGCTTCCCTTTCCAGATATGGCATCCCATCGTATAAATAAATAAGCAAAAATAAGCAAAGCAAATAAATAATAAATCCCCTCCCCGGAAACCTTGATGTCCTGTGTGTTTCCATCTCCTGCCAATTCCTGTTTTTGGCCTTTTAAACTTCCCAAAAGTTTAATATCACCGGCGCTGTTAATCATTTCTGTCTGAATGTGGTCTGAGCGACACAGCAGGTGTCTTTGGTTCACGCTGAGCCGAGGAGGGGCTGATTTTTCCACTGGTTTGGGAAACACGGAGCTGCAAACTACTCTGTCTCCAGGCCCAAAGATGGTTCTAATTACAAATTGCCATGTTCTCTTTCCCCCACTGTGTGTGTGTGTGTGTGTGTGTTTGCTCCTCTTGTTCAGTCCATTATGCCTTCTTTCTTTCTTCATCTTTATAAGCTCAGGGGTTCCATCACCAGAGAGACGTCTACGTTCTAAATTCTAAGGATCCATAACTCACTACTCAACACTAATCCTGGCCTCATCCAGAATGTTAGTCGGCCGACAGCGCATGTATGCGCGTTTGTGAACAGCTCAATGAAATGCCCAATTGCAGTAGCACAGGAGCTACAGAGGAATTTTTTGCTTTACCACTGATTCAGGGGTCATAATGTAGTGAACCGCTAAACATGACCGAGGACCTCTAGAGGCGCATACCTGCGTAAATCTGGCAGCTGTCGATAAAAATTTTCATTCATGCCAAGCTAAACCCACAGACCAAAATGGTGGATTAGAGGCTTCCAGGTCCTACAAGGGCCTTCATGGAGGATGATTGGAAAAATGTGTGGCAGGGCACGGCGGACGGGAGGGAATGAGCGCCGAACGGGGGGGGAAAGTCGGAGGAGTTTAAGTGGACGGATTGCATCAAAGAGGAAGGAGAGGGGTAGCGTAGGGTTAAAGGCTAAGAGCGGTGTGGAGAAGAGGATCAGAGGAATGAAAAGAGAAGGAGACAGAGCAGAGAGGAAGGCGTCTGAACATGCCAGCGGGGCCTCGGCTGGCGGTCGCGGGGGCTTCTCTCCGAGCGCCGGGATCTCCAGGGCAGTGGTCACATAATGAAGGCTTGTTTGAGTTCGCATTCGAATGGCGCCTGGAAAAACAGTTCCCCATAGGCTACTTTTATTAAGCCGGCTAAAATTCCCAGACTTCAGCCGTCCGCCAAAAGGCTTCCTCGCAGCCTCGTCCGCACACACATTTTCTCGAGCAAAAAGGAAAAAAAAGCCTTGCATGGCAAACTGGTCCAAGAGTATTTGGGACTCTTTGGGTCTAAAACTTTGAACCCAATGGACTTATGTAACTGAGACAGTCACCGAGGCGAAGGTGTATCACCCATTTGACCGTTGCCGTCTCTGCAAGAGGGGGGGTCTGAGTGCCCTGCTGCTTGTCTTGTCTTTCTCTACCTCCTTGTCATAACACACACTGGCTCGCTGAATGATGGCCCCGCCAGATTCACTGGGGAGGATATTTGACTCAAGATTTTCCGATAATAGGATTTGAAGCGTGCTCGCAACAGATAGCGGTTTTTGTGGCGAAGGGAAGGAGTACGTGATACCACTTCGCTGAGCAAATACAGCAGCTGTTTTGTGACACGAGCCGTGTTCAGTGCTTGAATCTCTTTACTGTGGATCATCGGTTTCTTTCTTGATTGCTCTGAAATGACTCACCCTTCAACAGGGTTATAGGTTATATAGGAGAGTGTCATCAGCAAGTCATGGACAGAAGGTTTATCCCATATCGCCCACTTCTGTGCTAAATATTAATAATGTCTTGAACGCAAAAGTGTGTTTACGCTATGAAGAATGTGAAGGGGCAGTCTGTTGTTCACACACACAAAAGAGCGTGGAAAAATAGACACTTCACACCCTTGGTGAACACAATATTAGTTATGAAGCAGTAGCAATACACTGGTGTTAGCATGAGTAGCCACCGGTTAGCTAACACACTTCTCGCTTCAGTGGCACATTTGAATCAGGTGCAAATGTTTGGGGAAACTTTTGGTTCCAGTTTGATTAACTCCTATGACTCTGGGCTCACTTTGGGGTTACATTAGAGCCAACCTCATTTCAATGTGTTGTGTTGCAGACAGGTCTCTGAAGATGTGGCAAAACAGCAGTTCATTAGTTTCTTTTATTGCACTGCGTAGCTAAAACCTGTTTCAGTCACTCCTCTTCTCTTTGATGCTAAACATAACAGTAAAACAAAAAAAGCAGTCTTTTAAAGTTGTATCTGCACCATCATACCTGCAGGCAAAAGTACGTTTCCGTAATACAGAAACGGCTTCATTTTCTCCTATATTTTTTCTCTCGGATGCTGTAAAGAAAAACAAAAAGAAAAATGCTTTATTCTGGTCTAGTGCTTACTTTCGGAGATGAAATAAGATTTTAACCAGAGGTGGCTGAAGTGCAGCGTGGGATACGAGTTCCTTCACTTATTTTTTTTCCCACAGTTGCCTGTTTGAGGGGCCCGTCAGTCCTCTGGTCTCTTAAATCCCCTTAAAACCTCTGGAGTCAGTGAGGGTGTATCAGGCCCCTGGATCTGCTGTGTGCAGGGCTGGGTGACGGGCCGGGGGTCCGGAGCCAGCCAGGGGGGAGAGGACAGCAGCGCTAAGGGCGCCCGGAGAGCTGGGAGTCACTCAGCCACAGAAACCCCTGTGTTTGTGTATGTAGCGCAGCCCTCTTATCTCCCGCCTGTACTGACGCCACATTCTTCCTGTTTCAAATCTTTACTGCTGATTTTTCTCTTCACTCTTGCCTCAGCCCCACCCGGCCCTGTTGTTTTTGGTGTTCTTGTTCTTTTTCAATGGAGATTACGTGGCGGTGGTGACACAGGAGGCGGCGGCGGTGCATTTTTGCGCGTCAGGCAACGAGCGCATACGTACTTTGTCATCCAGCTGCTCTTGACATGTGCTTTGTTTACATTTAAGTGCTGAGAGAGTTGCAGGCTAAGTCAAACTCTTGTGCATGTGCTTTTGTTATGCACTGGTGTGAACAGTAGGTACGGAAGGTCGTTTAAAATTCTCTTGCTATTCTTGGCAAGATTTATTTTCAGTTATTCAATAATTGCAGCTTAAAATTGCTTTGCAAAGGATTTATGAGAGCCGTTGCGTGTCCCCTGTAATAATGTGCATGCTTTATTTCCATCTATAACCAGCAATTGACAAACCTGGAAACCGAAAAAAAAAACCTGCAAATGGCCTTTTGTCTCTATTGATTTTAGCTGAGGTGAATGAATAAGAAAATGGGCAGCCTGAGATTGCTGCTTCTGCAAAACGCTCAACGCCATAAAATGCTCACGTAAACCTCAAACCGAACCCACTGGAAATGCATCTGGAAAATAAATAATGTATGGCTGACTGCGATTAGTTTGAAGAGCCAGTTAGCGCATATGTTTACAGAATGTGGAGAAATTAATCTAGCACTCAGTTTTATTGGCTAACAAAAAAAGATGATTTTGTCTGGCCTGGTTTTAGTGTCAGTCATTGAATTTCTGATCAGATGTATTGAGGGAATCTGAAATGCGGACTGGGTGTTGTGATTGCAGTGAATGCAATTTTCAAGCAATTAGCAAAAATAAGAGCGATTCAGTCATCAAGAACATATTGGATCGAACATTGTCTGACTTCACTCTGCCTGTCTCTGCGCTAATCTATTTCTGTCGTATCAGTGGAAACTGATTTTTTTTTCCTACATATTTTGTTCATTGACATCAAAATTGGTTTCAACAGTCAAGCAAAAAGTGAAACTCAATATGAACAACGATAAGGTGCCGCCGCCAATCAGAAATATCCACTGACCGCTGTGCTTATAAAATAATCTGTGTCAACTTTACAATGCTGTCACTGACAATTACACAATATCGCAAAATAGAATTATTTCCACATATAAAAAGGTTGCTGAGTTTTGACAAGCCAACCACAACTGGGCACGCCGGTTATTAAGATGAATAGCTGTTGTTTTTGTTATTGAACTCTACGCTTCTCTTCTGCGATTGGACTGGCAAGCCCTGAAATGGGCTCAAAAGCTGTAAAACATAAACTTGAGCAAATAACAAAACAAAACAAAACAAAACAGCATTTTGCCAGCTAGAAGTTGGCTCTGTAATACATCAAAACCGATATGCGTTGCATAATTTTTCTTCGTACCAAACATGTTTGCTAACAGTGGGAGGCGTCTATCTTTCCTCTCCTGCCTTACAAAATGAAAGATAGCCATCTAAAATACATAAACAGTGAAAGAGCTCCCTAACAGTCCCCTACTTGGTATTTGCAAGCATCACCACCAGTCTTCCTCTCGACCCATACCCCCCCACCCCCCGCCAGTCTCGCCTGCTGCCCAGCTGCCTGGACGGCCGATTTCGATGGCGCCAAGCGCTCTGCAACTCTGCCCTAATCAGGAACAGCGAGAAGGAGGGCTCTATCGCAGAGAGTTGCCTTCCTCTTCCTTTGTTTTCCACAGATTTCCTTCCTCGTTTTCTTAGATATTCTCTAACCACTGATGTAAGTCCAAACAGAGGCCTATTTAGAAAGTAAACAGATGAATGAGGGGAGGTTCTGGCCCTGGCGTCCGCCGAGTCAGGCGCAGAGCGGAGACGTCTCGCTCCGCCCGGCCCCCGCGCTGACATACCCTGTAAATATACAGCATGACAAATGGCGCGGCTCTGCCGCAAGTCCCCTGACCAATCCCCGGCGAGCGGGGCCCGATGCCGGAGTGGCTAGTCGACGGGCGACGTCTGAATCACTGTCACAAGAGACACATTGTTTACAGAACAGAGAGACACTGTAACACAAACACTAATACCCCTCGAGTGGGTGACACACTGGGAAAATCCTCGGTTTGTGGCTCCGGCGACGGCCTCGAGGCGAACGCGGCAATGAAAAGATTGTTGCAGCTCCTCACTGAAAAACTGCCTGTCTTGCATTCGCCGTCCCTCGGCCACTTTTTTCTCCCCCCCATTCCTCCCCTCTTTCTGGATCACTTCAAAGGGAACTTCTAGTTCAGCAATCAACTGAGGCTGTTCATTTTCAGCTGGACTTATATGTCTGGTTTTTACACTGAAATCCAATTAGCTGTTGCAAATGTTCTCACGCCTCCCTTGACAAAAGTATTGTTTTGGAGACAAGTTATTTTTTTGGAATGCGTATAATCGTATTTTTTTTATGCTGGCTATCAGGCATAAAAGTTGGGAAATGACAAGGAGAAAGTTATTGATGAGGAGAGAATGTGACTATGATATTCCATTTTGAGCAAAAATTCAATCATTTGCTTTTTCAAACAACAACAAAAAAACTTGTCCAGTGTTTCAGTTGAGCATTTTCAAGGTGCAGTTACATCATATAATGCCACTGCGTGTCCACTGGAAGAAACCAAATCCAGACATTTTCCAGAATTATTATCAAGGTTTTTTCCCCCTGAACAAAGGAAAGGGAACTCTTTGCTCTCCTCATCAATCCAGACAGATCTGTTGATTCTAACGACCATGATGGAGGCACCCAGGAAGACACAAACAGCACAAGTCTCGTGAATGGAATGTTCTTCCAGTCAGAGAAAACTGAATAAAACTGATTCTGATTTTGATTTGAAAAAGGAGTAAAACCACCTTAAACGAGTGTACAAACTTTTTTTTTTTCCTCCTGTTTCTATGAAATATTTCTCGCTGTGCATGTAAAAAAAAAACACTGCGGATCAAAACTGGCTTAGAGGAAAGGGAACGTCTTGCAGACCCCCCCCCCCACCACCACCACCATCACCACCACCACCACCACCCAGCCCAACCTCCCCAGGGAGAAAACAGCTCAGTCTGACCTTTAAGCATAAACCTGTGAACAGAAATGGCGAGACTCCTTCCGTCTGCGCTTTTTTTTTTACCAGGATTTCCTCCCCTTCTCCAGATCCACATGCACTGCTCCAGCAGAGACATGGGCCGCAGCGAGTCACCTATTGTGAGCTGTGAGCAAGCTTTACCGGCTGAGGTCACACAGGGGAGGCTGCGAGCGCCAGACTGGCAGGCGATCCTCGGCTTCCTTCAAGATATGAGATCAAGTAAATCCCAGTTTGAAGTCATTACCCTTTAAGGGACCTAATGACCGCTGCGCCTCTCCCCTCGTGCATGCAGCGCCGAAGACTATTATGAGGATGGCATTTTGTGCCGTTACTTATTTTTCATTGACTGGCTCTTATTTCAGCAAATATGATATCACCCAGACATGGCGGCTAAGTTTATGCAGCCACTACTAGCGTTTTGTGATCAATCATTAGCATACGGACTGGAGCTCCATTAGTCATCCTCTGGAATCATGCCCCACATGAATACTATGATACCTCTTAAGAGGTTCAATTTTTCACAGGTTGCCAAGAGCTGTAAAGATGAGAGACAAACAAATTGATTTTAATTTGTTGGCAGAGTCTGGGGACTCTGTTGGAAC
Source organism: Thamnaconus septentrionalis (assembly GCA_009823395.1). Taxonomy (NCBI): domain Eukaryota; kingdom Metazoa; phylum Chordata; class Actinopteri; order Tetraodontiformes; family Monacanthidae; genus Thamnaconus; species Thamnaconus septentrionalis. The sequence goes on from CM020513.1 coordinate 18,726,525, forward strand.
AGCTACCTTGGGATTTATCCCCTGCAACACCAGTAATTACAAGACTGTATTAACAAGCAGCTGATCTTGGGGAACCGATTTTCAGGGAAGGGAACCCTTTTCATGCTGGAGCACAAGGAACTGCTTGATTCTTCATCGTTGGGCTTTCTAAATGCCGTTTCTTATCTTTATTTTTCAATCTGTATCTTTGTGGATCAGCCTTGTGCTCATAACTGCACAAAACAGTCTAGAAACCTCTGAAAAAAAGTATAGTCATCTTTTAACTTACATCATTCCCTGTGCACCACCCAATGTCAGACTGTTTAGTTACAAAACCTTTTTTTCTTTTGTATTTTAACGTATAAGCTGCTTTTTGGGTTAAGGCCATTGTATAAGACTGGTGACATGCTGGGTGAGCCGTTTACCGTGAAACATTGCACTTCACTGATCTGAAATATATAACTGCGGCTGTTCAGGAAGGAATTCTCAAATCCTGGTATACTCGACAATGTGTTGCCTTTCTTCAGGCTTAAAGGCCTCAAAGGGATCATTTGCTCACTTCCTCTCACTCGGCCTCAGTCCGGGACTTGTACAGGTTCAGCAGGGATACACTGGAGCTGCCTTGTTTTCGCTCCATGATTCAGTACCTCCTGTTCTACCCCTTTTTTATTGATTTACTTCTTGGGCCCGGCGGTGGAAGTGTAGCATCAAGGGCTGTAATTAGTCTTCCTGTGTTGGCGCAAAACATGAGTGACCCTTCTGGGACGATTTAAGGCAGGATAGTACCTTGTCAGGGAAAAAGAAGGCGCAGAAAACAGACATTTTGAGGCCATGCTGATGGTCAGCTTAGCAGAAACCCAGCCTCACAAAACTTCAAACTGCATGTAGACATTAGAGGCAATTTAAACTGAGCGCACTGATTAGCATTTCCATCACCAGTTGAACGACGCCCAGACACACTCAGGTTGGACTGCTTTCGAGCAGACGGCAGTGACCTCACGCCAACTGCAGCTAACCCGTGACGACCCCCACCATTCCACGTTTAAATGAGAATGTGTTTCACGACTCAACTCGTGTCTGCGCGGCAGAGACTGGCGAGAGATGGACGTTTTTAAAAGTCTCTGAGCTCAGCTCTCGCTGCATTAAATTTAACATCCGTGGTCGAGGCTTAGGTTTCTGCACGTTTTTGTGATTTTTAAGTCTTCGCTACACTGCAGTGCTGAAGCACGTCCACAGTTGTAATAGTGCTAGTAATTTACTGCTGTTAGAAAAAAAAAAAAAAAAAGACATTCAGAAATAAAGTGGGAAGCACTTGCACTGAATTTGGTGCGATCTGTTTGTCGCAAACCCATTACAAAGGGAAAAACCGTTAAAACTGAATTTCCTCAGACACTTGCTGTTTCTGACCAGCTCTTTTATTACTGTTCTTCATGATTTTGCCACAGTTTGTTATGGTACGCTGACAGTTGAGCAGGCAACCTCCTGTAGATGTCCTGTTAAAACTGAACCTATTGCAAAAAGAAAAAAAAGAAAAGATTTAGATGTGTTGCTTTGAAAGTGACATTTACGAGAAGAAAAAAATGAGAGTTGATGAATTTGCCACATTTTTGTGGATTTGTCACAGACGTCATGTTCGGTCATCTGAAGTTTGGTAAATCTCTACTGAGCAGAACAAAATGCGGAGACTGGTAGCATCTGGTACCATCCAGTGGAATAGCGTTTCAAAGCGAGTAGAGCCGAGCCGAGTAGAGCCGGACAGGCACCAGTGGAAAAGTGCCATTAGTGTCGCGCCGTGTCTGCCGCCTGGCTCCCTTGAATATCTGCCTGCCATTAACAGCAATGAGTCTGATGACATGCTCTTCCTGGCCTTGTCTCAGCTCCGTCTCCCTGGCTGGAGGTGGCTGTGGCCCCTGGTCTTGAGGCACTTGTCTATTTTTGGGAGGTCATTTGGAGCCGGACACTCTGTCTCCCCAATCCAGCCAGTCTCCTGATACCGCTATCAACTGCTTTTAACAGGGAGCCACTGCAATTTACTAGAGTGACGCCAAGCAAGGCAGTTATCAGGACCCCGACACCAGATTAGCTGTTGTCTTCTAATGAGCATCCTTGAACCGGGAAATGGAATGGGATGGGGGGGATTTACACGTCGCAATAATAACACTATTATCCATGTTCCTGACAGAACAGGAAATACTCCGCAAAATGCGTCTGTGACAAAACAACAACAAAAAAAACAGTTCATATCAGTTTCAGAGACAACGTGATCACAGCGGGGATATTAAAGAAAAATGCAATAATTGCCCTTGAGTGCAAGTCAACCTCATTAAACACTCTTACACGTGTTGCTAGCGTTACACAGAAACATTTATAGATTAAGTTTGGCTGCAGTTATCTTGAACTTTGTACTCGTCCAGCCCTTGTTTCTGTAAACCAAGCAAAAAAAAAAATCATAAAAAGGTCTCTGTGCAAAGCTGATGTCATGCTTGGCACTTTAGGTGGCTCGAATTAACTAGCATTTTGGAAATATTAAAAGAAGCAGCGGTTGACGCGGAGCGCCGGCCGCGGTCTTTCCGCCGAAGCCTCCTGACTCGGCGCAACAGACTGCCACTGTTGGTGCAGGGTAGTAAAAAGGAAATGCAACAAGAGAGGGAACAGACGACTGAACCTCGGAGAGAAGGCGAACCGAAGCAAATCTACTCGGTGTGAAAGTCTGAAGTGTGCCCATTTTTGTGAGAAAGGGAAGTGTCCATCGGAGGTGTGAAAATTTGCCAAACGTCTGTTGGTTTTGGCTCGGGCGCCGAAGGGCCCTCGGCCAACCCGTTTATGAATGCGTTAAGCCCGGTTCAGACAGTCCCAATCATTTTCAGGTAAAATGCACAGTCAGTCCGACTCCAGCGGTAGTCAAGACTTTATGACTCTCAACGCGCGCACTTATGAGCAAAGTAGAGCGAAGTACGAAGCGCGCTTCAGTCGGACGGAGGCAGCTCGCAAAGAGGAAAGTCCCCAGAGAGCTGCATAGTCCCCTGGGGGCGAGATGGCTCCCACACAAGGGAACCCGCGGCACCACTTCAGATCTTTCAGGTACTCTTTGTTTACATATCAAAATAAAAGCATTCAAGCCAGCGGAGGAGCTCCGGCAACAAGAATAGGGGGATTTAAGGGTCGAGACAGGGTGCGGCTTCCACCGCAGGGCTTGTCGCCTCCGTTCATAGGGCACGCCTATAGATTAGGAGGTGGAGAATGTGATGGTGATTAGGATAAATGCAAAGCAATTAAATACCTCGTAGATGTACGAAACGCAGACTGACACCGTCACAGAAAAGGGATTAAGGGCTTTTGTAAAGGGAATACCTTTTATTGACAAAAGCATGACTCATGCCTCTCCTCATCATGTCTTTTATATTTGTTATATGCGCCCTAATTTAATTTCCAATTAGAAACTCATAAGGCTCTACGAGACCATGGCACTGGCCAGTTGATCAATGGCGGATTGATGGTTATTTGACTGAAATTGCCCATTTTTCAGAAGAAAGAGGAACGTTGATCTGAGGTGAAGATTCCTGCGGCGTCACTAAATGCATGGCACCGCCCTTAAAATCACCTCACAAATCCCACCGCCCCCAACATCCCCCCCCCCCTAAACAATGCAAGCTCGTCAAAGTGGCTATTCGAGAGGCCAACAAGGCCTGACACCGATAGTGCAGATCCGAGCAGTGTCAGAAAAACCTGCATGAAAACATACACTGAAAGGCCACTTGTGTTGTAAAAACAGGGGGAAACAGTGTAAAAGTGAGCGAAGGCTTCCAGTACATGGACAGAATTAATGAGACGCCGAATGAAGTCCCTGGAGTGCTGCAACGCCTGCTGAAAAGCCATAGAATAACACAATTAATTTAAAAAAGATAAACAAAACAACAACGCTGTATTCACTTATCTCAGCCAAAAGTGTATCAGTCATGTTTTTACTCACGCGTGTCAAGCAACAAATGAGCTCCCTTTCTTTTTAATCTTTGCTGCTACCTGCAACCGGCTTCAACTTGCTCGCACTTAAGCGTCGATTCACAAGTTTAAACGCGACCCGCAGCGTTTTATTTACGCTTCATGTCTCTTTTTTTCTAACCCCATTTGCATGAAACACAGACAAGTTGACACAAAACACAGGCAGATGTTTGATCTCTCCATCTGCCTATAGTGTGTACCAGTGTACCGCTGGTGACTTTCTCTGCTACTGTTATGCAACAACCAGGTCAGCGTGGTAACGTAGCTCTGTCCTCACTTGGAAACCACCATCTGTGGACAGAAACTTACTTGCCAGGGATGATGTAGCGGTGATCAGGAACACTTATAGGGATACCGTTTGTGTTCTATGCTGCAGGGATGCAGTGAACAGGTAAACACCCCTGATCACTTTTGAACACTGTTGTTGCGTGAATGCAATAGTGATGCAATGCTCCCTGTCAGGACAGTAACTCACACTCTGCAGATGATGGGAAATGGAGACTTTGTTCAATTCAAGAGACGCGGTCGATCGCGTCAAGTCATCAAGTCGGTGCCCTGATTTCAGTGTCCTTTACTCCTAGTGGTGACCCCCTTATTTGCGTAACGAGTGGACAAAGGGACTGAGCGCTGATCATGTTATGTTCATGTGGCTGGCCGTGTCTCCATCCTCAGACGTTGTGTTTTTTAGTCATTGAGGTGAGGATTAGCGGGAGTGTTGAGTCAGGCCCAGGCGAGGGCCCTCTGAGACACTCGTGTAAGCAGGCTCCAGTGCTGCTGAATGGGCCCATAAAGGGCCGGATCACCAGCAATGTGTTCGCGGAGCCTTGATCCTGACAGCCAGGCCCTGTGAACATGAATTAGTCTGACTAATACAAAAAAAAAGGGGGTAAATATTTTTCAGTTTCATGATCCCAAAAAGTTTGCAGTAAAGTGTTTCCATGACACCTTTGCCATATACCTCTATATTGACAAGTTTGAAAAACCACCTCATGAGAGCGTAAAAACCTTTTAGCCATATTTAAGAGTTTTTTCCAAGTTTAGGTGCTTCCATTACCAGTTTCCTATTGCAATATTTAGGTTTTGCGCAATTCTAGGGGTCATGGAAACGCAGCTACTGATGCAAATTTTGCTTCTTCAGTGCCATTAGCGTCCATTTCAACCCCCTCACCCTCTTCCCCCTGCATAATACACATCTCCACTCACGTTTCTATCTGGCAACAACAACAGTTATTTGTTCGGTCCGCAAGCTTGTTATGCCATAACACCTGAGACGGTTTATAATGTACTGCATTCAACATGAGGCTATGTATTTATACATATATATCTTTGGCATCATGGTCTTTAAATAAACAATTAAGTTGGCCATGATGTTTATAGCAGCAAAGTTTAACAAAGCCCGGCTGTCTTTTGCAAGACCTATCTTAAAACCTGGGCTCCTGTTATTTCCGCAGTCATGGTGCAACGACCGCTTGTGGTCTACAGCCCATGTGGAAAAACCAGAAGAACAAAGTGCACCACACACTCACAACTGATGAAGTTAGTGTTCACTGTAAGGGGATGGAAAATTTTAATTTGGAAAAAAAAATTATTTACAATGAAATGGCTCAAACTTTATTTTAAAACATGTACACGGAGATGAAAACTAGATAGACATACAACAACAACAACAACAACAACAACAACAACAACAACCAGCTCGAGTGTTCTGAGAAGGGTGCTTTGTTGGGGTTGGTTTCAAAACTGGAGAGCTCACCTTTAAAAATAAAGAAAAAACAAAACACGCAACAACACTGCAAACCACAAATCACTGTAACCTCAAACTGACTGACTCTCGTGTCTACGTCAAGGATGTACCAAAGCTTCCATCAGAAATTCACGGCTTATGCAAGACTGTAAATGAGATTGTTGTATTTGTTTTGCCACACGTTTGCCTTTTTCACCGTATTTCAGACGAGAACCTTCTCACGTGGGCAGGCCACCAAGGACTTTTATGTTCTTTCGGTCATGTGTCAGTCTGTCTCCTCCGTCTTTCCACAAAATTTTAACAGGAGTCCCTCACCCACTCGGCGTGAGGCTTCAGCTGGGACCTCTGCTGGCGTGACCGCTGCATTATTACCCAGGGGTCCCCAGGGGTGCCCGGGCCTGGCCCTTCACAGGGAGAGGGGAAGGCCAGGGGACGAGCCTGTGTGAACAGCTGTGCCCTGTTTTAGATCCGCAATCTCAGTTACCGCTCGGTCTTTGAACAAGTCTTTTCTTACACACTTTCACACATGCAGCGCACATTAGTGCGCTGGGGGCTCTTACGTGACGGCAGGATTAAAGGCTCAGATGCCGAAAACTTTGATTTCTCAATTAAAGAAAAGGGAAGTTTTTTTTTCCCCGAGCTTTTGCAGAGTAATTTAATTTCAAAAGCATGAAATTCCAGTATATCTTCAAGAGTGAGAGTACTTGCTGCAGGAAATAATCTGAGCACAAGTCTTTTTGTAGAACCACGTATTGTTGTGTGTGAGAGCCATGCACCCTTTTGATGCGTTGTAACACTATCTTGCACCTGACCATGTGGTGGTAGAGAGTTTTATACGTTCACACTGTGCCGTGACATTTTCACGTGTAAACTCCCCAGTCGGACTTTCGTGAATTTTGAAACTTGATTCAAAAAAGCCTCGTTCAAAACTGTAACAGACAAAACTTCACGTCAATGTCTATGGTCATTAATAATAACAATCAAAAATGTGAATGTAAACCAACACGTATTTAAAAATATTGTGCAGCGAGTGATTTGATTTGACCTCAAGCTGCTGGACAACGGTGCCCAAATCAGCAAAGAAGTAACATTAAGCCTGGCAGCACACATTAGCAGTGATGAAGATACGCCTTTTCCCCCAGTTAACATTACCAAGTTGCTGTCTTCTCAAATTAAACCACCAAAGTATCACCTTGTTTTCCTTGAGTCAGTAAATACCACAGGGTCTACATTTTAGTTTGATTATATTTTATGTCGTCTACATTTAAACACCCTGAGACGCGTCTCCAGTAGCTGCTCATCCTAAACCGCCATTCTGAGGTCTGCCTTAACTCACATAAATACCAGATTAACCATCACAAGTCGGTCTAAATATCACACTCCTTTGTAGTTTAAACTGGTGCACCTGGGTTTCTGTGCAAATAGATGTAACGCTGAGGAGCGGTTGATTTGTGTCGGGACACACAACCTCCTTGGATGATCTTGGGAGAGGAGAACAAACTTTTGCTGGACATCAAACACAAACCCCCCCCGTTTAATAAATATTTGTCAGATTATTTTAAGTATTTAGGCAGATTTTCTGAGTCAGGAGTCTCTTACAGGGTCAGTGCATGCTTTGTTTGGTTGGTGAACTAATGCTAGAGAGGATAAATGTATTATATACTGTATGTCTTTATGCTCCCGATGCCTTTGGACATTGTCTCATGAATCACAGCAGAGGAGACGGCCTCGCTGACTTTTGAGCCGGCGGCATTTTCCCTGTGACCTAATTGAAAAATGCTTGACACTGATTTAAATAAAGTGGGACTCTGTGATAACAGTTTTCTTTTCCTCGCTTGACATGTGATTGAGTTACGAGGGGTGTTTGTGTGTGTGTGTGTGTGTGTGTGTGTGTGTGTGTGCGCACGTGCGTGCGTGTGTGTGCGTGCCTGCGTGCGTGCGTGTGTGTGGAAGGGAATGCATTTGCAACAGGTGCCACCAAAACAGTGCAGGCATGAGGGCCTCCGTCTTCTGCCCTGAGTTTCCTCAAGTCTGCCAGAGAAACCTGATTCCAGATCAGACACGCCAGTGGACCGGCTCGCTGGCAGCTCGGCCGCCTCACTCTCCACTGGTGCAACCCCGAGACCCTCTTCTTTTTGCATTATATCGGCAACTTTCATGATGGATGTGTGTTTCTGCCTCAGGGGTTTGGAGATGATGACTTCTTAATGCTCACGGTTTTATTGCCCAGTAATTCTGGCTATGAGAAAGCCAGTTTATACTTCACTGTGGTATGGCTTCATGCCTTCAGTGCTTGAGCTTTGAGTTCATCATAGGAAAATATACATTAAAATGTGATGACTATGACCCAGCATAGAGTGTCAAAGTAAGTCTGGCGCTGCAGTCGAAGTGCAGCATTGTGCTAATTCAATGGGGCCCCCTGTAGTACGACCATGACTTTCGCTGCCATCAAGTTGAGCCTGTGCTAACTATTGGGTCGTGTCACACGGCGGCTGCCAATAACGCGTCTCAGTGACTTGACAGGAGGGAAACAGAAAACTTTGACTATTGTCACAATGTCAACCAATTTGTCTCGTTATCTTGTCTTTGTGAGTCCCAACCGGCAGCACAAACCTTTTGATGTTTCATTGCAGCAGTTTGCAGTTTTGGAGTAAACAACAAAGAAATAGTTCCTGCTAGTCACTAGTCACAGAAAGTTGGAGTGGGCATCATCATCTGTTGCAAGGTACTAGAAAGGTACAGAAGAACAAGATAAGTATCTTCTCTTCCCTCTGCTTGTGTTACTCTTGTACTTTTACTCCATTACATATTCCCTTCATTCTTAATGATGCTGTGAGATGTAGTAGCATCTGTTGGTAAGAAAGGATATTGCAAACACTGTTTGCCTTTTTTCTGCATGTCCCTTCTGATTCCATGTCTTTCTGATACTTGCTGTGGTGTCAAATAGAGGAAACGCTCTTACAAGCCAACCCAATGTTTATACAAAAATATAAATATTTTCGATTTGCAAGTTAAAACACGACAGTAATTAGTTTTGAACATCTTGATCAGACTGAAAACACTAATAGTATTTTTCATCCCATTTCATGTCAATGGGTCCCTTCAAATTTTGTTACACACTGGGCCTTTATGCCATTTTAGTTTTTGTTTATTTATTTGTGTTTTGATCTTAATAACTGACAACCCGTCTCGTTTGTAGGTTGTGTCTGCCGTTGCTTTTGCCTTGAAAATCCCTTCAATAAAAAGGCACACTTCAAATATCATGGAATAAGCAATTTGATATTTTTTAAGTCCCTTAACATACAAACTAAAAACTGAACTTGTAAAGACAAACTCAAGCAGGGTAGTGTGTGTGTGTGTGTGTGTGTGTGTGTGTGTGGGGGGGGGGTTTCATAAAAGTTTCTCAGCCGCCAATTCCCACCTCTGCCTTTGAACACGCGGATCCTGGAGACGTGAGTAAGTTCAAGTAACTTTGACTTAAGAAAAAAACAAAACACACACACACAAAAAAAAAAAACTCGAGGTGGATGTTTCGCCTTTAAGAGTTGAGAAACTTGAAACCTTGTTTGCGCACAATCAGTGCAGCTCAGCCGCCAAAGTGTCTAGACTAGCACATGATGGTAGTCAGCCAATGGCTCCACCGCTCTCCTCGGGGGCCCCGCGTGTGTGTGTGTGTGTGTGTGTGTGTGTGTGTGTGTGTGTGTGTGTGTGTGGGAGAGAGAGAGGGAGAGAGAGAGAGAGGTGGAGGGGGGTTGGACGAAAGAAAGGGACCGAGGCTGCAGTTTTTGTTTAGATCTTCGCGGAGAAGCAGGAGCAGCTTTGCTCTCGGCCCAGGAGTGATTGGTTCCTCGAGTCTTGACTTGAGTGGATGCCTATTTCTCTTTTTTTCGCGGCTGGGATTGTAACATGATAAAGAAGTGCGGACATCTGAGGAAGGCGACCGGGATCCTGACGAGCAGCGTGCTTCCTTGGGATTAAAAAAAAAAAGAAAAAAAAAAAGAAAGAAAATCGCAGCGAGTCGCCCCATGCGCAGCGTGCCGGTGCAACAAAGTAGCTTCGCGGCGCGTTGAAAACAAAAGTCCCGAGAAACCACTTTTCTTTTTCTCCCGGCTGCAAAAAGCTGCCAGCCTGCCGATCACATTTCCTCTCCTTTCCAGCCTTCTCTCTCTTTTTTCGACCTCTTCTAATCATTTCGCAACCGACGCGGTTGAAGAGGGTCCCGCGGCGACTCCTCCTGCCTCGCCGACTCCCACCGTCCGTGCGTGCGTGCGTCTAGTCTAAGCCTAGCCCAAGCCTAGCCCAGCTCAGCCCAGCCCGGCTCGACCCGGTCCGGCGGTATGAACGCGCTGTGAGAAACCCCGGAATGCCGCGGTGCACGAGTCGCGCCACCGCGCTGTCGTAGATGCAAGATTGTCGCTCGAATGTTGCGGTTCACGCTCGTCAGCCGGCTGTGCGCGCGTTGCACGGCGTCTCACAGACATTGATGTTTGGCCGCGGCAAGCGCAGAACTGTGTGCAACATACGGATATCCGTTCAAGAGTAGAGAAACAAAAAACAATCAAACAAAAAACAAAAAAAAAGGAGCCAACTAGATTGCCAAGTTGTCGTATGTTCAGGACGAAACGCTCAGGTCTTGTGCGGCGACTCTGGAGAAGCCGATTGATCCCAGACACAGAGGGGCGAGATGGAAATGGCCAAACTAGCGAGTGCTGCTGCGGCGGGGACGAGCTGTTCGGAAACAATCCAGAGAAAATTCCCAAAACGGAACTCGGACCGATGACCCCTAGCGGGTCTCCTCCTGAGGGGGACGCCCGGGGTGTGCGCGGCCGGAGCCCCGCGGGGAGCAGCGGCGGCTTCGGGGTCACGCCGGACCAAGATGGGGGCGCCGTGTGCGTCCAGCAGCAGCAGCAGCAGCAGCAGCAGCAGCAGCAGCAGAGGAGCCCCCGGTCCACGCAGGACCGAGAGGGCAGGACAGTGACGTGCTGCTTATTCAAAGACCGGGACCACTCCGAGCTGCGGGCTCCAGAGGCGGCTCAGGGTATCAGGGATTCGGGGTCGTGTCACTTCGGGCTGAGGAAGCTCGGAGCCTCTCCGGAGGCTCTGGAGGCGATGCCCCGCACGGTGCTGGAGCAGGAGCTGAAGGCGGCCACCTACTCGCTGCTCAAGAGGCTCAAGGAGAAGGCGCTGGACACCCTGCTGGAGGCGGTGGAGTCCAGGGGCGGCATGCCGAGCGACTGTGTCATGGTGTCCCGGACGGAGGTGAGGCTGGGCGGCCATGTGGCCTCACCGCCGCTGCTCGTGTGCAGACTGTACCGCTGGTCCGACCTCCAGCACCCTGCCCAGCTCAAACCGCTCTGTGAGTGCAAGAGCTTCGGGGCCCCGGACAGCCTGACGGTGTGCTGCAACCCCTATCACTACAGCCGGCTCTGTGGCCCAGGTGAGTCAGACCAGACCTGCGTGCAGCGCCACACAGGCCTGCAAAGCTCTCAAGTGTGGGAAGCAGAGGGTGGGTCGCTCCTGTTGGCTCTGGTGCCCAGCTTGTGTACAAAGTGTGCACAGTCTCTGCATGTGCATCCCATTTATTTTACATAGAAGTACAGTGTGTTTCAGTATGCTAAGAAAAAAAAGGAAATGATCTTGTAATGTTTTCTGATGTTAGTCAGCGTACTTTTACTTCCAGGTCAAGAGAGGTTGCTTATGTAGTTAATGTTTGACACAAGTCATGCTTGTGGCACAGTGCACCTTCATAATCCCCACTTCAGTCGCTGATATAAACTGAGGTAACCGATTTTTTTATGATCTCCATATCAGCCCGCCTACCACTTAGAAAGGTTGTGTTTGTTGTGATCCGTCCCCGAGAGGAAACAGCAATTGAATCAAATTCACATTTGCATAGCAAAGATTATTTTTCTATTCTTTTTTTTTTTAAATCTGGTGCAACTCAAGATCAGAAACGACGCCGGGGCCTTTTAAACAGCGAGCTTAGCCAGGTTAGCTCGGCCAGTTGTCTCAGGTTCGAGGCTTTCAGGAGGTCCTTAACTGCACATGGTACCTGGCAACGCAACACGTGACCAAATATGTCAGAGTCCTTCGCGTAATTGTCCATAAAGCTGCGTGTGTATTAAACTGTTCCGCATTGCCAAGCAAGGCAACATGTCCCCAGCGGGCACATGTCATTGCATGGGCTCCTCTCGAACCTGTTGCAGTTTATTTGTTGTGACTGTAACCCTGCTGCTGCTACTTCTTCTTTCCTTTTTTTTTTTTTTTCAAGCCGCCCAGCAGCGGCCGATCTATGGCAGACCTCCCTGACCTATATCAAACAGATTAGATGTTGGCAGGGGCCGAGCTTGTGATTTGGCAAACCTCAAATGCTGGTCCACTCGACCCCGCTGACCCGATGACAGGGCTCGGTATCATGTGTAAAGATGTCAGTATTTCTGTCTTCCCACTGGCACTGGAGGTGGATTTTCCATAACATCCATGTTTACTAGAGCCAGCTGGCCGGGCCCGACGCGTCAAAGTCAAAAGTTGAACGAGATCAGGATTCACCGTGCACAAATGTGGAAAACCGATGTTGATCCGCCACCACCCCACCCTCTCCTCCCCCTCCGACTCCAACCAAACTTTCCCGACTTGATAAGGAAGGAACGTATTAAGCCCTCGACAAGCTGGCTTGAGCAGACCGAGCTGAACTTTTGTAGAGACACTTGCAAGTTGCAGAGATATAGTAGATGTTGCATTTATTGAAGCTAGCCAGATGAGCTGTTAGTTGAGAGAGCGAGGCAGAGAGAGAAAGAGAGGGAGAGAGAGAGAGAGAGGGAGAGAGGCTCATAACCCATATTGGGACTAAGGCTTGTAGTAGACATAGCTGGCATGCGCTCATGCGTGGCCCGGGAGAGCTGGTATTTCTTTCATGCTATTCAAGACAGGGAGGTGGGGGTTCATGGGGGTCTCTAAATCAAGACCCGAAACTCTGACAAATTTTTTTTTTCCCGTCCACAATGATTTGCAAATTGAGAAATAAAAATCAGGACTTGCATGAGAAACGTTTAACGCTGGGTATGGTTTTGTTTTAAGCTATTTCTTTAAGCCATTGTCTGTCCCAAACCAAGCCTAAAAAACAAATTGCGTATGAAGCGTTCTCCGGGTCAGGCGTCTTTTGAAATCCTTTGAAAACAAACAACTTGAAACAATAAAACATTATATAATGTGTGTCAGCGATCTCGGATTAAAGTGAGCAAAAAGGTTTTTTTTTGTTTTTTTTTACTTTTGTTTTTCCTGGCATTCTACTTTCCGAATGAGATCAGTTTCAAGTTGCGCTTAAAAGCCCTTTTGTCCTAAGGAGGTCCCCTCATGCTATTTAGGTGAAGGAGTGGTGATAATATACAGTTTGCATACTACTGGCGCCAGACTGACTAGCTGTGTATCTGAGTGACTGAGTTCAGATCCCAGCAATTACTGCCGCCACTCTTAAAGGACCCGCTGCTATTATGCTTTTCTCCTTCCCCTCTTCTCTGTAGGCGAGGTCACAGTATGCTCGCAAAGTTTTCTTTCCTTTGTGCTTTTCCTTCTTGTGCAACACAGCCTGTGCCTGTCTCTGCTCTGCACAGGATTTTCCTTTTTTTTTTGGTTTAAAAAAGCTCCATGTACACAGTCAAGTTAAAAAAAAAAAAAAAAAAAAGAGGTTTAATGCAATTTGATTACGGAGATTACAGATTGCTTTTCTCTTTTGGCTTTTAAAAATTTTGAATACTTTTGAACCTGAACTGATTATTTATTTTTCAGTGCGGAAACACATCTGTTTAGAGTTAACTTAATGCAAAATATGGTGTCAGAAACCTTGTTTAGTTACCTTCTGTAACATTAAACAAATCTTCAGATGTATAAATAGTTTATCTACAAGACTACAAGGTTTATGTTACAGGTATTTCCCGCCTCAGGCTGTTATTCATTAACATAGCGCTTTGTTTTACAGTACTGCTGCTGGGATTAAGAGTCTAAGTATTCAGGCATTGCTTAATACAACCTAGACTCAGAGACTCTCCTCGGTTTGATTGCAGATGGGACTTTCCCCTGTAAACGGATATAGTTTAACCCTGTTTTCTCTTTATTAAAGGACCCGGGTGTGTCCCAGATCACATACTTTTGTATTAAACACTCAATATCTTGAACTTCTAAGTGCATAACGTGCGCCCACACACTGACCAGCGGTGAAAACGCAGTGTGCTATGGTTACTTCAAGGCACTCACTGATGCAATGTCGCAAATTTTGCGACTATGAATATGACAGCAGGGAATGACCTGTCGGCATGTTTTTGTGTTTTGCATGTAGCTCCACTATGCACATTCAGTGCAGATAGCATTCATCTATAAATATGATGATAGCATACCGGCTAATATCGGTATTCACGAGCTAAGCAATGTGTTTTCAGCTATAAGTCACATTTTGGCCACTTTTAGCCCAGTGTGCGTTTGGATTGCACGTGTTAGATGGGTGCACTGTGTCTTCCTGAGTGTTAGTTAGAAACATTTGGACGGATGCTATATTTGAAAGTGTGTCCTCCTCAGAAACATTTGGACGGATGCAATTTGAAACATGTTTCCTTCTAATGCTAATGGCATGACTGTTTTATGTTACAGAGTCTCCCCCACCTCCTTATTCAAGGCTTTCCCCTAATGAAGAACACAAGCCACTGGGTAAGTGACACAGGTCTGCGGCACCTGAAACAGCCGCCCTTCTGTTACCTCCTTCTTTATCCTAAATATCTAAAAAGCTAAATATCGCAATAAAAAAAACTGGTGATAGAAACATCTAAATTTCGGAAAAAAAAATACTTTGTCGACTTTTTTGAAATATTGCTTTTATTTAGCGAAAAACTGCAATGGAAACGCAGCTATAGTTCCCCTGAAAAGAGCTCTCAGCATTTCATCCTTCTGTGTTTCTGCAACCATTTCATAGTCGCCCACTCTCTCCGTCAATATTCGCCATTCTTCAGGTATTCGCGGCCTCGGGGATTGCAAAAGGCATGCTCTGTCCTTTATGTACACTCTGGTGAAACGGGATGTGTTTTGAATAAAGCAATGCAGAGAATTTTAATGGCTATAATTGGGCACGGCCGCTGGCAAACTGTGCGCTAGCTTGGGGACGAGACCTCGGCCAGCATGTGGCAGGATGTCAGCATACCAGCCGAGGCTAGTGTCAGTAGTCTGGTGTGGCCAGCACGTACTGCGGGCTGCTGGGGCTTTGGAGCCTGGCTGCTCGCTGGAGCACTGAGGTTTCTGGCAGCAGCCGTGGGGATGTCATCAGGTAAAGCCCATTAGCGGAGCCAGCGAGGATATCCACAGAGCGCCCAAACCCGGGGCGGCGTTAACTGTTTTGAAATTCGCCGCAGACGGGGCGGGACTGACGGCGAGCGAGGTTAGTGGACGCCAGAACGCGGCTAACGTGCGTTTTATCCCCTGCAGATCTGTCGGACTCCACATTGTCTTACACTGAAACCGAGGCTGCCAGCTCATCAAACGCAACACCGGGGGAATTCTCAGGTGGGTGTGTTCGTCCAGTCAGTCTCTTCAGGATGATGTTGTTTGGGTCCGCCAAGACATCCCACCGAGTAATTAATGGTAATTTAAAAAAACCTGTTTGCCGAGCGAGTCAGTCCTCGCAGTTTCTCAGGGACGTTTTTTAATTTTGATCATTGGAGATGCCTTCTGCAGAGCTATATCCTGGCACATGAAAGTGAGTTTGTGTGCAACCAGATGAATCGCATGCAGCGAGCCTGCGAGTCGTTTGTGAGCTGCTGTCGAAAGCTGCCGTGACGCATCGACTCGTCTCATCAAAGAATGACTGCGTTATCACAGAAAACGTGACTTGAGAAAGTGGCTCCAAATCATTGTGTCATGTGAAAATAGCGCGACAGAATCTTGTCTCTTGTCTGCGTGTATCCAAGTGTCCAGGTAAAATAAGGGCCCCGTCACTTCCCCCTTACCTGCAGTAGAAACGGATGGCCGAGTGCTAAAGTGCTCATTGGAAATGTTGCTTTCAAATAAGATGCGTCGTCTGCGCCGGCGCTTTTGTGCATGCCGGTTCATGTCAACGTAGCGGCGTGCCTTTAAATCAGAACGTTGCAATCTATAATTCACCGTCTCGGAGCGCGGCAGTAACTCTGCTCAGTGTTGCATCACGGCGCTCGCCGTCTGGCGTGGACGGGGTTAAAACATGTCTGCGAGAAGGAGGCATAACTCTTGAGCGCGCTTTCCAACAGCTCCGGCGCTTCTCTCTCTCCCTGCTCCCCGTCCTCCGCGGCCTTTCTGGATGAATACGCCAATCGCTGCGAGGCCACTGCATTTTGATGTCGCTCCTTATTCCGTCTCATTAAGTGCCATTACCAACAGTTGGAGCCATAAAGATAAAGGTCTCATTGTGAGCGCTGCGGAGGTTCAGTGGGGCGTGTGCGCTGGCCTCAGAGGCGGCCTCCCCTCCTCTGTTTTTCTTTCAGAAATATTTGAGTGGGATCAAACTGTAATAAGATCCAAGCGAACTCAGAAACGCACGCGCACGCACGCACAAGCGCGCGCACACACATGGAACTCTATCTGTCACGGCTGCAGGGAGGGAACGGAGTGGTCCCTGTTAATGGGGCCACACCAAAGGAAGTGAGGAAAAACAGTCCCGTTCTCTGATTATTTTTTTTTTTTTGGAAAATGAAGCACTCCTTTTTCTCCTTGCAGAGTGAGAGAGTGAGTGAGCAAGTTTGCTCCCGTGCTCCCACCCTGGCCTGGGCTCTCAGCTTAGTGTTCACACTGTCATATAGACAGGGAGTTAGAGCCACCACTTCCTGTTTAAAGGTCCAGTGTGTAAAATTTGGCTTGATTTAGGATTTTTTGTTTTTTTTTATTGGTAAAAGCTGAACACACTGCCCACAAATACATTAATAAAAGTGCGTACTCGCAGTGCAGTGAAAGTAATTTGGTTTCTCATACAGTTTTCATATACATGAGAACATACAGAGAGCAAGTTACAACTAGTTGGCTGCCGTCTTGCGCCGTCATTTCTTAATGAAGGCCTAAATGATGCCCTAGATAGGAAACACGCTGTCAGGTGGGCTTCCTTAAAACGTTTACACACTGGACCTTTAACAGTCTGTCATGGTTCTGATCAAACTCGCATCACCTTTTTTATTTTTTTTTTTCATGTCATTTTTTAATATCTGCTCCCTTGAATCGCACGGCTGTTGCCACGTTTATGTCCAGATGTGACCAGACATTTGGAAACTCTACTGACCAAATTCCATTTCAAAATCTTCCTGGTGGTGGTTGAGTCTTGACCAGTGTTTGCCCCCCCCCCCCCCCCACCACCACCCTGACCTAAAACAAAGACATCAGCCGTGACTGTCCGTGTCTGTGTTGCTTGTTGTATCACTGCCGATGCGAGCCACTTCATAAGTCACCTGACCCGCATGGCGTGGGATCGTTTTATTAACGAGGTCGTGTTTCCAGAAGGAATGGCAGGAAAACTGTAGAACGTCCACACTGGCCTGGAGTGACACCAGAGGAAGTCCAGTTGACACCCACTAGCAGGGTTGAACAGCAGAACTGTGAGATTAGCCTGCACTTAGGATCGCCTGCGTGACACAGAAAAAGTTGCCACATCTCTGTTTGGATTTACCGGTAGAGCTACATCAGAATTATCAATAATTCCTTAATGGAGTGACTCATCGTGTGAAGATTATTATTATTAAAAGTGACCTTCTGTAGCTATAAACACAACCAGTTAATGTGAGGCTGGTTATGGGTTGTGATGCGTGTTTTCTTTTTTATTTTCTTTTTTTTTATCACCAATGGTCTGCAGCCAAGTAGCCAATTCACTCACAGCGCCTGGCAGCCTCCATGAGGGATAATGTGGCGTGAATTTTCACATGTTTTGGTATGAATGGAGTTTAGTCGTCCGTGGTGTTTCTCTCTCTCTCTCTCTCTCTCTCTCTCATTTTTGGATTTTAAGAAGAAGGAAGGAAAAAAAAAAAGTTAAGCCCCCGGCCTCAGATGCCTGGAAAGCAGGCGGTTGTCCGTGGCTACCTGGCAGCAAATTATTCAGTCGAGTTGTCCCCCCCCCCCATCGCCGACCCCTCCCACCTCGTCCTCCTCCTCCTCCTCCCCCTCCTCCCAAGTACACATGCTGTCACCACCTCAGCGTGGCCCGGCGACACTCCCTGAGTCAACAAATGAGGGGCTTGTCAGAGCGCGCACCACAATTCCTCAGAGACGCTGGTGAGCGGGGAGGATCTGGAACACGCCGGGCTTTGGTTTCTTCCGACTGTGCTGCTGCTGCTGCTGCTGCTGCTGCTGCTGCTGCTGCTGCTGCTGCTGCCTGCAGCCGACCGGAGTCCAGAGCCCGGAGCCCAGCATTAGCAGTGCCGCTATCGGCTGCTGGAACTCTGGGAGAAAGAGAGAGGATAACCCGGAATCAACTGGGGGGGGGGGGTGTTGCACCTAAATTACTATGTAATTGGCTTTAAGTACAAAAGTGTATTTTTGCCTTGGTGTGTGTGTGTGTGTGTGTGTGTGTGTGTGTGTGTGTGTGTGTGTGTGTGTGTGTGTGTGTGTGTGTGTGTGTGTGTGTGTGTGTGTGTGTGTGTGTGTCTATACCAGGGTTAATTAGGGCATAAGACCTAGAGCCTGAAGGTCCCCTGTGACCTATGATTTCCCATTCAGCTCCACGGTTCCATAGTTTAAAGGTCCCCTATGGTGTCCACTTTCAGATCTTTATTTTTCAGTGGAAAAAGCCTCGCCCCATTAAATGATCCAAAAATGCGGCGGATCTCCGCGAAGCAGCCTGTTTAGCCCTCTGTTAATGTCCTCTCGCTGGAAACGCTTCAGTTTCTCCCGGCCTCAAAGGGCAGAAGAGACGCCTTGGTTTGGGATTTTGGCGCTAACTCGGGTTTAAGCGTCATTGTCAATCGTGACATCACTAAGGGCTGATTTCCAGTACTTCCTCCCTGGGAAAATGGAGCGAGCGCCAGGAGTAAGGGACTTCTTTGTGGGGGAGTTCCCCGACTGGCTGAAGAAATGCACAATTCTTCATAGTATTGGACCTTCTGCACGCTTCCACCTTGAGCTGGCTGGTGGTCCTGGACACTGTGAATCTCAAACACCCCCCTCGCCTCCTCCCGCAGCTCACCGTGTAACGCGAGTCGCACCGGATCCCGACTCTCCACTTCTTTGGCACCGACAAGTAAACCTCTCAAAAGCAAGTCTGGGGGCCATGAAAGTAGATGGGTGGGGTACGCTCAAGTCATCAACCACAGTTTGCTGCCCGGGGCGACACAAATACCTGCTGAACATTCTTCTGCTTCACACAATGGCGGAATAAACAGAGAGGGAGGGCTTGATTGGCCCGATAAGCTTGTTTTACCGCAACACCCAGTATCCTTTGCGTTTGGCTGCGCTTTTTTTTTTTTTTTTTTTTTGCATTGATATGGGATGTCCTGTAAAAAAAAAAACACTTTAAAAAAAACACACAAAACTACCATTTTCACGAATGTCTCAGTGTACGTTGATCAGCTACATCCGCAGGCGAATCGTTAATTTGTAGCCTGGCCGACCGCCGTATTTAATTGTCGAGCAAAAGGCTTTTTTTGTCGAGCAAAAGGCTTTTTTTGTCGAGCGCTTCCGTATTTTTGCGGGCTCACTTTTTTTCCTCAGTGTACGTTACATATTAGCAACGTTTGATTACATGTGTGTGTTTTTGCGTCATGCGTGGAGAAAACGAGGCACGGGCCGGCTTGTGGCCGTGTGTTTGGACGAGGGAATGCACCAAGTCTGGCCGCACACCTGCTTCCTCGCCCGGTGGGCCTGGCCCTGCGCTCATCACACTGGAGCCCTTTGAAGCAGGTCTCATTGCTTCCTGTATGACTGTCTGATGGTGTGTTTTTTCCCCCCTACGCGTTCACTTTATTGTGCCCGCTGACGTTGTCTCTGCCACTGGCTGCTCTTTTATGAGCTCACTGCTTCTTCATTCTAAAGCTTCTCTGGCGCAGCCCTCGCTCTTTCTGTTGAAGGGCAATTTTTTTTTTTTTTTGGAGGTGCTATCGCTAAATAAAAATGGAGTCTCCGTATATTAATAGAGACCAGGCCTGGGTATCCTTGAAAATGTCACGAGACAAATACAATGCCAATTTCAAGACCTTCATTTTGAAAACTGGTTCCAGAACATACTTTTTTTTTTTTAAATACCAGATGTTTTAACGGAAATTTGAACAACATAAAACACATTGTCATGATTTTGCTGGTTATTCAAATCAGGATTTCCTCCAAATGTATTTGCTGTATTCCCGTCCTTTTGCCACTGCATCCATGGCACATGCAGTATGTTGCCTTTTGTTTGATTTGGATTGACAAAGTGGAGCCACACTTCAGAACGGCTAACTCTCACTTCACAAAAGTTCATGCCTTTCCAGTGTCACCGGATCACCAGAGACTTTGGATCATTTACATTTTGCCAACTGATTACTGGTTCCTAGACGCGAAGAGTGACTGTCTTGAATATCGTACTTTGGCCCCTGAAAGATGATTTATTGTTCGATATCCAATCGGATTGAAGCATTTCGGTCGGTGCCACAAACGTATCGAAGTTTGGTGCCCAGGCTTCCCCCTCCCCCGCGTCAGCGTGCGTATTGATATCAACAATATTTACGCTGAATGACTGATGCTGGCCGTCCCCTGGTTCAGGCCATTGTTAGACGGTGGCTCCAGTCCACCCACATTCTTCAGTCAGCAGAGGTTGTGTCCTCAGTCAACCAAGTGGAATTTCTCAGTGAAACATTGTGTGTGTGTGTGTGTGTGTGTGTGTGTGTGTGTGTGTGTGTGTGTGTGTGTGTGGCGCTCATATCGGTTGAGCCGTGTGAGTGGAAACCATTCGTCAGATTTGCCTGATCAGGAAAGCAGAGGGTGCATTGAATGCTTATTACTTTGAGTGCAAACATAATCAGATTGACATCTGATCAAGAAATTAGGCCAAACTAGAGTAGGCCAGTGACAGAAACTGATGGATCGTCAACGGGTTGACCATTGTTTCTATTGAAATTGTGTTGTTAGGGAAAAGTTCCTGGGGCAGAGGGGTGACACCTGCGTGAGGCTGTCCATCCACATGCCTCCTTCTTCACTGACACTCCTCCGTCACTTCTCCCCAAAAAAGTTGAAGTTGAAGTTGCTAAAAAAAAAAAAAGTGTGAATACAAAATTCACAACCTGCACCAAAGCTCTGAGCTGAACAGTTTCCCAGCGCAAAACTTCTCTCCATCAGTTTGTTTCCATGAGCTGGATACCAGTTGAAAACGTGTAGATGTGTACAAAGACCACCATCGGTCTAGAGACCATTTGAAAAACAAGGAAAAGGTGCAATTTTACTCGATGGAAACAGACAATTGAAACAAACAATGGAAACAATTATTGGCACAAGGAGATCCAGCAGGTAGTCTAGTCGGGTTCCCACCCAGCAGTCTGGACGTCTTGTCTGCAAGGCGGGTGCTGTGTCGGATCCACTGTGGTATCGACTGACCCTTCCAGGCAGAACAAAGTGGATAAAAGCGGAAGGACCTTCAGTCACAGGCGGATTTCTGTGGGAAATGAATGTACATTTTTTCCTTTTTCTTTTTTTTTCTTTTTGCTCTCCCGAAAGGCATCCGGAAAATGTTTGTCATACGCTTTCTATCTGTTCGCCCCGCTGGATTATTGTTGGATCGGGTGCATACTGACACGGGCTGACATCCAAGAGCAAAAAGCAGCAAATGAAATTGCGTCGTCGATACCAATATCTCGGTCTGCTTCTCGTCTGCGTCAGGGAGACGCCGGCTCTGAGTCTGCGGCCGTTTTTTCCTCCGTCTGCGTCAGACGCTGCTGGTCAGGGGTGGAGGGGGCTTGGGACTTATGGAATAATAATTAGACGGCTTCATCAACGCATGTGATCCCCCGTCCCGATGAAAGTCGATGGAGCATGCCTGTTGATCGGGAAGGCATGTGATTCCACTTATGCTGGGAGCTAATTAAAAAGCATATCAACGCATCAGAAAGACTTGCGGCCGATCGCACCTCTAATTTGCCCCGAGCCGTGCGTCTGCTGCCCGGAGGAGAGCCTTCACTCCGTCGGCCGCTGCGGCTTCGGCAGTTTATGGATTGCCTTTTGAAGTTGTGGCTCTCTCTTTTTTTTTTTTTTTACTTCCCCTCTCTCTCTCTCTCTCTCTCTCTCTCTCTCTCTCTCTCTCAAGCACCCACAATGCTGACTATCATAACATGGGTGACATCATCCGCTGATCAGCTACATCCGCAGGCGAATCGTTAATTTGTAGCCTGGCCGACCGCCGTATTTAATTGTCGAGCAAAAGGCTTTTTTTGTCGAGCGCTTCTGTATTTTTGCGGGCTCACTTTTTTTTTAAAACTCATATAACTCTCGTTTGACACACACAAATATGAACCCGCACGCACACACACAATTCTTTATTTAGTTATTTCTGGTTAT
Organism: Thamnaconus septentrionalis; assembly: GCA_009823395.1. NCBI lineage: Eukaryota > Metazoa > Chordata > Actinopteri > Tetraodontiformes > Monacanthidae > Thamnaconus > Thamnaconus septentrionalis. The sequence goes on from CM020513.1 coordinate 18,748,756, forward strand.
CTTTATTCGTGTATTTATCTCTTATTTTTCCCTATTTTTCTCTATTATTTACTTAATTAATGATGTGATTCTGTCGAAATGTCTGGCTTTTGTTTATGCCACAATATTGTATTTGGTTGCCCCTTTGGTCCCCCTCTCTATCCCTCTCTCCTCTCATGCTCCTCACTTAGTTTCCCCTTCTATCTTCCCTTTCACTGCCCATCCCTCCCCCAGTCTGGTTGAAGTCAGGATAACGTTAATATAATAAAACCACTCAACAGGTGTTACCTCAACCGACCTGTGTGATTCACACTCTCAGGTCACAGGCTCTACCTGTTTGCCATTATAATAATAATAATAATAATAATAATAATAATAATAATAATGATGGATTGAATTTGTATAGCACTTTTCTAGGCACTCAAAGCACTTTACATTAAACCCATTATTCATTCACACCGCACTCACACCGGTGGTGGTGGAGCTACCTGGGCAGCTGGGCAGCCAATCTGCGCCAAACAGCCCCTCCCACCACCGCCACCTAATATCCACTCACATTGGTACGAGGCAATGCGGGTTAAGTGTCTTGCCCAAGGACACAACGACAGAGCGGGATTTGAACCGCCAACCTTTTAGTCATTGTGACCGTCGTCCAGACGGGACCAAAAGACAAAAAAGAACCCAAAAAAAAAAAAACAGCTCTCTCGATGCACCAGCCAACGTGCAACAGGAGTCGACGGGCATGTTTGCAATGCCCCCCAATCCACACACACACACACACACACGCACACTACCCGTGATACCCCCCCCCCAGCCCCCCAGTCCCCGCCGAGCGATGCAGCCCGGAGCTTCGTCTCCCCCTGCAGCACTGGCACGCGGCCTCAGGTTTCCACTGCGAGCTCGCAGCCTTTCCCAGCGCCTGGCCGCCCACACTCCCTCAGGAGCCCCCAGTGCTCCAGGATACGGGATGTGGAAATAATGTGACTCGAGTGCTTCCACCCTGCCTCCCGAAATCAGGTTTTTGCGGATTGTTTATTTGAGGGGAAGGAGGCCTCAGACAAACATCCTGTTTTAAAAAGCGCTGCCTGGGTTTTGTAGCCGAGCCGGGGCGATGGATTGCCCCCTTCAGACGGCAGTGGGGCGGAGGGGGAGACTGAGGAATGTTGAAGAGAAGGCCAGCACCTCAGGAGGACACGAGGGGACTCTGGTCGTCCGTTTGTCATGTCCAGTTTGTCCATTTTAAGCCTCGCGGCCGCACATCCTGCACGGTCTGTGGCTGTGTTCTGGGCTGCGGCGTGTCGGGGCCTTTTACCCAACAGTCCCCGTCTCAAGTATCCGTTCCTGTCCTGGGAGGCCTGCTTCCGTTTCCCCTTACGTAACGCGCCGCGGACGTAGAAAAAGAGCCATTGATAAGAGTGATAAGGCCATTTTTCATTCTCCCTTTTCTCAGCATTGTTTTTTGCGAGCGCCGCGACAGAAATGCACTTTCAACTTTTCATCCCGGAGGTCGGCCGCTGGGGATCTTCCAGGCCCCGAGTCCCTGCACACTTCAAATGACCTGTTGACTCTTTCAGATCACATGTTTATTGTTGTGCGTGGAAGGGTGTTTTGCATGTGTGTGTGGCTTTTGTGATTCCTTTTTTTTTTTTTTCCCCAGTTTTGGTCGTTTCCCACCGTCAACAAGGTCTTCAAGCTATTCAAAAGGTGTTTGGCCCGTTTCCATTTTTTAGGGTTTAAAGAGTTTTACCACAAGCCACACCCAAAACTGAAAGCATTAAAGCACAACTACAACAGTCCTCGTGAATGTGTACTGCAGAGAACTGAGAGTACTTTTTTGTACTGTGTTGTACAACATATTGGGGAAGGTTTTTGGTTAAAACTTGAACGTTGCAAAGTAATGTGACCGCTGCTCACGGAAATGAAAGTGATGCTAATCTGAGGCCGCCTTTAGCTGGGAACCTGCTAAAAACAGAAAAGTCTTTCTTTTTTGTCCTTTTTGTTTGACGTGGTTATCTGAGAACACTGCAATTTGCCTTCCAAGCTGGTTGTGCCATCATTTTGTGTTCATTCAGGGCGATTATGAACCACAAATGTGGGAAGCGGTATCTCCCAATGACGATGCCAATCATCCAATCATCCAGTCATCCAGCGGGAAGTGATTCATATGTTGAAGATTGAGGCGTTTCACGCAAAGATTTGCAGCATTGAAAAAAAGGCGGCTTGGAGAGATTTAAAGTCCAATTACATGACAACAGGAACTAGCTTGATAAGATTAGCATGTACTGTAAGTGTTTGTGTGTGCGCGGGTGTGTGTTTGTGTGTGTGTATAGTTGCTGTTGTCTTAACTGACTGCTTCCAGTTCTGTACAAACACCAGAAGTCTGTAACGTTTGCCCGGTATTCTACCTTTGCGAACAAAGCCAGTGAGCTAATCTTGTCGTGTGCCCGGGGTGGGCTGCCGTCGCCATCTTCCCTTCCTTCACACTGCAACCCGCACCAATGGCTCTATTCATTCAGCTCAGGGGCACAAGGTTATGGCAACAAATAAAGAGTGTGCAATGCCATTAAAAATGTAAGGAATGTCCAACTGTTGGTTTAGTGTTTTAGTGCGCCTCCACTCAAGGCTGAGAGGGGGGAACAATACCGCATTTGAGCCGGCCACTGTAAATGTGCTGGCCTGGCAAGCAGTTTGCAGAGGAGGTGCCAGTTGTGGACGCTGTTGATATTTTCTGACCATTTCACCCACAATTATAAATCCAGACACTGGCCTTGGCCGGCCGTGATTTAGTTCTGTGGTCCGATTGCTGGCAAAAATAGATTTAAGATGGGTTTTTTTTCCTTTCCCTTCCTTCCTCCCCAGAGGAGCGTTGACAGTTGTGCCTGAACCTATGGCTGTCAGTATTTTTAAAACTCAGAATAGCCGGGGCATTCTTTGAGCTTCCAGAATGCTGTGTGCGGATTAGCTGTTGGGGCCTGGGTCGCTCAGCGTCTCTGCGCAGGCCTTTTTACTGCCTGGCTCCTCATTGTTGTGTAGTGGCTGAGGAGTAAACTCACAGCGCGTTGTGGCCCTGTTGATTTTTCTACAAACTGTTGTGACGTAAGCCAGCACTGGTTTCTCTCTCTCCCTCTCTGTGTGTCTTAACTTTACCGGCATGGAGATCCACATGTATGAAGCTCTTTGTTCCCAAGTTGGGTAGCGGAGCTATTTTGATCCTGTGATGCTGCTTCTGAATGAGTTTCTGTTTGAGGGATATCAGTTTGGGTCAGGCTTGTTTTAGACCTCTATTGTAGCATGTCTGATTAGCAATTAAATGAATCGTTCAACTCAAATCAAGCTTGGCCGGTTGTGTTTCCCAGTGAAATTTTGCACGTTACTGCTCATAAAATCTGTTTCCTTTTAACGCCCTGGTGATGTTCTGCTGTGGGAACTATAGTCACCAATCCCAGCCTTTTGCAACGCGTGTTTCGCTTACATTTTTCGCCTATTTGTTTGCCTTTGTGGAGGCCGGGTGTCTCGGCGTGCGCAGCCAGGCAGTCGGACTTCATGGTACGGTTTAGATTAGAGGTCTGGCTGTAGCTTCCCCCTCTTCCCCTCTCTGTGACTGCCAGCACATAATTTACTTAATGAAATCCTGCCATTCCCTTTAGCTTCAAGATTCCTTGCAGATGTTGACAGGGAAGGACTTTGTGAATTATTGGAAATGTTCACTCCTGCATTTTTAATCAATGTCTTGCCTGTTGCAAACGGGCCGACTGGTCGGGCGACGGAGGAGAGGAGGAGGTGGAGTCGTCTTCGCTTGTGGTGCTGGCGTGTCTGGAGGCCCGCCGCCGTGTGGCTTACAGCTCCGGCAAGTGTTGTGATTGAAACAGAAACTCCGGTGCCACATTATCCTGACAGAACACATTCTTCTTACGGACTCTGATCCACTGGGCCAATCAATAGGAAACCATTGTTTGAACAGCGACTCTCTGTCCATCATCAGCGGTGCGCCTCCCAGCCTGCTGGAAACCAAATACCCGCCTTTCGCCTTAAATTAGTCGGACTGATACAGATTATGATAACAGAGTTGCTTGTGTGCCGCTCATTGGATGGTCCTGCAGTCTGAAATTTCCACTTCCACTTTCCCTTGTGTGTCAGAAGTGAAACCTCGGCATTGTCTCCTGGCAGTGCTCTTTGGAAAATGGAAGTCAAAACATTGCATTTCTGGAAATTAGCCCATTGTAATGTGAAATAATTACAGCACACCAAGCTAGTCGCTAGTTCGGCAGATGCCTCTCTTGTGGCCTGGGAGACAAAGAGAATATTTTCTTATTATTTAAGAAATAACATTTTCCATGAAAATCCTGAATGAAATTGAGAAATGTAAAACCGTCCATGAGAAACTCAATACTGCCAAAGAAACGCAGCAGTAACAGAGCATGCAGCTAAAAACATCTTGCAATGTAAACAAGGAGAGGAAGAAGAAGGAGAAGAAGAAAGAAGGAGAAGATGGCGGTCAACGTGATTGTACGGGATGTTACAGTGGACAGGTTCGACGAGAACGACTGCAGTACTGTAATCCAGGTTTAGATGTTTCCATTACCAGTTTTTTTTAATTGTGATATTTAGGTTTTGCGCCATTCTAGGGGAAATGGAAATGCAGCTATTGATATGCAAGGATAACTTTTAGGGATTTGATCAGTCTGTGGCCCCCTTTTTCAAGGATTAGGTTGTCACCTGTTAACTTTTCCTGATACTCCTCAACTGTGGACGTTCTCCTCCCAGCAGACATCCCAAAGCTTTAACTAGAGCATCAGCAGGACAACAAAAGGGGTTTTGCCCAAAGGCCTCAAACAGAGGGCTAAATGCAAGCTGAAATCCCCTTTCCTTTCCAGCGAGGCTTCACGCCTGCGTCCACACCAAGGTTTCGGCTCTACTGGGGTTCCTTAAAAGACGAGAAGGAAAGACCACCTTCCTGCTCGCACCCACCCACCCAGCCCAGCCCCGCCCCCAGCCCACAGGCCTAACCAGAGTAGGAAGTCGGGAGGCACAGTGAGGGGAGGGGGAAGCTCAGGAATGCGCCGGGTCTCCTGCACTCGAGCGCCGCTCGCTGCCTCCTTGGCACCGAGCTCGAGTCCTCGAGCGCGCACGTATGTGCACGCCCGCGCGAGCGGATATGTTGTAGGGCAGAACCGCTTGCAAGTGTGACGCGGCCCCCTTGTCTGCCCTCGAGCAGGACTCCCTGTAGTGCCCTCACCCATCCTCTGCTGTCACACACACACACACACACACACACACACACACACACACACACACACACACACTCGCACACGCAGAGCGGCGCTCCAGGAGGAAACTCTTGAGGAAGTGAGCGCCGCTCTTCGCTCTTACTCACCCGTCCAGACGGCTCCTTCTCGTTATCCTCCGGCGTTTCCTGCTGACTTCACCACCACCACCACCACCACCACCCCCAACACACACACACACACACGCGCACACTCACCCCCACCCCACCCTGGTTCGGCGATTTAATTTGCCAATTTCGTGCGTTGTCTACGACCATCTCGCCCCCCCACCGTCCCTCCCTGGTGGGGTCGTCCCGAAAACAGACGCAGAAGGAAAGTGCAGAGGAAGCGGATGACAATGTAAAAAAAAAAAAAGCGTTCCCCATTGTGGGCCGGGGCAGGATTGCTGGCTGGGTGGCTGGGTTCAGTTTCACTGGCTCCCACAGTGTTATCTCCCAGCACCCTGTCTCTCTCTCTCTCTCTCTCTCTCTCTCTCTCTCTCTCTCTCTCTCTCTCTCGCTAGCTGCGTTTCCATTACCCCTAGAATTGCGCGAAACCTAAATATCGCAATAAACAAACTGGTCATGGAAACACCTACACTTCGAAAAACCTCTCAATTATCGCTGAGAGGTTTTTATGCTCTCGTGAGGTGGTTTTTCAGACGAATCGATATAGAGGTAGCGTAAATCACAAACGTGTCATAGAAACACAGGGTCACGTGACCAGTTCGCTTCAAGTGAAAATGGCGTGTTTTGTTTGGACGGAGGAGGAGACGGAATATTTTTTGACAAGTAATCAAAGAGAAAAATAGCGCACCCTTTCTTGACAGCAAACAAACGTTAAACAAAGGAAAGCAAACGTAATTCTCATCAGATCTCGCTTATGCGCTTCGCACCATTCAGTGGAAACGCCCCCAAATTGCAATTGTACTTTGTCAAAATTGTAGAAAAACTGTAATGGAAATGTAGTCCCCCCTGCCCCCCCCCCTCTTCTCTGTCTTTCTTTCTTTCTCTCCCTCTGTGTGTCTGTCTCTTTCCGTCAGCAGGGGAAAGGCCAGACCTCGGGGTAGGGGAAAAGAAAATCTATAGACACATAAGAGGAGCAGCCGGTTAGCATGTCGGTCTGATAAAGCCCACTTTGATGGCAGCGATAGCCCAGACGCCAGTCTAAATGCGGCCCGCTCAGGGCCTCGGGAGTCTGTGAGAACCATTGTCTGCGCAGTTAAAGCTGTAATATACTCTGCACAGGAAGGGGGGGGGAAGCTCTCTTCTGCGGCGCAAAAAAATAATTTCCTAAACGTACCCACACACTTTCTCACACACACACACACACACACACACACACACACACACACACACACACACACACACTCAGCCTGTGTTGATTGTTCTCATACCCCCCTCCCCCACCCGCTGCAACACCAACAGCCTCCAGCTTATCAGTTCACCGTTCGGGTCTAATACAGGCGTGGGCAAACTACGGCCCGGGGGCCGTATGCGGCCTGTTAAGCTCATAAATGCGGCCCGTCGAACTCAAAGTAATGATATTAAATGTGAGTAAGTCAAAAAATATCTGTATTTTATGCTAAATGGGGTGGGGCTTCAAATCACAAATTTTGTTGTCGCTTTCATTTTCAGGTTCATTTTCAATTGACATTGAAGCACATGTTTTCTACATATGTTTTTCTCCTATGTGGAGGTGGCTCACCAAAACACTCCATCCATCTGCTGCTGCTCCGGCCCCCTCTGTCCAATTATAGAACCCGTTGTTGCTCCACCAGTCAAACAGTTTTGCCCACCCCTGGTCTAATAGCTGGAGGGGGGAATCAAAGCCTAAAGCCGAGGTGGCAGAACGCTGCTCCCCTCCACTTCTCTTCCCCTTCTTGCTCTCCTCGCTCGAAGGCAGAGGAGCCCTCCTTTTTTCCCCCTGGAGGCTTCCCCTCCTCTGCACAGTGTCGGGGGAGGGAGTTCTCCTGCGCTCCCCGCTCTCGGATCAGGACAGATGAAGCGTAACGGAGGTGGCCCTGCAGCCCGGTGGGGAGACGTTAGCGCGGAGGGGAAGCAGTTGTTTGTCTGCCTGTCCGTGACCCTCGGCCTCCCATTCATCTCACTCCAAGGCTGCGGAGCCATGTTTACCCCCGGGGCAGCGCTCTCTCTCTCTCTCTCTCTCTCTCTCCTCCTGCGTCTCCCTCTTTCTCACCCTTTCTTCACCCCCACCCCACCCCACCCCACCGCCTTTTTCGCAACGCCGCCCTTTAAAAAGCATTACCGGAGGGAGCGTCGAGGACGGCCGTCGAAAAGGTTTTTCGTGCCCGAAAATCTTTGTGTACTTAGCGGTAATTACCCCGACTCTCCCTCAGAGTCCAAAGGAATTCACAGCGGGGTGCGGCGGTGGAAAGGGCTCCGGCCACTAAAAGTTGCGATTAGCTCTGGTGAGCAAACGGCATGTTAAGTCCTCTGCAGGGAGAGAAAAAAAATAAGAAGCTAGGTGATTGGTTTCTTGTCCCATTAATATCTGGAGAGGTGTTTTGCGAGTAAAACACTTTCCGCACATGAACGCATCTGTAACCCAGTACTTAATTGGCAGACGTGGCAAATTATTCAAATTCGTTTATCCTTTACTTAGTAAAAGTAAGAAAGTACAGGTTCAGAAGTGTAAAGTTTTTAAACAGAATTTATATCTTTTAAATACTAAAGTAACCTGCATGTTTTTCCAATGTACAAAGTAGCAAGTACAGATATTTGTGTACAAATGTCTGGAGTAAAAGTGAAAAGTCGTCTGTCGAAGAGATGCAAGTAAAAGTATTTTTACTTTGTCACTTACCACCTCTGTGATTTGGATCGCAGAATTGGAAATAACTTTGTGTTCTAAAGTCGAACAGTTTAAATCAAGCAAACCACAGAGAAATGGCCTCTTTCTCCCAGTGTTAGCGCACCCACTGTGTTTCCCTTCACTTTGTCGCTCCACGTTTTTCGCCTTTTTGTGGAAACTTGGAAGCGGCCGTGCGTGCAACACGGCGTGTTTGTTCTCGGAGCTGATGTCCTGCTCTCAGCTCCTCCAATCAGACAGGACACGGGGAAGCAGAAAAATCAACATTTTGACATGGTCTCCATGGCGCTCGGGCCTTGTTGTGAAAATCAAGCTATGAGAACATCAAACGCTCCGTGCTGCAGGAGATCTTTGCGCTCTGCTCCGCGGCCACTGCCGCAGGTCACGTGCCGCCACAGGGCTCCCCTTGTAATATTCGACAAGTGTGAGTAACGCATGCTTTGAGGTGTTGTAATATTTGCCGTTATTTCTTCAAGGAGCGACAAACACAAAGTCCTCCTATCATATTATTTGAACTCTCCTATCTGCCTCACCCAAGTATTTCCTGTCGCTCGTGGAATCCGTCGTTGCCCTCGCCGCTCTCAGATCTGCACAACTTTGCCGTCTCTTTTTTTTTTTTTTTTTTTCATCACTTTGTGTCCGGTTATATAAGGAGGTAGAGCTGATTAACTCCCTCACGTGTTTGGGGTACGTCCCCCTGGCTGTGGCATTAGGAAGTGCATGATGTGACCCCCGCCGCCACGAGCGGGGAGACTGACACTAAGAGGAGAGGTTCTTGAGAATAAAATAACAATAATAACATGCACTACTATTCTAATGGGTAAACTAAGCTGTTGAAAGGTGGTGGGGGTTAAATGGATGCAGAGCACTGGTAATTGCTCCCAGCCCATCACGGCTCCACCCCAAGGCAGTCCCTCTGAAGGCAGCGTGGGGGGACAGGAGAGCCAGGGTCTCTCCGCTGTGGTTCGGGGGGGGGGGGGAGACATCCTCCCCTTTAAAGCGTCACAACACCAAACTGCAAAACGAGTTGCGTTTTCGACTCGAGGAAAAAGTCTAGCCAGACTGAGTTTCAGGCAGTCGGCAGAGAAACTAAGCAGATGCACGGATGGCTAATTGCTGCTGGTTTGGTGCGAACGCAGCCCCAATCACGATTGACTTTCTCACCGTGGAAAGAGAAAAAAGCACCTCTGAGCTCCGTACGCCACCTTTGACAAACGTTGTTATTCCGTCGGAATATTTCAAAAGGAAAATAAGATCAGGTTGAAAAGTGGCCCCCCCGCCCCCACCCCCCCCTCTGGGTTAATGGACCCCGTTTGCTGATGGGTTTTCACTTTAGAGCGACTGTTTGGATAGCGCAGCCCAAACAGTCTGCACAGTTTTAAGATCGTAATGAGCCCTCCACACACACACACACACACACACACACACACACACACACACACTGCCCCCGCCCAAGCACGCAAGTTGAGGAGAAAAACACAAACCTACCCCCCCACCACCACCACCACCCTCAGAGCAGACGCATGTGCGCGCAGGCACACGTAGACGGCGGAGCACAACAGAGCGGACAGGAAAAGGCCTGGCTGGCGGTGCCTTCATTGTCTTCCCTCAGGGCTCGGGGCTTTAGGATCTGATGCATTTTTAACCTTTGTCCCCGCTCGTTCCTCTTCCTGGTCCTCGCAGCCTCGCTGGCTACCTCGGGTTCCAGGCTACGTGTGAAAGCCTGGACACTCCTGACCAAATTGTTTTGGCTTTACCCCCCCCCCCCACCCCACACACACACACCACATCACACCCCCCCATACCCCGACCTCCTCTGAAAAGAGACGAGATGGCAGCCATTTGGTCCTTTGTGTCGGCAGCGCGCGCTTCTAGAGAGAGCGAGTTTTCACCTTGATGTGTGGCCTCCGTTGGATTTGAGACAATGGAGGGCCGTAAACAAGTTGGGGCTGAGTTTCTTTGTGCGGCGGAGCAGCGCTGGAGGAGGAGGAAAAAAAAAAAAAAGAAAAAGGAGAGAGAGAGAGAGAGAAGCTGAGCTCAGAGTGGAGGAGCTGGAGTGTGGAATTCACTAATGGCACATGCATGTTGGGGCCCCTGAAGCGAGGGGGTCATTTCAGCCATCAGTGTGTGCGCAAACACACAGGGAGCTTGTCTGCGGCTCCCCCCCACCACCACCACCCCCACACATCCCACCCCCCAGCCCCCACCCCGACCCACCCACCCCCCACCCACCCCAGCAGGCATTTCTTTTAGCCGGCCGTGTCGCCGGCCGCTCGACGTTCTTCTGCTAATCTTTGTATAAACTTCACCCGCGTGGGTCGCTCTCGCAAGAGGTTCCGTTCTGGTTGGTTGGTGGGTGGGTCGGGGGGGGGGGGGCGGTTCTGTTGCCGCATGGTTGTGCGACGCTCCACCTTAAAGGCGTTTGTTAATGGGGCGGGCAGTCATTAAGCCCTGAGAGCACAGGGACTGAAAGGAATGAGGCCACAGGCCCAGGCTTTAAATCCTCTGTGCCAATAGACTCTCTGAAGCAAAATAATGGTATCACTCTGTGTGTGAGTTAATGGGAGCTGATAGCATGAAGGCGGGGGGGGTCAGCGGGTCACGGGCTCGCGCTAAGTTGTCAGGGAGCTGAATGCCATCCGTGGGCCCGCAGCAAGGGGGGAAGAGCCGGGTGGTGGTGGTAGTGGTGGTGGGGGGGTTTGCGGACCCCCCGCCTGGCCTTCTCCCGTCACCCCCACACCCCCACCCCTCAACCCCCGGTGGAATGCGAGGGAAGCAGAGCGAGGGGGGGTCGGAGGGGAGCCCTGGTTTTCCAGGAGGCGGAAGTGAGATCATGGGAGTCCGACGCTGCCGTTCTCCGCCGAGTCCCGTCGCCGGCGTCCGGCGGTGAAAAACCCAAATGAAGGAGCTGATTTACTGGACGGAAGCATTTGGGGGAGGGGAAGCAAAGCGAATAAAAGGATTTTTCTTTTCCGCCCGCATGTAGATGCGTCTCTGCGGCTCCAATTTTGTTTCCTGTTTGAAGGACGAGGAGCCTCTTTTTTTTTGGATTTGGTGATTTTCTGTCAAAAGAAGTTTGATTTTAAACTGTTGCTAAACTTTACCTGTCAGCAGCAGGGGAAGCCTCAGTGGCCACTGCCTAGTTAGGAGTTTAATCATGACAATGCCCTCTTGAGGCAGGAAAGGAAACTGCAGGTCTTGAATTGTTGAGACTTCGCTATACTCTCCCACCCTCCGATGTGTGTGTGTGTGTGTGTGTGTGTGTGTGTGTGTATGTCGGACGGATGTACATGTGCAGTGGTATTTCATTTCAATACAGTGCCTCCTTCAGTATTTATAGTGTGGCCATCTGCTGTGAACAATAAAAAAGAGATCGTTAATCCCTTAAAACTCCAGCCTTCCTCTTCAGCGCCGCCGTTTGCTCTTTGTGTGAGTTTTCACTCAACGGCTGTCTCTCTCTCTCTCTCTCTCTCTCTCTCTCTCTCTCTCTCTCTCTTTCCCTCCCCCCTGCAGATACCAGCGTGTCGCCGGACGCCCCCAAGCAGAGCCACTGGTGCAACGTGGCGTACTGGGAGCACCGCACGCGAGTGGGCCGCCTCTACACAGTGTACGAGCACTCTGTCAGCATCTTCTACGATCTACCTCAGGGCACGGGCTTCTGCCTGGGCCAGCTCAACCTGGAACACCGCAGCAGCACCGTTCAGCGCACGCGAGGCAAAATCGGATACGGCATCCTCCTCAGCAAAGAGCCGGACGGCGTCTGGGCCTACAACCGCAGCGAGCACCCCATATTCGTCAACTCCCCCACCCTGGACGTCCCCAACAGCAGAACTCTGGTGGTGCGGAAGGTGATGCCGGGCTTCTCCATCAAGGTGTTTGACTATGAACGCTCGTGCCTCCTGAGGCACACGACGGAGGTGGACTTCCTGGACGGACCCTATGACCCCAACAGTGTTCGCATCAGCTTTGCTAAGGGCTGGGGCCCCTGCTACTCACGGCAGTTCATCACCTCCTGCCCCTGCTGGCTGGAGATCCTCCTCAACAACCATAGATAACACAGACGACGGACCCCACACACTATCCCAAATATCATCTACCTAGATTTAATATAAAGTTTTATATATTATATGAAATATATATTATACTTGTAAATATGGAGTCATTTTTACAATGTAATTATTTATGTACGGTGCAATGTGTATATGGACGAGAGGAAAAAAAACGAAAATGCACTTTGGCTTATATATTATATATATAAATATATATAAAGATAAAAGAATCTTTCAATACCAACTTGAGAAATTATTCAGCAAAATTAGGACAAGTCTGGATGTGGTGTATAGTTTTCATATACGATTAATATCCAGACCAAAAGCTAACACCATTCACACATTGATAATAAAGTATTCGCATAATAATCCTCTCTGCTTGGTCTGCATCATTAGCGCTCAGTCGCTAACAAATTCAGCCTTTCCCTCCTGTTTATTTGCAGCTTGTTGTAAAGTGTTTCCACATCCTGGGGGCATAATTATGCAGAACCGGTTGTTATTTGTCTTGAATGCCCCACATTGCGCACAAGTCACTTTACAGCTGTTTTCGCATGAGGATATGTGTCTCTCGCCTGGAAACTAATTTCCTCGAAATGGGAAGTTTCCTTGACTGGTCAGAAACTGTGTACTTAGACATGAGGTTTTGGATATCAGGACTTTGTGACGTCATAAAGGACACGGTAGCTCCTACAGGTGGGACGGCATCTCCAACCAGGTGTCGGCTCAACGCCCTGAGACCACCTCGCACTCACTGGGAAGATCCCAGCAGAGCATCAGTTTAGCTAAAGCTAAAAGCAAGTGTTTTCGTGGGAGGCTGTAATCAGAGGGCTAAATGTTGCTGTTTTCTGGAAGCCGTAGAAATGTTTTGATAGTTAACCATTTGAAGGTGCCCCACTGGTGCCTTGGTCAAAAATGAAGAGAAAATGAATGCAATGTGGATCCTTCAACACAGCATTTCACATTGAAGACGGCGCCTCTGGTTACGTGCAAGTTTAGAATCCAGTCGGGCTTCCACTCAAACGCTCACACACTATGGTGGAGGCGACGTGATTTTGTCGGTTCAAAGTCGGACATTGAAATGTCTCTGAAGGTTCTTTGGCTCAGTGAATATTGTAGCTGGTTATTCAGCATCGAGTAGACGTTTATAAAGAATAGCCAGCCGATCCACATGTCCTTGAGGTCCTGAGAAGCCCCGGTAACGAGGCCCGAGGAGAGCCGGACGGGGGAGCGATGCGGCAGTGTCGCAGGAAAGCGGACTGACCAAGCAGGACGCCGGTCCCCACCCAAAGGTGTTCCTACCCGGGAGCGTCGCCACTGGCCATCCACCCCTCCGCTTCCCCCCTCGTGCAGCTCGTCTTACGGCGCTCGGCGGTTTAGCTGACCCCGGGGCGCTGCTCCCTGAAACCGCCACAATGACGCTGGAATGCGCGCAAAGAAACCGAGCAGTTTTACAAGGCTGCTGGAATCTTCTAAAACTGCAGCCAAGGTGGATGTGGTTAAACTGGCTTCCTTCATAATTGCTGGTGTTGGGTTTGTCAGATTGGCGGTGGTGGTAGTGAGGGGGAGGAGGGGAGGGGGGCGCAGAAGTCTCTGCCAGCATTCAGCAATGGAGGCATTCACTAACTCCGGTTTAATGAGCGCTGAACTGAAGGATATAAGTTTTTTTTCCTCCTTTTTTTTTTTAAATCGGGGTCGAGACCTTGGGACCGTGTGGGCCGATCTTTCAGAAGTCGGAGAGCGGCGCGCTTCGGAGCGGAAACCCGGCGAAGAGGCGGGGACACTTTTTTTTTTTTTTTTTCCAAACTCCGAAACGCTACTCTCTAATCGTGGGCGAATCCCGGCCCCGTTCTCCTCTCTCCGACAGCGGCTCGGAAAAAAAAAAACTTGCCTCCTCCAGGCCTGCCGGCCCGCCTGGAGCCATGACTGCGAGAGTTCAAACGGCAGAGAGGAGCGGCTCTCTCCTTACTGCAACTGGGGGCCATTATCCCGCTGCTCTGTGCCTCTGTTATGGGAAAAAGGCCCACAGCACCACTGGAGAGGAACTGGCTGACAATTATGTGGGGCGGCGAGGAGCTAAGATGCGGTGGGCAGATTACACAAACCATCACTGAGGTATATGGGGAGGGGGAGGAGTGTTGGGGGGGTCTAATTAAACAGGGCTTGGCGGGGGGGCAGCGGATCAAGCGTGTGTGCGGAGGAGGGCGAGGGAAAGAGCCGAGGATGGTTCTGATTAGCAGGCCGCAGCCCTCCGTCGTCTTTAAGGAGGTTGTTCTCGAACCCGGGCAAGCTTTGTTTCGCTCCGCGCCGATGACAAGTCGATTTTTTACGGGCGGGACAGAGCAGCGCTGCGTCTTCGATGCAGGACTGTCTAGCGCGGATACGTCTTTTTGCGCTGCGGCGCTCGGATCAGGGCCCCGTGCGCCGAAGACTGCTTTTTTTAAGGTCCGAATTTCGAAACCCTGTTATTATGGTTCCTGTCCTGCCAAAGCCTCAGTTGCATTCCTCTGTCTGCTGGCCTCTCCTGAGGGCCCCGTCGCTCAGCGTGCACAGTCGGCAACAAACGACCGAGGGCTCAGACGATGACAAAGTTGCTTCGCCCAGTACGCTAGTTCTCAAAAAGGTGTGCAGACCTGCAGAGCGTATCTTCGCTTGAAAGTATGACTTTTTATTTTGGGTTTTTTTGTAGTCTTAACACCAAAAAAGGTGGACAAGAGATCTACAGCTGAACTCGGTCATGGGGTAAAGATGCTTCTGCTCATAGCAGCTCTGGTTATCTGTGCAACAGAGGTGGAGAATGACCATTGTCAAGCAAGGGTGTTGGTGGCAGGATCCAAATGCAGACTCTGAAGGTTGCAGGGTGGTGGGGTGACTCTTTATTTCAAAAGAGTAAAAACTCAAAATACATCCATCCATCCATTTTCAACATCCACTTCCTCCATGCACTCAGGAGGAGCTCCCAGTTTACCTCACATACATGTTTTTGGACTGCATGAGGGAGTCAGAGAACCCACACAGACACAGAGAGAACATGCAAACTCCACACAGAAAGGTCCCAGGCCTGGAATCAAGCCCACAACCTTCTTGTTCTGAGGCAGGAGCACTAACCACTGCGCCACCGTGTCGCCCTAATATCAAAGTAAAGCAGGAAACACAAAAATAATGACAACTAGGAACCAGTGCCACATTGGTTAAAACAGACACTGACTTAAGCCTGGCGTTCACTTCTGCCACAGTGCACATTTCCAAGTTCTGTGTTGATGGACAAACCACCGTCATACACCATCACAGGTCTGGTGGTTGCACTGGAAACTTGCAAAACTTAGTTTATCGTCCCGTCCAATGGCAGTGAACAGTGGTGACGGAGGTGGACGGGTAAAAGCTGGTCGATAATGAGCAATGAATGCTTTGTGCGAATGTTGATTGAATGTTGTTGATTGGCTACCGAAAGAGGTGGTCGTGCTCTGGTACGACCTGGATTCACTGGTCCTCAACTTCATCTATTGTAAACTGCAAAGGAGCAGCACGGCAAATTGGCTGTGTAGCATGAACATTGACTGTATGTATTGATACAGAACTACCAGAAATCACACATTGAGCTGACCAATCACAGCCCATGACTTTAGGAGGTGCACATGACTTTATTCCAGGGTAGGAAGATCAGCATTGACCTGCAAAAGAACTGAAGCTGTGACACGGTCATGTTGTACAGTCACGAGAAACAAAACGTCACAATGGCAAAAGTAAGTGACCATTGGGTGAATCGCTTAACTACTGAATTAATGGAAAAAAACACAACAGGGTGAGAAAAAAATAGGAATTAGGGCCATCGGGACTTCTTGATTAATAAGTGATACATCGGCTCTTTTACGCCTCGTCGGGTTAGAAAAGCAAATCGTTTCAGCTGTTCCCTGCAGGCGTCGGCGCAGCAAATTGATTCAGATGTTTAGTTTGGCAAAGGTTTTCACGTCAGCTGCCCCTCCTGACACAGCCCTTCTGTTTATCCCGGCTTGGAGTCTGCCACAAGGGGGAGACTGAAGGAGCGCCCCCTTGAGGCTTCATTTTGGATGTAACCTGGCTTGTGATCCCCGTACCCGAAGTTTCAGGGCCAAAGCTCCACCTCCAGGGCAGGGGCGGAGCTAGGTGGCCAGCGGTGGCTGCGGCCACACCGCAGGGGGGTAATTTGATTTAAGGCCTTAAACTTCTACACTACAGCTTTTCGAGTCATATCTGTGTTGATTGATGCACAGTATCTTTTCTCAACATGTATTTCTGACTTGATGATTGGCCAGGATATTGTCAAAGAAGAAATTTAATGTAACCCTAACCCTGGCCCTAGGACAGTAGGAACGAGCTGACATAGATTCAATACTAATGTTTAACATTGTTGAAAGTTTCCTCCTATAAGGTCACACTGAAAACGTATAATAAACACAAACAAATACAGTAACGTTAAGAAAAATATAAACAAAATTGTCATGGACACATTTAAGGTATCTGCATATTGCCGCCCCAATGTGAGTAATTATTCACCTTGTGGTGAAGGTAAAATTTCTAGCTCTCTCACTCCTCTAGGGTGAGAGAGCACCCGTTGGGTGACTGCTGCTATTTTATACGCTGCTACATTTTGAACAGAGGAGGAAAACTCCACGAGCTGCGGAGCAAAAGAGATGCTATCGCTGGACTGAGTGGAAGAATCTGGGGAGGAGCGGAGATCATATCGGAGGTTTTATGAAGCCAGTGTGGAGCTTGATGAGCTCCAGGAGTCACGCAGAGGTGGCGCACGCACACACACAAACACACAAAGACAGAGGGAAGTTTAATTTTGACGCTGGGTCGTTGAAGGACAACCGTAGTGAATGTCCTCGTTGATGCAGGAGGTGGGAGGCAGAGCAGACGCGGAAGCAGTTAAAAAACCAACACGCACGTGCATGTTTGCGCGCACACACACACACGTGCATGAGCACAAAATTGCTTGGATCATTTGCATGAGGCAGATGTGGAACTACCGCAGTTCCCCTGCCGTGCACATCTGGCCCCAGTAAAAAAACACACACACACACACACACAGTGAGGTAATAGCACCTTTACGAACGCCGGGGAGAGAGAGAGAGAGAGGGAGAGAGAGAGGGAGGGAGAGACTACACAGGCCCGGCGAGAGACTTCCTGCTCTCCTTCTCTCTCCTTCTCGCGCTCTCTCACGAGCGGCTCGGCGGCCCACGGAAGTCTTCTCACCTTGGCTCGGGTGTTAATTACAGCTCCCCGCAGCTGCCGTGCTCGCCACTTACCGGGCGTGCTGACACTTGCCAGCGCGCGGGGGATCCACGCTCTCGGAGAGGGGATTATGGGTCGGCACGCAGGGCCAGCCGGAGGAAGAAAGGGAGACTTGAAGTTAAATATGAGAGAAGCTTAAATGTCCCAATCTGATGTTAAAAAAGGTGCTTTTCCAGCGAGTCCTGTCAGTTCTGTGGGTCATTGAACTCACCAGAAATGAGAGAAGTCCGTCTTTTACTCTTTTGTTTATCGTTTTCCTCCATAAAGTGTCCTTTGTACCCTTTGTGACATCACAACGAGCACTAACCCGTTCCCTCTCCGCCAGGCTTCACTGCTTTTGCATGTTTTTCATAGGAATGCTCAATTCATTATTGATCTGTCCTGCTAACCAGGAGTCTGGGATAAACTGTGAAACTGAACCATACCCTCACTGGCCACTTTATTGGGCATACCTTAGTAGTCCTGGGTACACTGGTTGGTTTTGGCGCCCACTTTGGCTGTAACCAGTGGTTATTTGAGTTCTTGTTGCCTTTCTATGGCCTCCAATCAGTCTATTACTCTCCTCTGAATACTGACATCAACAAGGCATTTTCCTCCACACAGCTGTCTCTCTAAAGCCTAGAGATGGCTTGAAAATCACTGTAGACCAACAAAAATAGTCAGACCAGCCTCTCTGGCAATAACACTGCCATGTTCAAAATCACTTAAACCTCCCTTTCCCTCATTCTGACGCTGGCTTTGAACTTCAGCGGGTCCTCCTCATCATGTGATTGGTTGATTTGTGCAAACAAAAACTTTAGCGTTCTTCCTGATGAAGTGGCTGCTGAGTGCGTAGTGCTGAGTGTCAGTGTTTGTTTCCATCACGCCTCTCTCTGCAGAGAAACCCCAGAATTGATCGCTTGGTTTCAGCCCAAACTTGATTGTGCTACTGTGCCGCGGTTCCCTGCGACTGCGGCCGACCCAGCAGCAGAACCGTGGAGCGAGCGTCGAGGTGGTTTCCCTCAGAAGCCCGGAGCGGCCCTGGTCCCCGAGTCTCCTCCGAAGCATCCCACCCTCCCCGCAGTAATTACAGGGTTGCGCCGGGGCCTCTCTGACGTATGAAAAGGATTTATTTTAGAGAGTTTCCGCAAGAGGTTAGAAGAATGCCGCAGCGCGAGCGCACGAACGCAAAGAAAAAAAAATGAAGCACATTTAGGTATGCACCACTCAGACGGCATTAATCATCGCCGCGGCCACCCCTGTCCGGATCAAACTGGCTGGAAGTACAGTAGCTCTTCTTTGTGAGCACCGCTGTCATATTTCAGACATGCCAACTGACACGTCGACTTCAAAAGGTTTCCACCTCGGCCGCTAAAGTTTGAGTGGGCGAAATGAAGCCGCGTTCCGAGGCGGCCGATCGTCAAAGTCACAGTCCACCCCCACCCCCACCACCACCACCACCACCACCTCACTGTCGGCCCACACGGGGGCTTCGCTCACAGCAGGACACATTGCAATTACATTTTTAATATCCTGCTTTTTTTTGTTTTGTTTTTGTTTTTTTCACAGGCGGGCCGGTTTTCTCCTCCTCCGCCTGCGCGAGGTCTTTGCCTGATGAGAGGAAGAGATGTGTTTGCCTCGCTCTGTATTATTGTCTGAAGGATCTCTATAATTTATTCCAGCCTTTAATAGAGACTCCTCCGCGAGGCTATAATCAAACCCATCCAGACCCCTCTATCTAAATTGTGAGGCAATTGCACATGAATGCAGGGTGCCACGGCCGTACAGCCAAATGCATATTCCTGCTCAGCAGGAGAGGTTTCTTCTTCTTCTTCTTCTTCTTCTTCTTCTTCTTCTTCTTCTTCTTCTTCTTCTTCTTCTTCTTCTTCTTCTTCTTCTTCTTCTTCTTCTTTTCAGCTGATGCTATTTCATTTCATTTTCACGTTTGCTTCTGGAAACATCCCCCCTCCCCTCTCATCCTCTCATGTGCCCCTTTAATACAAGTTTACACATGAAAAAAAAAAAGGCCTCACTCATTGATCTCAACAGCGCTCAACAAATTTTTCCCCCTCCCGTTTGTTTTTCAGAAGGCTGACTGAGATTTTTTTTTCCAAGGGGCTATAAAAGAGGAGATCTAGGAACGCTGCCGCCCGCCCCCACCTCCCAACCTCCTCCCTTCCTCCCCCCCCCCTCTTTTTTTCCCCCTGCAGCTCTCCTAATATGTTCCATATTGTGAGTTTAAATGGGGTGGACTCAGGAAATGCAGTCACACTGCTTCGCCTTCCAAGCTTCCAGTCTGAGGTTTGGCCCGCAGCGCCGGTGGTTGTGTGCGGCAGGGGCTGATTGGGCGGCTCGGCGCTGCAGAGGCGGTCGGGCTCAGCCGTGCGGCGCTCTCTTCCTCCTCTCCTCTGGAGCCGAGACGTCCACGTCGCCGCTTCTGCTTTTATTTTGTCCCCGCCGCCCCCGACCCCTGACCCCCGACCCCCCACCCTCCCGGTCCGCGGTGGTGATGATGATGATGACCGCCGCGGCAGCGAATCGCACTTGCGTCATCTTGGCTCATTACGCAGGGTCGCTCCACAGTTCGGCTTCTTTGAAGAGTGTTTATTTGAATGTTTGAGCAGACTTGGATTAAAAAGTTGAAAACCGTCCAGTAAATATCAAGCTGTGGAGGAAATAGAGATAACCACGCCCCAAACTCACCTAAACTGATTTGATTGGTCGCTGCAAAGTATCTCACATCTACCTCGAGTGCGCCACCTTTGGTGGCTGAAGGATAATCATATTGATTATCCGCGCTCCGCCTAATAGTTTACTTAAAACAATACGTAGCATCTGTTGACAACATAACGCACAGCTCAACATCCATATCTTCAAGTGCTGTTATTCATGTCCGCACTGTCTTGAAAGTGTTCGTTCTTTTAGTGAAGTTTTAAGTGTTTTTATTGTTCATCATCATTCTAATGGATGCACTATAAAGTACCACTCTGCGATTCATTTTCTCCCGGTGACCGATGATAGGTCCCACTTTCCGAGGGAAGTCAGCAAGATGACCCATAAGAAGAAGAGACGTTGCAGGGACCAATCAAAAGAGTTTGGGGGGCGTGGTTATCTCTACTTAATCCCTCCCCCAGAAACTAACTGGAAAAAAAAAAATTGAACGCTTCATTCTTTTTTTTTAAACCCGACTTTGTTACCCCATTGCCGAGCCAAACTAACCATTCCCCGGGTTTGTTGACATTCTCTCTGCTAAGCTGAGCTCGTGCTTCCCTGCAGAAACGATTTGTCTCATCCAAATCACCGAGCCAATGAACATTTCACAAAAAATAAATTATTCACGTCCATCCTCCTCCGATGCGGAAGCTGCTGCCGACTTTGTGTCAGATGGCGCTGAGTGAGATCTTCGCTTGACTGCTGAGCACGGAGCAAAACACGGGACTGGCCCACTTTGACGCTGCCGTTCGGGCCCCTTCTGTCGGTGGAGAGCGGCAGCCCGGCGTATCTGTGAGAAGCGTGAGGATGAGTTAGGAGGCTTAAATTCCAACCCGGAGGTCAGGTTTCGCATTCCTGGGGCACACACCACCGCCTGTCTCCACACTGACATACCTGCTGAGTGTATGAGTGCCAGCGAGGGGCCAAGAATGTTGGTGCGTGTGTGTGTGTGTGTGTGTGTGTGCGCGCGAGCCTGCGTGCGTGCGTGCACATATTATATTATCATATAAGTTACACGCGTGCATGCCGGAGTCAAACTGGAAAAGGAATACGCTTTAATCTATTAGTCATCGCGATGTTTACACACAGAAACAAATCAAAGGCTCAAAGGCGGCGTCACTGAGCTGTTTTGTGCTCTCCACCGTTTTGTGTGTGTGTGTATGTGACGCAAAAGGGGAAACACACACAGATGTGCTGCGGTGAGCTGGCCGACCAGATCGAAGCAAAACACCGCTCGTTGCTCCACGCACGCCATTCACAAGCGGAGCTCAGAGGGCGGGTTACGACTTCCAGAGAGAAAAAAAGAAAAAGACAAATTAAAGAAAAAAAGGAAAAGCTGAGCTCCTTGTTGTTCCACTTTAGGAGAGCTGGCGGCCTCAGAAGATCCGGGGAGAAGCGCCTGTCCCGTCACTTCACCGCGGGCAGTGCTGCAGAGTTTTACGTTCACCCGTTTACTGTGCTGTGTTTTTTGGTTTTTGGCTGAGCCAATCAACTGACTGTTATGTCCTGTTTTTGTTCAGTCTGTCTTGCTTTTTTTGTGTCAGGCCTAGTGTTTTCTTTGTGTGTTTTTTTTTTGTTAGATCCTGTTATGTTAGCTTCCGTTCAGCTGCTTTGTTTTAATCAAGTTTGTTTATTTTATTGATTTCATTTCAGATTCCAACAGTTATTTCTGCATAGTTAAAGCATGAATGTATTATCAGAAGTGGATACTGGACTGTCAATATGGCGCTACGCCGATTTTCCCAGTGGCCACTCGAGGTACTGCAGTAAAAATAAAAATAAAAAAAATCCCATGGGCCCAAAAAGCATTTCTCCCATCAACCACAATACAAAAATAAACGCCTTTTAAAACGGCTGACAGGATGACTGTGACCTGAAATGCAATTCATAGCAAATCTTTCCATTGTAGATTTTTCAATTATGGTCTTTTAGTTGTTTTTAAAAAATGATAAAGGCCAGAAAATGACCAGAAAAGAGTTTATTCCCAGCGTGATCTTGGAGGTTTGAGTTAAAGTCACTCATATCTGGTCATCAACAGGCACTTCCTGTTTTTATTTTACTGTCATGGTTTGAAAAGTCTGTCAAGGTTCATGCCATGTTTCATGTTGTCTCGTCTTCACTTCCTGTTTTATTTTGTACTCACCTCCTTCCTCGTTTCAGACCCTGGCTTCCTCCCTGTCTGTGTTTTCACCTGCGACTCGTTGTCTGCTCCGCCCCCCTGATTTTTCTCACCTGTGTTCCCCTGCCTTCAGGTATAAATGTTCCCTGTCTCCCTTTGTCTGGTATCAGGTCGTTGTCTTTACTCTCTGTGTAAGTCTCTCATGTTTGGTCACGTCCTGTACTTTTGTGAATGCGTTTTGGTTTTGAGCCATTTTTTTGTTGCTGATCTGCTGTCCAAGTTTAGGAATAAATGGCTCTTTTCTGCACCATCATCGTGACTTCTGTGTTTGGGACCTTCAACTCGCTCAGACGTGACGCTGGCATTTCTTTAAAGTCTTGCTTCCTCTGTTACATGACATGTACAAGTGAGCTTGTAGATACAATGACATGGTTTGTGTTACATCTGGACTGTTTTTTTCTTTGTTCTGAAACAGAGATTTGTTCAGAATCAATATACATAATTTCCCTTGGGTTGTTTTTCTGCTCCCGCCACATTACTGTGAACGCGGCCAAAGCACGTGCCGCTCGCAGGGCTTCGCTTGCACTCTGTCACTGCCTCTCGCAATGCCGCTTGAGCTTTGCATTGTGGGATGGTGTGGTGACAATGATAGGAAATAAGTCAAATAAAAAGCAAAGCTTCCAACGCTACTAAAAGTCACGTTGAACAAATGTGAGAGGAGCTATGTTTGCTGCCGTTTGACGCTGTTTAACACTGTAAAGATAACAGCACATAAAGGTCTAAGACCACAGTGTCCATACAGCACATAGCTCCAAATATCTTTTGAGGTTTGGCTATTACTTGGAGGTGCTTGGTGTTTGCTTGCAAACTTCTCTTGTTCTCCATGTTTACCAAAGAATGCAGATTTTTGAAAGGAAAAACATTGAATAAAAAAGCAGAAAAAATCCATGCCAAGTTAAAAAGCCAGATTGGCTCTATGTGATTTGCTTAGGCGACACTTGAAGGGAAGAGCCCTCAGGAAAAGAAGAACATTTTTTTAGATTTTTTTTGGAGAACTGCCATTGTTTCTCGACACAACTCTTACTTTTTTTGACTATTCAGCCCCAATGTTGTGTTTGTTTTTGATTTTTGTTTTTTGTTTTTTTTACCTTCGGTACTGACTCTTTGCCATTACTCGCAGCATGACGGCAGCCCCCCCGCCCTTCAGAAGCAGCGCACTGGCTCAACGCCATGGATCAGCAACCCTGCACCTCCTTCCTGCAGCGGGGCACCGTTTTTCTCTGGAGGTAACTTCACCCTGCGGTTTTCTTCCACAAACCATCTTTAATCAGATGGTTCAGACGCAACACTTATCAAACATTGAGGATCTCAGCGGCCGAAGGAAGGGAGGTCCGCTGATTCCCCCCCTCCCCACCCCCACCCACCCCTCTCCGCTCTGCGCTTTTGTGCGTTCCCCTGAGAACATAAACGTTCCTTGAGAGCTTCCCAGCCAGTGTTAATGACATGTCTTCTTCCTCGAGGGCCACGCAACCTGATCTCCATCTGACATTCCTGAGCTCTTGATTGTCTCTGTTTTCCACTGCGCTCCCCTCGCGCCGAGCGCTTCACTCGTCCCGTGCCATCCCCATACGAGGCTGTTTAAACATCTTAATCTGCTGCTGTCTTTCATCTGGCCCCCGTTAAAGCCTTAACAGAAAGATTGTGAATGCAAACCTCTGTCAGCACCTGGCTGTAAGAGAGGCGGCGAGAGGGAGCGGGGGGGAGGGGAGGGAGGAGGGCCGAGGAATGGAGGGTTTACAAAAGCACGGGAAGAGTGGAGTGGAGTTAAAGTAAACACGGCCATGTAAAAAGTGTCCCTTTACATGTCGGCCATATGCTTCAAGTTGAACGCAGTGGCAGGAAGTTGTTATTTCTTCTGGAGGGGGGAAACTCAGACCTTCGGTAAATCTTAGTTTAGTTTGTCAAGGTATAGTAAATTCAAAGCACTGCTCCTTTAAAATCTAGCCGGGCGGTTTTCAGCCCAGGGTTCGTGCCCCTTTAAAGGGTCCCAAGATAAATATGATTCGAGGGGCAGGAAAGAAAGCCGCTGCCTCATTGGGTGTAGCTTGTTATGTTCTTTACGACATCCTCCTCTCTTTGACTTTGTTACATTTTTCCTGATCATTCTCATAAAAGATCATTCGAGATTGGAGAGGAAATTATTCCGGAGGGCCAAATGAAAAATTCTGAAAGTTTACAGATTTGTTGTTGTTGTTGAGAAACTTTTCTGCAAGGCTCTCATGCAGCGTCAGATCAATACAATTCAACAAGTCGCTTATTTGGTCATTTGCGAGGTTAATCAGTGCACCGTCATATTGTCAGGATTAGTCTGTCACAGCGAGTCGCTCCTCCTTGTTTGTTGTATCATTTAAGGTTTGCCTGCAGTCATGAGGCGGTGTTCTCCTCCTCTGCTTTTCTTTATGGCTTTGCTTTTTAATGGCCGCTTGTTATTGCAAACTGTCGTGCATGACGTAGAAAGCAGAGCGGCTCTCCCGCGACAAGTTTATTAACAACAATTAAAATGTCACAACAAAAACGGCGTGGCAGCCAAACTCGAAGCGTTGCGTCTGTTCGGGCTGCACAAATCTGTCCAATCTGGACGTTGAGGTTTGTGTATGTACAGCAAAAAAAAAAAAAAAAGGAACGGACTGCATGATTTCCAGCCTCCTCCCCCTCACAAGCAGAGTTAGCCTCCATAACTCCAAGGTAATGTCAGACGCATCCCTCCAAAGCAACTCATTTAATCTATGTTGCAGCTCCAAGATTTCAAAACTGAACCACAACAATGTGGAAATGCAGGAGAATTCATTCACCTCTCGTGATTTTTCTCCATTTTTCACCCTCATCCCAATGACCTGATGAGCTATTGCGTAAAATCCTCCCCATGAGAAATCCGATGAAGTGGCGCCGAGCGTGTACGACGATGATACCAGAAGATTTTTTTTTTTTTTTTTTAGCTCTGTCGCTGCACCTTTTGCACCCACTCCATCACACGTGCAGCCTGCGAGCCGCAACACGCGTCTTTCTCTCCAGTCGGCTCCTAAACCAATATTTATGTTCCCCGCTGGTAATTAATCAAAGAGATCAGATGCCCCGTGTCTGACATGCCTTCATTTCGCCGTACTTCTCCCTCTTCTGCGCTGCCAGCTCTCCAGCTGAGAGCAGGCCAGGTACTGACCCCCCCCCGCTCACGTCGACCTGTTGCCATGAACGACGGCTCCGTTCCCACAGGCTCCGCGCGCACAATTTATGAGAGCGCCCGGCCCTTCGCCTCTGGCTGCGGTGTGTGAGTGGCGGCAGCCTGTCAGGGCTGACGGGCCCCGTGATGTTCGTACAGCCATTAACACGGCAAACAATTGCTAATAGGAATGAGCCCCCGGCGAGAGGAGGGGCAGGTCAGCGGCGGCTCAGCGGCGCTGGGGTGGAGGGTGTGGGGGGATCAAGGCCGTTGTCTTCGGCAGAGGTGGGAAGTAACAAAGTACAACTATTTTGTTACTGTACTTATGTAGATTTTTCAGGTATCTGTACTTTGATTGACTATTTCTTTTTCTGTTGAGTTTTTACTTTAAAAGTCCCTACATTTATACACAAATATTTGTACTATCTGCTACCTTGCATTGTAAAAAATGCTTGTTACTTTTGTGTTTAAAAGATACAAATTCTGTTCAAAGTAATTCACTCATAATTGTATTTTCTAGTTGCTGTTTCTTATAGTGGAGCTATTTGAACTCTGCTGTTGTGTAGTTCAATATAAAAGTGAATGATATTGTAGGGAGATATTTTTTTAGAGTAGCTTGGCTTTGGAGTCACTGTTCAGTGTTGGTTATTATGATTAAAAGTGCAAACATCCAGTAATGGCTCGCTGGTCGTCACTATTACTGATTATAGTTTGGTTGTGCTGCAGCTGAAAAAGAAAAAAAAAAACATGATAGCATTGAAAGTAGCATACTGTCAAAAATGATCCCTATGATTAATAAGACCTCTGACCTCTGGTCAGTTCAGTCCAGATTATTCTGTCACAACTTTATCATTGATTCATTAATGGAAAAGGAAAGAATTTTTACATTTTACCTAAGTACGTTTCAGAACCTGTACTTTCTTACTTTTACTTGAGTAAAGGAGTTCAATGTGTACTTTTACTTTAAACAGGGTATTTTTACACAAGTATCTATAGTTTTACCTAAGTACAGAAAGTGAATCCTTTTGCCACCTCTGGTCTTCGGTGATGGACTGGCGGGCGGATCAATCCATTGTCTGTTCGTCACCGAGCGCATCTCCTGGCTGGTATTCCTCTAATTGCTGGGGACTTTTTCTCCCCTCCTTGGTCCTGTGTGAACGCAATGAAGCAATTTGGGGGAATTAATATAAATGTTGTAATAACCGCCCTCGGGGGCCACTCAGAAGCAGGATAATCGGAGGCGCCTCGCGAGCAGAGAGAAGAAAGAAAATCCTCATTACACTTGCTCCCGCATACCTGCAGGATGGCCGACGTGCCGCGACACGTCACATCTGCTCGGGAGGCTCGCAGACTTCGCTGCACAGCTGCCATTCATCCCCACATCAGACGTGGAATATAAATAAAGGGACGCCAAACTCCAGAAGTGGCAAGAGTATTCACATTCTGTACTTGTACGTGTAAAAGTATGGATTTTTGTTTACAAAAAAATACTCTGGTAAAAGTGAAAGCACTAATTCAACTCATTTACTCAAGTTAAAGTGAGAAAGTACAGGTTCGGAAATGTTGATTTTACTTATTTATTTATTTATTTATTTATTTATTTATTTTCCATTGATGAAACAATATATCCACTGATAATTTTTCAACAATGTTGTTACAGGATAGTCTGGACTGAACTGACCTGAGGCCTTGCACAAGCCTCTGAATCGTTTTTAACAGGGTTGCTACTCTCATATACACTTTGAATAATGACGGCCAATGTTATTTTCTACTTTTCTCTCTACTGAAAACGTACTGAACAGTGAACAGTGACCCCTAAAATATGCTGAGCTCCACTTCAAGAAACAACTATAATAATAAATAACCTATTTACTTTAAACAGAATTTGTAAATACTTATAAACACCAAAGTAACCTGCGTGTTTTTCCAATGTCAAAGAATCAAAGAAGAAGAAAGAACAGATATTTGTGTACAATGTAAGGAGTTAAAGTACAAACTCGTCTGAAAAGGAAATACTCTGGTGAAATATAAATACCTAAACAAAATAGTTACATATACTTGAGTACAGTAACAAAGTATTTGTACTTTGTTACTTACCACCTCTGCCAAACGAATGGCGGAGGCTGTTTGACCAACCGATGCGTCTCGATGTGCGCTCCACATCGCGGACTCTTAAGGCCGAGCTCTCACCTGCAGTGCCGGGGGTTCAAACTGAAGCTGAAGTCGGCCGTGTTGGTTTATTTTCGCAACACCCCTCCACCGCCAACCAGCGCACGTTTTTTGGGCACAACCAGCCGTCTTCTAGTATTTCAAGCCTTTGGCTCGGCCTCAGTCGGAGAGGTACAGTATCAGGGGGATTTCTCCTCTCTGGCAGTCGTCCCAGTCCTGCCTGAGAGGCCTGTTCACATCCTAATAGAGCCTGTGTCTGTGTGATCACTATGTGGGAGAATGCGGGGAGAATAGGTAGGTGGTTGTTATGGCAGGACAGGCGAGCCGGCAGTGGCCGATCACGCTCGCTACACCGCCAGTCAAAGAGCTGTTTTATTTTGTTTGGACTGGGTAAATATTTGTGAGTCCATTATGAGGTTACACCTACAGACATGGGCTTAGCAGACAGTAGGAGTTTGTTTTCATCCTTTTCATCTTTTCGCTCGCGCCCGCCGCTCCCACCACACCACCGCCACCCGACACTCCCCCTCCCTGCCAACCCCCCCTTTCCCCAGCACAGTTTTTAATATCAAAGTGTGCTGTCTGACAGGGGTAAGTCTCAAACAAGGGCCCTTTTGTTGGCTCAGCCTGCGACCAGCCAGCAAAGAGAGGAGCTTGTCAACCCTTGTTCGCACAGAATGGAAGACAGAGGGGAGAGGAGAGGAGGAGCGTCGGGGGAGAAGCCTCACGCTGGGAGATAATTTAGGTGTCTGGCAAGCGAAAATGAAACGTAATAACTTAATGTCAGCTTATTAGGCAGCAGACATGGAGATGAACCCCTGCCGCCCTTCCCAATTTTCAAAGATTACACGTGTGTTTCAAAATCATCGGCAAGAAAAGAAATGCAAGCCGGGCGAAAGATGATGGAATATTTCAAACTGACAACAAAAAAAAAAATCCAATTTCTGTACGCTGACATCAAGTTGCAAAGGTTATAATGAAGGAGTATTTAGCAATGATGGGAGGCACATGTAGCCCCACGCTCGGGTACGACGGTGGAATGAAGTGGCTGCTCAGTTATCTTTCCAGTGCAGAGCGCAGACGTCGAGCAAAGTCGGACAGAAGCAGGTCAAGCATCGTTTGTTTCACTGGTTCTGTCATATTTAACGTTTCTTTAAAAAAAAAAAAACCCAAACTACAGATCCAGTTTGGAGAGACTGCTAAATAGCAACTGCATAATGTCTTACCCGTGTCCCACTGAGCCAGCAGTCCCTTAGTTCTGACCCAATCTCATATTTAACATGGCTAACTCAACCTCACACAAGTTAAAGTCGCCACGAAGACGAAGGCGCCTCCAACAGGCAGTGCGAGTGGCTACTGTTTGCGTCGGAGGCGGCCAAGATGGAAGGACAGAGTGAGGAAAGACGCATGTGGGCCGAGTGTGTGTGAAAGACGCATGTGGGCCGAGGGTGTGCGAAAGCTCCAAGACGCACGGCGTGACAGTTGGCAGCCTGAGTGTGCATGAGTCAGCTCAAAAACCTCTCCTTTATCTGGATAAGAAAAAAGAATGCAGCAGCAGCAGCGAAGCCAGCTGTGTATTTCCCTGTACTGCAGCATCACTGGAATCTTGAAAAGCCTGCCGGGGAATCTAGAGGGGGACGACTGCAGTCTGTCAGAGGCCGAGGAGCAGAGGTGGGAAGTAACAAAGTGCAAATACTTTGTCACTGTACTTAAGTCGATTTTTCAGGGATCAGTACTTTATTTGAGGACGTGAGCGTTCACTCTAAGTATGAAAGCTGCTGTCAGGCGGCCTGGATTGTCCACACCGGGCTTCCTTAAAAATCCGGTGGTGCAACATCGCGGCTAACTGGGAACAAGACCCTTGCCCAACCGCTCTAAGAGTAGGAAAGCCAGGTTACTTCTATTGTGCTGTTATTATACACTTTTATTTATGTATTTATGGCCTGTCTATTATTTTTTTACCAATATAAAAATCCTAAATGGGACCAAGTACACACTGGATCTTTAAGTGCAGAATGTGAATGCCTTTGCCACCTCTGTCCAGGACAGGAGAGTGCTGCGAGCAGCTCTCTGCTGGTGGAAGAAGTGGCTACACTCGCGTGGTGAATTATCTTGTCGAGAGCCGTCTACGGGCCTCCACTATCTGGGAAATCTGCTCTAACCGCTGACTGCCGCCGCCGCCGCCGCCGCCGTCGCCGCCGTCTTTGATGGCAGCGATGACAAAGATCTCGGCGCAGGTTTCACTTGTGATCTCTTGGTTGGTTCCCACAGTGACACAGGGCCGGGATGAAGTCACGGCCGGCCGTTTGATGTCCACAGATTAGCCGTCTATGCAGTGTTTTGCGCATTCTTTCTGGTTTACTCTCTATCTGATGGCGTGGCTATGGAAAAAAAAAAAAGAAAAAGGTCACGACTTTTCCGTGTTACCACAACAGAATCGTCGACTTTAATCTCGGCCGGAGGCATTTCGCGCTCACGCTAGCGACGCAGTGGCCCGGCAGACATCAAGATGTGCCGGTTATCTGCGCCGCTCTTGCGTGAAATGCGCGGCACCTTCAAACGGGGGACCGGCCTTTTTTTTTCTTTTTCTTTTTCCTCGCTACGCTATCGTGTTCTTCCCATGCTCCGCCAAAACCCTTCTTTGACTTCTGTCCACCGAAAACTTTCCTACGGGCTTCAACGTACGCTGTGACGTAGGGTGTCGGGGGTGCGGGTGGGGCAGCAGGGAGCTAGTACCTGTGGCTGGTGGCCAGCTGAGATCCCAGATGTGCTTCGGCTGTTTTGGGCCCCACGTCTTGTGGACGTGTTGTAATGTGGAGCGCAGAGCGGCTACCGGACACACACACACACACACTCTCTCTTGAGGGATCTGGGCAGCAGATGACGGCTCGCTGCTCCCGGCGCGGGAGATAAATCGTCGGCCGTCGAGGCCTGAAAACACAAAAACATCAACAAAAGGAAATCATTAGCTGGGCAGTGAAGACAGACGGTGCTCGTCCAGACTGCGGCTATGGCCAGGGGAGTACGGGGGGATCGTTGATGAGCTCGTTTTGATACAGTTTTTCACAGGAATTCATCCTTTGGAATTGAGTTTGATCTTAGCTTGACTGCTGCTGTAGCTGCTCAATGTGAGGAGTGGACTGTACCGTGTATGTGATGTTTAAAGCCACTTCCCAATATTTAGCCCTGTGTTTACAGCCTCCTGCAAAAACAGATGCGTTGTTGAACCTTTCTTATGTGACAGGCAAAAATGAGGCGGTCGCTGAGGATGGACAACCTAGACATGGTGTGGTGACTAACCATTCGGGTTGGTCTATGTTGGAACGATTCCGATTCTGATTCCTCATTTTCATTCTAGTTTCCAACAATTCTTGATTCCGAGATCCCGAGGCAGACATGTTTTGACCAAGCTAGCTTATAGCTAACCATAGGTCTTTCTCAGAGGTGGTTTATCATATTGGTTGTGCACCCTCCTTTGCACGATAAATTCCATTTGCACGAGATGCATCGATTCAAAACACTTTCCAAGGCTACGCACACACTGCTCAGTGGCTTCTCTTTCGCCAGCTTCTGCTTC
Organism: Thamnaconus septentrionalis; assembly: GCA_009823395.1. NCBI lineage: Eukaryota > Metazoa > Chordata > Actinopteri > Tetraodontiformes > Monacanthidae > Thamnaconus > Thamnaconus septentrionalis. Next base: position 18,779,921 of record CM020513.1, read on the forward strand.
ATTGGTGATCGGTGGCGGCTTCTTCATCCGATCGGCAGACTGGGCATCAAAATTAGGAATTGAAATTAAAAAATTTTAACGACTTTGAGGGAATCGGGATGTTCGTCCCTGTTCCAATCGATCCTCGATGCCCAACCCGACTACCTTTGCAACAAAAAAAATACACAACCTCGAAAAAAGACCACTTTGTAATGAGCAAGCAAATCGACTTTCAGTTCTGTGGATTTCAGCAACAGTCTGGAAACAGATTGGTAACATTTTGCAAGAGCTTCAGAAGCATTAGCTACATACCTGGTAAATGCGGTAGCACGGTTCACTTGATGTGTGTGTGCGTGTGTCTCTGCCTTTTGTTGCTAGGCAGGTTTCTTGGAGCTCGTCGCTGGCCATGTGGTTTTAAAATGAGGCTCTGGGATCAAATCAAGAGTGTATTTTCAGCCTGGAAAAACCAAAACAATCGCACATTTCTGCGGTCCATCAAAAAGTACGGGCTGATTCTGAATGTGCTCTTGGTAAGTGCTTTCTCATGTGTCCTCGTCAGCAAAAAACAGGACGATCTCAGATTCTTTTTCTTCTTGTTTTCTTTTGTTTTGTTTTTTTCATTTTGTAATAAAGTGCCCGATCCTTCCGCACCCACTGCAGATGTCTTGCCCGAGTCCTTCACTTCTCCCTGGTTTCAGAGCCTGTGAATCTGCGCACGTGGAGAGTTTGTCCTCCTCGCGTTGGTTTTCCTGTTTTTCCATGCAGTCATAGATTTGGCTACCTGCTCCCACGCCGAGTTGCAGAGTGCAAGCGCTGAGGCTCCACGACCTTCCCAGCAACGTGTTTGCTTTCCACCTTACACTACGCACCGGGAATGAGGACGCTCTATTTTCAGACACTTGAAGGGGGGGAAAAAATACTCCACCCGGAATGTTATGCAATTCAAAGAACATTAAAAAAAAAATTGTTCCGTATTTTTCGCCGTTTTTTGACCGTGGCCGGCGCTGCTTAGGGGCCACGTGTGGAATCTATGAGGGGGTTCGTCGGGTGGGGGAGTGGGGAGGGTAGGGGGCACAAACAGCCGGAGTGGAAGGGTTCCGTCATGGTCCGGCACGGCGATTAAAGGCCATTTGTTTCTGTCAGGGCACAAAGCCTCGGAGTCCTGGCAAGGAGTGATCGATGAATTGGCGGGAGGGGTCTGGATGAAGGGGGGCCATCAACGAGACGCTTTGACGTTTAGCGATGACCTGCGCCGGAACGCTTCCAAAGCCACCGGCCGGATCAAATTCAAAGAGGAGCTGCTCGCTCTGTTTTCCCTTCTCTTGTGGACAGGGGCGGAGCCACGTGGGGGACACCCCACGGCCGGGGGGGGGGCACAATTTGATAAAAGGCCTTACACTTCCACACTACTGCATCGTAAGTGATATCTTTGAGGCACTATTTTTTTTTATCTGTATTAATGTATGTACGTATTTAATATGTATAAAGTATTTCTGATTGATGATTGACCTGGATTTTGTTCTTGGTAGAAGCGAGACACTCAAAGTTAGAAGTGTAATCAATGTAGTCAGGACAGTGCGAACAAGCTGGTTTATATTGGTTTATTATTGATATTAACAGTGGTGAAGATTCCCTGTTCTTTGACTCGTGGGAATGGTGACAGGCCGTTTTTTATAAGGTCGAGTTGGAAACCTTGAATAAACACAAACAACTACAGTAACAATTAGAATAGCAATAAAAACAGTCATGCAGTCGTTTCAGGTATCGACTTATTGCTCCCCCCCAATGCGAGTCATGATCTCACCCTGTGCCCCCTCCTGCCCCGACCCTCTTCCAGGAAACTCCTCCGCCACTGCTTGTGAATGAGGCGTGTGTCTTAAAGGAGCCCTGTTCCACCTCTTGTAGCTTTCTCTCCTTGTAGCATACATGCATAATAGACACACTACCTGATGACCCCACTAATGCCTGCTCCTTGTCTAAAGAGCGGAGATAAAGACAGAGAGGAGAGAGGCGAGCAAAGCGGTAGCCCCCCCCCCCCTCATCCACCCACCACCATCACCACCACCACCACCGACAACAACTCTCGTCCTCCCCGAGGGGATCGGATGTTCTCAGCCGTTATAAGCAAGCAAAGCTGGCGGCCGGCAGACCGTCTGGCTCCAGAGCGGCCCGGGCGCACAGACAATGCCAGACCTTCTGTCATGAGGTTCGCTTTCACTGAGGTCAGCTAAACAAGCCTTCGGGCGTGCGGCGTGCATGCACACACACACACACACACACACACACACACAGGCACACGGGGCCGCCCGCAGCCCCTCGCACGCAACGCGCAACAGTGGAATAGCTCCCTTCTGATTCCCACCTTGGGCAGCGTCCTGTTTGTGTTGTCTGCGTGGCGTGTTTGAGGCCTGCAGCCTCGGCGTGCCGCAGCGTTTTAATTGCAGCCTTCCTCCGGCATTAGTGTGCATACGTCGCCGGCAGCTGTCAGAGTGAGCCGAAATAATCGACACTGCAGAAGTTTTTTAAAACTCCCTATAAGGTGTCGCTACTGTGTTTTTGACCCATTACAGCACTTTTTCTTTTGATTCGCGGCAACTTTATCTCGCACTCAACTTGCCCTATCGCAATTCCAGAAGGTCAGAAGTTTACACGCACGAGCTGACGCTGATCTCCAGATTGAGATTGATTTGCACTCCTTTTCACGCCAACCTGCCATTTATCTACGGAAAAATCTGAGGAGCCGCTTGGAGCCAAAAGAGGCGGTTCTTTTTAGTGAGCCGAGCCAAAAGAACCATTTCTCTGAAAAGAGCCAGATTTCCCATCACTATAATTTCCTAATTTACCAAGTGACACTGGTGGATATGAATCAGCCATTTATGACTGAGAGGCGAAATTCACCTATGTCGAACATGTGAATGTGACTTCTGTCGTGTGACCTCTGCATTCAGGTCCTGCTCCTTATCTAGACGTGACAGTGTCATCGACAAAGATTCACTTGCAAGTGCTGAGGCAGCGTCTTGGATAGGTTTCGGGTTCTTCTACCAGACATTTGACTGGACCTGTTTGGCAAAAGTTCAAAAAGAGGTGCAAGTGGACCCGCTGGTACCCTGGGAGCCACGGTCTTTGTGGCCTGTACATGTTGCAGAGAGAACTGGAGGTAAGCCAGCTACCTTTACTATTGTTGACTTGATGATTAATTCCTATGGCTTCCTGTTCAGTTGGAATCAGGAATATCAGCCGAGAAGCTGTCAGTCTTGTGTCATGATGGTGTTTTCAGACACGCTGTTGCCACTTGGTAGGAGGAGACTGCGCCTTGTTCCTCTTCGTTCTGCTTCAGTCGCAATGGTCACGCAAAACACGTCACATGTCAGAAGTTCATCACCTCAGCACCGTGTGGCTGTACCCCTTAGGCGTCAACACACCTAGCCGGGATATTTTCTATCGATAAATGGTGGAAACTTAACGGATTAGTTGACGTTGACTCGAGAGATATCCCACTGAGTGGCACATGAAAAGGAAAAAGCTGCATCAGAAGTTTGCATGTCATTTGGAGCCCAGGAAGGTTCTCATGGGATCGGCGCCAGTAAACAAAGGACCTGGGAGGCGCAGTGGATCACGGCAGGAACCTCTTGTCAAAGGAAAGACTGCGCTCCGCTTCATTCCGTCACTTTTCGTCTGTCACATTTTCTCTGGGCGAAAAGTGCGAGTAACTCTATCTTTACGAGCGCACTGGCAGAAGAAACGATCACGTCATCCAAAATCCATTACATTATCAAAAATACTCTGCGCTCACACAGGCAGGGGACGTAGCTGGCGGCGGCAGAAGTTGGGCAGAGGACTTTCAAAACACCTCTGCTGCAGGAAAAGGCCATTTATTTTTTCGCCCAGACTAACACAGACTTCGGTTTCCTGGAGCTCCGTTACAGAGCAGAGCGGGACAGCCAGCAGCAAGACGTCCTGTTGACAGCGGCGGAGTCAAACAGCTCCGTCGGAAGACGCGGTGAATTTCGCATTTCTGGATTCGGTCCAGCACGAACACGTGGAGCTGTGTTCACGGTACACAGGATGAGCTTCGACAAGATGAGTCAACACAACACTTGTCGGCGCTGAGACAATCGTTCCATCTACCCTTCACTCAGATCGTATCCTTTCCAAGTATTAGACTCCTCCAGCGAAACGCAAGCCGTCAGGGCCAAGCTGCGTGCATCACCAAGGCAAAAGTTTTTTTTGCGGGCACCATTTATTCCATTTAAAGTGTCTTTTTTTGACATTAAGATTGTGATCGATGGTTGGGTCACCTCGTTGATATCAGAGTGAATTAGAACTGACTGATTCATTTGTAGCAATGATATGATGCCAGTAAGCTAGCCATAATGGCATGGACTTGAAAGTGATCACTCTGCCAGCAATGAGGATTCTGTGCTGGTAGCAACACGGAAACCGAAAAGGCCAAACAATGACGGGATAATCGGCCCAGGCTAAAAGCAGCACAGCCCCACAGTCCCCAAATCCTATTTTGTCACAACTGACTTATTTGATCTTTTTTTTTTAAATCCTATAAAACTTGCCATGACAAAAAAAATGTGTGACTTAATCACAAGGAAACATCTATGAGGTGAGTAGGAAAAAAGCGGCAGGCCAGCAGGAGAAGCACTGCTGCAAACTCTTAGCAGAAAATTTGGCAGTTATGCACAAGAACCAACTAAGTTGGACCTGAATGGTCCTTATCATTATGTCTGGTCTCTAGATATCTTCTACATCTGGGCCAAACTATTGGCTCAGCCACTCTGCTGCCGCGATGTTATGAAGAGGTCAGCCAATCCTCTCTTGAAGGCGGCTCCTGTCAAATCACAAAGATTCTGCAGATAAGGAAAACTCAACTTTCAACTTCCAAATACAACAGAGTTGTGCAAGATGTTGAAATGCAGGCAAGGAAATACATGTGAGAAAGGCTGCGGCTGTACCCTGAAGAGACAGTTAGTAGCAATCACGATTTTCCCTCTGTTTCAAATTATTTTTTATAAAATGACACAAGATTTAATCGCTGTTTAAGGTTTTGCAATTAGGATTTTGCATTAAAAAAGCATTAGTCTATTGAAATAATAATAATTTTAATGGTTTATTGGTTTTACTTTTAGCTCATAACTAGAGTTAATCAAGCAGCAAGGTGCATCCTGCTTTTAGTAATGAAGCATTTTCCTGTTTTATGACCCCCCCCACACACACACACACACACAGGATATATTATCAGTGAGTTGTTTTGACTCACACTTCACAATATCCTTGATTGATTTTAAAACCCACACTTCCCCGACACACTGTAGATTTCGTTGGCAATTCTTAATGCAGCTGTATATTTCAAATGTAGTATTTGTTTAAACTTTCGCTGCACTGAAACCTGTCAGTGTGTTTTGTTGCACGCTATCAGCCTCCTTCCTCCCCCTCCCGCGGCTGTGCTTTATAGCCGCAGGACACTCCTTTGTGTCTGCGGGGAAGGATGGAGACCTGCTGGACGGATCGAGTCTCCTGAATCTCAGATATGACAACGTGCATGTGCTCCGGGAGGGCAGAGTAACTTTTGTGAGTGAGTTATTCCAGCTGAGGCTCCTTTGTAGCGCGCTGCAGCTGTTTCTGATTTCACACTCCGTCCTCCTCCTCCTCCTCCGCCTCCTCCGCCTCCTCCTCTCTCTGGAGCCAGCATCCCAGAGTGCCCTCCCACCCCACACACACACACACACACTATATACCCCCTCCGACGCCGCACGCAGATACACACTTCCATCCACTCCTGTTAAGATAGAGACACACACACCACAACAGGTGTTTACACTCGCATGTCTGTCTGCAGAGGTTTGGGGTGATTGATGAGCTTGCAGAGGAAATGAGGCGTGACAGATTACGCCGGGCCTGAGACGCCGGCGAGCTCGCCGAGGGGCAGGTTCCTCCCCAAGACGCCGCAGGCGCACAAATGCGAGTCGCGTGACAGACAACGCTCGTTGATCATTTACCACAGGAAACTGGTGTTACGCACAGAAAATTATCTCTTTTTTTTTTTTTTTTTTTTTGCCTAAACTTCAAAGCGCTTTTAGCGCTGCGCTGATGTAACGATTAGAACCATTACCACCACAAGGTGAATCATCATGGTTAAGCATTTCCAACTGCACTGAACTGGAGTGTAAACATTGGGTATGACCCACCAAAATGAAGCAGCGCTTCAAATAAACACTGATGGATTTCCTGATTGGGTTGATAAAAAAAACAAGAAAACAAACAAAATGGCGAGAGTGAGAGACGGCCTGCTGGTCATGTCACTAAGTTGTTTTGGTTGCCTATAAATGTTTAATTTTCTATTCATTAACAGATGTTTTTTTTAAAGGACACCGTTAGAAAAAGACACCCAATAACAAATATAGATGGCTTATCGTTTGCTTGTGTTTAACAAGTATCGGGTTTGGTTTTGATGATTTGAGGTTAAAAGAGAAAAGTTTCAGGAAATGAGCAACTATTCCAAAACGTCTTCCCTAGCACCTACTGAGGCTTTGCACTCCTTCAGGGCCCTTTCTCTCTCTTTTTTCTCCCGATCTTGTTGTTCCGAGGAGAACAACAAGTTCGCTGCAAACGGCAGCGAATGCAAACTGCAGCCCGGTCGTACGTGAGTGCGGTTGCAGACCAAGGAATCTGGCAGAGGAGGATCGAGGGGGGAAAAAACTAGCGCCACTTTAAGTATAGAGAGGTCTGCAGCGCCGTCTCCAGAGGAGCAAATAACATGCTCTGAAATGTTTCCTTTTATCCTCCCTCTCTTTTGGCTCCCTCCCTCCTTCCCTCCCTGCCTTCCAGTCTCTCCTCCTCTCCTCTCCTCTCCTCACCCCCTCCCTCTCTCCCTCTCTCCCTCTCAATGAGCTGCCCTCGGATTACTGGGGCTTTTGGAGGTCTATCAGAAACATGTGTGAGGGGTTGGAGGCGGCTGATGGGAAGCCCTCCGTCAAGCAGCTCACCCGCTTCCCTCCCAAACCCAACACACCCCCTGCCCGCTCGCTCCCCAACCCTCCACCCCCGAGGCAGCGGGGAAGAAAAACTCTCGGCGAGTTCAAAGGCATCAACTTATTGGCTTTTCGCGGGATTTTATTTTTCCGCTGTATATATAAACAGCAGAGAGAGAGAAACAACTTCTCACCCCTAAAACTAGATTGCATGGTAGTCTGGACGCCATGTCAGGTAGCCTGCTGTCACCTGTGATTCCTCTGTGTGTGTGTGTGTGTGTGTGTGTGTGTGTGTGGGCTCAAATCGTCCAACTCAAGCGATGCCGGCGAGGATACCAGACGGATTTCAAAATGATGACATCAACGCTGACATGTGTCCGCCGCGTAACTGTAGTCACATCATCATAACAAAGTCTTTATGCGGCGGCAAAGGCAAAGGCAAAGCTATAGCAGCTTCTATATAGCCTCAGAAACACGCGTGACACTGCCACCTTGTGGAGCCTTCATGTAACCCGCCCATTCCTTTTCTGTCGCCACCTTTCCCTGCGCTCAGGGTCATGGAGGGTGCTGGGATTTCAAGTGTAAGCCGTCGTTTAGAGCCGCGGCCACTCACTGGGTGGGAGGCACACATTGCAAAATTACATGTTTTTTTGCTTTATTTATTTTTCCAAATCAAGCCAGAGATTTGCTATTAACTCCCTTTTTGCTTGCTTTGTTAATCCCTGTCATGCGTGCGTATATAGGCTTTATGCAGCTAACTAAAACTAAGCATTTTAACAGGAGGTTGTAAACAGAGTGCTAAATGAGCAATTTTTCTGGAGGTTTGTAGACTTTTGTTGTTTTTATTAATTACATGAGGCTGTGCTATTTTATTTTCATTATTATTATTGATATTATTATTTTCAACAATTCTGTTGTAATTTGGAATGTGAAAACAGTGAGAGTCATACGTAAGCCTCCATCTCTTCCAGCCTGTGCAGTTTACAGTCATCAGCTACTGTAGGTGCAAATACAAAACACAAAAACAAGTCCTTCAAGAGCTGATTGTATCAGAGGAATGCAGAGCAAACAAAAAAAGAACCCTCCCGCTCTCTCTTTCAGCAACCAACGGGGCCTGAGTAAATGGAAAAACTCCACCGCGTTCAAGTGAAGCCGTGTCGTAAAGGCAACGCTAATGAGCCCAAGGTTTTAGCTGTGGGAGGGGAGAAGGAGGAGGAAATGGTTTACATATGGATTCGGCGGAAAGTGAAGGCATCACAGCTATGTTGTGTATGTAATGAAGCAAAGTAATCCACAAGTCTGTCTCTCTGTTGCTCTCTTCAGTCACACTAACCTCTGGCTTATGTCTTTGAAAAGATACACGGTACACAACACGCACACGTACACACACACATGCACCGATTGTCCGAATATCAAAATCACTGAAGATGTAGACTTGGTTATGAGGGGCTCAGAATTAGAATCTTTATGATCATATAAAGAGTGCTCCTTGGTCCTTTTTTATGTTAAAATGTGTTCATTTATGCAATCACATCATTGCTGTTTGAGATCCCTTCATTTATTATTGGCTCTGGAAAAGTTGCCTTTAAAAAGCCTCAGACCTGCCAGTCTTTAAGATTGCACAAATGTGCTCTACTTACAAATACTTATTTTTATTAGACGGAATTATTAATTTCTTTTTTCAAACACACAAACATGTATACATACACATCTATATGTATATGTATATGGCAACCCTTTGTTCTCAGAGAAATTCCTATCTTCAACTGCTGACTTTAAACTGTGGAGGTAATTTAGTCGTGCATAGGGGTTTTATTAAGCCACTGCTTTATGTGACACTTAATTAAAACTGTTTGGTCCTAATCTGGTCGAACCCTCCCGCCCCCTTCCCCACCGCTCGCCCCCTTTTCAAACTTCTTTTCAAACTTAATCCTCTCATCTGTGGCGCACAGTGTGCGTTCGCTTTTAAGTTTGCACATTTGACGGAGGATGTAAAGCTGGAGCCTCGTTTCCAAAGCCCTGTTTGCTCATTAGGTAACATAAAGGTACAATGGTGTCACAGTGCAGTGTAAAACCTGACGCTAACAGACACCCGCTGGCCCTTACAGAAAAGGAAAGTCTGCTACTTTAAAGACATCACATCAATACACAATACAACACGTGGTGGGGGGGACACATAGGCCATGATCCAGTACTCAGCATGCTCTCTGTTTGAACCCTCAGTGGTCACAGACACCGACAGAGAATCAGATACGCCCTGCTGTAAATCAGACTTGCTCTGTTCTCATTACTGTCAGCATTTGCATCCTGCTGCAGTTGCATCACTGTCATAACTGCAATTTGTTAGTGTTTTGTTTTGTTTTCACTCTTTCAGGATTCTCAGTAACATAAAAGTCAAATTTCTTTTCTTTTTTTTTAAACAAACAAGCAATTCAACATAAGGCGAAGGGTTCCGCTAAAATGAGCACAAAATCAAGTTGATTACAAGCCAGAAGACAATTATTAATTTAGCACATCTTTAATGTTCGTCCTCTGTTTAATTAATTAATAGAGGGGGAAAAAAAATAGTATAACGCTTCACCTTTCACAAAATAAGTTTAAATTGGAAAAAAAAAGCCCATAGCAAAAGTTTCTGTCTTACAAAAACAGGTTTATTGCACTCAATATCTCAATGTTTTTAGATGTCTCCGCTCCAGTTCTTTGAGTAATGTCATAATCGTTAAATCTGTTGAAGCACTTTCAAACAAGCGGGGTTTTAAAATACTGATGCTAATTAAACCCTATTTTCAGAATGCACTAAGACGCCCAAAAGTTCCTGATTGCTTGCACTCAAATGCTAATGAAAACTTATTATGGGCAAACACCAAAAATAGTGATGAGTCCAATAAGTGCACTCTGGTGCCTGCAGCTCTCCGAAATAAGCAAGTTTTAATGTTCAGTATACTGCTTAATTATCCATACATGGCAATTTACAAGAATATTGCCACAGGGCCCCGGTTTTGCAATAGTCTCCAATCTAATAGCGGACGCTGTTGCATTATTGTGTGCACTCAGAATTATTCACTGCATTACCCACGATTCATAGTATGTATTAACACAAGCAATTTCATGCATATGGATACAGTGGGTCTTAGCAGGGGAGCTGCTGATTGCTCTGAAACTAATTTCACAATCATTAGTTTTGGTGGTGGTGAGAGACTGAGAGTGTTTATTTACCAGATCTCAGAAAATGACAAGTTGCACAAGCTCCGCGGAGGGAGGCGCAAAGATGAGAGAGTGTCTCTGTGTCCCCAGTGGAAAACCGTCAGTAGTTTAGAAAAAACGGCTCTTATTTCAGAACTTTTCCACACGTAGAGCACGAGATGGTAAAGGATCATTCCGGAGAATCCACATCAGCGTTCTCAGTGTCTTTGCAGAGCTGTAGTCGCAGGGGGACAAATCCTTTTGTTGCACAGAGGTCCTCGCGCACGAGGTGCAGGCCATACACACAGCCATTTTAGCCTGGAGGTGAAACTAATGGCTCATGGCCAAGTGCTGCATTCCATCCATATAGATGAGGAGATATATTTGCAAAGCCGGCGAATCGACCTAATGCTGTTATGGGCCATTGTTCACAATAAACATGTAAATTGTGTTTATGAAATGGAATATAAATCTGTAGCACAGATTCGCAAATAAATTATAATCACAGCGAGTCCTAACTGCACTCAGCCACAGGGGGGAATAATGTACACATGCATAGGAAATATCCTGCAGTACAAAGGACCAAGCGTGTTCAAATGGCCATCTGTATTTGCATGTGTTTTGTTAGCGTAAAAAAAAAAAAAAAAAAAAAAAAAAAACAGACCAGAGAGGAGCTGCATTTCTTTTCAAGATGTCGACACATAATTAAAATTGTGTTTATGCTCAATTGTAGGGATCAGAAAAATTTGTTGCCACTGATAAGGGCAATTGATCTACAGCTGACCCCACCACACAGACACTCCTGCTGCTTCACAATTGACCAACCAGTTTGGACGCCTTTAAAAATAATTAACTTGTACAGCCTTGAACTAAATTGTGGAACTGGTACATTTACTTTAATGAGTCATTTTTACAAACAAATTAAACCAACTCAAAACATGTTTTTACAATGCTACCACAACAAACGCCTTATAAAACATTTGTGTGTGCAGCACTTTGGCTTCATGTTGTAGTTTTAGTTTATAGCCACTAGATGGCAACGTTGCCCACTCTGCCACGCTGTTCAAACAAGTCAAACCTATAACGATAAAACACAACTGCCAGTTTCTTATATTAAAAGCAAAAACTGCATGGATCTTAATTCAACTAAAAACAACTGATGGCATCTTTCTAATGAGAGAATAATTTGATCGTACAAGTGGGAAAGGTTGTTCTCTCTCCTGGTTAATACTGTAACTTTCAAAAGTCACTTGTCATTTTTGCATTTTTAATTGTTATTTTTGTCTCAATTGTAATTCTCCCAGCTTTCAAATGGATCAGGGGTATGTAGAGTTTAAGTTGAACATTTTTAAATCCCCAGTGAAGATTTTAGCTGATATTTAGATCAGCTAAAATCAATTTAATAAACTAAAACGGTTGACTTGATTGTATTTCCACCAGCTGGGCAGACAAAAGAGTGATGCATTTCACAAAACAGACGGAAGGGAATAATATAATGCATCTTCATTCGGGCAGCAACAGCAGAGAAATAAAAAGCAAAAGATATTTTCATGAGAAAAATGTTCAGCATGAAAAAAAAATCACTGGATTGACTGTCATAAACCCCCTGTAATATAAAACTTGGGGCGGAAAAAAACCCATTGCAAGCACAAACTCAGTCAAGATAACAGAACATCTTGCCAGGTCACAATTCCAGCAGTTTGGAGGGATTCCCTGGAACTGAAGCTCAAAGGCCCAACGTCTAACATTTACTGGGATTTACTGGGAGGAAATGGAAAAGAAAAATTGCTTTTGTCCGGTGTGGTCACTGAGATAAATATCTGTTATGTTTTCATTCTTTGACAATGAGCATTATGTTGACATAAAAAAGAAGGTCCTCTTGTAAATGTTATCCTGCGTTTCATCGGAAAGATGGGAAATCGAGATGCAATGTTACATTAAACAGTGTCTGCCATATTCTGTCTTACAAAGTGACACCACTAACCCTTGCACACTTTGAGTCTCAAATTTCAGAGCCGATATTGAACTTAACTGATCTCGTCACCTTCGTACTGAAAGTGTTGCTTAATTACAACGTGCCGTGACAAGCCGAAGGCCGGTCGAACAGCTGAGTCAAAGCGAGTGGCTCAGGTTGGCGAGGACACACTGTGGATCACCTTTATAGGTGTCAAGTGACGAGGGGAGAACTCCGGTAGGGTGCAGAGGACGGGAGCGAAAAAGGGAGGTCACTCCTGCCCCAGATTTGGAGGTGCCACCGTCTGGAGAGAGATTGATGGCTGCGAGCAACAGATAATAGTTTAGCGACGTAAAGGGAGATTAAATCAGGCAGAGATTGCAGGGAGGACCTGACCCCACCCGTTTGGGGCCGTGTCCAACGGCCACATCTGATTCCAACACACTGCAATTTGCCACTGAGGCAATTACAGGTTTGGGGAGGGCGACTGTGAGCTACCCTGACTTTTCTCTTAATCATGCATACTGGGGACTATCATTGATCCTGCAGCACGTGTATTTATAGCAGGAGTGCAGTTTGAAGTGGATTAATAGCTGCTTTAGAATACAGAGAGGTCTGCGGGTTCGGTGGTCGCAGAGCACTTCAAATGTCACCACAGTTTTGTCCGTGTGGTGGCACCAAAAGGGCAAGTTTATCTTAATTGGCACTCTGTCCTCGCTCGAGTGTTGTTTTGTCAGCAGCTCAGCTGATCGGGCCTCCGCTCGTTCCCCCCGCCCCCTACCGACCCATCTAGTGGGCTGTCACAAACGCTGCTGTTGGCCATTAGATTGTCATCGCTCATTCAGCCTGTCCTCCCTGTCACAACTCACACACGGCATCAAAGTTTGTTGTTTTTCTCAATTCAAGTTTAGCTTCAATTTCAACTTCAGGCAGAGCTTTAATGGCACTGTGAACATACATTGACATAGCCTAAGCAAGTGATACATGCGGTGCAAGAATGTCAAATGAAAGATTTGAAAAACAAGGTTCACTGTGCTACATGTGAAAACAGTTGTGCAATAAAAAAAATAGCCAACATACACACACACACACACACACACATGTGTGCATATACATATATACAGTATGTATGTGGATGTATGTATATTAAAAACAATCAAAAGAAACTATTACCGTTTAGCAGGAAGTTCAAAATGTGTTTATCTCCCTCTCCCCTCTCTCTCTCTCTCACACACACACACACACACACACACACACACACACACACACACACACACACACACACACACACAAACACAGCAACACAAAAACCCTCCATGCCTCCCTGCCAGCTGTCCAGCTCATGTATGTCCCAAAGAGGCGGAGGTGCCCTGAAGCGACCCATCAGACTACAAAAGAGAGCCATGCCAAACACTTTAGCGCTCCCTGCATTGAGTGAGCTCTCTGGACAATCAATAATCATTGAACAGAACGGCAAAGTGCACGTGAACAAGCTTTCATCCAGACCAGCTGTCACCGTGCACACAGTTAGAGAGTAGGGGACTGAGGTCAGTGAGGCCCATTTACTTCAAATACGCAGATGAATAAAACTAAAACACTGACAGGCTACATTTAAAACATCTGCAGATGAATCTGTTTTTGAATTTTGTTCGGAATCTATTCATTTATCCTGTGAAATAAAAGGATACAAATAAGTCTTAAATGCAGACCCTGTTGCCCTTTTGTTTTTAATATTTTGAGGGCACAACTTTGAAACAAGCGCTTCTTTGATCATGCTCTTCAAGGGCTCCCAGTGAGCTATAATATTTATTTGAGAGGGGAGTAAGAAGACATGCCAAATGCCGGATTAAAAATAGACGGCAGCGGTTCTTTAGGGGTTATAAATAGAAAGAGGGGAAAATGGGCCGGTCCTGGATGGGATATTTATAGTGCACACATACACTTTCAGTTCAGTGGGAGACAGCAGCCAGCGGCAAATTCATCAATAGCAGCCAGAAACTCCAGAAATACCACTGAATGAACACACACCTCCCCTGTCCGCGTGTGGACATATGCATCCGGGGTGAAATTAAATCACTTTTACGGGAGGATGAAACGGATTAGTCCAACAGGCTGTCTATTCATGGACACTGTAAAAGCAAAAGTTGGATCACTTTTCAGTGTCAACCTATCTCTGATTGCAATATTCTTCGTCTTATTTTTTGTTGGGGGTGAAGGGGGAGTTGACGGTGACACACATGGCAATGTCGTTAAAGGGCACGTTCCGGGGAACTACTGCATGTGAGGGCGTTGAAAGGGCGGATTTAGTTTATGAACAGCGAGCTGGCTGTCCGTCCAATAGATTTATTGCATTGTCGCTCATCATCTTAGAGATGGGAGCATCTTCATGCCAGATAAGGAACGTCCGTTTTTGGTCGTGTGACACTGTTGATGAGCGCGGTGGCGGTGGCGGGGTTGTTGTGATGTGAAGTGCGAGTACACGGTGATCTTGTTCCGAGTTCTTGCCGTGTACAGGTGGAGGACGAGCCAGCTGACTGAGGAGCAGGAGGGGGAGGAGCTCAGTGACAGGCCGGCTGGCCGACTTGCTGCTCCGCCGCGACAGACGGACAACTCGGTCGGAGGGATCCGCCGCTGCCCCGGCAGCAACCAACCAGCCAGCACAGCCACGCTCGTCCTGTCTGAGAGCCCTGCTAGCCTGCGCTAAACCAGCGGCTTTTGCTGGACACGATATATCCGACTCGTTGCCACCGATTCCGGACGGAAGCGTCGAATCCGATCTGCCGGATTGATACGTTTTAAAATGTCTATATTGCCGTTCACGCCTCCGATCGTGAAGAGGCTCCTCGGCTGGAAGAAGGGAGAGCAGAACGGGCAGGAGGAGAAATGGTGCGAGAAGGCGGTCAAAAGTCTGGTGAAGAAGTTGAAAAAGACGGGGCAGCTGGACGAGTTGGAGAAAGCCATCACGACGCAGAATGCCAACACGAAATGCTTAACAATACCCAGGTAACGACACACACAGCGGAGCTAAGTGCTTCCAGCCGGCCGGCTCACAGTGAGCTTCGCCGGCGGCCCCCCTCAGCCTCAGCCGGGTTTGTTGACAGGTAGCTCTCTAGTTAGCCCGAGCTAATATTAGAAACACTCACAGTTAAAGCAACCCGCTGGCTGAACACTTTTTTCTTTTCTGATTTTTTTTTTTATTTAAATTGAAGCTAACACATTGGGCTAGTACCGGTCGTGTATGTCCACTGGACGTAATATTGCACAAAGCACAAATCCTGTGCAGTGATATGACAATTGGTAGTTAGCATTAGCTAGCATTAGCACATCAGTGCAACCCTAGCACCCCCATGTAATGCATGTTTTTTTTTGTGTGTGTGTGTGTGTGTGTGTGCGCGCGCGCGTAATGGCCCGTTCGAACTCTCTCTCTCTCCCTCTCTCTTTTTTTTTTTATCTCAGTGTCTTCAATCTCACAGTTTCTTCAATATATTGGAACATGTTTTGTTGTTGTGGTTATTGGAAGGTTATTGCGCTAATATGCCGTGCGGTCGTGCCCATCTGCATATGCATTCACGTATGCACCGGCATTTTCCGTTGTTAGTTGCCACATATAGCATCACTGGCAGCGATGTGGCAACCCCCGACCGAAACTCCCATCAGCGTGATGTGCACAAGAAGTTTCTGTTGCTCAAAATTCCTTCACTTGGGGTCAAAACGACCACGGCGAGTTTCACCGTGTGACAAAAGGTGAGGCAAAGGCAGCCTAGTCAGCCAGTGCTGCTACACACGTGTGATTCACACAGGATGTTTAGACTGATGTGTGCGCTTCTGGAAAACCAGGACAGTGTTTGGGATTTCCCATCTGGGATACCCTGCTGTCTGGGAAGAGCGGCAGATGCATTTGATTGTGGTGGAGCCCTGTGCATATAAACAAACAGGTCCCAATGTTTGAACGATTCCACCCTGCATTGAGCGTCTTTAACCGAAGGAAGGTGTCAAATTGGTACATTTGTGCGCTCAGCACGTTCCCTAAGAAACTAAGTCAGTCGGTCAGATCAGTTTTAACCTGGAACAGTCGTTCTTAGGTGCAAAAGTTAAATCGACTCACTGTCGCAGTGATACTGAAACCCCAAAAGGCCAGGAGTGGACATAAAACTGTAGTGCATAACAAAAGTTTCACGTCTTTTGTGCGTGAAGAGCTCACATGCTCTCCTCTGGGACACCTTTAACTGAGGCACCCTGAGTTGATCAAAGTGTAGACATTTCTGATTGATCACTAACATATATGATTCAACCCTCGATCTTAGCGCTGATCCTGTTCTTTTAGAGTACAGCCAAATGGTGGACTGCCGCTTCGTGAACAGGACTGATCTGCTTTAGCGTTCTTAGTCCAGCAAAGTCATCTAAAGTTCTCCTTAGTTCTCCAAGTCATCTAAAAGCGATCGGTAGAGGAGATTTTTTTTTGAGAGAGAGAAAGTCATTTGGGCAGCGTGTTGAAATAGTCAGTCCGTCTTTCATCACAGCGGGTATTGCAGATTTCCCTTCTCCCGAGGGGAGAGGAGGTGCTGTTGTTGAGCCGAGTCCCTGATTGGCTCGACACTGGGCGTTTGTTTCTTGTGCTGCATCGGGGGGCATCTGTGTGTCTGAGCCGACATTCTGTGTCAAATCTACCCGTAGCTGAGACAAATCACGGGAATGCTGCCCTCAGCCAACTCAACACAAACATTGACCATCCATGCTGGACGTAGTCGCTGGAAGTTCTATTGAAACCCTGAGATTCTGACTCCTCATAAAACTTTCTGGCCAGTTCTTTATCCCTGTGCTTTGCAGCGAGGATTTCTGCCTGCAGGTGTCTCCTCTGACCCCTGGAACGTCAACAAGGCGTTTTCTCCTCCACACAACTGCCACTGACTGGTTATTTTCTCTTTTTGGGGCCATTCTCTATAAACCCGAGAGATGGTTGTGATGTCGTGAAAATCCCAGTAGATCAGCAGTTTGTGAAATCCAGACCAGCCCGTCTGGCACCAGCAAAACCTCGCCACGTTAGCGGTCCCTTAAATCCTCTTTCTTCCCCATTCCGATGCTGGCTTTGAGTCGTCCTCACCACGTCGACACACCCAAATGAAATGGGTTGTTGCCCTGTGATTGGTTGATGAGCTGTTTGCGTTAGCAAGCAATTTGCTTCATAAAATAGCCGGTGAGTATATGGTAATGGAAACACCTAAACTTGGAAAAACCTCTCAAATATCGCTAAAAGGTTTTAAAGCTGTCATGAGGTGGTTTTTCAGACATATCAATATACAGGTATATCGCAAAAGTGTCATGGAAGCACTTTTTTCCGTTTGAAGATGTGAAATGACGTGTCATGTTCGGACGGAGGAGAAGACGGAATATTTTTTACAAGTGCAATGGAAACGCAGCTATCAATAGTTTACGGTTCTACAGTCATTTTCATTCTTCCAGATCATAATTACCTTTATTTTAGACCACATTGCATTGACTCACCAGGCACCGTAACGCCTGCACTGCCTTTCAGATCTTTAGACGGCCGTCTCCAGGTGTCCCACAGAAAAGGGATCCCTCACGTCATCTACTGTCGCCTGTGGCGCTGGCCCGACCTGCAGTCCCACCACGAGCTGAGGGCCGTCGACCACTGTGAGTTCGCCTTCCACACCAAGAAGGACGAGGTCTGCGTCAACCCCTACCACTACCAGAGGGTGGAGACACCGAGTGAGTGCGCCCTAATTGCCACATGTTCCCAAAATGACTGTGTTTTTGAGCGAGGCTGCAGCGCCGCTTCATGAATGCGCCGCTCTCGTCTCCAGTTCTGCCTCCCGTCCTGGTGCCACGACACACAGACATCCCCGCAGAGTTCCCGCCGCTGGACGACTACAGCCCGTCCATCCCCGAGAACACCAACTTTCCCACTGGTATTGAGCCCCATAGTAACTATATTCCTGGTGAGGACAAGAATTCTACTAAATCTGTGCCGAGAAATCCTCGAAGCGACCAGTCTCGTTCGTATTTTGAAATGAGAAACTTGTAAAGGGCAGTTTCAGTCACACGCAGTTGCATATTTACTTTTTTTTTTTTTTTTTTACTTCTATAAGATATTTTAGAAACGCAAATCGTGGCAGCTGAACTCACACTGACCTTTGTGCGTTGCAGAGACGCCCCCGCCAGGCTACCTGAGCGAAGATGGGGAGACGCACGACCACCAGCTCAACCACAGCATGGACACGGGTGAGTCGCGTGACCCGAGCGGACGACTCAGACCGATGCGTGCGGTCGACAACCACTGACAAGTCTTCTGTCCACCGCCCTCTGTTTCAGGGTCGCCCAGCCTGTCGCCCAACCCGGTGTCGTCGGCAAACAGCAATCTTGGTAAGTCACAGCAGCTTCGTGTGTGGTGAGTGGGAGCACCTGCGGTATCGGTTTCTTGTCTTTGTGCCTCGCGCCTCGTGCACGGGAGTGTGATTACACTTGTGCACGAACCACGCCGCACCTAAGCGCACCTCCTCCAACCGTGCACGGGGCCAAGAAAGCGCAGCAGCGTACAGAACACTAGTGCAGTAGTTTTCAAAGTGGCGGCACTAGGGAAAGAATGCAAGAAATGATACAAATAGAAATGCAAATAAATA
Source organism: Thamnaconus septentrionalis (assembly GCA_009823395.1). NCBI lineage: Eukaryota > Metazoa > Chordata > Actinopteri > Tetraodontiformes > Monacanthidae > Thamnaconus > Thamnaconus septentrionalis. Next base: position 18,798,655 of record CM020513.1, read on the forward strand.
AATATATAATAGAATTTAATTGTATTTTGATTATTAATATTATTATTTTTCATCATATATACTCTAATTATTGTTTAATAATCATTATTAAATATAATCTATTATACACTACCAGTCAAAAGTATTGGACGCACCTTCTCATGCAATTTCTTTTTTTTATCTTTACAACTTTATACACTGCAGATAAATACTGAAGTCATCAAATATATTAGCAAGATATATGTAATTATGCAGAAAAGAAAAACCCGTTCAATAACTCTAAATATGCGTTTTATGAAAGGTGTAGCACATACGTGTGTAGCGCTGTCTCTACAGAACTGCAGAAAAAGTAAACTGTGCACTTTTTGTTATTGTTGCCAGGCCGAACCCACAATTCGTTGTGATGATGAAATGGAATTTGCATAACAGGGGACCTTTAATATCAGACAGAAGCTGAACCGCCGCCCTCACCGTCAGAGCTCAGTGAAGCAGAAGATCAACATCCACTCTCAGTTGGACATCTAATTCATGATAAGAAAGTCAACTACACTGTGCATAGTCAATCATTTGCATTATATTTCACTATCAATGCTCATTGCTTTCATTTCACAGTTTGAAAAAGGTCAAAGTTCATCATGGTATATCTTTGACCTATGAGGTCATTGGTCGGAAACCACGCGGCTGCGGCTCTGCTTGGTGTCAATGAGGGGTTGTTTTATTTTTTTCACTACCATCCCTCACAACCGACGACGGCGTTCATTTTATAGTTGATTGAAACGTCTGCATCTCGGCTCGTGAGTCATTTTGAAAAGCAAAGAGCAAAGTTTGTAAATAGGACTCAGAGGCACGAATCCACTGTGCAGTCGGCCCTGAAAGAGCCGTGATAGTCGAGACACATTGCGCGGAGACCACGTATGCTGTATATAGCGCTGTAGGGCTGGCTTGATGAATCACTCCGTAACAATAGACCCGTCCCCACCTGACTGAACCCGCTGACCCAATGCTTATTACACAAGTCGGTAAAGTAAAAATAGCAGACACCTCAGCAGCGTCGCGTTTGCGCTTCGCAACCACCGCCGACTCGGGTCGGCGTGCGTCTGAGCGAGTGACAGGAAGAGAGAGCAGCGATGCTATGCGCAGGAGCTGTCGACTGCACCTGGACGCGCCGCCGCCGCCGCCGCCTCGGGGCGCTTGAGGCGTAAGCGCTCGCTTGAATGAAATTCTTTTTTACCCGGGGTCCGTTCTGTCTGCCTGAAGTGAGGAGATATAAGGCTGCAGCGGAAAGCTCAAGGTAATGCAATAAGTGTAATATCCGGCTGCCATTTCATCGACGTGGGGAGAGAAACAAAGAAAAAACAGCGGGAGGTCACACTCTGAAAAACATAGGCGCTGACGTAACGTCTTTGTTACATCCAGACCGAGGTCAGGGGGGGTCATGGGAAAGAGGGCAAAGAAGGAGAAGATTTTGCCGTTTGCTGATAGATAGATGTACTTTATCTACGTGCTCCGCGAACAAACGGCCTCTTGACTTGCGAAGACGCACTGCAAAATCTTCTCCTTCTTCCTGTGACCCGCTCCCGGGCTTTTTGGCCACCGGAAGCTGCATCACCTGCCTGACGCCGTCCCCAACGTCTCTCTCTCTCTCTCTCTCTCTCTCTCTCTCTCTCTCTCTCCCCGCCTCTTCAGACCTGCAGCCGGTGACGTACTGCGAGTCGGCCTTCTGGTGCTCCATCTCCTACTACGAGCTGAACCAGCGCGTCGGGGAGACCTTCCACGCCTCGCAGCCCTCCCTCACCGTCGACGGCTTCACGGACCCGTCCAACTCGGAGCGCTTCTGCCTGGGCTTGTTGTCCAACATCAACCGCAACTCGGCCGTGGAGCTCACACGCAGACACATAGGTGCTCATTCTATCATCAGAGCGACCACACGGAGGATCCCATCCACCTTTATACACACGTGTGTGTGTGTGTGTGTGTGTGTGTGTGTGTGTGTGTGTGTGCGCGCATATATATATATATATATATATGTGTATATATAGGTGTATATGTATGTTTATATGTGTGTGTGTGTGTATATTTATTATTTATATATTTATATAGCAGAGTGAAACGCCCTCCTCTCTTCTCCCTCCAGGTCGGGGCGTGAGGTTGTACTACATCGGTGGGGAGGTGTTTGCAGAGTGCCTCAGCGACAGTGCGATCTTTGTGCAGAGTCCCAACTGCAACCAGCGCTACGGCTGGCACCCTGCCACCGTCTGCAAAATACCACCAGGTTAGCAATGTGGGGAGGGGGAAGGGAGTGTGTGTGTGTGGGGGGGGTGTGTGCGCGTGAGCAACGTGTAGCTTCAGCGGGAATGTGATTTGTGCGCCGGTGACCCAGTTGCATCTTCATTATGCAGGCTGCAACCTGAAGATCTTCAACAACCAGGAGTTCGCCGCCCTGCTCGCCCAGTCAGTCAACCAGGGCTTCGAGGCCGTCTACCAGCTCACCAGGATGTGCACCATCCGCATGAGCTTCGTCAAAGGCTGGGGGGCCGAGTACAGGTAAACACTGACTGACTGACTGACTGGTTATCCCAGTAACCTGGAGATAAATATTTGCAATCCAGTTCTTTTCCATTTGCATGTTCATTCAGAATGCATGAAATCTACTGTGATATTTAAACGCCGAGGTGTAATATGGCGTTCCTCTTGCTATTATTTGGTGTTTGTGTGGGTCGCAAAACACGATTGAAAGGCCCACTGGGTTCAGCAGCATCTAATGTTAGGGACGCATATTGGAAACAATGTTCATACTAAGCCTGGCACAGTGGGGCTCCCTTCTTGCAAGTGGACCAACCTTTTTTGTTTATACTAATATTAATTAATAGCAAATGAACAAACAAGTTATATATTTTTTTCTTTAACTAAAACACACAGTGGTGGGGAAAAAGCGCCTCATGTATTTGTGATGGAGTGTATTACACTAAGAATCAGTCTTAAGTCTCCAAGTGCAGTTTATTTTAGCGCACCAACATTTTCCCACATGCTGCACGTGCTCTGTTCCGTCCAGCCCAGAACTGAATGTCTCGGCAAGGTGACGTCCTTGCAACACATCCAGAGTACAAGAGTTCACCAACTACAAGAATGTAATTTTCTTATTTTGCCTTATTATAACAGTGAACAACAAAATAATTTCCATTTGTTTGTGCAGCTCTGATGCAGCCAACCCTTTGAAACATACATGAAAAAATATCAAATACTTAAATATTTAATGGCAATAATTGGGATTGAGCGTTTGTAAACTTTCATCCACAACTATAAATATGCATCCTCTGTTCATGTTTATGCAGAACGATTCCTTTGACGTGATACACACTGGGCGTTCAATGTGACCCTCTCGTGACCCTGCCGGTGAACTGCAGCTCCCCTTTACCCTCTAGCTGTTGATTCTCTCTCAAAGGTCTTTGTACTCTGACAAAAAGAAAATGTTCTGTACGGTGAGGGAGGCTGTCAGGTCGAGTGTGACTCACAGAGTGCGAGCGGCGAAAAATGTTTGGGTTTAATATTTAGAAATCGTCTAGTCTGCCAGCTCCTCTGGTGGTAAAATGCATCACCCCGCATAAAACCAGCAGGGTTTTAATGAATCTTTTTTCCCTCTTTTTTTGCACCCTGCTGGGATTAAAAAATGTGAACACCAAAGCCACGCACCACCACTCACTATAGCCTGTTTTAGATACCTAAATCATCTTGGCAGGGTTGAAGTATTTTGGATTACACTGCCAGTCAACAGTTTGGACTCACCTTCTCATGCAATTTTTTTTTAATCTTTACAACTTTCTACATTGCAGATTGATACTGAAGACATCAAATATATGAGCAAGATATATGTAATTATGCAGCAAAAGAAAATCATGTTAAATAACTCTAAATATGCTTCTTCTTTTTTTTTGAAAGGTGGCTATTTTAAAGAATTTAAATATAAAACATGCTTGAGTTATTTTACACTTTTATTGTTTCCTACATATTTCCATCTGTGTTCACACATAGTTGTGATGCCTTCAGTGACAAACTGCAGTGTCAATAGTCATGAGAATGAAAGACAAGACGTTAAATTCATAGGGTGTGTCCAAACATTTCACTGGTTAGTGTATTTTCCGTTCAAAATGATCAAATAATATGGCACACTGGCAGGCAAATATGGGAAATAAGATTCCAGTTGCATAGCCAACAAAGCCATGCAAGCAAGGTCTGAAGACTGTGTGCTTCCCACGGACCTGTGCACCTGCGGGCGGGGGACGGGGGAGGGGTCCACACTAAAACAGAAAGTCATCATCGTCACACACACACACGCACGCACGCACAGTCCATTGGAAATAAGCCACTATACGCAAACAAATGGGCGCCTACGCCACACGCGAGTTAAGCTGCGAGTTAAGCAGGGAGGTTGAAGTAATGGAGAAAGAATGCAGAGGACCTGCAGTGGGAGGTGAAGACATTTAAGACGCTCCGCACGCCGCGGGGATTCCCCTGGGCTGTGCGCGACGCGTGTTATATATCTGGCTGCGAACACAGCGGAGAAGAAACGCTCTTCACAGTAGGCGAGGCAACGAGCAAAAGGTCACTTTACCACAACAAAAAGTGGGGAAGTTATTTTTCACAGGCGTGTTCGCACGAAAAGCCGCGGTTTTTGACCATCATAAAAGAAAACAAACCCCTTCCCCCTCCCCAACGCCTCTCTTCATCTGTTGGTCCTCCAGGCGTCAAACAGTCACCAGCACCCCCTGCTGGATAGAGCTGCACCTCAACGGGCCGCTGCAGTGGCTGGACAAGGTACTGACACAGATGGGCTCTCCCAGCATCCACTGCTCCAGCGTGTCCTAAAGAGCAGCAGCAGCAGCAGCAGCAGCAGCAGCAGGCTTTTCCAGAATCAACCACCTCCGCTCTCGGTGTGGGACAACTCGAGCTTCTCTCAGTGACAAGGGAAAAGAAAAAAAAAAGAGGAAGTTGACACCATGAATCGAATCGACACGGCTTTCCTCCTTTGCCGTCTCTGATGTTTCACCCCTCACCCACAGCACTGTGTACCACCTCTCGTCTTCATCCAACGGTTGTTTTGGGAGTCCACACACACGGTTTTTCTTAATACTGATCTCATTTTCGTCACTCTTCAGACCTGACATACGGATTATTCTCATGCTTGGTGTTGTCTTTTTTTCTTTTTTTTTTTTTTTTTTTTTTAAATCTAAGGGAAACTAAATTGTTTGTTCTCCCAAGTAAAAGCTACGGTACTGTTTCAGCATTCTTTTTTTTTTTTTTTTGTTTTGTTTTTGCTTATTCATTTTTCAGCCTTTAACATGTCTCAAAGAATTTTGATTCTATGAATTAGCCAAAAAACAACAACAACAACAACAACAAACAAAACAAAAAACAAACATAATTATGCTACATTACTGATGTTTCAGTGTCCCAGTACCACTTTGCTGATTTGGGAGCCTTATTTAACAACCATCAGTCAACATGAAAGTGTAATTCTCAGTTAAATAGAATTTATTTAATGAATATTTTAAGTACAAGGTACTTTTCCCATATGGATTATATATTATCTATGTTAAAACGATCAATTATTGGATTGATATTGTAATTGGTATTTTATCTATTTAAAAAATAGCAGACATTAGAAACCATTGCTCAAAAACAGCCCTTTGAGAACTATTTTGCTCAGTGAAAGAGACATTTTATAAGTTATTTTTGCATACTGTCCTGCATGGGAATATATTTTTTTAATGCCTCGATGATTGTACATAAAATATTTATAGCTTGTGATTAGTCATGCATTGCTTGAAACAACGGACCTGATTGACCTCTGGCATGAAAACATTTACAGAAGGACTTTGCTTTAGCGACTCAAAACTCGGTCTATTTATATGTGGGCTGTCTTTTTTTTTTTTTTTTTTCCTAGCCCAAAGTGACACATAGGATCATGTCTTTCACTTCACAATAGGGATGAAGAGCAGTGGTATGGTTGCATACCACGGCTACCATGGAAGCAGTTCATCCACCAGTAGTGTTCTGATAGTCTTCTCTCATGTTTCTGAACTATTAGCCGATAGTACAGAAATCCTCCCTGTGGGTAAATAATGCACCTCTAACTTACTGTGTTGACCAGTGTAAAGCTTTAGTTCTAGTAATAGTTTGCTTGTCCAGTAAACACTCTATAGTACATGTCTGTTGCTACAGTAGAAAGCATGTGTTATGTGCTCACCGTGTTTATCCTGCACAGAACTCTAAATCACCGTGTAGCCTAATTGACACTGTTACATGGTGCTGATCTGAAGTACTATTTACTGCAGTGCATTAGGTAGTCTGTAGAATCTGTATTAGTACTTGTGTTACTTGATATTCTTAGTTGGTGTTTTTCTGTTCCTTATATATAAGTCTTATATATAAGTCTTATATACATGATTTTTCATGTAGCCTAATTATTTGTTCTCAAATGGCCATTGTTTTATCTGTGAACATTTAATAAATTGCAACTGGGTAAAACGGTTCCTTTATCCATCAGTATTTTTTAAAACCTCGGTTTGTTAATACTCATGAAAATGTGAACATAGCATGTGGCTTCATCCAAAATTGTAGTTTGTCGTGCATTTTGTTGATTTGCCTTTTTTTTCAAATTTTTTTCATTGTAACATGGATATTTTAAAGATCTCATATTTAGCAAAACAAAACAAAACAAAAAAATGTTTCAGAAGGTTTTCGACTAATGCATGTTCTAGAAATCAGCCCTCTGTGTTTATTTGCAACAAGTCCAGCCAGGTGGTTGTTCCTGTCTGAGATTGCCTTGCAGTGATCTCATTATATTCAACTTTCAAAAGCGGAGCATAAAAAGCATCAGTTTCAACAGGTTTAATTAGGCAGAGGGCTAAATATATCTTTTTCTGAAGCTCCAGTGTTTTTTGTGTATTATTTTTAATATGATGAGTCATCATACAAGGTCGTGCTACTAGAGCTCAGGATGAAAAAAAAAAGGTATGAAATTTGGTACAATACAGAAGATTTAATACACTGATTACTCTTTGATGAATATGTTTTGGGCAGTTCTGTGGTTGTAGTTTGCAGTGTATGTTGTTGGATGGCTTTTCAAGTGCCATTCAGTAATATCACACAATCCTCCATCACTGTGTGTGGGTGGTGGTAATGCTTTCACCGTTGTATTGCAGAATATCATTAGCTGTCTATTACTGTGAAATCTAAAAGCCCACAGTCTGCATTAGAAACAACCACACACTGAATGCCAATCAATTTTAAAACCAACTTTTTATATACCTGTTCAAGGGAATGTAAATTAAGAGCATTACAATTTATTTTTTGATAAGGCACAATCATGTCACTTGTGACAACTGTACCTAAAGAATGGATCAAGGAACAAAAAAAACAAAACATCACATTATGATTCTGTCTGCAACGTTCAATCATGAAGTTCAGTCAGAGGTCAAAGAAGACTGAGATCAGATGAGTGAAAGTGACCTCCACTCATTGGCCCTTTTCCCTCCTGCAGTGAACATCCTCAAGCTTTTTTTCCTCACCATACGTCAGTACTGCATTTGCTTTCTTGTTAAACATAAGCAAACAAAAGCATTGAAACAGGACCAGGCCTCACAGTAACTAAAGTAAGCCTCCAAGTCTTTAGGTGCGAGGAGCAAGCCAGAGGGCGCTGGATCTTACGGTAGCCCCAGGACGGATAGAAGGATCAGGGGAGAAAAACAAGAGTCGCAGGAACTGGCAACTTCTAGCTCTCTTCCCCCGATGACAACCCATCTATCTCATCATCGTCACCACCGATGGCCATCCAAAAAGCTTTCGCTACCTAGAAAAAAAAAAATTGAAGCGTAAACATTTGTGCTTAACATGTACAATACAGGCAAAGAAATGTATCCTTTTGTAGTTTCTGAAAAATAAGGTATTACATTTCATAGTGGTGCGTGTTTGTGAAAACCTTGTAATCAGTTCACAAGCCACCGTCCTAAACCAACTGTTTAGATCTGTTACATGGACAGTATGGAGTGTTCCCTACCTTCTCTGCATGAACTTTTCTCTGCTCATGAGGCATCGAAGAGGCTTTATCTTCAGGTTAAAATAGAATAAATATATATATATATATATTTTACCAATTGGAAAAATTAAATTAAGTTCAAAGGCAAACGTGTTACAAGTGCAACGGGGTGAATTTTGTTTTTTCATTTACCTTTCATCTCTTTTAATTTGGTAAAGAGCCGTTCAAAGTTATCCACATCAGCGTCCCCAGCTGTTAGATTAGCCAGTTCCTGAATGTCTAAATCCGTCATTGCATCTGAGAAAATAAACACAGGTCAGGAAAAGAGAGCAAATGTAATTGTCTTCTTAAACAAGATATTCAACTTTTGGTTTAACAAAATGAAAGGGAAAACCGAGATCCGTGCACGACCCGCAGCTGTGCCCTCACCAACTATTGTGCCTTCCTGAGTGTCTGTTCTGGTGCCATTTTCTGAATGACTGGCCTCCTCTGTGTGTGCGCCCTCTACTGGCAAGCTGGAAGACTGCAAGGGAAAAGGGAGTTAGGTTTGCACATAAAAAAGAAGTGACAGATGGAGAACTCCACCAGAATAAGCATACGATTTAACAGTCAACTGCTATAATATATACTAATGTAAAATTGTATACTGACCAGAGCCTCTTGAGAGGCGTAAGGGTGTGGATTGTTGTGTCTGGAGGCAACCAAACTAGTCATTAGACCAAAACCTTGATTGAGTCCTGACAAATATATAAGCAATCAAATGTCATGCACAGGAACTGAACAACAGTGAAAGTCCAAATGAGAATTTCAGTGTGATGTCACCTCACCATCTTTCATCTGCACACTGGTCCACACATTAGCATTCAGAGCCTGGACAATTCTCTTCACTCCTGTGGATTCTGGGAAATCATCTGACAGGTAACAGAAACAGGTGTGAGAAAGGACATGTCACGTGCAATAAATATGAATGCGCTGAGTGCAGTCACAGATTTTACTCTCACTGTCTTGTCCAAACTCACCGTCCTCATCTGGCAGCTCCTGTGGATTGAGCTCCACCAGCTCAAACGCGTGAGCCAAACACCACTGCTGTGCTTCATGTCTGGTGACGCCTGAGGCAATGAAAGCATTTCAGATACTCATGTATGGAACATGTACAAACAGCTATGTTATATCTTTCATTTCATGCTGAGCTACACAACTGACCGTTTTCACAGACCCTGTCGCACACCAGAATGAGCACCTCTGGAGAAAGATCTTTCACCACTGGTATCCATGGATTCAGCTTTTCCAAGCCACCCTTCTGCAGACAACACATGTGAACAGCCAGTGATGTAGTACTCGAGATTGGTCTTGGTCCCAAGACCGGTCTCAGCTGACCCTGCAGCAATAATACACCGCTCACAGACAACATCCCGGTAACCATTGACGTACCTCTGAGCTATCAAAATAAGCGATGAAAGCCTGCATGGACTGCGCAATCTCCGATGACATTTGAAAAGTGCTCGGCACAACGCACAGGTTGACATCTGCCGTGTAATATTTGTTGTTGATGGTCCACGGATACCAGGCTACCAGCTCATCTCTCTTGGTTGGTTCAGGTAAATCCGTCAAATTGAGGATCTCTGCAATACAACACATGATAATAAAACACACTGAAAACGTTACAAATTGAATGTGGAATGACAATGACAACATCATCCACCAGCCCGGGCTCATTAAAATCAAAATAAACTAATTATTCTACATGATGGGAATAATTCATTACACAGGCACCTACAGGTGCATCTACTGCGCTACGAGAACGTTAGCTTTATGTCACGTTAGCACGTTTGCTACGGCGTGCAAAAGCGTCGCAAACTCACGTTTTATAAGATCTTCCTCTTTGAAAACATTGTCACAACTTGTGATGACTACGCACGGCATAGTCTCCTCAGTGTCTTCTACCGGGGACGACATTATTTCTTGCTTTTAGGACGGGATTTTCCAGATGCTAGCTTGACGTGACGTTAGCCCACTTGTTTGACCTTTCAACTCTGAGTGAGCGCAGCTGCTTCGAGGTTCTCTTCCGGTGCAGTTTTGCGTGTAAATTGTTTTTTTGCGTTCAGGGTTGTTTAAAATTCCTTTCGACATTTTTCGGGATTATATATTTACAATGATGGCTAAACACCGTACTCGTTTACGGCTATTGAATTTAGCATGAGTAAGTATTCTATTTGTATTAATTGCTGCTATCCTGAAATTTCCCCTCAGTCAACTTCAAGCACAACTATAACACGGTTAATGAAATTATTATGTTTTTTTGATTCTCAAAATTTCTATTTCATTATCAACTACACGATTTAAATCTAATATGTTCACGATGACTTGAGAAAACTCAGGTGCAGTCTTGAGAAAATAACCATCAGCGATGTACAAGTAGTATCATGCTAACAGATGCTCGCTGTGTTGACTTAGATCATGAAAATTGAAATCAATTCATGAGAAATGACTATTTAAATTTTAATCATATAGAAATGTGAAGTTATTGTCATGTCCATTAAATAGATAGATAGAGTGAATTGTCCAGGGCTCCCACTTATGTTCACTGACAAAATGTCTAAACTTTTCCATGACTTTTTCATGACTTTGCATTAAATTTCCTTGACTTAACTGCAATTTATAAATACAGAATTTACATATTTATAAGTCATGTGAACGTTTGTCAATTGCATTATGGTTGCAATAATTGCTTAACAAATGCATAAAAGGATAGTATTTGTGTTGGTCTTCAGTTTAATAATAATAATTAAATAAAATATATATATATTTTTTTAAAGGTCACATAGCCGTAGCATTTTTGGAGACATGAGATGCAGGGACGGCGCAGAACTTATGTTAGGATAGAACAACAAACCAATTCTGCGAGTTCTTAAGGGGCACGTTCAAATTTTTTCCAAAACTTTCAGTGATTAAAAAAAAAAAATCCATGCCTTCTCCAGGTTTTCCATAACTCTGGGAACCATGAACATTTATGAAAATGGTGCCCAAACAGCTGAAAGTTCTCCTAAATATTGAAGAGGGGAGAGTTTTTCGAATTCTGTGTCCACCAAGACAAGATCTTTTAGCAGCTACACTTGGAGAAAATATAAAGTTAGTATAACTTGATTACAAGCTCATGAATTTTTAAACATTAAAAAGGTACACTCTGGGTGAAAGATCAGCTCAACTGACTGTGATACCGCTCCCTTCTCTGCCTCAATTAGTTAAAAGTTTGATCTAACAGAGTGTTTACTATGTAATCCTGATCACCCAAACAAAAGAGCTGTCATGCACCAGAAGTTTGCCATACCTGTCCCAGCTGTTCACACAAGGACAACCCAGCAGTCATTAACACAAGGACAACAAATGAACCAGTCAGGGTGTCACTCTGCCTTCGCCCTGCTGTAACTCCAGCAAAACCCTGAATTTATAATTTTGAATGAATGCATTTTTATGTTATTTGTTTTCAGTGGAAATTCTTCTTTGCTGAAAAAAATGTCCTTAAAAGAAGAACATAATGCTTTAAAGTATTGTAAAATATATTGTTACAGTTGTTCAAAATAAAATACAGCATAAACTTACCTCTGTATTGTTTCAACACAATGGCCTTAAACCCAGAAAACTATCATAGTAAAATAAAATGAAGAGCCAGTTCAAAATGACATCAAATCCCCCCCTCTAAGTTGCCGTGAGACATTGATTCATGTTTCAAGTGTTCGTTAATGTTATTTCACACATGGCCTTGGAAGGATTTGCGCTGTAGTCAGTGTGTCGGGCTGTGCTACAGCTAAGATCAAGGAGATATTTGTTCCTTTTCCCGATGCTTTGTCCTTTCACCGCCAAGACACTTCACCCTGGAGTGAAGAGTGATGACACGCGTCTGCATTAATAGATGCTCTTAGCCTCATGCTCACCGGGACGGTCTGTTAAAGGTCACCTGACTCAGAGATGACACCCAGCACTTGTCTTTACCAACAAATTAATCATCGCAGAGGTCCGCATTAGCTGTGCGATTCACAAAGTTTTGACTTAAGTGTGGTTTAAGTGTATCTCTAACTGACCGGTGAGGGAGGAGCCCGGGCTGTCACTCTGGTGTCGGAGAGACGAGAAGCGCTGGCCGCACGAGGCAGAAAGCAGCAGATTGCAGCGCATCAGCATTCTTCTTAGGAAACAGGCGCCTGATTGCTGCGCTACGGGCTGCTGGTTTACAGCTGTCTCAGGACAGAATTGAGTACCTGGTCCAGCATGCCAATAAGACAGCCGGAGCTTCTCCAACTGCTCACCGCTGGCTCGCTGCCTGCAACTCAGTGCAACTCCTCTCCGCTGCACACCTGCGCCAAGCACTGAGCTTTCTGCATTTGTCTCAGTGTTCCGAAAGGTTCCAACCCTGTCTGAAACAGATGTTTGCCTCGGAGGGGGGGGGGTTCTTCCCAGTGTCTGGCCGCTACCTGTGGTCTGTCAGATAGACGGTTCAGTGGTCTGGGAAGGAGAGCAGTGCAAAACAAACTTTGCATGTTTTGAGCAAAAACAAATTCAATTGTTTCTATGTAAGCACACTTATATTTCTATGTAAATGCAGTTTTAATTTATTCAGTGAAACAGTAGTTGTGTGCATCATAATTAAATGAACTAAATTGAAAAGAAATCTGTTGCCTACATTTCAACATCCTACTTTCAGCAGATTTTTTTGTTTGTTTTATACTTACAGCCAATCATAACATGGTAGTTCTAAGAAAAAAGGCAGCTTCTTGAAATAATGAGTTTATCGGCATTTTTACTATGCAGCGTGCTTGACTTGTTACTTTCAGTCAGACAAGCTCCAGGTATCCCAGTGGCTGAAATAGGAAAAGAGGCCTGAACCTGTTCACAAGTGAGTTGACAGAATCCACCCCTCCTTGTGACCTCCAAGACCTCCCACCATGACCTTTACAACTGTGGATGTAAATGGCAACAGTCTGGTCCCGCAGGTAAGACTCGTTCACATACTCTGAAGCAACGCGGTGTACTACATTGAGTTGTATGTTTATGATTCACTGACTTGTAACAGGGAGGATAACGGCCCTTCTTCTGATTGTGTTCCCAGCTAGCCTGCTATGGGACCGTATAACCTTGGTTGTCTCCCCATCACCCTCTTGTGAGAGCACACCTCGCTTTATGGCAACGCTTCGCACGCAACATCAGCTATTACAGCCAGCCACTCGTCTAATGGCAGCGTTCAAGCACGAAGCTGGACAGGCGTGTTTCATGGACAGGGACCTCTACCCCCTCCTAGGGACAATTACATCACCTTCAAACCAAGTATGTGAATAGAGTTTTGCATGCACAGACAAGACCTATGTAGAATTTTTCTCCATACTACTGCTACTTGGCTGCTGTATTTCCCTGTTGAGAGGCAATGCATGCTTATCAAATCTTATCTTATCTTGTCTTATCTTATTTTATCTTATTAAAAGGTTGCTGGGCAGGCAATCCCCTACCAAGACACTTATGGACACTATGTCAGTGATGCAAGCAACAAATGTTAAAAATTATATTTACAAATTCAAGTTATTTATTTAGAAGTGTGAAATGTACATAAACTAACAAGAGTTGCTTTAAGTCAATGATCAGTGGCATCATTGGCATTATTCTCTTTGTTTTGTAGAGTTTAGCCGTGGCTGTTTCAAGCACCAGCAGCAAATACCCCTTTGCTCCAATAAAGGGAAGGGTCGACCCACTTGCGACAGATGTCTGCTTCTTCAGGCAGAGTTTCAGGTCGTGTGCTCCGGGAGCTCTGGAGAAGCATCCCAGGGACTTGCCTTTGAGTTGGAGAATAGCTCCCCCCACAATCAACCTCCTCTTTGAGCTGGAAAAAAAAACAAGGAGGAGATTTTTGGTCTGAGGCTCAGATCAGCATTACAGGGGAGATGGAGGCGTTTAGGCAGCTGCCATTCACATACACTCCTGCTGGAGGCGCTATGAAGCCCGGACGGCCCTACCTGCACGTGTATGGGCACCAGTGGAGGACCATCCACTGCCTTGGTTATGCTGATGCCCGTTCAGCTGTGACGTGTCAGGAAAGCCCTGCAGGCTCGCATCTCAGACAACTGGAGAGTTATAGCAGCAGAGGTGAAGTGATGCTCAGGTTATCTATCTATCTATCTATCTATCTATCTATCAATGCATCTAGTAACTCTCAGTGAAATATGATCAATTTTTATGATTTTTTTTAGATTTCAACTAAAAGTGAAAAATAAATAACTATTTTGTCTGTATTTTTTGGAATTCAGGATTAATTTGAAGCTTCCTGCAAGCCTGTTCCAAAGTTCCTTTTTTTATGGAAATCTTTAGCATGAGATTTTTTTTTTCCTATAGCTCCTTAATAGAGCAATTTTCACAGCGTGTACATTTCCCCGCCCCCCCCTTCTTTCTTTTTTTAATTTGAGCCCAGGTGTCGTGTCTGTCCTGTCGTTTGGGCGGAACATCTTTAGAAGTGCTGACACCATGTTAATTAGTGGCCATGAGTTCATTTAGATTTAACACGGCTGCCCGTGCAGATTTACTTTTGCCTAATGTATGTTCTCACTCTTTAAACATTGATACCCTGTTAATTAAGCCTGCTAATCTTCCACTGGCAGTAGCATCATGTACCTTACACACTGAATTAATTGCATGGAGATGTTCCTAAAGTAAACCCTTAATTTAATTAAGGTGGTATTTTATGCTTGGTTTGCTTGGGATAGCCCTGAGAGATATTGTCCTGATGTGTTGGCTATGCGGCGGTGTGATGATTTGTGTGCCTGCGTGCGTGCGTGCGTGTGTGTGGGTGTGTGTGTGCGTGCGTGTGTGTGTGTGTGTGTGTTTGCGTGCGTGCGTGCATTGAAGCAGGCCCCTCTCTGATCACTCCTCTTCTCCATCCCCAGCATCTGGCAGCCAACTGGAAACACATCCAGTCCTCCAAGAGGACCATTATCCACATCCCTTCATTAGGTCGCTTTCCTCTGTCTGCTGCGCGCACACACATCTGATCCAGCCGCAGTCATCCCCCGTCTCAACACGCCGGCCCAGCCCGTGGCCTCGGCGGAGACGCTCCGTCTCGTTCAAATGGCTCTCTGCAGGAAAGCACTCATAGGATGATGACAGTCCCCATGCCAGGGAGCTGAACAATTTGGTCTCAATTGCGGTTTAATTTGCAGATTAAGCAAATGAAAAGCCATTACGTTGAATATTTGCAAGCGGCACAAAGGTCTTGTTTTATGGTGTTTCTTAAGAAAGGAAGAAAAAAAAAGCCTTCAGAGATGAGGAGGCCGCTGTGTTTGCTGCTCGAGACAAAAGAGAGCAAACCGAGATCTCGTTCTCATTTCACCGTGGCGCTCACATTTCCACTGTAATCAGGCATGTGCACTGTAAATCATTGAGCGATTTTCTAAAATTATTAAGCCTAATTACCAGCAGATGGAATGCTTTATTTGCTCTTGGGGTGGCTACGGAGAGTGCCGTGTGAGCAAGGATAATTAGAAAGATGAACCCCATTGTTGTTAATTAGCATGAATCCAATCATTTAATTACCTTGATTCAGTTGAGGATTCTCTCCCAGGCAGAAATCCAGACAGACACTGAGTAAAATCCTGGAGGTAACGCTGGATGTAGCTCAGTGGTGGCTGGACACAGTGCAACAGGACTCCCAGTGCTCGGCACGCACCTCATCTGCTAATTATTAAGCTAAATTAATCATCAGATTGCCCCGCTGTGTGATTCGACCGGATCTCCGTGTCCTGAAATCTTTTGCTGGGCGCTGTCTAAGGGCAGTCTTACAGAGCCAGTTTGTTTAATACATATTTCCAATGAGAGAAGACACAAATCTGTTTTTTTTCTGAAAGTCTTAAAATGTCGTGACCTTCTTTTTTCACATCACACTCCCAGAGCCAGCAACAGAAACTGAATGCAAATAGACTTGATATCAGAGGTCCAACCTCCCTTTTTTGCACACATCTCATTGTTCTCAAGCTTTAAATGTTGATCAATCTTTTCATCATTTATCTTTTCATAATGTTTTCAGACAGAAATGTTCAGGTGATGTATGTCAGAGAAGACATCTTGCAGTATCATGCCGGCCTCCTGAAGTGAGAAGATGCCAAAGACGGTGCTGGAAACGACACATCTTCTCCCGTCAGACGCTTTGTCGTCCTCACGCCAGAGGCTGTTGATCATTTCCTGGTAATTTCAAACTAATTTACATATCGATGGAACCTCTCTGGAAACTGGATTTTAGGTTACCCTCTTCTATTCTTTCTTTCTCTGTCGCCCAGACGCCATAACAAGCTGCAGTTTCTGGATTGTCCTCTAGAGGGCAATAGAGGAGACTTTTACTCCCCGCTCGTCCTTTGAGAGCCACAAGCTGTCTGTTATTTTATTCTTCATTCCTTTTTGGGAATTAAACAGCTGTGTTGTTGCAAAGTAAACACTCTAAAAGGATATTATGCTACACTTAATTACAATACATTTAATGGGCTTTAACTGCTGCGCGGCAGATAATTCAAATCCATATTAGATGCTTTAATGATCTTCAGCAGTAGAGACAAGTAAAAAATGTCCTTTGAGCGCCTTAACACAGTGAAAATCAAGGTGTCATTTTACGCGCAGCCGTCCCGTCCTTCTGTTTACGTCCTTCCGCTGTAGATTGAGTGTGCAAGGCGACGTGGTCGTCTTCATCTCGTTCTATTGATTTTCCTGCTGTTTTGTTGTTAAACGGTGCCAGGCGTGTTGCCGAGATGAATCGCTGCTACCCATGGCTGGCAGCACATTCTGCCACTGACAGAAGGGATAATTCCATGTGGATCAAATAAATACAGATGTGGAGTAATTAGTTATATTCCCAAGGAGCTCATTGTGAGCGCACATTAAAGATGTGAAGGATTGGGGAGGTCTCCCACAGGCCATTTTTATCAATTCAACCTGCTGGAATGCAGAAGAGGTCAAAACCCTGCTGGCTACTACAGTAATAGATCTGTTGTGTGTACCTGGTGATAAATCAGGTCTGGGAACAACCCGTGGAAGATGCTCCTGCCCCCAGGAGGAATTCTAGTTTGCCATTTTGTCTCCCAGAACCACAGCACGTGCCACGTCCACGCTGCTGAAGCACAGTCCGGACTTCAGTCTGGGGGTCCCGGTCCTGGCACCAGAACCAAGTCTATCTTCACGAGAGCAGAGGTTGATGTACCACCTGCTGGAGGAGACATCTATACTCCCTGGATCAGGTCAGAGGTCAAGAATATACCTGAGTACTGCCTTGTAAACACCTGATGTTTGTGTTTATTGTCACCTTTACTCTCTGGTTAAACGTGTCCCCACCAAACCCAGTGTTCGAGCTCATAACTCAGAGCGTGGATGTTGAGTGCCGGCTCCTCAAGATGGACTCGGGCACAGCATACTGTGACGTACGCCACCTCAGCTGCCACAAACGAGCCCTTCAGGAATACCATCGATATGGTCCTCAGCTATGGAATACAAAAGCCATTCAGGTAAAGTGTAGTTCAGGGGATTACATCCCACTTTCTCCATCATAATCAATAGCAACACGTCTTAAAAAAGAAAAACATTTCACATACTGCTTCTGAGGCGTTGCTTTATTGAAAGTGCTCGAGTTTTAGGCTAGTGTTTAAATTTCCCTTATATCTTCCTACTAAATTGATATTTCTTGCCATAATATTTTTCTCTTTATGGCTCCCCGAGCGGCGCTGGCTTTAGAAAAGTGCAATACAAATAAAAGTTTATTGCTTTTATTATTGTGTTCATGCCAATGAAGAACTGGCCATTTAAAGTTTAAATGGTAACGGCCACAAGGATTTAAGATAACGTCACAGTGGCATACACTGAGATGGAGATTGCGCTCCAGACAACCTTAACAAAAGGTGTGGATCTACTTCTCCTCAGAGGTGATGTTAACGCGAGGGTCACTGTAAGGTCAGACAGTGGCCATCAATTTGAATGGAGAGTGTCCAGTTGCACATAACACTGGTGCTCCACGTAGAATAAAACCTTGTTCCTGCAGCTGAAGAACATTTAATCCAGACATAAAATATCTGTTATTACACAGCCATTGCTGATTTCCACAAATGAATATGAATATTTATTTATTTATTTATTCTGAGCCATTACTATATATATATATAAATACATATATATATATATGTATATATATATATATGTATATACACATATGTACGTATATATATATATATATATATGCTGGTTTTCTTTCTAGTAGTGATAAAAACCCATCAGTACTAATGGCTCATATATATGATATAGCAAACATATACATCAATGTTTGCTGTAAATGTTTTGTTTCGTTTCCTCCAACACACAATTAAAATGTCGGACCTACTTGAAAATGAAAACGATGCTTAACATCATTAACACGCCACTCTTTTATTACAGTTTTAATCGCTAACGCAGCTTGTAAGCCCCTGGCTCTTATTTCTCATATGCTTACATAGTTACCTTTGATTTTCTGTCATGCGTTAATTACCGCTTTTTGCCGTTTAATTTGGCGCTTTGTGTAAACTAATTACCGTCTAATGATCGTGGGCTCAGAGCACAACGATTTTTACATTTTATTTTGTTTGAGAGGAGAGCGCCCGTCCTCTCGTCTCGTCCTACGGCCTCTCTCTCTGTTTTGCCCCTATTAGCTCCTTTCTTTGGTTCCGGGTGTATGCGTGGTGCGGCGCTGTAATTGCTGTTGCATCGCTGCTGTTAATTATGGCACAGAATGGCTGAGCCACAGCCAAAGTCCATAATGGTGGCTGGGGTAGCGCAGGAAAGTAAATGGAGTTTGTTTCACCAGCTGGGGTCCCATGGAGAGGGAAGAGTGCCGAGGCCTCCAGTGTAGGCCGGCAGCCTCGGGGCTTCAGGGCCATATGGACACAACACTTTAACTGGCCTTTATTCCAAACCTTACTCTTTTAATCAAAGCAAAGCCTGCATCCTGTGCTCCTCATCGCGTGACTCTTTACATTACGACAACAATTAACGAGTAAATTGTGTTCATCCGCACAAACGTCGCCCGCAGTCCCGCTGTTATTGTACTTGGGCATAATGAAGACAGCAATTTAGCTCCGCACGCTGAAAGATCGCAGGGACACGTCGTTGGTTAGGTAGATAAAATATGAATATTTTATCCCAGTTCATCTTGTGGCTGTCCCCTCCTTGCAGCAGAAGCTGCAGATGGATGTTTAAACAGTATAGTGTGAGATACGCCGCTCGTTAATGGAGCTCATTGCGGGGAGGATGCGGCCTATAACTGTAAAGGCGCTGATAGCGAGGATGTATGCTCGCAATTGCACACGTTGGCAAATTGTTCGGAGCTACGACGATAAAGAATGGTAGCGATTTAATGAATTAATAATGAGGCACAAATTATCAGATGAAACGTTTTAAAATATTAATTCACGCCATAGCTGTTTACTAAAGGCTGGGCCGGCTGAAGTAGCGGCAAATAAGTGAAGACTGAGGGGCACATTACGCAAATACGTCACAATTCAGTGAAATGTTAACATCCTTTAAAATCACTGGGGCTTTTAATAGTGTGCTTGGCCTTGGCTTACAATGGTGTGTGTGTGTGTGTGTGTGTGTGTATACAGTTTTGTTTTTTTGTTTTTTTTAATTATTGCTTCTTCATGAGAAGGCCTGGCTCACAACAATGCCATGTGGTCCTTCAGAATAACACCAACAATCAGATCCCCTCTGGCGGTACCACAGAAAGACTCGCAGGGTCGGAGGAGGACTTGGATCAGCAAAGGCACTTTACATATAGGTGTGTGTGTGTGTGTGTGTGTGTGTGTGTGTGTTTACATAGGGGGTGGGGGGCACAACCTCCAGCACAGTGGTTCAGCCGGCAGAAAGCCCCTGGGTGTCTTTTAGAATTTTCACAGAGAGAGGTTAAAGACATGTAGATCTGCACCCATGCAATGCCTGAAGGGGGCCACACGCACACACACACACACACACACACACACACACACACACACACACACACACACACACACACACTCACACAGCTTGCGCATGGATCATTAGGCACAAGAGGGTAAAAATTACACGTAATAGCGTCAACAGATGGAGTGTTCCTTTCAGTCGTGCTGCGTACAAACAGATCTTGAGCAACACCTTATTTAGGTTAAGTTTGTCAGCGAAACGGCTCATTTGATCAACGGCAACCCTTTAAAAGGAGGCGGGGGATTAATACAGATGTGTGCTACACGTGCCACTCTGATTATAAATAGGAGTTTAATTATGAAGTCTGGTCTTGTACCTTGACAGGATTAACATGTGTCACCTCATGTTGCCTTAAATGTTTATTTTTATAAATCATTTCTTCTTCTTCTTTTTCTTTTTTTTTTTTAAGTCTGTAGGGATTTCTGTGACATCAGTCTGTTTTTCATTTTAACCTGCAGGCCAGAGAAAATGGTTTGAAACCCAAAATACAAAAATCAAAGTCAGCGAAATTCAAGTATTCACTCCCGAGGATATAAATCAGATATTCGTTTGGGTTTTGTTTGACATTGCCCTTTAAATTAGTCAACAAGAGGAAGCAGGAAGTGCTGCAGCCGGTGCTGAAACGGCCTCTACTGTGCTGTGGCATCCCAGCAATTGAGAGACGGGAGGGCAATCAAACAGGCAGGGGCGACATCGGCTCTATTTATGACCAGATTGTTTTGGCTTTATGTGGACACCAAGCAACGCTCCAATCCTATCACAGCCTACTCTGCGCAGTTTAAGTCCATATAATTTATGGCAAAGTACCTCTCTTTCTTTCCTCCCCGCCCCGCTGTTTGGGTGAACTGCAAAGGCAAAGTCCCGGGGTGAGCTTGTTCTTCCGTTGAAAATGACACCCGTTCCCTTACACTTTTTGCCGCGCCATTGTGTGCTTCATGGCTTGTATAGGGGGGAATCGCTGTGTAGCGTTTGACCTCGCCTCTTACCGTACTTGAATATGATGATGGCTGTTTCATGAGCGGAATACCAACAGCACAAACGCTCTCCAGTCTGCTCTCTGCCGGAGCCAGACGGCGTGCAGGCGACACAAAGTGAAGCCCCGGACGGAAGGACGGAGAACAAAGACGTTTCATCCAATCATATCTTTAATATCGTAAATATCCTGGCTGAGCTAGTTGGTGCTAATGTATTTTAGTGCTCCATTTTTGTGTTATTTTGTACAGAAGCGTATTGCTGCAAAATTGAAAATAAATAAATAAAAATAAATTTAATTAAAATTTACATGTTTTTACGTGAACTTTGTCATGTAAAACATTCTTTTGTATGGCAGCAATACGCCTCTGTGACTTTGAGTCATTTTATCTATATTTAGTTATTTTGGATTATTTCACACTAAAGTACAAAGGCATGGGGGTTGATAGTTTACAACATATCAAATGCTAATGCCTCCTCCATTATAATAGCAATTTTAAAAAAAAATGAATGGTTCAAACAGTCATCTGAAATATGGGCGGTCATACATAGTCATTGTCTGTGGCTCCTACGCTAGATAGAGATGTGACTTGAAACTGAAGTCCACACCAGACATTATGGCCCTACCTTTGTCAACTCCAATAAATAATCCTAAAATTAGGTCTCAGATATCAAAGAAAGACTTGAATGGTTTTTCCTGAACCAGAATCCTGTAACCTTTTTAAAGAGCTGAAGAGGAAAGAACACATCTCTTCACACCCAGGAGAACCTTAAGAGGCTTCAGTGAAGTGGTTCTGTCAGTGACGCTAATTTCATTGGAAAAATCCAGAGAATGGGTTCAAGGGCCGGGTCTTTTATTTAATATCACAGTTATTTCTTCCAACACTTTGAGCCAAGAGTTATTACCAAAGGAGCATTCAAAAGTGGCAATAGGAACCTTCTGCGATTTTTTTTTTCTCACACCTATTGCAGCGTTTGGATGGGAGAGGGAGTTTAATTTCATATATTCCAGCTGCGCGATCCAAAGCACGTGTCGAAACCTTGGAACGGACGTGGAAAAGTACGCAGCTGCTTAAAGAGACGTCTGGAGCAAGAGTGAGAAATTAACAGCGTAATTGAGTAGTGAAACCATTATGGCGTCTTCTAGTTACAGAAACAAGAGTGATATCGATCCGGGGCCGGTGCCCTGATTGATCCCCTGATAGATGGGGTTAGCTCAGGCATTCATCAGCTGCCCAGCGGAGGGAGTTGTTATTGAGGGTAGGGGCCGTCTCTGCGTCCGCGTGTTAAAGCCATTAGATTCCTGAGGCCTTCTGATAATAGGCTGTCACTCACCCGCAGACCCCCCCCCCCGCAGCAGCCGTCAGGCGCCCGCAGCAGAAATTGAGGCAGCCACCTAAAAAGGTCTCAAGGATAACGAGCGTGCGGCCGGAGTCGTCACACGACACAAGTTCACATCCGACACTAGCTGCGTTTCCATTACGGTTTCTCGTTAAATAAAAGCGATATTTCTACTGTTTCGACAAAGTACAATCGTGATTTGCAGGTGTTTCCATTGAATGGTGTGAAGCGCATAAGTCATAATCGTAAAATCTAGCAGGACGAGATTTGACGAGAATTACGTTTGCTTTTGTTTGTTTAGGTTTGTTTGCTGTCAAGAATGATTGTTATATTTTTCTCTTTGATTACTTGTAAAAAATATTCCATCTCCTCCTCCGTCCAAACATAACGCGCCATTTTCACTTGAAGTGAACAGGTCACGTGACCCCGTACGTCACTTTTAGTGACATTTGAGAGGTTTTTCCAAGTTTAGGCATTTCCATCACCAGGTTTTTATTGTGATATTTAGGTTTTCATTGCCCCTAGGATTTTGCGCAATTCTAAGGGTAATGGAAACTCAGCTAACATGGCTTTGACACGCCAAGCCGAGATATTGCCCCCTACTGGCTGGGGCGACCATTACATGACGTCGAATGTTTACACCTTAGGGTTAAAAACCTCAGCGTCCTCTACCAGCCGCTAGTCGCTAACGGCGAGACGCTCAGCCGAGGTGGCTCTGCCTGTCACGGCCGGCCTCCCAACAACCTTCCCCTGGCAAGGTCACACACCTATTGTCCGCCGCCGAATACTATTCAACTGCAAATGCACCCACTTACACCACGTGTCTTTTTTTCTTTTCTTTTTTTTGCAATGTTTGTCCTAGTCCACAGATGTTACCAATGTGAACCGACAAATTAATTTGCTCGTTACGCAGCTGCTCTGAGAGTTTCCAATGCTGTTTAACTTTCCTCGCTCGCGTCTGACGTTGCTGACTTTTTCCTTTCTGCTGTGCGCCTAGATCAGGGGTGGGCAAACTTTTTGACTGGTGGACCACAGCTAAAATTTGACAGAGGGGGTCCGAGCAGGAGCAGATGGATGGAGTGTTTTGGTGACCCACCTCATAGGAGGAAAAAATATATCATGGGATATGTAAAAACATGTGCTTTTGCAAATTTCCCCATCGTGGGATCAATAAAGGTCTTCTCCTTCTTCTTTAATGTCTATTACAAATGAACAAAAGCCTTACAACACAATATCTGTCTTTGAAGCCGCACAGTATTTAGCTCTTAATTCAAATGACTCTTAAAACAGTGAAAAAAAAAAATGGATGAAATACAGCTATTTTATGACTTAATTCCTATTAATATAATTTCTTCAAGTTTGCCGTAGTTTGCCCTTGTCTGGCCTAGGTGTTGTATTGGAGGTGTAAATCCCCCACCCCCCGCAACAACCACCAACACCACAACCACACCCGCCCACACTGACAGTAGACCTCCTGCTGGAGGTTGTCGTGAGCTCCATGGCACCTGTCAGCTGAAGACTGTGGCCTTCACTGTCCCTCAGAGCTCCGACGCTCCCTCCCTCCCTCTGTCTGTCTGTCATGTCGGAGGTTTTTGTGTCTCGGCGGACCCGCTCACCTTCCTGGAAAGGCAGGAGGGGGCCGCGAGATGGACAGAGTCGAGACGAGATCGGGAGAAGTGTTGTTGAGGGCAGTTGGAGCACACGGCGCCCAAGCTTTTATTTCATTACTTATCTGTGAGAGAGATAAATACTTAAAGGCCAGATCAGAGATCCATACGAGTAGAAAGGTGCCTCTTCTGCTGCACCCTCCCCACCCCCTCCTGGGATTTGGGGAAAACAGGCGAGGCAAACAGTGGGCACGGGGAACAAATGTGTCACGGGGCCATCTAATAAACTGTCAGGTCTTATTGTGTCGATACACTGATTCCACCATTTAAAGCTTCACCTTTGACCTTACAATGCCGAGGAACTCCGAGGGCTCCAATCTCCCAGACAATAGGTCATGCTAAAGCGATTTTGCTGCCTCACAGCGATGCCCTGTCAGTGTTTAACCTCCGCGCCGGCTACCTGCGGTCGACCGCCCGAAATGTCTCTCATTATTATGGCGGCGAGCCACCGGAGCCTCGTTTCATTCGTCAGGGTTAGGTTTTGTTGAAGCCTCCCTGGATTTATGATATTGGAAATGGACTGGTTTATGATGATTTAACCCCCTGCTCGCAGCGTGTGGCTACACCGACTGCCTATCGATCCAAGAGCTGTAAAATGAAGTGCTTTGTTTGTAACGCAGCCGGTTTCACTCTCGCACAGTGGGGCGCTCAGTGTGACCATTTTTTTTCTCTTTTATTATACATCCATTACATACCGTTAGATAAAGTGAGATCTCTCGCCCATGCCTGGATATCTGGCATATGTGGTTTTGTGTATATAAACCCTAGAACACTATTTTATCTAATGTTTGAAACAGAATTGGTGTTGTCATTTTTTTTATGTAATTAAATTATTCACTACATTTAACTCTAATAGTACATCATCTATGTAGGTTTTGTGAATTAATTCTATAAATAAAATGAAATGGATAAAACCTGACAAACTAAACTACAGTTTGTGACAGCTGAGCACCATTTTTGACTGCATCTTTGTATATATACTTATATATATTCTGGCTCTATAAATCGGAATAAGTAAACATAGGCTCAGAACACCACTGCCTCTAGAAAAATTCTGTTTTATCAGCATCATCACAGTTGGTTCTGCTTAAAACATTTTGAGTTACATCTCCATTAATTCAGATCCCGATTCAGAGACTCTAAACTGGCCGTAGGTGTGAGGGTGAGTGTGAATGGTTGTCTGTCCATGTGGCGCTGCAATGAACTGTCACTTGTCCAGGGTGCAACCCTGCTGAAGCTCCAGCGAACCCCCATGACCCTGAGTGCAGGCTGGATGGTTGTTGAAATAGATTAAAGGAGGGATCAGCATTAAATTGCAAATCAACGCATTTGTGTTTCAGAGAATGACAACTGTTTCCCTCTTATTATAAATAAATGGCATGTTTTTATGTATTTTTAATTGCGTGATAAAAATCTTACATTACATTTTCGGATTGCTTGCTATCAAAAAAATAAATCTGGAGTCTCTGTCGCTTAAATCAGAAGAGCTGCTCTTATCTGAACTTCATCTTCGGGACAAAAGCTACTTTTTTTTTCCCATTACGGGCTTAGAGTGGTATAATGACACCTCAGAATTAATTTTCAGCCGAAGCGTTGACCCAAAATGGGAAGGGATCCACTGACAGCATAATTAAGAACGGGAACTACAAGGGCTATAAACAGCGTGTGCTTGAATAGAGGCAGGATAGATTTTTAGCCATCTCCCCTCACGCAGGGCTCAGACAGCGGAGAGCCACATGGGCAAACCTGTCTGGATTTAAACATCAATTTAGATTCAAACCTGTTGCTAAAAGCTGCCTACTTTATTTGATGGGAAGAAGTGGGTCACATATGTTTGCCCTTGCAGTCTCTCCTCACATTGTAAAGCGGAGGGGCCCCAGCTGCAGTATCGGGGTTTTTAATGAAAATGCAAGGCAATAGAAAACAGGGACAATCCAGTCTTACCTTTCCTACGGCTTTGTGAACGGCGACAATGAGACGTCGCAGTACAATTTTTTAGTGAGTCATGTGAATGGCACGCCGTGTCCGTCACCCGGGCCCCCGCCAACCTGATGCATAGAGGACGAGGACCCAGTGTGTGTTTGTGTGAAGGCTTCAGAGCACACGACTGCTGTGCTGCCTGGTGCCAAAATTCACAACCAGGAATTCACTAACACTCCATATTTTT
Organism: Thamnaconus septentrionalis; assembly: GCA_009823395.1. NCBI lineage: Eukaryota > Metazoa > Chordata > Actinopteri > Tetraodontiformes > Monacanthidae > Thamnaconus > Thamnaconus septentrionalis. Next base: position 18,824,810 of record CM020513.1, read on the forward strand.
ATATATTCTTTTAGGCAATTATAGATAAATCTTGTTTTATTTTTCTGGGAAAAATTCTGAAATGTACAGATGTCACTTTTGGAAAATGCAAGGCCTGCATTCTTGACAACCCGTTTTAAACGTGATTAAAATAGTCGGCGGTGTTTTTGGAGGATGGAAATAACTGTTGCAGCTTCAGCCTGTAAACTCGGCTCTTTCACCACGTCTGAGTTTAATATCAAAATACAGCGTTTGGGAAGTACGTCGATGGAGATGAAGCGCTGGTGTCGCACGGACCGCAGGGTTGACGCAGGCGGCGATTTGCATTCACATGGCAGGAGCGTTTACTTTGACAAATAGGGACGGCAGAGGCAGGCAGCCGACTGCCACTTAGTTATTAACAACTCCTTCACCCGTGATTTATTTGCCATTTTTGAAGAGAGGGCAACGCTATTAGGATAATATTGAGGAAATTAGCCCTGTTTAAGCAGAGTGCTACGACCATACCTGACCCCTTAATATACTTATAATGATGCCATTTACCATACATATCTGAACTTAGCCAATCATCAGGCCTCAGCCAAACAAGCGAGCCCAGGGGGGCAGGCTCAATCTGAGAGGGGTTGGGGGTGGTGGTGGGGGGAGTCTACTTTGTGTGTGTGTGTCAGTCCGCAGCTGAATTAACTCTGTAGTCTGTGGAGAATTCGCTATTAACCCCCCGTTTTTTTCCCCTTCCTGCTGCCTCTCAACACGGACGACTCTCTGAGATCTAAAAGGTGTTGACCTCTTCTCTATACAAGGATCGGGTTGGAGGTTGAAATACTTTGATCTTTTATTTTTGTGATTAAGCCGCCGTTATTAAGTCTGCCGCGTCCGCTTTCCTCTCTGCGGCGACACAGAGTTCACAATGTCTTGTTTGCAGGTGTGAGCCATCGATCTGGATGTCACATACAGTGACCAGCCGGCCATGACCCAGATGCTTCTAAAGATGACTGGCGGAACGCTGCTCTGTGCTGCCGCACAGCCTGTTTACAAGTACCGCTCATGGCGAATGGCTGTGAGGACCTGGCTGCAGTCCAAGTACCTCCTTTACTGATTTTCTTTCCAATTGCAGCCTGTTGTGATTTACATTCTTAGTTGTATGATGCAGGATTTTGTCAATTACTACTTGTTGTTTTATCCTTAAAACACGCTTTTCCTCCATTAATTAGTATATTTTAATTTTTCCGATTACCATCTGAGAGGTTGCCAAGACTTTAGGGGACATTCACAGCGCTGCTGCGGCAAGATAGATCAATGTTTAGCGTCTCATTTTTGTTAAATACAACTAAATACTGTAATTACGTGCCGAGCTCAATTGGTGTTTAGGTGCCGAATTCATTATCATTTTGATAGATGAGCCTAAATAATCAACACATTAATAATTCATGCCATTTCCATTATGCATGTGTGTGCATGCTTGAGCACCTCATCAACCTGGTGCCAGCCTCCAAACAATGGAGTCCTTTTGTGTGCGGCGTGCCGGAGTTTACGCTTGTTAATCCGCGACTTGTATTATTTTATCAAACATTCATTTAGTGGGTGGCCTGGTGCTCCACTACAGCAGTTAAGCCACCGCAGTGGTTAATGGCTTCAGCAGTGGGCATCATTAGAGGCCTGCATATTACAAACACAATTAAGTCCCCGTTTGACACTTTTATTGTTGTGCGACGGTCCTGCGCTTGACGAGTGCAAACACGCGGCGATCACAGCGAGTTATGGTTCCGTCTCCGGAGCTCACAGCGGCTCAGGGCTCCTCTTCTCGTGTCCTTAAGGCGCCTGAGAGCCACAAGCATTTTTCATCCTCTTGAGCGCCGCCACTTTTAAGTAATCAACCTCTCCAGAGTTACCTATGACACTCACATCCTCCAGTGCCATGCAATCCGTGCTTATTGTGCCTTCACCGGCACTTTTATCTCAACTCAAATGCGTCGGCATTCCGGTAACTGTAGTTCTTTTTGATTGGCAGCACGCACAGGAGAAAAAAAAAAAGCTCCTCTTGTGTTCGCAGTGTCTCGTAAAGCGTTAATTGTTCCTCCCTCATGTTAATTAAGGAAGGCCCAACAGTTTAGCACATGTGCCCCACACTCATCATGTTTACTAATCACATACACCCACTCAGATCCAATAGTGACCCTAAGGACATGACTATGCTCAACCTGCGTAACCTGCTTTACACACACCAGCACTTGTGATGCTCTATCCCTGAATATAGGAAGATAAGGGATGATTTTTGTGTCTGGGTTTGTATCAGAATGGAAACCTGTGCTAACATTCTCTGTACTTTACTTGTTTGTTTGTTTGTTTATTTGTTTGTTTGTTTGTCTTTACAGCCCCCTGTAGTGAACTGTTATACAGTCATTTGGAGCAACTTGTTTCACTCTAACCGTTCTATGCTATACTAAATGTCTTCTTAAGGATGTGCAAGGTGCACGGCATCAGATTTAACATTAAGATTAGAGACATTTTTTTTAATCTAATGTTTGAAACATTCATTTGTCTTGTAATTTTTTAATGTAATCAAATTGTGCATCACATGGAATTCTAATTTTACAACAACATCTATGTAGGTTGTCGGAATTGATGCTATAAACAAGATGCAATGAGTAAAACCTGACAAAACCTCTGAGGGACGTATATACGTATGTATGTATACATACACGTATATTGTCTGTTTTTATTTTCGCAAGAAGCAAGGAACTATTTTTGCTTTGTATGACAGCAGCAAGCGATGCAGCCTAGAAGTAATGTGTGTGTGTTTCTTCCTCTCAGCAGTCACTGTGCAGCGCAAGAAATTAGAACTTGCATTACCTCCCCTGTTTGAGTCGACAAGCTAGTGATGAACAAGTTCAAGATGAGGCGGAGGTGAAAATGGAGTAAGACTGGAGTCAGTCCTTGTAGGATTAAGGTGCCACTGCTGGCTTTGTAAATGCTGTTACAAACTTGAACAGAGGTTTATTTAACATATTTATCACCAGATTCGTTTAGCCTACACAGTGGTGCACCAGTTAAATCAAGCTGTGCTTATCCCCCTGAAGACCGGAAATGTTCTCTGCTGAAAGTTTCATTTAACCACCACCGTCAGATGTACGAGCCGATTGTTTCTTAGCTGGCAACATGGGGAACATTAGTAGAGTCGTTTGTTTGGGTTTTCCTTAATAGAACAGTCTGCGACACTCTCCCGGGAGCTCTTGTGACCTTTGCTCGGAATCTGTCCGTCATCCATCAGGAAATATCAGCCTCTTAAATGCAAGGTGGAAACCAATTTTAAGGGACAGTGTTAATGACTTAACGATCTGTCCTCATCTGTGTAATGAAACTCGCGTGTTTAGTGGTTACTTGTTGTAATGGGTGGTAATTTAATGTTCTCTTCTTTTTGTGCTTTTGAAGGAGCTGATGAGGAGCTCGCAGGACGCGTCGCAGTTGATCGTTCAGAACAGGATTGCAAGCGGCCACGGATAACAGTGCTGCCTAGACATCTGCTTCACCCATAACTTGCATCGCATCCTTCCCTGCTGTAATAGCAAATTACTCTGTCGCATGAGCCCCGTGGATAAAATCTGTTTCAAACAGACATCTAAAAAAACAAAAACCTTACAATCTAACAATGCCATGCAAGTATTTGGGGTCAAAAGTCAACTTTGTCCTCGAGACATGGGGCCACTTGCAGGTTCATCGGGATCCCTCAAGACACAGCCACGTCAAATTTGGGGCTTCTAGCCCATGAGGAACCCCGAGGACTTCTAGCCCCAAATTTTTTTTTGGGGGCATGAAAAATTTTCTTCCTCCAAGGTGGGGCGTGACAGAGAAAGTTTGAGAACCACTGATCTAACTAAATAAAATCAATCATGAAAATCAACTAAATGTATTAAATAGTACCTCAAATAATATTTGTCATAGTCTAATAAAAAGCCTTTGTGTGTTTTTTATACAAAGAAACATTTTTAACAAAAAAACATTCATGCATATATGCATATATGACTATTGATTTTACCCAGAATTCAAATGATTAGGAAAAAAAAACTAATAATCATTACAAAGCCACATGCTTTACGTGAATCTTAATTGTACATACAACCACTAATGTCAAAACTCTTGGATTTTCAGAAAGAACTATACCCTCTAAATACCCTTGAAAGACTAACATGTCATGTAAAATATACATATATACATATACATATACATATATATATACATATATATATATATATATATATATATATATATATACATATACATATATATATACATATATACATATATATACATAAAAACTAAAATATTTACAGCTAACATGTTTCATTTTTCACCTCTGTAAAGATATAGATTACGTTTCTTTTAAGGTTTACCTTGCAAAATATTTTGTTAAGCTATTATTTGTTGACTAGTTTGACGAAACTAATATTCTGGGAATATATCTTGGTCTGGTATGACGGTCGTCGCTTGTTTCTGTCGAAGGGGAACAACAGCCGTCGGGTCCGCGTTTCCAGCCGGAGGATTTTTGAAGCAGTACCAGGTCAGAGTCGAATAGAGCTGCGCTTTTCCACGGGTTAAACCGTTTCAGCCACAGGTTTTAACTGGTTGGTTGGGGGAAACGTGAGTGTGTTTTCCTCGTGTGTATCAGAGTCTGTATGGGGATGTTTAATGTGGAGCAGAGTTTGCACACAGGAACGGCAGTATATTCGCTGTTTTAAGCTAACCTTGCTACCAGTTAAGTCAAGAAATGTACTATATAATTTAATACTGTTCAACTTTAAATCTGCGTTGTGCACCTAAAGTAGTGTTCCTATAATGCCAAGATCTATTTTATCAGCGGTTCGCAATTTAGTTACACGCACCCCGCGTATTAAAGTCATAAACGCAGTAAGTCTCTCTGCATAAGTCATGAGAGAGTTTTTGCGGAGGTTACACAGCGCCTTCCTGAAGGTCGCCCTGTTTCCGGGCTCCTTTTCTCGGACACGACCGCGGCCACCCGCCTCGGAGGTCCTCACCTGTCACCTGCTGCAGCGTCAACTGCCGCCCTGGACGTCATACTGTGTCCGCTATAGCTCCGTCCACAACGACCAGTTCGGACTGTCCAACTTTAACTGGACGGTCCAGGGCTCCAACTATCACATACTGAGGACGGGCTGCTTCCCCTTCATCAAGTACCACTGCACCAAAGCTCCTCCACAGAACCTGGACTTCGAGGACAGGTTTTTCACCACGTTGAAAGTCATTAACTTAGGTCAGTGAATACACGAAATTATCTTCCCTCATCTGTTTTATACACTACTCACAAAGAGTGAAGGACATTTGGTTCAAATTCAGGGAACATGTAAAAGGTTCATGCTGCAATGGTAATCTAACGTGAAAGTAGTGCCTTTTTAGTGAAAGCATTCAATGTTCGTTTTTTAAAATCTCAAAACATTTTATTGAAACACAAGCTAAGAGCGGTGGTGTGTACTGCACCATGAAAAATGTTTTAATAACCCATCCTTTGACTTTGTTGTTGCCTACATCTCATTATGTCAAATTGTGAACAGCACGATTAAGAGAACAGTTTTAACACTTAAATTCAGTCACTGAATGAGAACATTTAGTGGTCAGCATCAGACACTTGTTGTAGTTTTCCCAGTTTATTCGCCGTGTTAGAGATCAGGATGCTATGCAATAAGTTTAATTGCAGCATGGAGCAGTTGGATTAGAGAACATCAAATCAAGTTCACCTGCAAACCTGCTAATTTCATCCAAACAATGCTGACTTTTGTGAGTTTTAACCCTCCAGTATCACCATGTCCTGTTATTGCAGGTATCCCTTGTTTGGCTTATGGTATCGGCTGCTGGATGGTGGTGGGAGCTGCAGAAACAGTGCAGACTAGTCTCGGACCCGTCACGGTCTATTTTGCCTATAAAGAAGATGAAGGTGCCCAGTATTAAAGCACGAAGAAAACATCCGTCTGAGTGTAATTGTTTAAATCTTTTCTGCCACGCTGCCGTATTGACAGCAGGTCCCGCGCTGGAGCTATTGACTGAAGTGCAGTCCCGTGTCATTAGTGCTCCAGTCATCAGACTGCACAGGAGTTTTCTTTTGTGTTCAATTATTTAAGATTTAAAAGTTGGAGTAAAGGATGGGTCAATTATGCATGTTATTATGCAGACACACAATACTGACTGTCTATTCTTGAGACTTAACATGAAATTTTAATTGAAAGGTTAGGATTTCCAAATGGGAAAAACATTTGACACGGCTTCTTTCCTTACGCAAGTCAGCGTACAGTGTTTGCCTTCAGACTCATTGCTCTGTAAATATCTGACTGTGAAGCTGATTAAAATGCCTATGACATGACGATTCAAATGTTTTATGTCTTTCTTTTAACACTGAGAGAACATGCATCGTGGTCCCTTCAATGGCCGATTCACTGCGATTTGTTCATAACTTGAGTGATGTTGATTCGATGTAGAGTCCATTGCTTTATTCCGTGTTACAAATGCCTAATTTAAGTAACCCTGCCTCATTTATTTAAAGTTAAATTAGTGATCAGTCTCTGTGCAGCAGCTAGTCAATAGTGTTGGAGGGGGAAAAAAAACGTGACAAGACAGGTGAATAAAATAGGTTTTAATTACAAAAGTGGTCTTTGTGAAGAGTCATCTACATCCTTCCCTTCAGGCCCTCGATGGCCTTTGATTTCTGGTAATGTTCTCTGCTGACAGGGCATGCTCCCCTCTGCTGAGGGTCCTGCTTCCTCTGAGAGGCGGCTTGACAAACTGCCATATTGATTTCCACAGCCCACAGCATCACCTACTAAGAGCATTTATCAGCGACCTCAATTTTGTGGCCTTGGCCTCTTCATTTTTAGCAACAATGAACCCTGACAAATAATTTCTTGTTGTACATGTAAATCAATGGACCCTTTTGACCCTCTGGGCAACGATATCAGCGTATGTGTTTTTCATGATGTTCAGCCTGTTCATGACTGACAGGCTTTTGTTTTTTCTCCAAAATAGTAAAACAACGTATTATCCCCCTCTAAACCTTTCTTTCTGAAAAAAATCCGCCCACAAGCATTAATCACTCTCATCTGTAATATGCAAATAAAAAAGTATGTGATGATGTCATGGTGTAATATTGCATTTCTCTATGTTTGAAATTAAAAACGTCAAGTTAATTTACAAAATTAGAAATTGCTAATTAGTTTTAAAAAGAAGGCTGTATCTGCCCCTACTTCAGTGTCATATAAATAGAGTACATTTATTCAGGCAGAAGAAATACAAAAAAGGCATTTTTGTAAATAACATCAATGGATGTGCAGCCATTCACACCTAAACTATTTTTTAATGGAAAAAAATCTATGTGCACATTAAGTTGGGAACGGGTGTTGATTTGTCATGTGCAAAATTTCCAAAACTGATGCAGAATTGATGTGGCAGATCCTCTTTGTTGCGCTGTCGCTTAATCACACTAATTGCCTCCAACAAGAAACAGTTAGGCAAACTTAAGGAAATGTGATCGGCGGTATCGGGCTGCGCGCAAATCCGCCTCCTTTCATCGCCGTCCTTTCATCGGGACCGAAAGTGTGCATAGGGAATGCTCAGGCAACCATGTCTTAATTACTCATTGACCCTTTGACCCGTGAGCCGCATTGATACGGCCGCCACGGCCACGTGCTGCGGCGCCGTGCAGCGGGCCGTCATGGGATAACGCTGGTCGGGGGTGAAATCTAAACTGCAGAGCGTGCGAGTGCACTGTATTTGTTTTCAGGGGCTTCACCTTTGAGTCGCTTTAAACTTGTGGCGGTTCGGAGGGGGGCTGGTTCCAGCTACAACACCTCGCCTGGCTCCACCGTGGTAAATGCAAAATGGAGCTGCTGCTGTAAACGGAGCGAATGTATATCAACACTCGCTGTTTAATAGCCTCGGAGGTCTTGACCTGCGTGGCGCCGTCTAAATTACCCGACCGGCGCGTTAATGAACACAGCGTTAATGCCCGTTTGGCATGTTTAATTGCACTGCTGAAGCTGGTAATAACTTTCGTCAAGGTGAAATCCTTAAATACCCGCGCCGCTTAGAATCTGGGTAAGTAAGGGAAAAACAAGCGGCGGAATTGAGTGCCGCCCCGCTGAAAATTGTTGAAGGTCGGACAGAGACGTTGCTAATCAACGCGCAGAGTCTTGTAATTATCTTCTAATCAGCTTATAACCTACAGTTCCTTCCGTGCAGATTTTAAAAATAAACCCAACAACAAACAAACACAAAATGACCCCAACCCCCTGAAACTGTTGATGCCGTTTGTTCTTAAATCAATTATTAAGCAGGAAAAGTCACGCTGGTATTTTTTCTCCCTGTCATATAGATGTATGGCTTTGGCAGAAACAATTATTGTGTGAGCAACCCCCGCAGCTCGCACAGGCGAGGTTATCATTATTAAGCCTCTGGATCAGCCACCAGCAGGAGCAGTAGGGGGTCTGCGAGCCATCGCTCAGATCACTTTAAGAGTCGCACCAGAATTACATCTTAATGTAAAGGTGTCGGCGCAACATTGTCACCAAACTCACTGTTAGAAGGCTGTTTTTTCAGTTGAAATTTCACATTCACAGCCCAAATGTGGATCTTTACTTTGGCCTGGTTGCATCCTCACTTGCACATCTGGGATGTTTTCCGAATCCACTGGACTTGTTTCATGTATCAGTCCAGATAAGAAAACTAACTTGGGAGCGTAATTGCGTCATCCTGCTTTCTGTAGTGTTCAGACATCTCACAGAAGCCACTTGCTGCTTCCATCACAACAGAAAGGATGCTGATAGACCACGGGATGAAAATGCTTTAGATGGGAACTAAGTAAGTAGGACGTGATGGATGCAGCTGCATCGCCATGTTCTGGTTAGCTTAAATTTGTGTGCTTTGATATAGCACACTTACTGTGCAACACGCCAATCATTTACTGTGCAACACGCCAATCCCAACATGAGCACTGTGTTGACCCCAAACCCAGCACTGCCACTAAGGTGAAGTGACAGCATGTTTTCTTCAAATTTTCCTCTTCATCGTGTCTTCTTTTATGATTGACAAATTGCAACCAGCCAGTGAAGACTGAGTGTGACACATGTAAGTGGAATACACTGGAGTCATTGAAATGTGTCATCATAGTTGAATGCACTCCAGCACGCCCTGGCCATCCTGCCACTTGCTTGTCGAGGGCTTCAAAAGGCTTTGAAGGCTTCTACTTCTCAATGTTTCCAGTTGTCATTGTACTGCTGCCTTCCCCGAGTTCACTTTAGGATAAGCGATGCTGTAAACTAAAGCCATTCATAGCTGTGCTTCCTTTGTTCTCCCAAACTTGACTCCAGATCTACATTCTCTATTTTTGCTCCATTTAAGCTCGACTTTCCTGTTTTTTTTCTTCTTCTCTCGGCTGAAGTGGGTTATAGTTTTGTTTTTCTTTGCTGTTGATGATGTGGTATCGCGCTCGCGTCATTCATACTTAATGCTTACTCTGTTGACATTAAGAGAGTCATGGATTTTAATAGTTTTCTTTTTTTCCCCGAGACTTGCCGGGTGAGTTAAATGAACTATCCATTTTTATTATATATTATGCAGTATTTAAAGTTTCAGCTCATTAAAAAACCCACCCCCGGGCCGTCTTTTACCCCCCGCCAGCATGCAGTCAGACTCCTCTTGCCAAGGGCTCTGCTTCATCTGTTTCTCTCCCAGGTCAAAGCTGAATTATGCAGAAATATTTATTTCTTTGATTATGCCTTTTATTCCACTGACAAAGCGCCTAATGTCTTTGCAGCTTAAACAAGCAGCGTCGCTGGATCTGGAAAAACAAAAAAAGACGCTTCTGTTTGACCGATCTAATTTGTTGCGTCGCGTATATGTCCTGCCGCTCGATGCAAGACGGAATGTTCTCCGTGAATGTACTCCGAGTGCCTTTTTATTGTGCACAGGAACCGGGGCCCCATATGTCCACTTATTGCTCTGCTTTTTAGTTGCACAATAAGCAGCGAATCCCCCCCACCACCACTCCCTGCCTTGGAAACTCAATGCCAGACTGGGGATTTACATTAAATACACCGGCACAGATGCTGCATACCAACGTAGAAATGGAATAAATCAATTTCCTCCTTAGAAATGCTTTACATACTTTTTTTTGATGCTGCATGATCTCCAATCTCGCTGCAAATGAGCTGCAGCCCGCCGTAATGGTTTCTGCTCCTCGTGGGAGGCCGCTGTCTCAGGAAAGCTGCTGATTGAGGGGGAAATGTAATACAGGTGTAAAGCGGACTTGATAGGGGTCTTACACGAGGGTTATGCCTTTTAGCAGTGATATACATACTGTTACATATTTATCAAAGGGCTGTGCGGACGTGCTGGGTTGGCTCTTTTGTGGCCTGCAGAGACCGGCGGGAGGTTCTGCTGGGGCTGTTGTCAATTGTGGCGGAGCGAGCGGCTATTATGGTGAATTAATGGGAATTAAAGGTTTAAATTGGTTAAGCAAGCACTTCATTAATCGCGAGTGGGCCGCCGCTTGCATCAGAGAGTTTGTGGGGTTGCAGTCGGCCGCTTGGGCTCAAATTGAAGAGGAGGTGTTTGAGATTTAAATGCTGCTGTTTAGTAAAAATAAAGGTGCATAATTTAAAAAAAAAAAATCCTCATTCTCAAAAAGTGATCTGATCCATGCATGATGAGCATCAAACTGCTCTGATTCAATGTCAGTTTGCATTTAAACTGTCCTTGTCATTGTCCTTGCTGTTGACATTTTAACATTATGAGACCAAGGCGATGTCCAACAACAAGGTCACATGACAAGTCGTACCCACCACTGTTGTCAGGTCTGCTTCAATAAATTATTTGAGATGAAGAAATGAACATTGCATTCAACTATATACATGCCCTACTTTCATGATGCATTACCACTGCAGCTTGAACCTTATGCATTTTCTGTAAATTTCACCTCCATTTTTTGTGAGTAGTCTACAAAAGTAGATTTTACTGACCTAAAATAATGACTTCCAGTGTAGTGAAAACTTGTCCTCAAAGTTCAGGTAACCAAAAGTCAACATCCCCAACTTAACGTGATGTGTCTAGTCAACATGGACCTAAATTTAGCTCGCAGATGATAATAAAGGTTGCCCTTGTCAGATAAAATATATTACAGCGTCATTCTTTGAGGTTGTTGTGGATTATTTATTCTACTTTTTTTATGTCTAAATATACTATCATCCTTTGGTTATTAAAAACAGGATACATGCAGTCCCATTTTTCTAAACCTTTAGAATTCACTGTACACAATATTTAACAGATGCTTATGCAGACTTGCTGTTGCTGCTTCTCTTTACATAGAAAATTCTGGTATTCGGTTTATACCATAAATATTTAAAGAAATAAGTAACAGAGTATCCAGGAGTAGTTTTAAAGAAGTTTATTTTCTGCAAGCACTCAGTCCAATATGCTTACTGTGCCTTTTTCTTGCGGCCCTGAGGGCCTTTAGCTCCACTGTATTCAGTTTCCAGTTAGCGAAACACAGTCTTAAGACGAGGATATTTACCGTAAGTGAATTTAATGTTTCCTTATAATGCTGACACTTAAAAGCGGTCGACGATTGTTCAATAATGTGATCTCTGGACCGTGGTGTGGACATGGTGGGGGTCAGCAGCGGTGGTGGTGGTGGGTCTGCAGCGAGCGTGTGCTTGGCTCGATGCGGCTCCCCGAGCACGGTCGGACTAATTGAGGTGGTGTTTTTATCTGGGCCTGCTAATGATGATGAGGGTCCAGGAGAAAGTGGACTGTCCCCTCAGGCTGAGGGATAGCATGACTTAGCCAACCTTCTGTACTTATTGTCCAACAAAGGGGGAATTCACTTAATGCAGTTGCTTCAGAAAAGTGGATAATTGTGGCCGCGATCAATAAAGTAACAGAGCGGAAAATGAACGGCTCGCGCTCAGAGATATTTGCGACGGAGGCCGCCAGATCTGAGTGCTTCTTGGTTTTTGGTTTGTTTTTTTCCTCCAAATTGTCAAGCGGTGGTGGGAAAAAGAGGTCGATCTGGCCGGATTTAGCTGCGGGTTCGCAGCACGCCCGTGTTTACTCGGCCTGCATGCACACGCGTGTTTGCATGTGTTCGTGCATACACAAGATGGGGGGGTGGGGTGGAGGGAGGGGGCACAGGGGGGTTTTGTTGGATGAGCCACATTGTTCCTGTGCGGCCTGGTGACATCGCCGGAGGGCAGAGCGGGATGGAACCTGAGAGGGGTGACAGTGATAAATAGCCCTTTTAATAACAGCTGCCCCACTTGGCCAGCCAGTCCCAGTCAGTGTCCTCTGTGTGTTTATGCCTATGTTTATTTATGCATCCATAGCATGCAGGAAATCACCACCGCGGGGGTACAATCACTCTTTTTGTGCGTACGTTTCTGCATGTGTGTGTGTGTGTTGTATCGTGGGGGGGGGCCAATTGTATCGGTTGAAACTTTGAGAGGTGAGGTTGCGCGTATTAAAGCGAGCAGATATTCATTTAAAAATCTGCATGTTCGCAAATGAGGCCTCACAAATTGCCCCAACACTTTGATATTAAAAAAAAGTACACAAACTACACAGGAACGCCAGCAAGTTGCAAGTTGAGGAACTAAGGATTGTTGGGAACAGCCTTCAGCCAAATATCTATCTATCTATCTATCTATCTATCTATCTATCTATCTATCCATCTATCCATATGTATGTTTATATATATAAAATCCTGCTTTTTTTCTTTTTCTCTAGCTTATTTTCTGTACATCATTTAAATCTGTTAATAACCTGGGTGTGGGATTCAAATCCATGCCGATGTCTCTTTCTGCACATCTAATGCCCCTTTAATGTGCGTGACTTTTAAATTTCTTTCTTCATTGTTTGAATGACTGAAGTCAAGAAAAAAAAAAAACAACCCTTTTGTCTGCTGAAATATGACCCGGGGCCTGTGAATATGCAGAGGGGAGGCCGTAGATCAGAAGTGTCAGAGCCTCTTCCCGGAGGGCGCCGCCGGGGCCGCTCTCCCCCGAATCCCTTCCCTCCCTTTAATTGGTTCAATTAGTTAAGTATCCATATACATAATCATGTATGCATTTTTCATGACTCCTCTTAACGCTCCGTTTGAAAGCGAACAACTTCCGGCTATGATTTGCCATTTGGATGAACGTCAAGGAGACTAAATGATTGCGCTAATTGAGTAATTAAAAGCAGATGTTGGAGCGGCAGCCAACAGCATACACTTTAAACACTTTGCCCTCCAGAAAAAGCGACAGTGTTTTTGACACCCCTGTTATGTATGGTTATCCCAGAGGTGCCTCTCTAATAGTTACAGTTTCACCCTTGTGATTATTCAGTTGAAGTCTTTGCTATTGAACCAAAATGGTGTTTTTATGCTATTCTGACCACGGCAAATGGTGTGGAAAAGAAAAGCCCATCACGTTGCCTAATGGCCGGACTCACTGGTCTCAACACACACACAAGCGTCGCGACACGGCCAAGCGGCGCCGTCTCCCACCCTCGGCCTATCGCTCTCACCTCCCGCTGGCCTGTGGAGGGGACTCCCAGCCTGCTTTTCAGGGGAGATAATGTTATGTCGGAGGTAATTAACATTGGAAATGTGCCAGCGACAGGAGCCATTGTGCCGTCGGATCAACGACGGAACAATGTGTTTTGGCCGCAGTGACAGCTGGGCTGATTGGAGCCTCGCCGCCAGGCTTTATAAAGCGAAGATCAATAAGTAACAATTTTCCTATTAGAGAAAAATTACTTGGACGTTGTCGGAATGTAGCTTGTGGCTGTTGGCGACGGTGGGAACGTCTCCTGACAAGGGACAGGTTGTGTCATGTTACCAAGATGTCATTGCTTGTGATGAGGCCGGGACCCTCGACCAGTGGTCCCCAGTATATTGTGTTTTTATAAGTGTTTTTTAATAGTTATTGTGCCTTTTTCTGCTTCAAAACAGTCTGTCAATCCTCCTCCATACCCTATAATGAATACAAATTGTGGTTCACAGCCACAAAGTAATTTATTTATTAGGTGACTGACATGAAAGAAAAAATAGTAGCTGCCCCCCAATGTTTTGCTCTAGCTTTTAATGTCTTTTTATTTTTTTTAAATAGGCCTAGAAATTTAGAGGTTTGGCGTTGGGTTAACATATTGCTGTTAAGAATGTAACTTTTACCACAGGAGATATAGCACACGTTAAAAAATATATTTAAAATGAGAGGACATTTTTATAATCTACAAAAGGACAATAGAGGGAGAAACATTGATTAAATGTCGTTGACATTTAGATCTTTTCGCTCTAAATGCACCATTTTTTGACTTTATCGTCTAATTTGACAGCAGAAAGCTATTCAAAAAACACAACAGTTATTGCAAATTTCTCACCAGTGATAATTGTGTATAGCTGAGGTTAAAACCCCGCTGCCGCCAAATGCTATTAGGATAGTCGGGAGCGTGCAGGAAGACCTGATGGCAAATCTTGTTTTAATAAATGTGTAGGCCACTAGCGTGGCTAATGAACTTAGTAATTACTCATCACTAGTTGGAGGAGTGGAGCTGCGGCTGCTGCTGGAAGCTGCAGAAAAAAGGCACAGCAGGCAACAGTCAACATGGCGTCGATGCAACAATCCATCAAAAGTGACGGGGCCCTTCACTGTCACGCCATACCCGCCGCTGTTCCTCACAAATGACTACACCTTGTAAAATGTAGCTAAGATCACTCCCCCCAAACACCTTGCAGCGCAATGTTTTTAAACCGATGAGAATTGTGTCACATGATTTATCGCGCGGCTGCTGGGAAATTGTTATGTTGAGCTAAGGAACTGTTTCCTGAGCCGGAATTACCGAAGCCAAAGCCTGAAGTCGCTGTTTCCAAACAGCAGCAACACGGACTGAATGTCAACATGTTTACAGGGTTTAACAGCCCTATCTATCTATCTATCTATCTATCTATCTATAATTTTTGAAGTAAATTGTGGAGTATGCTTATGCTCTAATTGAGAAAAACTAAAATTTGTTGGGGGTAAATCATACAGTGATGGAACTATTAACTATCTATCTATCTATCTATCTATCTATCTATCTATATCTATCTATCTATCTATCTATCTATCCCATTTAAACACTAACAGACATTTAAATATAAATTGCAGTGTTGTACTGAACGGCTGTGATATTTAAATACGAGTCGGAGCCGGTAGCTGGTGAGTAACGCTGGACTATTCACAGATGCTCCGTTCTGCAGAGCTCTAAATCATCTTTCTTAATTCCCAGAGCCACATCTCAATCATACTCCTTGCTAATTTGAGAGTCACCCTCATTTCATTTTAAACGATTCATTTTTGGCAAATTTGTAAATGGCCCCGATGTGTTCTACAATTTAGTCAATTACTGTTTCAGCCAGCGGGACTCCAGGGACCAGGAACACACATCGCCTGGAGGTACCATCTCAATAATTGTTTCAGAAAAGTTGGGAATGGATTGCGAACGCTCTGTTCCACTTATTGAAATGTCAATTGGAGCCGAGACCCTTTTACTTCTCTCCTCGCCCTTTCTCACTGCGGTGTGACTCGTTCACCTTTTTTCTTCCAATTTGACGCATACCGAGCATCAACAATGGTTTGAAAAAAAAAGGAGAATAGAACGACAGGCCTATTTGGTTGTATTTATTTCAGATTCTGTCCTTATTGAAAAGCACAGAAAGAAAACCAGTTAGATATTAGTTGTTTTATCACATAGTTGAAGTCATGGCTGTTTTTTTCCCCCTGCCATCATGGGTATAATAAAAATGTTACAGATATTTGAACTCTGCCATATACTGAAATTGTAATTAATTATTAATTAGCAGGATAAAAAATTAAGAGATGATAATAATCTAATTTAGTCCTTAATGGGCACTAATTAAGAGGAGATTCCTCCTTCATGGAGCCCAGCAGCTTGACCTGCAGACCCCAATTAATTAAGTTATTATTAGTCAATTTCATGTGGTCGGCTTGTCAAATGTCTCTGTGAGTTAATGGCAAAAAAAACCTGCTGCAAAGATGGAGGCATGTGCTGCCGTTTGTTTAGCTGCAAGTTCACTTATTAATCTTCTGAGCCGCTTAAGGTGCAGCGGGCTTGCTTGTATAGGGGAGGGCTAATTAGAGCAGGGAGGAGGGAGGGGGGGGTCAAGTGTGTGCACTGTCAAGTCGGATGTTATCCACTTGTGGTCGGAAGTAGACGCGCCTGCAGGAAATTCCTCATGTATCCAAGTCAGGACTGTTAAGGCCCAACATAATTAGTGATAATCAAAATAATGGTGTCCAGGATGTAAAATAGATCTTGACATGGGCGTCAGCGTGACCTTTCAGACCGGCGGCTTCAGGTGAACTCTGCTTCATATTTCTCTACAGTTCTTTCTGTATTTGTTTATTTATTTATTTATTTATTTTAAACGGCCTAAAAATGTGTGCGTTGCACGCGCTCAGCTGGCCGTGTCTGCTCCGATTACTGGAAGGGTGTAATTCTCCACTTGCGCGTGCGGGAGCTTCAACTCTACACTATAATTAACTTTTGCCTTGCGCCCATCAGGTTCCATTCCACACTCGACGTGTCCACAGTGACCGTTCACGGCAGCCGTCTGGCCATTCAGCATGTATTAAGTTGTCAGAGCGAGCCGCCCTCCCAAGCTGCCTGTCTTCGCCCAACAACCCGGCCTATTAACTCCTATTGACTGTGACACACATGTCCCTCCAAAATGAGCAGCTCCGTATTGATTTTTCCTGAGAGCTGCTCACTTCCCTCCCCCTCCCCCACCCTTTCATGCCCGCCAAGGGTGAGATCTTTATCCTGACAGATTGTGTATGTTGCGTCGTACTCAGAGCGCCGCTGTTTTGCAGCCCGACGCCTCGCGCATATATATATATATATATATATATATGTGTGTGTATATATATATGTGTGTGTATATATATCTATATATATATCTATATATGTATATATAGATATATATATAGATATATATATATATATATACACATATATATATATATATATATATATACATATAGGAAAAATGTCTCACTCCGCCACCGTGCAGAGGCGACACACTTCCTGCGCCTTTGGAACAGCAGCGTAGCAACGTGAGACAAGTGAGATGTGACAGCCCACCCTCTCACCCCTCTCACCCCTCTCACCCCACCTCCCTTCCAACTAGCACCACCGCCTCCCGATCGATGGACCTGAGTGGAAGGGTGCCATATTCTCCCAGCGACACTCTCTCTCTAAGCGCCGCGGCCAAAATCAACTCTGACGGCTCGTATTGACGCGGCATCAACCTTCCCAAACCCCTCCAGCCGGGAGAAAAATGATTATCTGCCGGTGAAATCGGTTATTGACACACCGCGGAATAGCTTCCCCTCCCCGGGGGATTTATTGATACAGTTTATGGTGTATAAATATTTATCTAATATGTGTCTGAAATGGACGCGGGCTCGCTCAGGTTTAAACGCTCTGTCTGTCTGGCCGGCCGCGGTCGGCCGGTTGGCCCACAGAGGGCCATCAACGCCTCGAACCTCCTCCTCTCAACCATGACTCCGCTCCCGCCTGCGTCTTGGCATTTCTTTATTTTTTTTAGAGGCGCCGTGAAATTGCTTCGGCTCCGTCTTGCAGTCAATAGCGAAACATTTTTTTGTAATTACATTTTATGGCCATTCTGTTTAGAAAATCACAATGGCTTTACTGCGCCCATCGTACTGTTAAAAGTACGATGCGTGTAGATCGGTGTTTGTGGAGGAGGGGTGGGAAGTTGATGAATTAGTATTGATTCCTTTTGTTGTATTTAAAAAAATATCGCTTTGCTTTCCAACTGCAGTCATAAATCAAATGTTTTGAGGAAAACTACTTTATAAGTCTGGCGCTGCAGTAAGCAAACTTGGGGTGAAACATCCCACAATGACGTTTGTAAATGTCCCACATCGTTCCTGTTCACTGGTGGTTGTTTTTTGTCCCAAGTCTCAAGCAAAGCGGCCAACGTGAGTCATCAAAACAAAACAAAAACTCCATGGAGCCGGTATGGAAGTTGGCTGGAGTTATCGCAGGAGTTATCGTTGTTGTATAGCTGCCCTTTGTGACTTCACAAAGTGCTGGTTTCCAGAACTTTGTGTGTTGGCACACAGTTTCTACAAAGAAGAAAAGTGTGATTGGTTAGAAGAGGAAAGGGTGGACTCACATGTTATAGACACTTTAGAAAAACCTTGTTGAAAGCAAATTTATACCTTAAAACCTTCTTATTTTCCCTTACTCTTTTTCTCCTTCCAGTGTATTTTTGAGTGTCCAATACATTGAATCTAACATTATTTTTTCTTTATTTGCTCTTCCGATTTTTATGACTGCACTTCAGCACGAGATCAAGCTTTATCTTTGTCTTATGTTGGTTACATCTTTTTTTTTTGGTTGCTTACAAACCTGATGTATATAAATTGCGTAAGGGGGGCAGTATTTCACGGGACACAAAGCAAACTGGAAACAATTTTTTTTCCTCCCTGCAGCAAAGAAAAATATGAGAGACAGCGGTATTGCACAATATTGATTTTTTTTTTTTTTTTTCGCGGACGTGCGCGTGGTGTGCTGACTTTTCCTGCGGATGATGCACGGCTGCGGCCCGGCCACTGTGACAGCCAGTCGGAGGCTCCTGCCGCTGTCGGACGCGTCTCCATTACAAGCTGTGGGGGCTCTTTGGCTAACTTATTGACCAGCCCCTCCTGCTCGTTACTCAGCAGAGGAGCAGTTTGCTGTGATTGATACCGTGACTGCTCCATCACCTCTTTCAGGCCCCCCTGTCCACTCCCCCCACTCCCGCCTCACCCCTCCCCCCACCCTCCCCTGCCTCTCTCCAAATCCTATCAGTGGATTTTTAAAGCCATGAGTGGGTTTCATTAATGGTCTCTCCCTTTTATGACACCATAATTAGAGTTGAGGAAGAAGGCGCCCTAACCACTGCGGTTTCCCGCCACACTGAGAAAGTCAATAATGCAAGCGCAACAACTTCGCACACAATTGAGCCCTGTGGAAAAATCTATATGCTCCGCTGCTTTATGTCTTTATGGTGCCGTTTTGAGAAGAAGCCACCTGTTTGTCAGTGTTCCGTCTCCCCTCTTTTTAACTAATGCCGCAGAATTGATTATTAACGCCGGCCATGTCGTTCAGCTCCCTGGAGCCTCCGCTGCGTGGACGCGCGAGGTGTGTCCCCGTGTATTAGGCCGAGCCTCGTGGCTATTTGCCTGCTGTATAATTTGTTTTGTGCTGCGCCTCGCGCACACAGAGCGACTCCTGTAAAAACTCGAGCAGGCTGACCGCTACGCCCGGGTTATTTGCACGAACCAGGTCATGGGGGATATTGCATTAGATTGCTTTCCGGGGGAAATAATTCTGCCACGCGGCCTGTTGGGCTTTTCCTCCTTTGTGTATCTGTCAGGCAGGATTGTGCGCCGATATACGCAGAGGAAGAGGAAGAGAACAGTTTGAACACACAGCGATACATGCCGTTATTTACCACCCATCTGTCTTTTTAATTAAAACAACAACAGAAAAGGGCGGCCAACGGAGCCGCGGAGGCTCCAAGCGAATGCGCACTGTTCCAGCTGATGGAGGGACCGTGTCTCCGTATTTTTACGAGTTGATTTCACGTGAAATGTTCTATCAGCGTTAACACAAATCCAATCATTCAAGAGCCACGCGGCACTTTGGTAATAATTTCCCAGTCTGCCACTCGCGTCTCTGGTGTTGACTGCGCGCTCTCTGCGGCCTCTTTCACAGGTTAGTGCGAGGCAGCTTTTAGCGAGGTGGTTGTGTATGCTGTTTAAACGCTGGGCAGATGGTGTTCCCTTCAACGAGAGAAAAGGCAGGTTTTATTTATGGGGCCCCCTCCACTCCAGGATGCCTCAGTGGGCTCAGCAAAAGATAAAAAGACTGACTTCAGCAAAAAAAAGGATGGAAGTTCCATTCTGGATACCATTGAGATGAAACATTAGTACATTTTTGCAACAAAGCAAACAGTTTCACCACAATTGCCTGATGGTTGCAATAGGAAGAATCAAATTTAGATTTTATTCATTTTAGCTGGTAGTGTAATGTCAATAAGCTGCAGGTGACTGGGACAAGAAGACGGTTAATTCAAGACGCTTCACGTGTGCAAGCAAAAACCTCCTGATTAATAGTTTGGTCATTTAAAAACTGTGTTTTTACTTTTATTTCATGTTTTAGTCTCAGAGCCCAATTTGTGCATTTTGTCCTTAATATAAAAAAGATGCTCTGTCCCCATCTTTATAGCCAGTCAATTTTCTGACCTCAGAGTAACACCTCGTCAGTGCTAAACCTCGTCAGATGGTTGCGCAACAAACAAACGGCTTAGCAATAACACTGAAACGTGTCCTGAAATGTTGAAACTCGCCGCACCAAAAGTTTAGTCTTAAAACTGTCACAGTAGAGCAGTGTTAATGAAGCCAGGGAAAAACAGGTTGGAGTGACAGAACTCTAATGACTTTCATGACAGCAAACAGGCAGTGGTGTAATCACAACTAAATGTCAGACACCATAAGGTCTGGTGCATAATGGCTCCAGATTGATATCTTCCTCCCACTTTAATTACCACGTGTGAATTTTGCTTAAAAGGTATCGCTCACACTTGTAGAGAAAGAGCAATCCGTAGCACGAAAAAAAAGTGAAGCCCCGAAGTGACAGCAGACTGAGCAGTTGAGTGGAAAAGATGAGCGCTGAGAGAAGACTTAGGGCCATTGGCTCGCCGGCCGGTTGCACCGTGCCCTGAGCCGTTCAAAGTTAGAGGATGAGGAACGTGGCAAGTTGAGGGTTTATTGGTTGCGATGGTTAACAACTGCCTTAGATACATACTGAAAGTCTGGTGGCCATACAAGATAATCAACGTAGATCTGTGGAGACATATGAACCAAGAGCAAGTCCACGATGAAGTCAAATCCGGAAAGTGGGGATGGATTGACCAATATAGCAAGGAATGCCCTGGACTACAACCTGCAAGGCAAGAGGAAGCCAGGGAGACCAGAAAGTAGCTGGAGAAGGTCCAGCTGGCTGAGCTGACCAGGACGGGGACCTCCTGGCAGGAGGCAAAGTCCCTCGCCCAGAAGAGAGTGAAGTGGAGATCCTTGGTCGAGGCCCTACGCTCCCAAGGGAGCAAAGAGGATTAAGAGGAAGAACAAGATGGTAAGTGGTGAAGCTGAGGAACCGGCCATTAATCAAATCAGCCCTGACAGGAACCTGTGAACCGTTTTTTTAGTCCAAGTGAATCACTCGCTTTGCTGGCCAGGAGTGAAGGTAACTGGACGGCGGATAGTTATACATCATGAATAAACCAGGCCTCCGAGAGCAGAGCCGGGCGGGACTTCGTGACGGGAGCGTTTTCCCCCCGGAGACCCCGTCCACCCTCTGGCTGGCCTTACTGGGAGATTAAATGCTCACTGCGTGTCCTCCTGTAAATGGAACTTAGCTGGTGTCACCGCACCCTCGACTGGGATACCCGACCTCTGTGACTGAATGAACCGCAATCATAATTAAATCATCAGCGTTTCACTTTTACTGTGACTGCAACCCTAACCACAGCGTGGGGTGGAGGGGAGGTAAGGGGAGCCCGACCCCGCTGGCCAGTGGTGCCGGGGAAGAGTCGCGATGATTGGATCCAGACTTTAACTGGCTCTCTCCCCCTTGCACTGCACATCTACTGCGAATTGGCGAATGTGGAGTCTACATTAACCACAATGGCAACGTAACATAAACCGAGCGTATCGTTCACAAAGACCTGACTCACCTCAGCTTAACCTCGGCGTCAGTGATCCACCGGATCGCTTTTGAAAAGTGGTTTGTGTCGGTGCTGTGGTTGGTGCAGCAGTGCAATGTGGTCATTTTTTTGGTCACTTTGGTCATCTGTTTAGTGCCGAATTGCTGCATCATGTGCCCCATCTGGCAAAGGTGGAAGTTCTGCTTTGGTTTTTTTTCGCACCTGCCAGTGGAAACACACAACCTGACTAGCGTTGAAACCCTCCTCACTGCTGCAGAGACGCAACACAGACACACCTGGTTTCATTTAACCGCCATCCAAGGTGATGTCTCTTCATGTAATCTTCAGGATTCTGGGTCAGTTTAGTGACCCGGATTCCTGCAAACGTGTCGTAGGGGCCACCACAGCCACCAGTCTCACACCTGCCTATATGGATATCTGTGCTGTGGCGCTCTTAGTTACTCCTTCATTACCCTTACTTACAGCTTTCCCTTTAAACATTGTTCATTTCCTCTGAGAGGGGAGGGTGCAAATATAGTTATTAACCTGCAGACTACCTTCACATCCTCAAACCGATATAAACCTTGATTTTGCCGACAGATAAGCTGGCGATCTGAAATCCCCAACCTCCGAAATGCTTTTGCTGTTCTCAGAGTGGAGCCCGTCTCCGTGTTACCTTAATGCCTGGTGGCTTGTTGCACCACATGTGTAATGACTGTGGACCCAGCAGAGCTTATCCTATTGAACAAAAGGTATTAAGGGGGGATAGTTACAAAGGCCAGACTTTAATTTGACCCCTGCCTGCCCTCCTCTGCGCCGGTGGCTCTGGGAAGCAGCACGGTGGTTTGGGCAGTTGGTGATGAATGAGTGTATTTGGTGGGCAGATTGTTACCGTTCCACACTAATTGAAGGGTCAGCGCAAAGAGCAAATGCGGTAATTGAGTCGCTGGGCGGCGACGTCGGAAGCCAAGCGAGGCTGTGCTGACCAGACAGGAGCCGACAACAGTGAGCGGCCACTTCCTTGGTTTTATTGAGCCACCCAAAGGACATTTATCCCTTGTTTATTGGCAAGCACAATGGCATGAAGTCTATAGATTTTTTTTAACTCATTTATTCATTTTAAGAGCGCTTTTATGGGAGCACGAGGAGTTGGTCTCTTGGATGAAAATAAACGTCATATACAATATCGGACTCAACATGTTACTGGATAAGTGATTTGATGGGTTAGGGTTGTAATGGGTCCACTTCGTGTAACTTCATGTGAATTAAAAGCAAATTCCAAACTGCCATTCAACTCTCACTGAGCAAAACTGGAAAAAAAAGAAAAAAAAAAAAAAAAACGTGTTGAATTTCTCAAAAGGCCAGTTCAGTTTCTTCAAATATGTTTTGGGCAGACAAAGCAGGGGTCTCAGGTGCAACTGAATGTTTCTTTTGTGCTGCATTAAAACACAATATCTGAAGAGGTTACTTTATTGTGAGGCCAGTGACCCCGATGAAGGCTGTATATCACAAAGAAACCATTCTTCATAACTCGTGCTGCCGCCATTTGAACCTTTGCTGACATGCTTTTTCTGACGAGAATTCAGATATTCTATTTTTAGTGGCATAATAGAGAGAAAAGCAGCTGTGGCTCATAGCAGGCGCTTGAAGCTGGCCAGTCATATGTGCCGTTTCCATCAAAAAAAATAAAATAAAAAGTTGAGCAATCGAAAGCAAACTTTTGAAAGTGGAAAAATGGAAAAGGCCTGTGCCGTGCCTTCCATTAAGTATTTTTAAGCCAATTTGTTACAAGGTCACTTCTGGAGCAAGTACATCATAGAACGGCTCTGCCTATATACACATAGAAACATAACTGAGCAAAACCATTAGTTGAGTGAGGAGTTCCGGAATGACGGTTAATTCAGCAAACCTGCTTTAGTAAAAAATTTGTTACCACTGCTAGAACTGTTAAAGCTGATTTGGAAATGACTAAAACCACCTCAATGCTTTGTTGCTATGTAGATGTATTTGAAGTTGAGTGGAATTATGCTGTTTCTATTGAATTCCTAATGCAAATTTCTTCTTGGTTTGCTGTGAAATGTTTTGTGAAAACACATTTCACTGCAGTAGAATTAATCAGCCATGTTATTTGACTAAAAGCAGCTTCAATTGAGCCTTGAACAGTGGAATGAGTGTTTCCTCTTCAGTCCATCCGATCCAGTGCCTTATGTTGTTCCATCTCAGCTGACTTGAACACAAGATCTTGTGTTCTGAGGCAAAGTTTAAGGGATATTTTTCTTCACATTTGCTCGTGCTCAGCTCAGACTCAGGCATTGAGACGGCGTCCGCTTACACCTCCTGCGCCCGCTGCTTCCCAAAAAAATTGCCAATTTGCAAGCATCGGGTGTTTTGTGAGAAAAGCTACAAGGACAAACGCATTTAATGTCCCGCATTTAATGAGCGCGTTGCCAGAGGGGACCTGGGTAGTTAAAACTGAGAGTTGGCGAGACTCTTCCGCTGCACCTTTAAGCTGCAGCGTGCCACTGAACCACTCTGACGGTCCCGCCGGACGGCTGCTGGCCTCCGTGCGAACGGGATTGATGGGCCACATTAAAACCCTGAGCTTCATCCTGCTTAAATGCCTCTACTCCTTAAATCTTTTTGGGCAATTTCGTTGTCAGAGGGCAACTGTGGAATGCAGGTTTGGCGGGGAGGGATGGTGGTGGTGGTGGTGGTGGTGGTGGAGGGATCTTATTCATGAGATGGAGGCAAAACTGTCGCGTAAACCAATCTTTGCCCACCCGTGTCTGTTTTGTTGCCCGAGTGGAAACAAAACATCTTTGTTTTTTGAGTTTTTTCTCTCTCTCTCCTCTGGCGCTTCTCCCACAGGTCTGTTTAAGCGCTTTGCCTTTTTGTTTTTTTTTGTTTGTTTTTTTTGTTATTTCCCCCCCGCCAAACCCGCTCTCCTCCCAACCAGTGGCCCGATTGTTTCAACGCACAAAAACGTCAGTGGATGTTGTAATTACCATTCGCGCAAACAAGACAGCAGCTTCATTGATATGCTGCCGCTGATAAGGCGACGAGCTTTTTGGCGGCGACACAATGGCCAAGGCCGCCCGAGAGGGGCGGGAGTGCGGTTGGGGGGGGTTGATCCGCCGGCGCCGGGGACACAGGGACCGTCCTGCCCCCCTCCCTCCCTTCCTCCCTCCTCTTCAATGCGACCAACAAAGGCCGCCTGTCATTCACCGCACATGAGCATTTTTTTTAATTAATTTTCACTCGGCTCTCCTCAGAGCACCGCGGCGGTGATTTGACCCCCAGATCGGCTCATGAATGCACCGCGGTCCTCTCGGCCCTGGCTGTCAGAAGGTCACGCACGCTTTTCCCTGTCTATGCCGCTGCGACCCCACAAGGCTGCAAGCGGCCATTGTCCTGAGCGCGTGTGCAACGAGGATATGGAGGTGATGGAGCGATCGCATCATGAGGACGACCAGCGCGACATGCAAAACGTGACAGACGGCATCGATTCCGCACGCGCGGGCCCCGCATTGTCGGCAGCTGCCTCGGTAATTGTCTCCATCGTCACTGCCGTACACTCATTGACGGAGCCGTCAGAGCAATCAAAGCCGTTAAGCACAGGTGTCAAACTCTGATTCAAATTTGGACCGCAGCGTCATTATACAGTGTTTGTACCGCGAGGCCAATACAAAATCACTGCCCGAGCTAGTAGCCTGCTGGTGTTATACAGCACATGCACTGCTAATACTACAAAACCCAGAATGCTCTTCTGGTATTCTGGCGTGTCAATCAGTACAGGACATTGAAGGATATTATCATTATGACTTCATTGATTTATTGTTGTTATTTTTTTTTTTTTATTTATTATTAGCCTGTGGAAAAAGGTTATTGTTGAAATTTAAATTATTATTATTATTTTTTTAGATTTTATTTATTTTGATGAGGGTTTTTTTTTATGAGAAATTCAATTTTGCATGTGTGCAATATGAAGCTATTTATTATATAGTATTCAGCTTTGCTTGTTTCATATTCAGGTTGAAGCAAACCTTGTTTGGGTCCATGTAAAAAGGTTCACTGTTCTATCTGGAGGAAGATTTTTTTTTCTATAAATATCAACATTGGCCCGCGACGTTGTCCAAGTTTTAAATTTTGGCCCCACTGTGTGTTTGACTTTGACACCCCTGCTGCGTTTGGGCTCCAGCGAAGGAGGAGCGGCGTTGTCGCAGGCGAGTGTATTGAGATGCAGGAGTTCCAAAAATCTGCGGTTCAGCCGAGACGAGAGCTGATCAAAATTGCTCCCCCTCCCACCGACCCCCGGATTAATCCACAGGAGTGGTCCCGACCGCTTGCCGTGCGGATTTCCGGGGGGGGGAGAGGGGCTTGCATGGTGAGATATACCCCCACCCCCACATCCCCCTCACTCCACCCCCCACTGGGCTCCTCTCATCTGCCGAGGCTTTGGAGGATGAGAGGAAGCGGGGGGCCGCCGGTTATTCCTGCTGAACCTTTCCGACTGTGTTCAAGGAGGCTTTTTAAAGAAGTGCCCTTGACCCAATCTGAGGTTTATCGCCGGCATCTTGTTACCCCTCTTTTGTCTCTGCAGGGGGCGCATTGGGGAGGGGTGGGGGTTAAATTTAGTCTGATTAACTAATGGCTACAGTGTTTTAAAGAGACGGGGGGGATATTAGAGGGGCTGCCGTGCTGCCTTCAAAAGCCTCGTCCTGATGCCATCTCCGTTTTTTTATTTGTCTTGCCCCGCAGGAGATTAGACCCGTCGTCCACCTGTTCGGCGGTAAGAGATGTGTTTTGATCACGTTTTTTTTGTATTGCTTTTTAATCTTGTTTCGATTCCCCTGATCTCCGCGGAGGGAGGAGCCCAGTTTGAAGTGGCCGTCAACCAGCAATGCAACGGGTGTTTGAGATTCAGGGAAATGTCTTGAGTAATCTCGGGAAAATGGTCTCAAATCTTCAAATAAATTTTAGTTTGATATGACAGCAGGGGGAGAGAAGGAGGGAGGGAGGGTGGGGAAGGAAGGTGGAGGAGGAGGGTAGGTAAGGCGGGAGGGAGGGATAGAGGGAGGGGGTGAAAGCGAAATTCAAATTTCTAAGTCAAATTTGGCGCGACGTGGGATTATTCCGGGAAGCCTCTGAACCTGCTCCCGGTGTCTGGGTAAGATGTCCTCTGGTCTCTAACAGCATCAGGATCCAACGGCGGACCATTTTGCTCACAATTAATAGAGCTTCCCGAGAGAGCGTCAGCCTATAGACCAGTGGAAATACTGAGGCAGCCTTCAGGCAGCTGGCGAGATGTGACTTTCTTCCCCGTCACTCACATTTGTCGTAATGGCACGAGAGCCTCGCTGGCTATTCCCCAACGCTGTGTGTGTGTGTGTGTATGCATGAGTGTGTGTGTGTGAGCCCACTGCCCCAAGCATGTCTCATTTCAAAGTGCTGTCACTCTCTGCTTCTTGGCATCTATTAACACCCACCATTATCATGCTAATCTACATTGTATGATTACATAAAGTAATTTATGCACAATTCTGTTCCATGGCTGCACGGGGATGCGCGCTTCCATTGTCGAATTCTTTTAAAAAAGGAACACTTCATGATCACCATCAGCTCCACCCCCCAGTCCCTCCACCCTTTTTTTACGCCTTCCTCTCCTCTCCTCTCCCTTTCGAATCTGTTTTGCCTCCTCTCACTTTCCGCACGTGTCCTCACACTCTGTCAATAAAATCTGCGGTGGAGAAAAAAAAAAAAAAAAAGCTCTCGTAAAGATTTGAAGGCCTCCTCCTACTGAGAAAATAATAGCCGAAATCGCCTCCTGAGCCGGGCTGATTTGCTCATGAAGAGACGATGAGTCGCGATCACTTCCCTCGCAGTACTCGTTAGCTCCACATCGGAACTGGTGAAATGTGTTTTTGTGTCGAAAGCGGAGGGCAAGAGATGAGCTCTCTCCCTCATTTATTCACAGCTAGTGGAGTAATTAGGAATGCAGAGGGCTGTTAAATTAAAACTGAATTGCACTTATTAACATTTTAACTACCAACCCCACCCTCTTTAGACACTAAACAAGGACAGTTTCGGCTCTAATATGCCTGAAGAATCCCGCCGAGGGGACCCTTTTATGTATCTCCGAAACAAAGAAGTTCTTTAAAGTAAGATCTCCCTTTTGTTTAAACAACCGAGCGTTTAACATTCAGCGCGGAAAAGCGCCGGCGCTTCCTCCGCGCTGTCAGGAGACGCACCGCCGGAGCTGCTTCGACTTCTCTGCTTAATGGAACCCTATTTGTGGTCAGATTGGAAAGCTAATGGCGGCCCCTCTGAGGGTAACTCTCCAAATTAAATAGCATGGATTCACATCTGTCAGACAAAACCAGGAGGCTCTTTGTAATCAATGACCCAAACCAAGAGAGGCTCCACAGGGTGCTGCGCCGCCTCTTCTTCCGTGATGGCAGCCAACGGCCACCAGGGAGCGGAGGAGGCGGCGGCGGCTCACCTGCGCTAACGGGGGCTAGCGGCGGTGGAGGCTAAAACCTGGGCGGGGGAGGGGAGGGTTAATGTACATTTATAGAAAAAGGTCAAACTACTTAAGCCAGGCCGCTGATTTATAATGCGGGAGCGCAATGTGACTAAACTGTAAAGGGAATTCTTGTTTTTCCTTCCTCCTCCTCCTCTGTGCAAACATTGCCGTCGGTGTTGTCGCGTCAAAACGTTGAACCCCATTAATTTTTATCGCTCCCCCCCTCTCTTGTTCCTCGACGTCTTTTTAAATTTTGTTTTCGAAAGGAGGAGAGGGGGAGAGACCGGGCGAGCCTCCCCCGCTGTTCTGGAGAAATTTCCCCTCTCGTTGTTAATTTTCCCCGCTCCATATGGCGCCGCAGACACTTCACCTGCGGGCTGTGGCAGTAGGCCTCGCGTGGCGCCGCAGCCAGCGCACGTCCTCGGGCTCCGGCTGTCATTTTTTTATTTTTTTTACGTCGAGCCCGCGCATCTGTCTGAGCAGGAGCGGAACGCCAGCGGAGCGGAGGGGTGGTGCGGTTGGAGGGTGTGGTAGGGGCGGCGGTGCAGCTCTTCCCTCGACCCCTCGCAGGCCCCCCGACCCCGGCGCGCCATCCACCACATCCGAAAACCGCTTGACGTCGCGCACGGGTAAAAAAAAAAAAAAAAAGTTGAGGTGGGGAAATAGCCGGCGACATCCTGCCAAGGTGTGACGTTTGCCCTATGGCAGAGACATACAAGAGAGGGTTTCATCCTCGCTTGTCATTGATTAGAGAAGGGTCTTTAATTCCGTCCCACCTCACGCTGTGACGCATTTGCATTCGGTGTCACAGAGTAATGGGCTTCTTCTTTTTTTTTTTCCCTTTCCCCCTCTCCCTCTCCCTTTCCCTCCTCCAATGGTTTGCTCTGAAAATCTCAAAGACGTGCCTCTAATGTGCATTCAGCCGCCAGCAAGGAGCTCTCTGATTTATTGCGCCTCTCCTCTCGCGCGGCAACCGCTCGCCGCCTTCTTCGCTGTCTTTGGACGACGTGCTCGCTCAGACGCTTCCGAGAGAGGAGAAGTTCAAGCAGTGTGAAGACTCTCGGAAGCGCGATTATTTGTTATTATTCCGCGCACTCGAGGTTTTCGAGAGACGGAGACGTCGGTAATGGAAGTGCAGTTTTTGCTGTTCACCTTACGCTCGCTCACCTTGCGTGCTCGGCAAACATATTACGATGTCCAATATTGCAAAACTAGCGCTGCGTGATTTGTGTTATGTAGTTTAGTTTTGGAAATATTCGTAATGGATCACTGGTGGGTTTTGTGGTGTAGTAAAATAAATGAATACATATACACACCATTTTTCATGGTGTTAATATTGAATGTACTTCAGTTATTTGAGTCATCAAGCTTATTTCCACTGTTTTTAAATCCCTAAATTGTTGTTTTTGCGCTAAAGGTCGAGGCCGCTCACAGGTCTTTTGTTATCTCAGGAGGCGGCCTGTTTTTGCGGAAAATAGGGTCTTAGATTAAGAGCTCAATAGCTTCATTTCCATTACCCCTAGAATTGTGCAAAAATATAAATAATAAATATTGCAATAAAAACTGATAATGTAAACGACTAAATTTCGAACAACCTCTCAAATATGGCTAAAAGGTTTTGATGCTCTCATGAGGTGGTTTTTCAGACGCATCGATATAGAGCGATATCGCAAAAGTGTCATGGAAGTACTTTTGTCGCATTTACGCGTCACTGGACGTGACATACGGGGTCACGTGACCTGTTCACTTCAAGTGAAAATGGCGCATTATGTTTGGAGAAAATATAACAACCATTGTTGACAGCAAACAACATCGAAATTCAGATTCATCACGAAATGTTTTGTACCTCTATCCTCCTCAAAGTGGAGTCTCGCGGGAATTACGGCTAACACGCTTCACACCATTCAATGGAA
Organism: Thamnaconus septentrionalis; assembly: GCA_009823395.1. NCBI lineage: Eukaryota > Metazoa > Chordata > Actinopteri > Tetraodontiformes > Monacanthidae > Thamnaconus > Thamnaconus septentrionalis. The sequence goes on from CM020513.1 coordinate 18,855,039, forward strand.
ACACCTGCAAATTGCAATTGTACCTTGTCAAAATTTAAGAAATATCACTTTCATTTTTACGAAAAACCGTAATGGAAACACAACTAGTGACTTCCTTCGTCCTTCCTTGGATTCATGTTTGCAATCCTATCTCATATTTTTGCATGCTGACCATCAAAGAGAAAAAGAAGGTGGGGTGGACAGTAGCCTCTGCAGGTTTTTGATTCCAAACCCTGCTTACAAAAGCAAGAAGTATCCCTTATAGTTATGCGTCCATTTTCATCAACTTATTGATTTCCCATTGAATTAAATTGTTGCATCAACATGCAGTATTGTTAATACCTCTTACCTATTGTGAGTAGTGGCTCGTTCAGCTGATAAATATGTAAATTAAAATGTTTTATACCTGATAGCCAACATAAATCTCATTTAGATGTCTTAAAACAAATTGAAGGGGAAAGTGGAGCACACGCAGTTTGGAAGGTGTGCTGTGAATTCATTTCTGAATTAAAAAGGAAATGAGCAGGGGACACAGCCAGCCTTTTTTTTTTATTACAAATGTTAATGAAAAATGTTATTGACTTGAACAAATAGAGAATACACCTGGAAATGTATATTAAAACCCCTTTCCAATTTCTCTCTCCGTGTAGTTTGCAATTATAGTTATTTCGGCAATAGTGGGGGAATTAATTTTGCGTGCAGACTGATAATGTTAGCAGCGTAAGAAGAATGGATATTGTGTTGGATAGGGGGTCTCTGGGTATTTACAAGGAGCGGAGAGAGCAAAGCTTTATTTAATTGAGAGAATGAATCAATAAGAGCTGTGGAGCTTTTATCAGAAGAGGCTTTGCAAAATGAGCAAGTAATTTACTGTGGACGATCCGAGGCCCGGCGGAAACTGATTGAAGGAAGGAGTGCATTATAGATGCAGGTAAGCGCAGGTACCGCCAAGGCCTGGCGCACTGATAGAATGATCACCGTGTCCTCGGACGTCGACAACAACATTCTCAAATGTCAAAACTGCACGCTTTACGATAACCAATTCATGAATGAATGACAAACAGACCTTTGGAAAGTGCAGCATCTTGCATAATTCACTTCCAAGTGAACTAAAACTTTTAATAATGTTTGTCTCCTGCTATTTTGTTTTTGTCTTTTGCTTGCTCTTGTTTTCTGGATCTGACAATCAGTGTTTTGTGATGTCACAAAGGGGCACAAACCTCCCAGGTTAGAGATCCTAACCCCAACCAGGTGATTGTTCGGCCCTCTGAGATCTTCCTTTGGCCTCCTTGTTACTTCTTCCTTGTAAAACATGTGGAAGCTTCAGCAAAGCTGCGGTTTTACCATGGGCCTAAAAACAGAATATTCAGGAAAATAACGTGCCAATCCTGGAGCGTTTAAAATATTTCCCTATCTGAACAAAGCAAATATATTGGGTCATGTTTCTGTGATTGAGGATCTATGGAGGTGCTGAAACAAACACACACACACACACACAAAAAAAAAACTTTTCACGTGCCAATTTCCCCACCAGAGCCCATTTTAATGCAACCAGCAGACAGTAAAGAAACAATTTAATACAATGCTTGCTTTTGCGAAAAGTTTAAATTGCATCTGCGACTTCTTCCTCACTTCCTCTCTGTCTGTCTCGCTTCTCCGCTGTGCCTCGGCAGAGAGACAGATTTGGCATCTCCTCTGTCGTTCCATCCCGCACTCCAGCTTGTTCCACTGCTGCTGGATGTTGGCAAATGTTTTCTCAGATCCCACTCATGCGTCATTGCTCTCATGCCATCACCAAAAAGATTCTGTAAAAGGGCGGAAAAAGGAAAATCAATCTTTAAGGTAAATTAGTCTGCGTGCTCACTGGCAGCCGTCCCAGTATGTAAATTCACGTGCTAATTCACAACAAGATTTCATTTCAACTTCCAAGCAAATGAGATTTTAATTGAAAATGAGATCTTCCATAGAGTCTCTCGCTGGAGATGTGCAGCGAGGGAATGGTATTTTTCACCGATTGTTTTAAGAGACGGGAGAGTTTTTTTTTTTCTCCTTCTTCTTTTTCTTCTTCTTCTTCTCATTTGAAGCCATTTAGCAGAGAGATTGCATGTTTTCTCAGCCCGCTGTTTCCCTACAACCTGCAGGTTAGTGAAAACACCCCTGTGAAATTAACATTGTGCTCCAGCTCCTTGTCCGTGTGGGGGGGGGGCTTTACTATTAACATTTGTGTATTTTCATTACGTTAATGGCGTTAACATAGGGCCACCGATTGCCACCGGTAGTGCAGTAATTTAGTCTCTCTGATCATAAAGTGTCCAAGTGGGTCATTTTGATTATGATGCGCTAATTACATATTACATTTCCTCTCTGTCTCTTCCCCCCCTGAAAACTCGGGGAGCTACAGTCTTTAATGGCGAGCTTTTATGAGTTGAGGCAACGCAAATAGCAGAATAAGATCTCTGCCCGTGTTCCTGACGGCTATGTTGCGCGCATGCTTCACTGCTTCCCTTTAAACTTCCTAAATTGTGTTTCACAATAAATAGATGCCCAAGCCTTTAACTGCCAGTATTAGATTAGATACCATTAGATGTAATAGAAAATTCTCCCCCTGTAATATTTTCATAAGAGTTTGAGGCATTTGATTAATCTGACCACATTTTATTGCATTAATGATTTTTCCCCTCCTTCTTGCACTCCGCTGTAAAGACATTGTATACAGCCTAATGCTGTTTTCTCCCTCCCCTCTCTGCTCGCTCTCATTCATCCTCAGCCATTATTGCAATGCATTGTTGATGAGGTGAGTCGGCGTCTTATGTGCTTTCACTCCTAAAGTCATTCCTAATGGAGTGGAAACCTTATATTTTGTTTCCTAATGAAGCACAGGAGTGGCAGACAGCTCCGCTCGGGCTGTCCTACGGCTACCTGCGGGTTGCAGCCACCAGCCCGAGCCGCGCTGCTCCGAGGGAGCCAGCAGGGGATGCTGGGCCTGGACAGCACACGCATGAACTGATAACATGGGCCACAGCAAAATCTGAAGGAAAGAAATAAAATCCCTAAAAGCGTGGAGTGGTGGAGGAAGTATCCTGATCTGTAATTTATGCAGAGTGCTAATGCAACAAGCAACAAAGAATACATTAGACATGCCTGGAATTTAAGTTTTAAAGTGCTAGAAATATTTGGTAACAAAGCACATCTAAAGACTGAAGTGAATCATTTGCCGTACATTGCCACCTATTGTTAGACCTGTAGTGTCAAGCATGTCTTACACTTAAGAGCATAGCTTAGCATTGTGCTCAATTGGGTAGAGGAGCAAATTTAGTTTTCGATAGGTTGACATATTTATTTGTATCAACAGTTTATAATTGAAAATGAAGTAGTGTTAGCATGCAAATTAGAATTGAGGCATGCATATATTAATTTTCTTTATACTATCAGCGACACAAAATATAAATATGAACACAACAGAGTACCTGGTACACCAAATATCTGTCAGACAACAAAAGAAACACCAATTTTTAACACTTGACGAAGCACATTCATATTTGGTCTTGTCTGTTTCTGTATTTCCTTCTTCAATAATTGTGCTAAGCTTACATGCGGCTAATTGGCAATAAATACCAAATAATATTCTTCAAGCAAGATCACTAGTTTTAGCTGCCAGCGTAGTAAGAAAATCACACAATTGTCCTCATGTCTCTGATGTCACTAACCTGGATTCAAAGCAAAGGGCAGCTGTTGTCACTGCCTGTCCTACCGTCAGCACATTTGGCAGCATTGCTCCTCCACAATAGGCTTTTAATCGGTGTAAAAATGTGTTTGTGTTCTCTACTCACGGCTCTCTCAAACCTGAACCTGAAAGCGATACGCTTGCGCTCCGAGAGGTCCGTGTACGAGAGAGAGAGAAAAAAAAATGGTCTGCCATTCTGGGCTATTCTGAGCCGTTTCACAGCAAGGTCACTTTTCAAACAAAATGTCTCCTCCGCTATCTGGGTCACAGATGCGTTCTCTTACTTTCTCGGAAACTTCCATCCCCTCTTTTCCTTCCCGCCACGGCTTATAATTAAACACGCACAATTATCCCAAATTTAATGGGATTCCAGAAATGGGCTTTTTATTTAAGAAGTAATGAATAATATTTTAATTGCATATGTACGTAACCGTCACGTGTAATTACCTAGCGACGTTTCTCTCCTGTGGTATTTTTGAGGACGGATCAATAGCCGTCCTTTCATTTTCCAGCCCCCCTCCTGCGCTTTTGAGGTCACTGCGAAACTGTGACTGACGGTGCAACAATCTGACGGGGAAAGGTGGAGGAGGCCCGGGCACACTCCAAACATATGTGCTCTGTCCCATTGTTTATTGATGTCTGTAATTAACGATATAACACGCGCAGCTGAAGTCGTTTGACCTTTGAACCGACGGTTGCTCCGAGTCGGAGCATCAATCAGGCTGCGCTTTTCTCAGATCTGTTTCAGCGCGCAACCCTCGGGCGCCAGACGGGTGGGAGGAGAGGGGGAGTGGGGGTGAGGGCTGGGGGGGGCACCTGCTGTATCCTCGTCGGCTTCGGCCTTCGTTCGCGAGAATGTTTGTGGGATGTGTGAGGCGCACTTGATGAGAGGCGGCTCTGTCTGCATCGCTGCTTTAAAGGAAAAGAAAGTCATTTTCTTTCAAGGACTTTGGTGTACTTACTGATTCTCGGGATTCAACCACAGAAATGATGTGTACTTACCCGTCTTTCGGAGATGTCTTTTTTTTTCACGGGTGCGGTGTATGGTGGTAATGTCAGGGCTCAGTGATGCCGTTCACCCCTCCCTCCACTTTGTGATGAACATACGAGCGCGTATGGCGTTCGTTCAGTGCCATGGCGAGCTGGCCGGATTGTCCCGGCCTATCCGCAGGCGGAGGAGGAGGAGGAGGAGGAGGAGGAGCAGGAGCAGGAGCAGCTCCACTCCACGCACGGCTGGCCAGCCCGAGGTTCAGACCCTCTCGTCTGATGTCCCACTCGGCCGCGGAAAACATCCCGGGCCTCGCATTAGAATAAGTCATTCCGCTGTTAATTTAAACGGCTTCATACATCACTCGGAAGGAAGGTAACGGAGGTGATGTGAGCATCCGAAGGGGAGGAGAGAGCGAGGACGGTGGTGGTGGGGGTGGTGGAGCATCGCCACGGGGCGTTTTCTTTAATACCAAAAGGAAATTGAACCGGGGCGTCACCTCGCTCGCGCCGCTTCTCAGGCAGCTCGTGGCCGATTAATGGAGGTGTGTGACGGGATTGGCTTCAGTCGCTCGCTCCCTTTAATTTTTTTTTTTCTTACCACATTTGCCAGATGTTTGGTCTTTGTCTCATTGCCGATCCCCAGCTGATCCATGGGCGTCATCTGCACACACACACACACACACACACACACACCCTCTACTTCCCCCTCAACCACCAGCAGCACCACCACCAGGGCTATTAGGGCTGCGTGTTGTGTTATTGGATCAGGTGAATCTATCAAGGACGGAGAGTTGGGGCAGTTCACACACCGGGGGGATAATTAGAGGGTGATTGGTGTCCTCGCACTCTCAGCTCCGCACAAGCTCTGTCTCTCTCTCTCTCTCTCTCTCTCTGTCTCTATGTAGCCTAACTCTGCCGTAAACACGCTGGAAGTCGACCGCACGCCGTCGCTCCGGCCGCCGGAACTCCCCGACCCTCCTCCCTGCTCCGTCTCCGAGGCCCCATTCTGGCCAGCTGTGTGTGGTTTTTTTTTGTTTACAGATGTTTGTGGACTTACTTACACCAACCAGCTTGTGTGGCCCTACTCATGTATCTCTGGCTATTATTAACTTGGCCTCCTTCTACGGAGAGACTAATCACTGTAGCGTTCCAACCGCACCCTGTCGTAACTCGCTCGGGTCCAAAATGACACACAAGGCCCTAGATTATGTAAAGAAATAGAACAAAATCAAATCAAATAATTAGAATGACTTCCTAGTCTGTGATTGAAGTGACAAAATTAAAAAGTCCACTCTTTTTTTTTTTTAGAAATAAATGTGTGGCTAGCACACAAAACGCGAGACTAGAAATTGGCCCTTTGTGATGTCACAAAGGGCCTCAGTACCGGCCACAGGTCAGTAACAACAGTAACAAGTCAAATCGCTCTCATGTCTGGCTTTAAAATTCCAGACAGTGAAGACACTCATTGACCACACTGTCAGAAATTTACTGTAATCATGATGGGTTTTGACAGAGCGCGCTGCTCTAATTGGATCTGTCTGTCCTCTCATTACGACATACTAGAGAACCATCGCAAGCAAATCTGTGATTATCATTAAAGTTCAACATCAAAGTATGAGAAATCCTTTTGAGAGGATTTTTTTTATTTTGTTTATTTATTTATTCAGCTGATGTGCTATGTAGCATAGACTTCACTACTAGGGCGATTTATAAGTTCCAAAAGTGCGCGACCTTGAAAAGAGGTTTATAGAGGACTGGCGGCTTTTTTTTTCATTCGTTTTTCGCTCTCGGTCCTCGGTGTTGACAAGCGTGTTGCGCAGGCCATCTTGAAGGGGATCTCTGCCGTTCGCAACGCAGAGACACACGCACACACACAGCTCTGCCATCCCGACTTTGCAAGCAGTCAGCGGTGCAGAATGGGGCCATTTCAGGACTCTGGACAGTTCATCCACAGAGACCTGCAGAACCGGAGGCTCTGACCTCGACTCACACGCTGAAGGGAGACACAAGGCCGAGCCCAACACCCAGATTTGGCACTTGGACTCTTCTCAGTGTGTGTGTGTGTGTGTGTGTGTGTGTGCGGTATCCATGCGTGTGTACGTACCCGAGTCCACCCCCCAGCCTCCTCCACCCCATCCCCCCCCCCATACACATAGCAGCCACCCAGAGCCATTCTATCTGTATGGAAATTTGGGCTCCACAGCTGGAATCCCACAAAGCACTGTCATCCACTAATAGTTATTATCTCTTTGGCCTGCTCCCTCACCAAAAGCCCGCAACACAAACACATCACATCTTTATGGTAATGCCCCACGATACAGCCCCGAGCTATGGCGCCTAGACCTTTGTTATCATTACGATAATTCCCATTCTCACTTGACTCCTCATTACACCATTGCAAGCGCTCGGGGTTCGGATGTAGACAAATTCCTGTGTCCTTTTTTTTTCTTTATTACACTGTAGAAACGCAGCGCTGCTACATGAAACTTAAAACCCGCTAATACTCTGTGAGCATAGCGGAGCAGTTGCCATAATGACGATGGAGCATTAAACTTTAGAATTAGCAGAGCAGGAGCGCGTTGCAAGATATTTTGTTTGGAGTAAATAAATGTGACAATTTAATTTTGTTTTTTTTTTATTTAAATGTGAAAATAATTCTCCTCAATTAAAATTGCCTTATAATACTGCCTTGCAATGCAGTCATTTTGTTTTTTGTTTTTTAAAAAAATAAACAATTGTAAAGGTTGAAACACTGATTTTCTATTTTTCTGAAAATAAAATCATTTTGTCATGTTTTCTTTTTTAATTCAGTTATGTATAATATAGTCCAGGCTATGTTGAATTCAAAAAATATTTCTCATATTTAAGTAGGTTCTTCAACAATTTTATCCGCATTTGGTTCAAGAAATCAAAGATATTCACAACACTTTGCCACTGTGACTAATTCTATCTTGCAACACACTGTTTCCACTTTTCTGCCATTCCCTCACATTCAATATTAGTATCAAAAGGTACACAGTCATGCACTTTATTTTTGTGTGTACGTGTCTGGACATTTTTATCTTAGATTTTTTTTTTCATTCCTTTTCTTTTTTCTTTTTTTACATTTGTGCATGAACACAATTTGAAAAGACATCCTACATTGCACTTCTTATGTGACAAATAAACATTTGATTTCCTCCAAGTGCAGGATTAAATCGCTCCTGTCACCCATGCAGTGCGTTCTGGAGTCTGAATCCGCTCGCAGGTTTTCCACCCCTGCCTTTTTTTAAAAAAAAAAAAACACACAATCAACAGAGGAGCAGGTGATTTACTGTAGATTTATGCCACCATAAACTTCAGGTCAGCTCCATATAAGACGCCAGGCGCACGCACACACACACAGAGAGAGAGAGGGAGGCAGCGGACCTTTCTGTGGCTGCTCGTGTCCTTGCGCCTCCTGCTGAATGCCCACACAAGGCCTCCGCTTTTTCCACAAAAAAGTAATTGCGGAGTGATTGGCACAGCCCGTCCCGTGCTGCCTGTGTCCCACTCTTAAAGGCTCTCCTCGGAGCACCCTCATTGTCACACAGCCTTTTAGCACCTTTGTTCCTGCCTCCCCCAGGACCTTACAGCTCACCATTGGCAGATGAGTCCCTGTCTGTGACAAAAGGGTCCCTGCGCTCGGCTTCATTTGATGCAGTGATGAAGTCCCCCCCCCACCCACCCACCCTACCCCACCCCTCTCCCTACACCCCACCCCTCACTCACTCTCGCTCCGCACACACACACCACCTCCTGTGAGGAGAAATGTTCCGTTTAGCGGTGGAGGATGTGGGGGTCAGGACCCAGGGGTGGGCTTTTAGGAGACAAATAAACATCAGAGGAGGAGAGGAGTGATGTCTTGTTTACACATTAGCCACCATTTAGCAGAGTCTCGCCGTCTCCGAGCGCACGTCTCTCCCAAACAGCTGATCTTACACTTGTGCAGCTTTTTGGAGGCCAGACTCCGGAGAGGGGGGGGGGGGTCGATTGAAGGTGAAACAGACCAGCTGATCAAAAAAAGTGGATCATTTAACTGAATTTTGAATTGTGCACATATTTTTTTTTTTTAATGCAACTGCTCATCTCAGCTGTTTTCAAAGCCAAACAATGATGCAGGGTGATTAGCCAGCAGCTCCTTTATTCTTAATTGTGCTCCAGCCTCTTCTTCTGCTGTTTATGTTTGTGGCACCCAATCAGGGTAAACACACACACACACACACACACACACACGCATGCAGGCATAAACTGCATCTTTCCTGCTACCGTCTAATGAGGTGATGACCAACCACTTGTTATAATTGCTTTAGTCTCCTTTTAATTTTCAAGCTTATTAATCATATGTAGAGTTATTTAAGAATGCATAAATTAATCTTGGATTAAAAAGCCTATCAAAGCCTCAAAACAATTAAAGAGTAAGGTAAGATTTCCCCTGGGCTGGCACTTTTATTTTAATAGAGTTTTCAGGTGATTATCATAGTTTGATGCAGCACTGTGATTAATGCAGACACACTTTCAAATGAGGCGTTTCTCTCGGCTCACCAAAAATAAGTGGAAATATAGGCTTTGGCCTCATTGTGACCTCATTGTGACTTTTGGGGTACTTTTATTATTTTATTTCTTCAGTTCAACTCTAACTGACATATAATGCGTCTCCATGAGTTTGTCTGTTATGCCAATATCTAAATAAAAATATATAATTTTTAGACATATCTGGATTTTGGGTTTTTTTTTCGTATGCATAAACAGACTGAATTAATCTGCTCTAATAACAGTAACCTGTAGTAGATGGCGATTTCCATATTACAAAAAGACTCATGTATGTATTTCTGTTTAGGCAGATGTATGAGTCACAGCAGAGACAACAAGCTGTGTTTTTCTTTGAGACAGTCTTCGTTCAATTTTTAGTTGTTGTAAATTAACCTATTTATTCATGCACAATCTTATTTTCACCATGTCACATTTGCCACTGTTGGTGTTTTAGCTGGAGGATATTTGTCATTTAAATATGTGATTGTAAAATTATGCAGCAGCCAAATAAAATAAAATAACAATCAGCACGTCCCCTTTATCAAGATTAGCCCAGCGCTTAACTCCGCGCCGTGCGCTGCCACACTAAACACGTGCACCCTCAGGCTTTTGCTGACTTTTTAAACACTGAAGTGGCCGGTTAACGCGTGTATTGGTCTGTATAGCGGCGCACAGTGGGTGGGGGGCTATGAACGCACGTCCCGGGGAGCGACCTTTGGAGCAGCTGTTTATTGTCAGGGCGCATGTCGGCGAGGTGTAGCTTGTAAACGGCGTGTCCGTGGGAACGCAGCACGTGTTGAAGGGCCCCGGCCGGAGCCGGAGCCTATTCATCAACAACAGGGCCGCAGCACAATGCGTCTGCAGCGGGGGCGCCCGCGCAATGCAAAATCCCACCGGAGAGCGCAATTGCTCACAGCGTCAACCGCGCTTTGTCCCCGGTGAAAGGCGCAAAAACATTTTGTTATGGGTTGAATTGTCGTGCAGCGCAGGTTATTGATGACTTAATAAAAAAAAAAAAAAATAAAAAAATAACCTAAATGTTGTTGTGAATCTTCATATTTCCAACTCATTTTTCGCACCAACCTCCTTCATACTGTGTCATGACTCCGTAGTTAATGCAGCCGGGCTCGCGGAGTGGGAGTGTCTTTGCCTTAACTTCCGCCGTCACTTGATTGCTTGTCGAGGGTGTCGTCGTTCCAGGAGGGGGAGGGGCTGTACGCGGCAGCACCGCGTGCAGCCGAGACAACACAAACCTGTCCGCGCGCGCCGACAGAGGAGAGAAGTGAGGACGCGCTCCTGCTGCACGGACGGCTGCGTCCCATTTCTCTCACACTTCGCCTCATCCGACTCGCGTCCCAGAATTCTTTCTCTCTCTCTCTCTCTCTCTCTCTCCCTCTGCCACCACGTCACAACATCATAACTGCTTGGAGCTGCGCCAACAGTAGAGGTGAGTTCGATTTTTTTTTCTCTCTCTCTATTTAAATATCCCGGATATTTTTGAGTGTGTTTTGCCAGCCTCTGTTGTTTAAGATAAGTGGAATTACAATTGCGTTAGATTTCCGTAGCCGAAGTTAGTAAGATACTAAGCCGGAAAGTAGAACTAAACAAATCTACGCTGAGTGCCTTCAATTGATGTCATGTCTCTCAATTGATGTCATAGTAAGGCTCTGCTTCAATCCTTGAGCTTTTTCTAAAGAAGTAAAAAAAAAAATTTTAAAAAATCCCTTTCATGCTGCATGAATGAATCGGGGCATTCAATATGCAATCTGCCGTATAATGACCTGCATACTTGCACGGCCGCAATAACCTCGAATTCCGTCTCCCGCAGCTCAGCAGGCCTCCCAAGAATGGAACCGATACCCGCAGGGCGAGACTCCAGCTCCTCCTCTCCGAGCTCCAAGCAGGAGCTCTCCTACCCGACCTCCAAGAACCTGAAGCCGAACCAGGTCGGGGAGACGGTTCTGTACGGAATACCCATCGTGTCTCTGGTGATCGACGGCCAGGAGAGGCTCTGCCTGGCGCAGATCTCCAACACGCTCTTGAAGCACTACAGCTACAACGAGATCCACAACCGGCGCGTGGCGCTGGGGATCACGTGCGTGCAGTGCACGCCGGTGCAGCTGGAGATCCTGCGGCGGGCCGGGGCCATGCCCATCTCCTCCCGCCGCTGTGGGATGATCACGAAGCGCGAGGCGGAGCGACTGTGCAAGTCGTTCCTGGGCGCGCACACGCCGCCCAAACTGCCCGAGAACTTCGCCTTCGACGTGTCTCACGAGTGTGCGTGGGGCAGCCGGGGCAACTTCATCCCGGCGAGGTACAACAGCTCCAGGGCCAAGTGCATCAAGTGCTCCTACTGCAACATGTACTTCTCGCCCAACAAGTTCATCTTCCACTCGCACCGCACGCCCGAGTCCAAGTACACGCAGCCGGACGCGGCCAACTTCAACTCGTGGAGGCGCCACCTCAAGCTGACGGAGAAAGGCCCGCAGATGGACATACTGCACGCGTGGGAGGACGTCAAGGCCATGTTCAACGGCGGCAGTCGCAAGAGGACGCTGCCGTGCGGCGAGTCCCGCTCCCGGTCACCTCTAAAGCCCCAGCAGGGAGCCAGCCAGGCCCGGGACTCGCCCGACGTGCCCGCCAAGATCCTCGGCTCCGAGGACCACCACCACCACCGCGGCGGCGGCGGCGGCGGCGGCGTGGCGAGCGTCCGCAGCTACCCGGTCATCCCGGTGCCCAGTAAAGGGTTCGGCATGCTGCAGAAGATCCCGCCGCCGCTCTTCCCGCACCCGTACGGCTTCCCGGCCTTCGGCCTGTGCCAGAAGAAAGAGGAGGGCCTGCTGGGGGAGCAGAGCAGCAAAGCGGGCCTGCCTGCGGGCGTGCCGGGCGTGCTGTGGTCCAGCACCAAGGACAGCGCCTACCCGCCCTTCCCCATGTTCTGGCCCGCTGCGGGCGCGCTGCCCATGCCGCCCTACCCTCACCCGCACCCGCAGCACAAGGCTCCGCCGGAGCTCATCTGCCCGCCTCGGCCCAGCGACATGGACGTGGCGGCGGAGCCGAGCGACCGGAGCAGCAACACGTCCAAGGACAGCGCGCTGCTGGAGAACGAGCGCTGCTCCAGCACCCAGTCGGCGCGCAACGAGGACGAGCGGTCCGGGGACGAGGCGAGGCCGCAGGAGGGGATGATCCTGGGCCCCCGCAAGATCAGCTACGTGTCCGCGTTCAGGCCCGTCATCAAAGACGCGGACTGCATCGCCAAGCTGTACGGCAACCGGGGCGGCGGTGGCTACTGTCGCACCGGCTATTTGTCGCCCGATTTTCTGAGCGAGAGCTCCAGCTACCGCTCCGTGTCGCCCTGCGTGGACAGCGAGGCCGAGCCGGACGTGGACGTGGGCACGAACAAGTCGCCCGAGGACGAGGAGGAAGAGCCGAGACCACCGACCGCAGTTTTACCCAGGACTCCACCCGGTTTGGTTCACAGCGCGTCGCCCTCCGACTCAGACTCCAAGAGCGTGATGGAGAGCAGCGCGGTGGAGCCGCACAAAATGAGCCTTCACTTGAGCCAGTCATCAGAGAGAGACCTGCACAGCAAGCAGATCGAGACCCACATAGCCGCGTCTTTCACTGAGGTGAGTATCGCTGAGGAAGACCCCTGGTTATTGCTCTGATAGGCCCACATTTCCTCTGACATTTTTTTTTCTTGCATTTTGTATTAATTTCTTGAGGAAATTTGTAAAATATCTGTGCGACGGCTGAAGATAATGTTTCTGTTTCTCATAAAACATTTTTTTTTTTTAAGAAAAATCCTACATTCAAATGATAAATAATACAATTTGCTTTAAATACTTTAATTGTTCTGTTCATGTTTGATAATTTTATAAAAAACAAATTGTGAATGCAAGAATTCAAATGAGGGCTGACTCTTTCCTGCAGGCATACACACCGGAGAGGAGTGAGATGCAACAAAGGAGCAGCCCCTATCAATTCAGACCCGCCAGTTACCACACTGGCGTCGTCTCGTCGAATGGTGAGAATTTCCCCTTAATTTTAATATGAGCTTATTTGTTAAAAAAAAAAAAAATAATATGAGTCGTAAGTGTTTTTTTCTATTTGTTAGATGAGAGTTCGAGTAAAGAGGAGCCGTCGTCTACCGTGGAGGAAATAGAAACCAAATCTTGTAATGAACAAAGCAGTGAACAGGTCCATCGAGAGACGGATGACGGTAAGCGACACTAAATTAGGGTTTATTTAAAAATAATAATAATAATAATAATGATAATGATAATAATTGTTGCGCAATAAATATAGGGTTTAAAATGTACAAATATGAGTATATTTTTGTGTTCATTCAGGCGAAGAAATGTCAGCTAGAGCCCCTGCACAAAGAGCCATAGAAAGTCTAGCAAAAGGTAGATTATTATCATTATTATTATTATTATTATTATTATTATTATTATTATTATTATTATTATTATTATTATTATTATTATTATTATTATTATTATTATTATTATTATTATTATTATTACATGTCTAATGATATTTAACCAATCATCACTTTTTTATGGGATGATTTTTCTTCCCCCCTCACAGTAAATGTGTGTTTTGCTAGAGTTCAGGAAGCTCTGTTCTTGACAGATGGTAGAAACACTGATGAATAGCAATCCACCTCCTCCTCCTTCTTCTTCTTCGTGTCCTCCAAGCCTGAACTCTTGTCCTCAAACATCTTGTGTTTATCTCTGATTTCTCTTAGAGGAGCTGCAGAAGCAGCTGTTGGAACAAGTTGAGCTGAGGAAAAAGCTGGAGCGTGAATTTCAAAACTTGAAAGGTAAGCAGCCCGCTTCAGCGTTTTGACCTGAACCTGAACACACAGCGTCTATCAATGAGAAAGCCTCCTCTGAAAGGTGTTTTTGTTCCCACAAAGTGGAAGGGATGGAAGGTTTTGAATCTTTTGAGATGACAGAAAATTCCTGAATCACTGTGGGCACCATAGTTCAATTGGCAATTTGGCACATGTGGCCGTACATTTTATTTGTAAACATTTCTCCTTTTTATATTACAAAAACATATACACAATATTGAATTAATACATGTCAGTTTGATGTCAATTTAAATGATCTATTATTCAATTAAAATGTAAATCAGTAGAATTCAACTGCATGTTACAAGCAGACTCTCTAAACATCTTCTCAAAGATAAATTAAATTAATTTTTAAACTTAGGCAGATAACTGTGTGGCTGCAAATTTTATTTTAGAGAAAAATAGAGCACTGCCATTATTCCTTTATTCACCAAGTCACTGACAAAACAAAATGCCAAACATGCAAAGTCAAGTATTTCCAAGGGTTCATTTGTTTATTATAATTTTCATTTAATTCATACGTGCAGAAGAAAATATTGCCAAGAAAATATTTCATGCCATGGGAAGGAAATTTAAAAAAAAAAAAGTATTATTGGAATTATTACACAAAATAAATATCCGAGACATTTGACTGCAGATTGTTTAAGGGGCGTGTTCAGTTAAACAGCACTACCACTGGACGTGTTTATTCCATTATAAATTAGAACAAAAAAACTATTGATTCTATTTCTTATTTCAAGGTCTTGTAAGTTACCACTACTGGCGATACTCATTTATTGCTGTCTGCTCATTTTTGTTTTCAAGAGGAAATTAATCGATACTGACAACTCTCTCGCAAAAAAGCAACCAAAGCAAATGACTTTCCCGTTCGAAAGGTGTATTGCACTTAAATCACTCTTGATTGCTGACAAGGTGAACTGTGAAACTGAAGAAAAATCTGGTCTTCTTTTGACATGGAGGCCTGTTTAATGAAGGGTCTCTTTTTAAAAACCAAACTGTTTCCGTTAGTTCTGAATATATTGAATTGAACACCTATGTTGTCCCACACCCATTGAATCCCTCTGCTCGATCCATCAGTCGCCGCATCTTTATACCGCACGAGCCTCTGACTCTCTCTCTCTCTCTCTCTCCCTCTCTCTTTCTCTCTCTCTCCTCCGTGTGTTGCACAGATAATTTCCAGGATCAGATGAAGCGGGAGCTCTCGTACAGGGAGGAGATGGTTCAGCAGCTCCACATCGTCAGAGGTCAGACAAACAAATGCGCGCACGGGGAGGGAGCGGAGGCAATAGACACGCGCTCACACGCACGGATTTAAAGATTTCCTGTCACACTTTTGCCGACTTGATTGATGATGACAACCAAATGTGTGTGTGTGTGTGTGTGTGTGTGTGTGTGTGTGTGTGTGTGTGTGTGTGTGTGTGTGTGTGTGTGTGTGTGTGTGCAGAATTTGGTTTATCATAAATTGCTTGACATTCGGACGTCGCTTTTCTCACAAAATATATATTATTATATATAGAGACATATGTATGATTTAAATTGTAATTTTAATGTGTATATATATATATATATATATATATATATATATATATATATATATGTATATATATATACATATATATATTTCCTTGTTAAATGTAGTTTACAAGGACAACACGTTGTGCTCTACATTACGCGTATCTGCATTTCGTTTACGTTTACGCCCCCTTGCAAGTACACTATTGATTTCTGATTTCCTTGTCCATAGAAGCTCACGACGCTTTACACCATTTCTCGTGTAAGATGCTGACCCCTCGCCACTGCAACGGATCCTGCTCCTTCAAATCACCCCTGCTGCCACCCTGATCCGCAGGAATAAACAAAACAAAACAGAAGAGACACGTCTTGCAGCGTTTCCTATTGAGAGTCAGGAGACACACTGCAGGGACACTGTTGAAATCAAGAGTAACTTGTAATTACTTGTAATATTTTCAAACGTGTATCCCGGCACCCTTAGTTGGCTCTAAAACCATCTGACACATTGTGGATTTTGTTCGACTCGAACTGATACCATTGATGATATTTATTATTTGTGGCAAAGTGCAATGGCAAATGTGTGTAACCTGTAAAAGTCATGAATTGGTATTCCGTTCACTCTTTATCTGTATGATAGCAGTTTTGATTAGATATTTCACTGGACATTGTGATTAGCATCTTTTGACCATTTTCCCCTCTGAGGGTCAGTTGTTTACTTTGGTTGTTATGCACTTTAAGAGAGCGGTGAACTTTACCAAACAGCTCCTGTCTGCTTGGAATTAGGCCTACTTTTAAATTATTTGTTGTGGTGAAAATAAAAAGTGAAAAAAACTCATGTTTTGTGGGAGGCAAAGGACAAGAAGCACCGGAAGTTGAAGGATAAATTACATACACTCGCGCTCTGTCAATAAGCGAAATATTAAGAGTTAACCTCTACGTTCATGTATTATTTGTTTTCATCGCTACTGAATAAATACTTTTATTGAAAAACCTTTTGCGTTGCAGCCATCTGTATTGTTTAGATTCCAGATTCTAAGATGGTAAACGTGAAATGAGATTTGTAAGATATATGCGATAAGCTGCTTGTTGAGTTCATTTACAGAGATAAATTAGGACCTACACCGATAGCATACATGGCCCAAAACCACAAAACATAATTGGGAAAAAAAAATCCCTGTATAATTTGTATGATATGTATTTTTTAAAGACACTGGTATTTCAATGATGTATTTAAAAATACAGTTTGTTCAAAAAAAAATCTTCTCAAAATAAAATAAAAGTTTAAATGAATGAACACATCCCACGAGAGGACGATATTTAAGAAAAGAAGACACGCTTCATTTCGAAGTATCCTAAAAATGATTTTTATTTTTTATTAATTTTTTTTTTGATGATGATGATGATGATGATGATGATGATGATGATGATGATGATGACGATGTCAAGTAGCTCAATACGTTACAAAGACGAAAGAGATCAAATGGGGCTTGTTGGTTCCTTTTATGTTGTAGCAGCTCCCCCTGCAGGTCATCTTGAGGAAGTGCCAAATCATTTCGGCTTGTTCTCGGTCCCCTGAGGATGGCTTATGCGCCTGCGCACCTAATGTAACAAGATGGCGGAGAGTGCGGAACTGAAGGTAAAGCGAAGCCCTACTTTAGCTTGATAAATAGACGTCTCACCCATTGAGATTTGTTTTTCAAATCTGGGCACAGTTGCCACTTGACATAATGGGAACGGAGGATGTTGTTATGGAAGCATATGGCACAAAAATATTGAGCGGTAGTGGCCAGACAAACTGTTAGCTGGCTGGCTAGCTCGGTAGCATTAGCTTTGTTATTGTTGCCGACGTTTTTTTCAGCCACTGCTGTGCTGCTCTCCTCTACATAAGGCCAGAGATCGTAATTGTACAAACGTGGGAAAACACATCCGTTCCACTACTGTGAGCCTGGTGCCACTCTAGTGCGATCCAACTGACAGAAGCGGTAGTTTGTCTGAAGGACCTGGTGTGTGTGTTTGAAAAATGGGCTCTGTCTATTCCCTGGAAGGCAGGGTCAGGTTAACGCTAGCTGCTATATGCCTTGTTTTCTGATTAGTCAATAATAGGACAGTTGTCCGTGGGGAAAAGACAATATTTAGTATTTTCTTAAGGGTTCGCATCGACCACATTACGTACTTTAATCAACAGCCAGGGATACATTGATGTGATTCAAAGCTTTTTTGTAATCAGTAGTGTAGTATGGATACTGGCGTCGCTGGTTCAGTTATGCTCACTTCATACTGGCTCACCATACTTTTCTCATTATTATATTGGTCACCTTTTGATTAAAAGTAATCGAAATTATGACACGATTTAGTTCGAATCCGACCATTTCCTCAGCTAATGCCAACAGAGGTATCTGTCCTTCTTCTGGTCAGTCAGATTGCTTGTGCCAGTCCATATCAGTAGCTTTTGAGTGCTGCACGTTCTACTTCTGAAGAAACTTGGACAGCTCCGTCTTATGTGTACTTAGACTACCTGAAGTATTTACCTTTTGCAGTTTTTCACTGATTACTAGTTAGGCTGGCGAAATGAAAGTGCAAGAGACTGATTGCCATGATGTGCTGCAACAGCAATTTGCATACTCAGCTTGTATATTTACTAGACGCAGACAAGCACTTGGATATCTGATGCCACTTTGTAGCCTTGAACAGTCTCTCCCAAATGATATCAAGACTGTACGAAGATATGAAACATGTGAGATACGCTTTCTGTATTTTTTTATTATTATTTTTTTGATATGAAACTAAAAGTAATCAATTGGTTTGCTGACATGGGTTCTCTAAGTTATACTGTATTGTTATAGTTATTATTATCATTCTTTGGGCTTGTTGCTCATTGATTCCCATTTTGTTTTACATTGGTTAAAATGCAAGAAGGGCTGGTAATTTTAGTTTCCTCTCTAGCAGTCTGTAAATCAAAGAGCTCTTAGCTGCGCAACTCGTAAACAGTGAAATATTTCTGATGACGTTGTGGTTTTCTGCTGCTGGTGTTTCCTTGTGTCTGAATGGGTTACAAAACATCCTTCAGTGAACTTTGTGCTTTAATAAAAGAAGAAGGCACCTGTTTATGAATGTTAAATTCATTGGCTACTGTCCCCCTCTTGTCTTTTACCAGCAAATGGTAATGAGCCTTCGAGTTTCGGAGCTCCAGGTGTTGTTGGGGTATGCGGGGCGAAATAAGCACGGGCGCAAACATGAACTTGTGACCAAAGCCCTCCACCTACTCAAGGCTGGCTGCAGTCCTGCGGTGCAGATGAAGATCAAAGAGCTCTACAGACGGCGCTTCCCCATCAAAATGGTCTCCCCCGTGGACCTGGCCCTTCCCGGGGTCCACTCTGCCTCCAGTCTGCCCGCTGGCCTCGCCCAGCTGGGCTTCGACAGCCACGGATCCCCCTCGCCTCTGCTGCCCGTGTCCCTGCTCGGGCCTAAGCATGAGCTGAGTTTGCCTCACCTCCCCTCCACCCTGCACCCGGTGCATCCCGACGTCAAGCTGCAGAGATTGCCCTTCTACGACGTGCTGGATGAACTCATCAAGCCAACCAGCCTGGGTAAATTCACTATTGCGTGATATTCTCGGGGAATAAATCACGCTGCTTCTCCTTTGCTGGTGTCGTTCAGTTCCTCCTCTCTCACTCTCTCTCTTTTTTCATAGCCTCAGACAACAGCCAACGGTTCCAGGAAGCATGTTACGCATTCGCATTAACACCACAGCAAGTTCAACAGATCAGCAGCTCCATGTAAGCGAGGGCGTTCTAATTGTGATATTAAACTAAACACTTGATTTACCAGGTAAATAAACTGACCTCAATTTATTGTTCCTGTGTTTAGGGACATATCTGGAAATAAATGTGACTTTGTGGTTCAAGTCCAGCTAAGGTACGTCAATATTTTTTGTTTGTCCTCTCCGGAGCATGAAGCATTTATTTTCTTGTTTTTTTCTTTTTTTTTTTTGGGACATTTGTGATGAGAGGCTGCTGGGTTTGTATATTTAGCTTCCCTGTGATGGCGGAAACAGAAATAAACAAAGTGATTCTTGCGCCTTTCTTGTAATTTTGTGCAGTGCTGACAAATATTTGCGCACAGCAGGGGCCCTGGTAGTTCTGTAGTTGCTGGATTTGTGAAGTATAAACCATTATGTAGTGTAGCTATTAATCTTGTTGTCGTCACTTCATCTTTGAGGGGGAGACAGGATGGAGGATTCAGGTTGTAAAAAAAACAACAAACTGAATCCAAGGGAATCAGTCAAGAACGCATTTTGAACCAAAACCAAATGTATGAACAGTGCTTTTTTTTTCATCATCAGTCATTAGTAAAGCAGCTGCGTTCACGGCCTTGAGTTTTGTATCGGAGAACCTATGCATGTTTCATACTATCCCGTTAAAGGTTAGAAAAACGTAATAATGTGAAACATAACTCACGAGCCACGCTGTTATTTTTTCCCCCAGAAATGTTTGACTACAAACAAAACGAATCACTCCACATGCCCCTGTTGCAGCGCTCCAGTGCACAGTTTGAATCATTTCTCTTCTTGCTTTCAGATTTTGTTTATCGGAGACGAGCTGTCCCCAGGAGGATCATTTCCCTCCTAATCTGTGTGTGAAGGTCAACGGCAAGCCCTGTAATCTTCCTGTGAGTCCACCTAGATTGTTGTTAGTCTCTCATTTCAAGTTGCGCGTTGCACTTCACACCGAGAGTTGCTAAGAAACCAAGTCACATATTTTCGGTTTTGTTTTGTTTGTTTTTTTGTTTTGTTTTTTTGTTTTGACTGCAGGGATATCTCCCTCCCACAAAGAATGGCGTCGAACCAAAAAGGCCCAGCCGCCCCATAAATATAACTTCCCTTATCCGGCTGTCCACCACTGTCCCCAACACCATCGTGGTGTCGTGGACTTCGGAAATCGGAAGGGTAAGGAGAGTGTGGAGAGGATGAACGAGTCTGACCTTTGTGTCCATCTTGTTGACATTGATGGCACGGTGACGGCACACTGCAGAAATCAGCCTGACAGCAGTCACTCTGCTGCCAGGGCTGTTAGCTCTTGGCTTGCAAATAGTCTTTTATTCCCAAAAAGAATAAAATATTGTTTGTCCTGTTTGGATATAAAAGACTAGTGCACGTTAGGAATTTTTTTGTTTATAAAAAATAAATTGTTTTGTCACTTTTTAATCGTGCGAATGAAACCTTTGGTTGTTGAGCAAACAGCTGCAGCCTCTATAAACTGGCAGTGTCAAAGGGAAATACTTGTTGCCTCAGTGTGATGTGTTTTGCTCACTATTGGAATCTTTGTTTTGCCAGTGTTTCTCTATGGCTGTCTATCTGGTCAGACAACAGTCCTCCACAGTGTTATTGCAAAGACTACGGGCCAAAGGAATCAGGAACCCTGATCACTCAAGAGCTCTGAGTAAGTTTCCTTTTGATCTCAAGCGTCGAAAACACTAATGTTGTTTTATGAAGCCCCAGTGATTTTTTTTTTTTGGGGGGGGCAGCTGCAGCCTCTCAGAATCTAACACTGACCTTGGTCCTGAACAAAGAGTATCAGATGTATGATACAGTAAATATGTTTTTTTTCCCTGTTCTGAGCTCTCATGATTGCCTCAGTGTTTTATGCTGCAATGGCTGAGAACCATAAAATACTCCTTGCGTATTGTCAAGGCCACCAGAAATGAGCAGGCTGTGAGACGAGTTTTCTCAGAGCTGAGGTTTTCCAGCTTTTTCGTTGGTGACCTTATTTTAATAGACTTTTTTCTCGCCAATGTACTTCTATAAGATATCTGAAAAAGGCATTTGCTCTGAAAAAAAATAAAAATCCTGTTTGTTTTTTATATTTGATTTTATTTTGCACGGCTGACAGTTTTAGCTGTGAATTTTTTTTTCTTGCAGTGTGAAGTAAAGAGTCTTTCTCGAACTGCAGGACCACATGACACAATATTGATTTTAAAATCCGCTTTCGGCTATGATGATCCCAGTCTGAGCAGGTAATGTTAGAACTCGTGATGTCATAATTTTGTTTTTCCTTCCTCCTTGCAGTCAAGGAGAAATTAACAGCCGATCCAGAGAGCGAAATCGCCACCACCAGTCTACGAGTCTCTCTTTTATGTCCGGTAAGTAAACCACACCGCCGCGAGGGATCAAGAAATACTACAGAGACATTCTGCATTCAAAGCAGTGTCCTTAAAGTCATTCATTAATTCATTCAATTTCTCCTTTTTCTTGTGAATGTCAGCTGGGCAAGATGAGGCTGACGATCCCGTGCAGAGCGATCACATGCTCTCACCTCCAGTGCTTTGATGCTACTCTTTATATCCAAATGAACGAGAAGAAGCCGACCTGGGTGTGTCCAGTCTGCGACAAGAAGGCGCCGTACGAGCACCTCATCATAGACGGGTGAGCCCAGCGCGTCAGACCCCTGGAATGTCACTGCTGTCTCCCTGCATGTTGCAGCTGTGCCTCCCTGGCTTCCGTGTAGCCAGCTGTTTGTCAATGCTGTGATCCTCTTCTGCAGGTTGTTCATGGAAATCCTGAATAGCTGTTCAGACTGTGATGAAATCCAGTTCAAGGAGGATGGGAATTGGTCCCCCATGAGGTTAAAGAAGGAAGTGCAGGAAGTGTCTTCTGCCGTCAACGGCGTAGCTAATGGTCAGTAGCTCTCACCTGCCAGATGTGTGATTGCATTTTACCAGGAAATAAATATGTTTGTTGTATTTTACGGCAAATACGATCAATATGTGCACTCCATAGGAAAATACTTGTTCAATATTTGCATTCTTAATAATGAATGAATTCCTCTATAGATTCGTCTCGGACAGAAGCACACGAGCAGAAACGGGGCTCCTCCACTGACAACGGGAAGAAGGTGGATGTTATTGACCTGACACTGGATAGTTCCTCAGAGGAGGAGGTGGAGGATGAGCCGCCCCCCAAGAGGGCCTGTCCCTCACTGTCCCCAGTCTCTCCGCCCCCAAACAAAGGGTGAGTCTTCCAAAGGAAAATCCCACGCTGGAAGTGAGATCATCTCAAAACGTGTTTCTTAAGACCATGGCTTTGCGACTGACACGGTGCCTTGTGTTTCTTCAGAGTGCTCAACCTGCACAGCCAGGCCTCTCCTGTGTCAAGAGCACCCAGCATGCCACCAGTGGAGACCAGCTACATTCCCCCACCGCCACCCCTCATCCAGGACTACCGCCACTACTATCACACAACTAGCGACCTGCCAGGTGAACGCTTTAGTACTCGCCCCCCCCCCCCTTTTTTTTTTTTGCTTTTCTGCCAATACTGACTATGAGCCACTAGCTGTGTTTCTATTACAGTTTTTTTGCAAAATAAAAGCAATATTTTTAAAATTTCAACAAAGTACAATTGCGATTTTTTTTTTTCTCCCTAGGGTTATGGAAACACAGATAGTGATAGAAATTAGGAATCCTCTTTTTTTTGAAATTCTTTTTCTTTTTGTTTTTACCCTTTTAATCACAAGTCTGTGTAGCGATTGTCAATTGATTTGTCTTCCTCCTTTTCTCCTGCAGATCTTAGTTTTTTCTCCTTTCTCCAGGGCGACAATCAGGTAATATTTTTCAGAACATCTTCACTTTCTTAAACATATTGCAGCGTGATATACCTGGTTTCTAATCATTCTGCTCCGCTCCGCTCCAGCAGCATTACAACATGGTGATGGCGGCGCGCCGCCGCCTCAGCCTCGGCGTCGGCCTCCGACGATCACGACCTGCTCCTCAACCGCTTCCTCCCGTACGGCTCCTCGCCCATGTTGCGGGAGCAGCCCGGCACGCCGGGAAGCAGCGCGCTGGCGGCCACCAACGGCGGGAGCAACAGCGGCAGCACCAGCAGTCTGGTGTCGTCCAGCAGCCTACGGGACCGCGACAAAGACAGAGAGCGGGACAGGGACAGGGACAGGGACAGCCACGCCATCTCCGGACTGCCCAGGTCCTCGGTGGAGGCGGCGGCGGCGGCCATTTACGGCTCCATATCTGACGTTATCTCTCTCGACTAGGTCCACGCCGAACTGAACATCGGGGGAGAGCGTCGGAACGGAGCTTCTTTGTAAATAAGGCAGAGAGAGAGATGAAAGAATACAGTGCTATGTACAGAGAGGAAAATCTATTTTCAATTTTACTTATCATATGTACATAAACTTAGGACACCTCTTGTCCGGTAAGTTCCTTCAGTTGATATTTTTCTGTGAATACTGAAGACTTTTTCACACCTCTTCATGTGGTCCTTTGATTACAGTATATTGTACCTTTTGTACCTAGTTTTTACAGTTTTGTTTCAATATTCCATGTCAACGGCATTATTTCAAGATAATGTTATGTGCACAGAGCCCCAGTGAGGCGACACCTCACGGAACGTGATATTTAGAATATAAAGAAAATGGGCATTGTTAAATGTACAAAAAGCAAATTGCATCGACGCAGAGGAGGTGTAACACTTTCTTTATTTTCTAAATGTCAAACATGCTTTTTTTTGACAGCAGAAAGATCTGGCCATGTTTGCCATCACTGTAGATTTTTCTGTTATACATTTATGCTGTGGTCATATTTTTAAAAGAATTATTTATAATGTAAGTTATGTTGGATGTATGCTATCTTATATTAAAAAAAAAGCATTCCCTATGCTTCTAATTACTGTTGCCACTAGAATTGCAAAACTCACGCTAGATCCTTCTGTTGTCAGAACCTTGGTCTGTCTGTCTGTTTGCTTTTTCTTTCTCCTTTTTGCTTTTTTGCTTTAGTGAAATGGAATATGAACAACATTGTATAGTTCATACTGTACCTAAAATACATATGAATTGGACATCTGTCGGTATTGTTGGATTGGGCCTTTACGGCGTGTGAGTGGATGGGCCCCAGTCGAGTGAGCGGCCTTCTGTCATTGTGACACAATTGGACCTTTACACACATCGAAGATTTGCATCGTTGTGTATTTGTCTTTTATAATTTTTTTTTTTTGCTTTTACACTTAGACATGTATCTACCAAACTACAGTCAAGAGGCCAGTCGACGGTGACATGTTTTATGCTCCATTCTAGGACGAGGCTACTTTCCAGTGCACTAAAGCTTACTCTTAAATTGAAAGGTTTGAATAATTTTTTATCTGAAATGGAATGCAAGTGGATTGATAACATTTCACCATATATATTTTTGTTTGATTCAAGCACTTGCTGTTTGTTTTTTGTTTTTTCCAACATAAAGGCTATGTTCAGCAATGTAGCGTTCACAGTTGCAGTATACACCTTAAAAGTAGCTCTCAGCTTTGCATGTTTCTCCGAATTACCTGAATGCTCATATGCTTTGAGTTCTCTGCTCTTCCTCAGTGAGGCCATGGGAAGCATAGCCTATTATGTCAAGCCTATTTGCAACAGAATGCAAGTGAACTCTGATAGCTTGGTGTTTAAGTGTATCACAGAATCAATCAGGCCCTGAGGTTACAACCATTGAAGTTATGGACGACTCCCCTCCCTTTTATTTTTCTTGACTTGTGCTTACAAATAGGATTATTTATTATCATATATATTTTCAGCATTTTGTTTGATTTGTGGATATGCATTGCTGTCATTGTACATGATATTTCTTTTGTAATTATATAATTAATGCTATTTAAAGATGTCATTGTTGCTCGACATGCATTGTAACATTTTCTGTTTTCCTGTCTGTTTTACTATCAGAAGATGTCAATAACGCAATAGAGGCTTTGATCATTTCGAACGCTTCGACGTCTACTGTGCTATTTCGTCTTTGTAAAAATTAAACCAGTATTAGAGAGCATCCCTATGTTACAGTATTTGCAAAGATGTCCGTGAATTCATCTTATTTAGCATAGCAGCTAAGCAAATATAGCTTTAACAGTTTATACCACGTAAATATAGCAGGGACAAATAGATTGATAACTAATATAATATATTCATATAAAGTCGAACGGGGCTCAGTTTAATGTTGAGCTGAAATTGGTTTGGTAACAGTTCCTACTTTTTCTGCAAGTAGGTACTGTTTTATCTCTAACCTGTTTTTTTTTTTTTTTTTTTTTTCATTAAACAAATGTGATTTTTAAATTCATATGTCATTCAAATTTTGAGTGGGCAAAGTATAGGCATTGTTAATCTCGAACATGATGTAGTCAGACTTATTCATATTAAGTCGAATTTGAGAATTGTATCCAAGACGGGCCATACAAAGGCGAGCTATTTTTCTCTTGTGCCAGATACAGCGACTCACGTTGTTATAAAACCTATGATATCTGACTTCCGGACAGTGTTTCCGGAGAATTCTGACCACTCCAACCCAAGTCACGCGGCGGAGAATGTAAAGGTGCTCGCATTCTGTCAGCCAATCAGGGCGAGCAGGTGCAATTTGCTTCAGCCAATCAGGGCGGGCATGTAGAATGTCGGCGGACAAGCAACGGGCGAGTATATTTTGTGTAAAGTCACAATTCCATCAGGAGACTGTGGCTAATGGGATCAAACCTTCGCATCGCGTTTAGTTCCGTGTTCCAGGTGAAGAAGTTGCCAATGCCAACAACTCCATTTGAACTTGAGAATTTAATGAAGAAGCCGCTTTGTCTTCCTTTGGTAGAGTACACCAATCATTTTAGTGACTCTCCCACTGGAAGATTTCTATTAACTGCCGGTGCCGTTCGCTAGGGAGCGCTGTCTCCCTCGTGTGGTCATTTTTGGTCACGACGTATATATCAATTCCAAATTTTGATTTCAAACCATTTGAATACTCGATTTTGAAGGTTTGACTTAACAGATATATCGCATTTCTAACGGAAAGACCTCTCCATTCTTTCCTACGCCCGTCGCCTCTGCTTCAGTCAGTTAGCCTTTCGCTAGCAGTTAAACGGCCGTTTGAAAAACCTTTTTCCATCAGTGTACAAAGATATGTATTTTTTTTTTCGGGTAGGAGACCTTTTTAAAATTATGTTGACTATGTTTTGTGTTTCATGTCCACTTTAAGAGTGTTTAGCTAGTTCTTGCGGGATTCCTCGAGGTGAGATCGAGTTCCTCCTATCAAAATTCACTCTCTGGATTATATGTCAGTATAGTCCTTTTATTAAACTAACAAAATGTACGCTACTTTTTTCGAGAAAACCTAGGATGTGTACAAAATGTAATTCAACATTATAAAAAGTGACATTTATTCATGCTTTTTGTTTATTGTTACCCACAAACTTAGTTTGTCTTCTTAACTATGCTATAGCACCTGTGGTGGACATAGGAAAGGTGGCCTGACAATTACTTCGTACAGAACGTGATAATGAACATGATTTTTGCCACACCAAGTCAACAAACTTTACAGTATTTGAAATAGGTAGGCTGTGAAGAAATAACTTTTACAGAGGAGTGAAAGAATCCTCCCATCTCCACAGAATTCAAAACAACATGTGTGGTTTGTGTTGTTTGTTTGTTTGTTTGTTTGTTTGTTTATACAGGCATTGGTGCGAAAGTAAGAGCAATGCCTGCTGTGCATAAAAGGATGTCTGCTGCTAGACTGGACACTGACAATGTGTGAGTCCAGGAACTGGTGTTATACACGGCAATACACTTAGTACCGCAGTAAATATGTCATCTTACTCTCTCTTTCTGTCTTTTTCTAAACAGGAAAACCACGCAGAACACAGTGAACAGTTAAGGAACTTATGTTTATTGTTAAAATACATAAAGCTTCCAAACCATAATGAGGCATGTTGGCCAAATATATTTCTATTGTGCATGTTTAATGGTGGGGGATATTTTCTACACATAAAAAGTGTAATTCTTTTAATTCCTTTAGATCAACCCTTTAGCATCGACCACTGGGTGCACAGCCTCGAACCTTTACCCTCTTCTGAGCTGACCGACCCACACGATGATGTCACTCTGCCCAGGCTGATCGAGGCTCTGCAGAGCAGACACAGCGTCAGGCAGATGATGCTTCAAGTACACAGCAGAGCAGGTGCCCGCTCACGTTCTAGCTCAGTACTCAGCGGTGGATTTGAAAGTTGGATTTCTGACGCTGAATCTTCTGTCATTGTTGAATTTAGCTGACGCTTTGAAGTCCATGCTGCAGCAACTGGACAGTGAGACCTTTTCCAGAGATGCTTTGATTCAGGAGCAAAATATCAAACTGGCAGAGGGTGAAAACATTATCCACAGCAACCAGGCGGCCATCGAACGCCTGGAGAAGAGAGCCAAAGTGCAAGAGCAACAGGTGAAAAACAAGACTCGTGCTACTCATTTGTGGGTTGCAGGTGTTTAGGTGTGCTTATCATTTTTTTTGTTCACGTCCACGTGATTGTTGCAGATTGACATTCTGCAGAAAACGACTGAAATCTACGAGGAGGAAAGACGTTCTCTGCAGCAGGAGCTGGAAGCCAGAGAGCAGCAGCTGCAGAGGGAGCTCGCTGACAAGAGATGCATGGAGCAGCGGCTGGACAGTGTGGTCAGAGACACACGACTCAAGTGGGAGAAAGAATGTGTGAGTTACTACCCACACAACAGGATTAAATGAGGCAGTCTTCACTCTAGATTTTAGATTTCCCAGTTTGCCTCTACAGTTCTGTAGCCGTTATGCTTTTTTTCCTGCAGGAAAGAAGAGTGAATGCTGTCGTCCTGGAGATGCAAAGGAAACTCAGGCTGAAAGATGAGTTGTTAAACCAGCTCAGGGCTGTTGTGATGGACAGTGAGACTGATTCAGAACATCAACCACGTCAGAAGCAAAAACGGGAGCCAAAGCCAGAGGCAGAGGAAACTTTCCTGAACAGAAATTGGCCACTTCCACACCTCTTCCGGTATGTTTTGTTGACAATGCACCACATTTGTCACTGACTTCTATTAACTCAATATGTATTCTATTATCATGCATTTCTAAGTTCCTCTGGCTAGTCTATAAAAGTGATCAAGTCACCAGAGTCCATTGCTCCCATTAATTTTTTTTTTAATCGGCTGCAATCGGCGGCTAATTCATGAAAGTCTATAAAACTTTGAATTAGATGATTGGATGACAAGCCTGTACTGAATGCATTGCTTTCTATATGTGTTAAACCAAAAATTCTTGTGACTCTTTTTTCCCCTCAGGACTCTGTGGTTCATCCTGGTCTCAGGCTGTATCAGGACATTTCTTTTAATGTCGAGCAGTATGAAAGAGACTCAAGCCCTGCCCGCCACATCCTCACACCCAGCACCAGAGGCGATATTTCTGTGACAAGATGCAAGCTTGAGGAGGCGTCTGAGAGTCCAGAATACCATTCTTGTCACTCTCCTGGAATGGCCCAGTCCTCCACAGGTTCCTCTCTCAGGAAAGGAAGGAGGGCCAGCCGTTGGTCTGTGAAGAAAGAGGAGCCCAACATCTCTCCTTGGGAGAAAAATAAGGGAAGCAAACAGGTCAGTGAGTGGTCTGCATAAATGCCGTCTATTTAAAAATAAAAAATAAAAAAATAAACTGTTACGTGTTCCACAGAAGGAAACACCAGTTAGGCCACTGCACCAACGCTTTTCCAGTAGGAAGAAGATCCTGGATCACACACCGTCCTCGAGCCTGGACCTGGGCACGGTTCTGCAGCCCAACATCCCCAACGCCATCAAGGTGCGCTCACCCAGTGAGAAAGACCTGTCCAAGTGCGACAGATACGTGTTGACCCACCAGGAGGTCGTCTCTGACGGGGAGATTAGGACCAAACTTATCAAGGTATGCAACAATGCAAAGCTAATATGTGGCCTGTAAAATATCCTATTTCCTTTTTTTTAATCGTCAAAGTAAATGTTCATGTTTGCACCTTGTGTTTGTAGGGTGACGTGCTGAAAACCAGAGGAGGAGGACGGGCCATCCTGTTCACGGACATCGAGACGCTGAAACAGGAACTCACCCCGGTCCCAAGATAGCGCATCAAAGTGCATCTCAGTGAAGAACGAACTAAACGCCCCTCTTAAATTTGATCTTAGACACATAACAGTGAATCTGAATGTAATGTGAATGTATCTTGTTGTCAGTACTGCCGTTCTGGAAATAAGACCTGGTGCAAAAATGAGTCCTGCCCAGTTTACCAAACAAAGTCATTGTTTCCCAAAAAAAAATTTTGAGAGCTGTTCTGACACTAATGATATTTGATAAATCAATGTTCATGTAATACTACTATTTTTTGGTTTTTTGTTCTCAGTGCTAAATCTTAAAACGTACTGCTTGTCGTGTATGCAGAATGTTGTGCTTTTGTTGAAAAGATATGCTATGTAAACAAATAATAGCATGCAAACATTCCTCCCACTGCATTTATGTTATGGTTCCTCTTTTCTTCTGCAACTTGTTTCCGGTTTTCATTCTAACAAACATTTATTTTCTGCAACGATTTTGTTTTCCCTTTGTTTTATTTATTTATTTTTACCCAGATTAATATACTAACTATAGATGACAGCGCAGGGCAGTATGAATAATGTGTGCGTGAGTGAATCAATTGATAAGTTGTACTGGAATTTTGTTTTCTGCGATACTCAAAAATAAAACTTGTGTTGCCTTAAAACGAGTTTGTACGCCATTACGTTTCAGGACCTGCTGTCAACTGCATACTGGTCTGATTCTCAGATACGGTAGGGGGCGATATTTTGCATCGTCCGCGCTGCGACAATGCAGAAGAAGACGAGACACTCGTCGGTCGCAGTACTAAGACGTCACGCGCTGAATGATGACGTAATCGTAGAGCGGCACCGTTTCAGAGTGGAATGGGAGCTAGCGGTTTTTCCCATATTTTGGTCGTTTAATCCGTGAATGGCGCCGAAACAGGACCCGAAACCTAAATTTCAAGAAGGTAACGGCGCGTCTGTTTGATTTGGCGCTTGGGTTTGTGTGTCTTTTGGTGGCGAGAACGGGCCGAAACCTCCCCGGGCTCTCGGCTTAGCTTTGTCAGAGGAGACAACAGGAGCAGCAGCAGCAGCGTAGCCCTGTTAGCTCTTATTGTTGTGCTCCAAACCAATCTGCATGCTTTCTCTCGTTTCCGAGCGGGATTGCAGAGTGGCCGTGTGTGCGCCACCTTTACGCATTCGCCCACGAATTATCCCACTGCTACCTATGCACGCATCGTCTTGTATGTGTCAGATAACTCGCCTACAGGGCTTGAATTGCAACTATCTGATAGCCAGGAGTGGATGCCGAGGTGGGGAAAATCGAGCTGCGCCAACCGTCGTCCGTTGCGGCTGCTTCTAACGCATCAATAACAACAATAGAGGGCAACTGCAGCGGCAGCACAGATATTGAAAAGTGATGTTCTGATTATCAGGCTCTCCTGAGAGGGAGCTGCTCGTGATTATCTAGCAGCCCATGCATGCCTACGTAAACGAAAGCATCCAACAAACAGAGACGTATGTGGACGACCCTGGTTAAATGCTACAAACACAAAACAGAACATTTTCCCCGAAAGGCTCTCCTTCTTCCATCTGCAGGGCAACTTCACAGTTTAACTGCACAGCTCATTACAGCGTTATTAATTTGCGTTACCTCCCCCTTTTCTTTCTACAGCTGCATTCGAAGTGCAGTCACAGTAACATCAAAATAAACGACTAGAATCGTTTGTTTGCAGTCATGCGGGACTAATTTACTCAGATTTTTACATTATGGAACCAATGTCGGGTTTGTAAGTAAGAATTTATACGTAGTTGGAGCCATTGCATTGTATTTCCCCACTCTTTCCAACTCTAGACGAGTTATGAATTTATTTATTTTTTTGTAAACCAGTTTGTGTGCAAAATGTTCAGTTTGCTCAGTGGGGTCATTTTGTGTTGTGTGTGTCCTGCTCAGGTGAAAGAGTGCTGTGTTTTCATGGGCCATTGCTCTACGAAGCAAAGGTAGGCTTCCTCCTGCACTGTGGGTCCTCTTTGTCTTTGCCATGCAGACTTTTAACTAACGACTGTCTCTCTTTTTTTCCCGCAGTGTGTTAAGATAAACATCAAGGATAAACAAATCAAATACTTTATTCATTACAGCGGCTGGAACAAAAAGTGAGTTTGAAAGCCTACAATTAACATGATGATATGCTCATTCATTTTTTTTTATGCCAGTTGCTTTATTTCTTGGTGTTTTCCATTTTCCAGTTGGGACGAATGGGTTCCTGAAAGCAGAGTTCTGAAATATGTGGACAGTAATCTGCAAAAACAAAAAGAGCTTCAGAGGGCAAATCAGTGAGTGTTTCATCTGACTTTAAGATTTACAGCCGCCAGTCAGTTCTCTCATCACTTCAGGATATTTAGCTGCATGATGTTTATGGTGTGTAGTCTTCATTCATTTGGAACACTGGACAGTGCACCATTACTAATTGCTACTTGATAACTATTTGAAATTAATGGAATGTGTTGTCTTTTTTTTTTTTCATTATTTTAATCAATTTGCTTGAATCATGCAGAGACCATTATGTGGAAGGAAGAATGAGGGGTGCTGCGCCGAATAAGAAGATACCCACTGCACCGCAGAAAAATGATGTGTGAGTTCCGCAGTCTTTTCCTACTCTGACGCCTTGATTTTGAAAATTGCGTTTGTCTCATGCAACATGAGACTCAGATGGGACGAAATCAGACGCTCATTTCTGACATCACAGCAGCAAGAAGCGCATCTGTGTGATTCCGCAGCGATACCAGTGCGATCAGAGACTTCAAGTCGTTCACTCGTGAAAATCAGAGACACCAAAGCAGTTTTTGTTTTGTTTTGTTTTTTTAATCTTATTGTTTCTCTTTAAAAAAAAATACTCTGGCACCTGTACCAGGTGCAGCTCATCAACTGACATGGATCACATGATCCAGCGTGGCAGGAAGTTCATCCAAGCAGGAAATGTGTGCAGATAGTAATCATGTGACCGTGGAGTGGAGCTGCTGCTTCCTGCCTTCACCACCTTGCTTAGCCGCCACAATGAGCCAGAGCGTTTCAAGCCCTGCGCTTTAACTTTGAGCAGCAGTACGTGGTAGAAAAAGAAGTGATGCCAGGCTGACATGAGGTAATGGAGCTAATGTCAAGTAACCAAAGCCAAATGTGGCTAACTGAGGCAAAATGCTAACAAACTGAAGCTAATTTGAACTATGTTTTGCTCATTGCCATTAAATGGAGCGAAAGAAAGATAAGGCTTTGTGGCTAAGTGAAGCTAAACTGAGCTATTCATTTAAAATAGAATATGGGGTGAATTCCAGTCAGCCAGCAGGCACACAATCAGCAATTGCCAATAATGTTCCAGTTTTTATTTGTCGCAGTAGGCCAGGATTAAACATGTAAACAAGTCTTTGGATCAGCACACATGGTTGCTGTGTTGCCAGTGTCCATTTATTAATGTAGGCACTTCATCTTTGGTGAAATTTGAGGTCTTTTTTTTTTTCTTTCTTTCATGTCAATCATTTCAGTTTTGTTTTAACACATTTTTTTGTCTTTTGTAGGAAAACCAAAAAGAACAAACAGAAGAGTAAGTACATCGGTTCTGTTTCGCTGTAATTGCAAATACACAAACGTGGCCTCTTCTCTGATCAGGACTTTAGTTTCACCTCCGTCTGCGCAAGCAGCGAAACTGAAGAATAAACAAGAATAAGCATCGCTCACACAGAGGCGGCGTGGTGTGAAACCACTGACATAATTACATCTCAAGTGTCCTGCTCGTGCAGCTCCTGGTGCAGGAGAAGGGACCAGTTCAGGAGGAGACCCAACACACCCCCCACGGAAGAAGAGAGCTCGTGTCGACCCCACGGTGGAAAGTGTAAGTTAACAAAGCCGCCGTTCCGCCTCCCAGACGGATTCCTGTTGACAAAATAATGAGCCGTCGTCACGGCCGCACGGATGCATGTTTTTGCTAAGGAACCCGCGTGTTTGTTGATGTGAGCAGGAGGAGACTTTTATCAATCGAGTGGAAGTTAAAGTGAAAATCCCAGAGGAGCTGAAGCCGTGGCTTGTGGACGACTGGGACCTGATTACGCGGCAAAAACAGGTTTGTCAAGCAGTCTCAGACTCTGACTGCTATTTGTTATTTCTTTACCTGTTTTCTTTTTTTTATTCATCAGTAGAAAAAAAATTCTTGAAAATTGATTCTCCCTGTTTTTAATCTTCCAGCTTTTCCATCTTCCTGCCAAAAAGAACGTTGACGCTGTGCTTGAAGATTATGCAAACTATAAGAAATCAAGAGGGAATTCTGACAGCAAGTAATACTGCAAATTTGTTGTTTTTTTTCCCAACTTGCACAAAGTAATTATTAACCACGTGGTCAATTTAAACAAATTGATTTTTTTTGTTGTTTTTTTGCAGAGAATTTGCTGTAAACGAGGTCGTCGCTGGTGTCCGGGAATATTTCAACGTCATGCTCGGAACGCAGCTTCTCTACAAATTTGAGCGGCCGCAGTACGCGGACATTCTGGCAAACCATCCGGAGACGTCCATGTCTCAGATCTACGGCGCTCCTCACCTTCTCAGACTCTTCGGTAAATAATGTCACGCTGCACTGGCAGAGAGCTCCCCCTTAAAACCTTAAAAAAAGAACACTGGATTTCTCAGGTCTGAGCCCTCAGTTCATACTGCTTTATTTAATCGTTGTTTTGTGCGTTAATATTGTAACAAGCCTGAAAAGAAAATAGTGTGTGCCATGTTGGCTGTCCAAACTTGCCTAAAGTCAGTGCTTCACATTCAGCTGAATTCACAATCACAGAAATGAGTATTGGGCCGTGTGTGTTTTGTTGTTTTGCAGTGCGAATTGGAGCCATGCTGGCGTACACTCCCCTGGATGAGAAGAGCCTGGCACTGCTGCTCAGTTACCTGCAAGACTTCTTGAAGTGAGTGTCGGCCGAGCCTCTGGGGGCTAACGCTTTTTTGCTAAATAAAAGTGAGCGATACTTCTAAAATTTTTACAAAGTACAATTGCGATTTGCAGGTGTTTCCATTGAATGGTGTGAAGCGCATAAGCCGTAATTCTCGTACAATCTTGTCCCGCGAGACCCCACTTTGAGGAGGGTGGAGACACAAAACATTTTGCATTTTGGAGCAGCTAAACACCCAGGGATGGTTGTTATATTGTTCTGTTTGATTACTTGGAAGAAAAAAACCCACCTCATGAGAGCGTAAAACCTTTTCGCCACATTTGAGAGGTTTTTGGAAGTTTTGGTGTTTCCATGACCAGTTTTTTATTACGATATTTAAGTTTTGCGCAATTCTAGCGGTAATGGAATTGCAGCTAATGTCCTTTTCATTTCAGGTACCTTGTGAAAAACTCCGCTTCGCTCTTCAACACCAACGACTACGAAGTCGCTCCTCCTGAGTACCACCGCAAGGCCGTCTAGGAGGCGGCTCTTTTTTTTGTTCCGTTTTGTTTTTGTATTTCAGGATCGGAGGCCTTTGCGTGTAGAAGTTCGGAAGTCGCGTTCTTTCCTTTTTCGAAAGGACGCGATTTTCCCAGAGAGCCTGTTTGGAGAGCGGATATCTGTCCATGGAGGAAGAATTAGAGCGAGATGTCACTAATCCTTGGACATATTGATTTTGTTTTGTGCGGAAAGCTGCTGAAAAAGCTCTTCCAGCATCGCTCCGTTTTCAAGCACCACGTTTAGTTGCTTTGGCACTTCATTTGTCAAGCGCTTTCTAAAAGGAACCCAACCCATTTTTTTTGGTTTGTTTGTTTCCTGTTTTGGTCCAGATGCTCTTGTAGACAGTCGTTCTTTTCTAATAAAACCCTTTTATTCCGGAACCTCTTGTTTTGAAGCGAGTCAGTGAGAGCCCTGCTCCTAATAACTATCCTGCGAATGACCTCTTCATCCAGTCTGTCCAGGCTGCTCCGGGATTTCCACATGCTCTATTAATCTCTCAGATTATCCCGTCATGTCTCCGCTTTTTTATTTAACTTTGGATGTATGTGAGTGGCCTCCACACACACAGGCTGCCATCTGGTTCACTTCAGTTAATTTTGGCTTTAGCAACTGCAGCCAAGAGTCCAACAAATGACAGAAAACAGGATGCAGAATGAGCCGCACATGTGGTCTGGATTTAAACACAAAGGCAGTGTGCCACGCGCTCCTACCCCAACTCGGGTTTAACACGATTCCCAGAGAAGGAGTGACTGAGACCAAGACATTAGAGAGAGAGAGTATTGGAGAGTATCGAGACAAGACCAAGTCTGTATATATCCAAGAAAAAGAACAACAACAAAACAGAAAAAATCATCAGTATCTTTTTTTCAATTCAAGTTTACTTCTAAATTGAACAGCAATAGCTCTTTTCAGCAAGGTATCTTTTAATAATTTGCTTTAACATTTTGCTGCTTTGTCAACCATTTCTGAACCATTTTCAAAAAAAAACAACTTTGCTCCATAAAATTAAAAAATGAATGAACTAGGAATAAGGGTGCAGGGTTTCACTCTGGGTGTCACAAACAGAGCGGAAAACGGCAGCAGCTGGATTCTTTCCCGTTATTATCTGTCATTGTAGTGTTGACTGAGTCTTGATCCAAAATCCCGAGTCCACCCAGACAACAACGAGTAAAAATGCCTCAGAGTCTAAGACCCTTAAAAAGTGGTCTTGAGACCAATCACGAGTACTACAGCACTAGTGCTGCGGATGCTTGCTGAGTGCTCTTTGATGGTGTTTCTCACTTTGCCACATTGATGGCCTTTCATCGTTGCTGGGTTTGCATGGCATCGCAAAGATGGACATGCTGAAAGTTCACATGAGAATAATTTGACGATGCAACAATGATTTCAAAGATCATTTTTATGATTTGTTGCCTTGCAAGTGACACGGTACTCCTGGCTTTAACACAGTAGGTCCGCCCACTTCCCCCTGTGATCTCAAAACAGCAGGCACTGATGATTAAAGGGAATGGAACCTATTAACAGGGGGTGCTTAGCAATTAGGGGCCCCTATGACCAAAAATTGGGTCAGGGCCCCTCTCCTATACATAGCATATTAACAACGGTGTCCTCTGGGGCAACAGCCATTACTGCTGGGCCTGTACAATCATCAAATCAAATCAAAGCCTCCTCCTGCTCACATCAAAATGTTGAAATAACCTTTTAAACACTTGCTCATTCGCTCAAGTTACCTGTCCAGTAACTAAGTGATGAAGCAAAATGTAATTGTATTATTTATTTATTTATTTATTTATTTTTCAGCCAACAGAGCAAGATCGCTATTACTAGTCCTCAACTTTTCTCACACCTTTGTCATTAAAGTCATTATTTCTCTTTAGTTTATTCCCCTCAACTTTGTGGTGTCATTGTTCAAATTTCAAAGTAAAAGACTAAGAAAACAACACTTGAAAGAAAATAAATCAGCATTTACAGTATATCACTGAAAAGGTACAGGCTAATTTACATCTACCCTTTTACAAAAAGAAGAATAAGATGAAAAAGGAGAGGAAAAAACAAACAACCAATAAACAGGCAAAATGAAAGGAAGCGAAGAAACAAGACCATTTGCTGTGTTGGCTGTACTGAAAAAAAAATTAAAAAATAAAAATAATATATATACATATATGTACATACATACGTGTATATAGAACTCAAGTTAAAGGATTAAGTGTGTAATATTTGCAGATTTTGAAGAAGAAACAGCGACATCAAGTGGTGACGTTTTAGATTGCAGCGTCTTTCACTCTTACTCGCCTTCAGTGCTTGCCGGTAAGCTACGGTGGCCTGCACACCCAAACATGGACACCTCGTCCACCACCTTCCTCGGTTTTTTATTTGGAGGCACAAGCAGTCACTCTAATAATGAAAAACACTGCGAGGCGGGCTGGATTGTCCGCATCAGGCTTCCTTAGAACTATTTGGTCATATGATATTTGTATGAATAGTGTTGTAACGGTAGGAAACCCATATTACTTTTATTGTCCTGCGATTATACACTTTTATGGAAGTATTTATGGGAAGTATATCAGTATTATTCCAATTTAAAAATCAGAAATCAAGCCAAATCTGACCCCCCCCCCCTCCCCCCAAGTTAGCCTGTGTTCCCGCCTCCTGCCACCTGGCTGACGAACACCAGCTGCCACCAATTAGCCTCAGCAGAATAAAAGAACTCTCTCGCCACATCAAATCATCACAAGCCCGCTGCCGCCAGCTGCGCCGTTCAACACTGACAAGTAACAGAAGTAAATTCTGATGTATTTCTTCTAAATCCAGCTGAGACTCCATGGGGAGAAGAAGTGTGTGTGTTTGTGGTGCAGTTAGGGGGCAGCAGTGGCGGTGGTGGTTTCTGCTGCTGGGCTGCGGGACTGAGATGTATTAAACAAGGAGACAAATGTGTCGGAGAAGTAACATTTATCTGCCGACAAGACATCACAGCGGCGGCAGACTCTGAGTGATTGCTGATTTGAAGGCCTCACCTCGGTGAGCGTTTTCAGTTTTGAGGAAAAAAAAAACAATTTCATTTGAACCTTCCACTCTGCGTCCATCTCCAGGGAGATCTGATCCAACATCACTTTACTGTGTACGGAAAGAAACATTGTTTTTGAATTGAAACCAGATTCCCCTCCTCCTCCTCCTCCTCCCCCTCCTCACCGCTCTGTGGCCTTCTGCAGTGTTTCAGGACGGTTCCCCCCTCCAGCCTCCCACCTCTCCACAGCACCGATGTCGCCCCCGCCCCCCCGACATGAAAAAGACTCGCCGAATATTAGTTTCAGACTTATTTGCGGTCTCGTTGGTGTCGGCCCCCTCGCTGTTGTTATGGCAAGAGCTATGTGGAGCGTTTCAAGAGGTCGCCTTTAATCCAATTTCCAGCAGGGGAACCAGAACCAGATGTGTTTTCACTTCAGTTTGCTCTCCGGATCACAGCTCCCCTGTGCCTCTTAACAGCCAATCACGCCGACCCCCTTTGCCCCCTCTCAGGAGCTCTGCAGATGTGTTCAGGGAGAGCCGTTTCTCTCTTGGCTCTATCTACTGCCGGGATCAACTTCTAAGTTATGTGTCAGGGTCACCACCAGCGTGGCTCTGGGTGCTGACTGTCAGCACTCCCCGAACAGTCTGTCTTATGAGGGCGGCCCCCAGTCTGATTGATGTTTTCAGCAGGTTTTCCTCCCGTTTGGAGACACACTTCAGACGAGTCTCCAGGAACCTTTTCTTTCTGTTTTTTTTTCCTTTTTAAAGCATCGATCAAAGAAGCGTCTGCGGCTGTATCGGCCTTCGAAGAAGATCACAGAGTGGATGCATCAAAATGTTTCACCCTGTACGGCTTTGTTTTCCGCACCTTTTCACATGTTGTGTTATTCATTAAACACTCGCTACGAACTGGAATTTTGAATGTAGAAATGATTGTGTCCCCAGTTTACTGATTATTTGTTCGCAGTAGATATGTTTTAATTGTGTAGTTGCTTTACATTTGGCCTGACATCGCACAGTGGCTGGCGGCCCCGGGTTCAATCCCAGGTCACGTCATACCAAAAGTGTCCTCCGAGAGGCGCTCTTTGAGCATCCTCCTTGAGTTGGTCCCCAAGCTTTGACAAATGATACATTTTTTCTTAGGGTGTGGGGGAGGGGGGGGGGGTCACAGGGTGAGACCATTACTCGCACTGGAGTGGCAATTCGAAGATACCTTGAAATGTCCACAGACTCTTAATTGTTACTCTAGTTGTTTCAGTGTTTTCAGCGTCCCATGCATCAGAGCGGTGTTTTTTAACCTCTATGGAGCCACGGCAGATTCTTTACATTGAAAAAAATCCCATGGCACACCACCAACCTAAATATTATAAAATGACTCTTTTTATGACTATTGTGTCTTAATTTGTTTGCACTCAGTCAGTGTAAAACCTGGGCTGGTTTAGATGCACACAATGACATCCTGTTAGCAATTGAGGGAGAAAAGATTGCTTTCGTCCCTTGTAAAGCACAGTCACTTGACAATACAATGTTATTTTTTTCAGACCAATTAAGTGAAATTGAATATATTTTTGGCATACAGACTAGTGCGCTGCAGCACAGTGGTTGAAAAACACTGTATTACAGAACAGGAAATATTGTCCATTTTATACTAATATAATAATAGCTAATATAATAATCTAACTAATATAATTGTTCTCAATTAATAATAAACTTAATCCAGCTTGTTCGTGCTGTCAGGGTTAGAGTTGCATTAAAGTTCTTTTCCATGTCTTGTTTCCCAAAGAAGAAAATCCATCCAGCCAATCATCAAGTCAGAAATACATGTTTAAAACAAATATTCTACATCAATCAATAAAGATATGACTTCGGATGCTGTAGTGTAGAAGTATCAGACCTTTTTTCAAATGATACCCCCTGCCGTGGGGGGGCTGAGGCCACCACTGGCCACCACGTGGCTACGCCCCTGCTCAGGAAGAAAACTATCTCAAACTAAACAAGCGAATCAGTTCCCTTTAATCAAGACTCCTTGAAAGAGCAGCCCAAAGGATTTGCTCGTGGCTTTATATACACAGTGTACCTTATATGTGTATTTTATAGTCACTCTTACTTCAAGGAAAACGTGCTAGGTTACACAAACAGTACGTCCATGGTCATTGCTATCTGATTGACTTTTTTAATATATAAATATCTGTCAAAGGTTTTGCTAACTCGCTAGAATGTAAACATGAATCCAAAATGATGGAGGAGATTTAGACTGCGGGAAACCAGAGCTCGACTTCGGTGTAGTGTTGCGTGTTGGCCACCAGATGACATGATTTCACGCGTCGCCTCTGTAGCCCAGCACGTTTTCTATTCCACTTAGCCACTAAAATTTGTGTGCTGTGGTTTTTCACGCGAGGTATACTGTGACACCGTTTGGATCCTCTGTGTAATTCCTCCATGTAACTGTTTTCCCAGGCAATGTGTCCTGTAACGGGAGACGTCTCGCTGCTCAAACACCCCTCCGTCCATCCGTCCAGACACCGAATCTCACCCTTGATTAGAGACATTTGTGCCGTGCACGACTCCTCCAGATCGAGCCCATCTGTTTCGTACTGGAGGTGAAAAACTGTCGGCGTTTAATGTGGTCGTGAATGTTTCCCCAGACGCGAGAGTTAGCGGTCGACTAATTACAATGTGGGCACGCGGCCTCGGCAGCGCGCCGCTGCCAGGGCCTTGTGTGACTGTGTGTCATTAGTTTTGGAAAAGCGCGTTGCTACAAAAGGCCGCGGTCTCCCTGTGTCATTAAAGCATGAAAGCGCACGCCCCGCTCTTCTGCGAGAGGAATTTGCAAGACATAAACAGTCTGTAAAATGGAAAAAACTACATCTGTGTTCATTTGTTTCCCTGAAAGGCGGCCAGGTTTGGCAAATCCTCCCGAAATTCTTTCCAATAAGAGCGCAGGCCCCAGATGACCGGGAAAGACTGTTTGATTCATCCGCTTGCGCTGCGGCGGAGTAATAGCGGTTTTGTGCACATGATCTCCACTCAGGGGAGAATTAAGAGTGTGTGTGTGTGTGTGTGTGTGTGTGTGTGTGTGTGTGTGTGTGTGATCTTTCAGTCCAAAGAGCAGCCATCGGGGTGATGATGAAACTTTTCCTGACCTCTTCATTCACAAAAAAAACAATTCATTTCAACACTTCCTCTACTCATTTGTCCAGACGATGGGTGAATAATACAGCCTGGAACAAAAAGGTGAAACTTGTTGTCTGATCGACTCGTAAAGACGCCAAAGATTTAGCAGCACATTGCAACGCCTGTTTAGTTCTCATGGGGGCAGCGTTTTGTCTGTCATCACTTTAAGTTTCAACCTACCAAACATAAATGACAGCCCCACCTGCAGGCTAAATGATTTTTCTGCCAGAGTGAAGGTGACTTTAGGATCAGTTTGCAAATATTTCAGCAAATGCCCTTTCGGGATAAAAAACAAAAACATCCTGGCGCTAATCCCCGTTTTCCAATTGATTTCACGGTTGTCTTACAACAGCTGTGATGTTATGATTTCATGCCCTCCGCGGTTATTTGGTGGATGAGTGATCTTAAAACTCGACCTTCACTGTTTGTTAGTGAGTATTTTCTCTCTTTGTGATGTTACAATTGAACCAGGCACGCTTGATGTTATCAACTTTTTAGTCTCGAGTCTGTGAGAGAGTGTCGTTAATAGACAGAGGAGACTGTCCGACATAATTCTCTTTTTTTTAAAAGTGTTTTGCCAGCGTCCTCCGGTGCGTGGTAGACATTAGCTCTGCAATTCTGACTTGAGTTACAATAAGATTATTTGGTAGCTGAGAGGTCTGGTCCCTTGTGTTGACACAGTTAAAAACAAGACCACAACGTAGAGGCTGAGATCTGACTTTAGCAGCGGGAAACATACTAACGAGATAAACAGTCATCTTTTTTTTTCTTCCTGCTCCACCAAAAAAAAAAAAAAAAAAAAAAAAAAAAAAAGTCGATTAAAAAACAAGCTCTCAAAGTCACATTTCTTTCCAGCTCCCCTAAAGTACACCGCAGTCATTCTCACTGATATATTTATATTACTGAAATAACCTGCCAAAACTGTGTGTCATGGAACTGGACTGGACACCTGGATGAGCCCTGCGTGCTTGGCGGAGAACTCGGGTCCATTCTCCGGGTTCCATTTGCCCAAGCTGAAGTGTGTTTATTGATGAAATCGCAGGCCTCGCTGCTATTAGCCAGAAAAGTGTGTTTTCTTTTGATGTTGTTTGCTTGTATGAGAGCTTGCAGCTCTGAATATCTAAATAAGCCTGTGCGCTCATTAGGCTGAACGCTGAGGGAAAAACACCTTTTTTTTTTCCATGTCACCTCAGTGAACAGCTTAACGCGAACCTCTTTCATCTGCCGTCTCCTCCCCGGTCTCAGCGTGGCT
The DNA here is from genome assembly GCA_009823395.1 of Thamnaconus septentrionalis. Taxonomy (NCBI): domain Eukaryota; kingdom Metazoa; phylum Chordata; class Actinopteri; order Tetraodontiformes; family Monacanthidae; genus Thamnaconus; species Thamnaconus septentrionalis. The sequence goes on from CM020513.1 coordinate 18,897,413, forward strand.
TTGATCCACGTACGAGTGCAGCTCCACACTGAGGCCTTGTCTCAATGTTAGTTTAGATTGCCGATAAGCCGCCCGCCACGGAAAACAGGCGAGGAGTTAAAGACTCACTCTCTACAACAACCCTGTTGATCTGAGAGTTGAGTTCACTCCTGTAAATAAGGTACAGCAGCGCGGTGGCGTGGGGTGACGGTTGACCAAGAGGGCATGGGGCCAAATGTTTGTGGACATGGATAGCAGAGAGCAAAAAATATATAAAATATAAGTAAATAATAAATACGGGCAGAACCTTGATACCTTGGCTTTTATTAGTGGGGTCTCTGCACCAAAGTTTCCTTTTTTGTGAGAAGAAACCCACAGAGTGGCGATAACATTCATCAAACCAGCCAAATGACGAAGCCCAACACAACCTGCAGAGGGCAGATTTTACTCAGAAATAAAAAGTTAATCTGACGCTAGAAGAAGAAGAAGAAGAAGAAGCAGCTCGATTTTTGCTTTGTAGCTGCAGGAACCAACACAAGTGCCAGAACATTTTGAACGTCTGGTCTGGAGTTTTCGAAGACTTCCGGGTTCAACCGAGTGTTCGGTCCATCCTGCTGTTGAGCAACAACATCTGCTCTTAAGATCCTCCCGTTTGGTCTTTTAGCCTACAACTTCCACACTGTTTTAGGTCACCTGTTAAATCATTCTCAGGTATTTAGTTGTCAACAAAAACTCCAATTTGACAGTCTCAGCTTTCCAGACAACAAATTATTCAACCTTCCGTTTTGCATCATCCTGCAAAAAAAATCTTGACGTCTGAGACACCAAAGACTGCGACTGATCGAGTTCCAGAAGATCACGATCAGCTCTTTAAAAACACTGGTAAGGTTTAAGAGTGTTTTGTGTGATTATACTTTGGTTTCCAACAAGTTAGAAATGTGTCAGTTGAATCAAAGTAAGCATGCATTTATAATTTGTAATGCTAATGAGCTAACACAGGAAATGTATTGATTTATTTATTTTCTCTCCTTTTTTAAGTTTCTTCTTTTTTTTTAAATGTATAAATCCTTAGCAAATCCCTGCCTTTAGTTTCACTTGGCCTTTTGAAGTGTTACAGTCTAGTCTTTCCAGAATCTGTGACACAACAGTCCTGCTTTAAATTGTCTTCCGCTGCTGTAGCGCTGGTACCATGATTCAGGGATGATGATTGATTGAGCATCATTCCTCATCTGTTCCTTCTGAAGCCCAAACTAAAAACGCTTTTTTGTGGAACAAAATCAGAAATCATTATATAGTATTTCTTCTTCTTCTTCTTCTTCTCCTCCACATAAACTGCTCACTAAGACGGGCAGCAGGACACTAAGTAAGTGCTCTGCTGCGGCGGTGCTGATGTCTCGTTAGAAGCCCTGAAGCGTGGCAGCGGCATCAACTGTGCTGCTGGTCAGCTCCTGCCTGAGTGATTCCACGTGACCTCGGCGTGCCACAGCTTTGCCCTCCGTGTTCAAACTATCCGTGTTGCTTGTTGACAGCAGCTCCCTTCTGGGGAGGCCGGGCATCGGCGCGATGTTGACCTCCTGCCAGCCTGCCGGAGACGAGGAGGAGGGGGACGAGGAGGAGGGAGTGAAGAGGCTTCAGAGGAGGAGGAGGAGGAGGAGGATTTCCCGACAGCTCCTTGACTGACCTAATATGCAAGTCACACACACACACACACACACACATGAGAAATTACCCAGCTCTCACGCAAACCTCCCCACGTATTTCCGCCATGTGTGAGTCAAAGGTCAAAGCATTCATTTATGAAATTGCTACTTTCTTTGTTACTTCCCACGCCTTTCTTTGCACTCTGTTATGAGTCGTCGGGCGGATGACGACGCCGGTGTTCAGTCGGTTGTCGCTCAACCCGCAGCCTGATATAATGCAGCGTGAGCGCCACCTCATGTCCTGCGGCTTGTTGTTGACAGCGGGAACTGACATTACACTGCATGGTGGCCAGTGGTGTCGGGGATAATTTGACTAAAGGCTTCCACACTACAGCAACTCAAGTCATGTCTTGATTTGGTATTGATCGATGTAAAGCATCTCTTTTAAATGATGTATTAATATATCTGTGTATTTAATATGTATAATGTATTTCTGACTTGATGATTGGCCTGGATTTTTTTCTTGGTGGAAACAAGACTCTCAAAGATAGAATAGTACTCTCACCCTAACCTCGATTTTAGTACAGTAGGAACAAGCTGATATTGGTTTATTATTAATGTTAACATTGGTGAAGATTTGCTGTCTTCTAATTAATAGAAATGTTGACAGGTCGTTATAAGGTCACCCTGAAAACATTTAATAAATACAAAGAACTGCAGTAGCAATTAGAATAATAAAAACAGTAATTTCAGGTCTCTACTTATTGCCACTCCCACGTGAGTCATGATCTCACCTTCTGACCCCTCCCAGTGGAAAAAATGTCTGCCTCCGCCACAGAGTAAAACAATAGTTTCACCTAGAGGCCCATAAAAAGTCCCGCATTCAACGTCGGAGCAGCTCGAAGTAGATCGAAGCGGATACAAGAAGTTTTTGCAACGCGTAACCAAACAGGGACGACGGAGAAAATCGATTAATGATTAATGCGCCGTCTGTCGGCGGGCGCTTTGAATATCAACACCCCTCCACCCACCCCTACTGTTTCCCCCCCTCAGCGGGATGTTTAACCACCTGACGCCGTTGTGTTGGAACACAACAACAGAGCATTTTGGAAGTGGCGCCGATGTTTTTGATCCTCCTCCGCGCCGCTCATGAGATATTCAGGGCCCGTGTGCAGATTTCTGCTCCGCGTCTGGAGAAGCGAGGCTCGTCCCGGGGCTGCAGCAGCAGCAGCAGCAGCAGCAGCAGCAGCAGCAGCAGCAGCAGCCGAGGACGTCGCGGACGCGGCCTTGACAGCGAAGCTGATGCGGAGGGGGGGAAAAAAAACAATGCTGAAAACAAAACAAAACAAAAAAATTCCCTCTGGAAGGAGAAGGACGAGGAAACAGTTGGCTCTTGATCGACTGAGGCCTGGTGGGACTTTCCCACAATGCCTCGGGACGGTGCTCTCGCTCAGCCGCCCCGGTCTGCGGTCGGGTGGGGGGCGACGGGGGAGGAGAGGGAGAGGAGAGGTTGGGGTGGGGGGGTTGCTACTGTAGAAGTTGAGAGGGGGGAAAAAAAACTTTTCAGAGGGGATTCATCGGCCCTTAACTGGGAGAACAGCATCAATTATTTGCACTGGCAGATGTTCACAGAGGCCAAAATATGCATGAATTTGTCGGGGCTGGCAGACTTCCCTCAGCCAACCCCCTCACCTCCCCCTCCCCCTCACCCCCGCACTCGTTTTTCACCATGCGTGCAGGAGCAGTTGTTGTCCTGGCCGCGTTTTACAGAGAGCATTAATCTGAGCTGTCAGCGCCGCCAAACCGCCGTGGTGGAAATTATTTCGCCCCCTTAATAAGGGAACTCCGCTCGTGTTACGCTCAGCGGTCGGCGCGGCATTCTTGGTGGGTCTGTCATCGTGTAGCTGCCGCTGCAGCTCGCCCGACCTGCTGCGGGGAGGCTGTGGGTGGGTGGGGTGGGGGGGCCTCCGCACTCTCGGCCCCTCTGAACTCCCCGAGATGAAAAGAATACACTAACTAGCGTTTAAGCGAAACCGCTGCCTCTCGCATCCTGCCCCGAAACCAAACGCACCCCCGCCCCACCCGGCGACGACAGCCCCTGCCAGGAAGCTGGGGTTGGAGGGAGCGAGGGGGGGGGGTCTAATCTCATGGTGTCACGTCCTTTCATTTCCGTTATTTCGCCAACAGGTGATTAGCATCGTCTCACAAAACCAGGCCATGTTGCGGCTGAGGGCCCGTCAAAAAGTCCAGCCACAAGGAAATAACATGCACATCTGAATCAGAGGTGGCAACAGTAGTCACATTCCCTACTGAAGTAAAGTACAAATACTTGTGTTAAAAGATTCTATAATAAAAGTACTGATTCAACTGCTTCACTCAAGTAAAAGTAAGAAAGCACAGTTTTTTTGAAATATACTATATACTATACTACTATTTTTATACTACATGTGTTGATCGTCAGAAAAAGAAATACTGAAATAAAGTACAGATACCTGAAACATTAAGTCCAATAACATAAGTATTTGTACTTAGTTATTTCCCATGTCTGCATGTGACGCAGGTGGCGAACACACCTGGATTTTGCTTGGCAGCAGCAGAGACGGTGGTTTGTTGTGTCCTGTCGCCATGGAGAGACACTCTGTTTATCACGTGTGATGAATTTGATGAAATGAATTTAAGCATAACCCTAACCCTAATTTCAGCCATAAGCAATGGCCTAATACCATACAAGTCTATGAGAGTCAAAGGTCAACTTTGTCCTAGAGACATGGGGCCACTTGCTTTTTCATCAGGAGCCCCCAAGAAGCGCCCACGCCAAATTTGGGACTTCTAGTACTTGAGGAACCCCAAAACCCTAACTCTAACCCTAACCCTAGTTTCAGGCTTATCGTTAACCCTAATTCAATGCAAGTCTATGGGGTGAAATTTCAACTTTGTCCTAGAGACATGGGGCCACTTGCCTTTTCATCAGGAGCCCCCAAGAAGCACCCACGCCAAATTTAGGGCTTCTAGTACTTGAGGAACCCCGAAACCCTAACCCTAATTTCAGCTAACCCTAACCCTAGTTTCAGACTTAATGGATGACTGTCTTGTCCTGTGCTGTGAACGCACATAGCAGCTATCCCCAGTTTAGGCTCCTGTACGCAGATTGGAGCGATTAAAAAAATCAAGCACTCTTAAATTTTACACTGTCAAATATTTGCAGATTTCGTTTAGTGTGTGGCGGCATCCGACAGATACAAACAGATGCAAATTCCGCCATTCTCATTGTAATATATCTTTATAGGGTGTCCAAATACTTTTGTCCACCTCCGTGATGCAGAGCCAGCCATTTTCACGCCTCCCAAAGCTTCTTTCGGAAGAAACTGCGAAACAGTGCTTCACAGCTCACAACATTGAGCGCTGTTTGAAAGAGGCCTCCGTCGGCGCTCTGATGCGTCGGCTGCTAACAATCATAAAGAGTACATTGAGACAACCGTAAAGTGTCGCGCAGCGCGTTGGTTCCGAGAACTGCTCGGGGACCCGGCGACTTCAGAGCTCCGTCCTGCACGAGGACTTTTGGCAGGCTGCCACTTAGCGCGCGCTGAGGGGGCCCGCGCTCGCGAATCAGAGGAAAATGGGGGAATTACGCGTAATAAAGAGGCTAAACGTCAGTAATCAAGGCGGTGGCGATGATGCTTCAGGAGCCATCAGAGCCCGACGGCCGCCGCTGCCACCGCCGATGCTTTTTATAGAGCCACTCGTTTCAAGCAGCTACTTTTGTTTAGCGGCTGGAGCGAGTGAAATGACACGCTGCTGGAAGGCATCCACCCAGGAGATTTACCGTCCGCGCACACCTGTGTTTACATCCAAGCCGTCTCATATATATATATATATATATATATATATATATGTATATGTATATATTTACACTCTACCAGTCAAAAGTTTGGACACACCTTCTAGTGCAATTTGTTTTTGAAATCTTTACAACTTTCCACACTGCAGATAGATACTGAAGACATCAAATATATGAGTAAGATATATTTAATTATGCAGCAAAGAAAAACATGTTAAATAACCATAAATATGCTATAAAATATGCTTATTATAAAAGGTGGCAATTTGGAAGAATTTAAATATAAAACGTGTTTGAGTTAATTGACACTTTTATTGTTTCCTACATAATTCCATGTGTGTTCATACGAAGTTTTGATGCCTTCAGTCAAACTGCAATGTCAATAGTCATGAGAATGACAGAAAAGACAGTAGTTCATACACACACACACACACACGCGCCGGCGCTTTGTGCTTCTGTGACACCGCCGTCCGCAACCATTATCGTCTTTACCGTCTCCTTTGTCCTTTGATATTTCAAGCATGTTTGTCCCGTATCGACTGCCTTTCCCAGTCCTTGACAGAGACGGAGGCTCAGTAGATTGGACACAGAGATGTTTGTTTGTGTGTTTGTTTGTTTGTTTGTGTGTTTGTTTGTCTGTCTGGTCAGCAGAGGTCACGCCGCCAGCGTGTTTGTTTGGCGGGTCAATCGAGTCCGCTAACAGAGGGCGTCGGCTCGCCGCGGAGGAAGCGGCGCTTGATAGTGGCCTTTCCTCTATACGTGCGTGTGCGTGCGTGCGTGTGCGTGTGTGGTCTCCTTCACTGGGCGAGGACCACCAGGCCCTCCGCGAGCCGACTTCCCAGATAAGACGTCTGGAGTCGCTCGGCGCAACTTAGCGGCGTTGCTACTTTGACAGAAAACAACCCTGGGGGGGAAAAAGCTCGGGGCAACCATAAATATTTAGGCACCAAAGAGCTTTATGGAGTTTGTTGTAAAAGGATTTACAGCAGCCTGGGAGGCGATGCGTCAGTGTCGGAGGGCTCGAGGCAGCCAGTGTTTACAGCATCACAAGTGAGTCCGCCCACAACCTCCAGCCAAACTTGGAGAACAGAACTAAATAAGCACTTGGGGCTGGAGGAATGCAAACAGCACAAGTTTCAGAAAAATCAGGTGCGAGCTCCGCCGGGTTCAAAGTTAGCCTTCGCCTGCAGAAATGATTCACAAACAAGATAAGTTGGCTGCCTTATATGGACACGGGCAGAAATAACACGTTGATGTTTTCATCTGAGACGTCCGAGTTTGATAGACTGGATGCTTTGATATTTATCTGATATTAAACCTCCGGACACCTCGTGTTCACAGGCTAGTTGCTCGCAGCGCCAGCTGGTCGAGAGCGGTGAGAACGGGTCGACGCCTTCTTCAGCCGCTGTTGCATCTTTGAACAGAATTAACTTAAAAAAAAAAGATTGCTGTCATTACATTTTTTGAGGCGAAACGATCACAGCATCTGAGTAATAGATTTTTTTTTTTATTTTCTTTTTATTGCTTTTTTCTTTTGCAACATATAAGCATTAACAAAAAACAATACAAAAAACAAATACAATCATCAAGATAATAACACGCCGGGCTGCCATGATGTCTGCACAGTTCATTCTATATTAGCATCAGTGTAAAACTACTTGTCCTGTCGTTGATGATGAACAGTCAGTTTCTACCATTTTCCTCAATACTGCTCGTCTTTCATCCTATTCTCATGAGTCAGCTGCTCCATAAGCATATATTTCAGTCACAATTTTCAGCCAGTCATCTTGTGTGGTGGATCTGGTTTTCTTTAGATGGACACGTCCAAATTACATGGAGCTAGTTCGCTATATTCTCCAACAGGCATCTCTGAGAACGAAACGGAAAGACAGTGACTTGCATTGGCCCCTAGTGTGCATTAGTTAACGTGTCTGTAAATGTCACACTAGCTGCTCTGCCCAGCAAGAAGCCCCCAACAAATATGGCTTATTAAATATTAAAACTCTGACAACAGCCTGACGCCTGAGGCCTCTCTGACAACAGGAAGCATGGCATTAAGGTTGTTTTCTTGCCAGGTTGGACTGCTAGCTCCTCGGGGCTTGTTTCTAATGAAGCTGCTCATATTAACAGCGTGGCTAGCTGAGAGATGAAGTCCCTTCCGGTGTCGGAATACATTTCAGACAGATATTATGATGATTTACAGCGACCGCAGGGAGAACCGGATTCACTTTGGCTTCTGTGTCTCCAGCTTCTCTCCTCGTGGCTACAGTCACGGTCACAATCGAGCCGACCGAAACACAAAATGACTCAAAGCCTGCCCATTGTGGATAAAAGCACCTACGGAGAGCCAACAAACCCTCTTTTCATCAAACTGAAAACGCTAACATGCAAGGACTCGGTCGACCTCAAAACCATTCAAATCATCCACAAAGCAAACCAGAATCAGTTACCACACGGCATCCAAAAGTTGTTTCAGATGAGGGAAAATAAACAGAATATTTTTGTTCAAAAAAACAGCATGTACATGCAAACACAAAAACACGGTGCACGTCAGTAAAGGAGTGCTGTGGAATCTGTGGAACAGCTGTAGGGAAGATATGAAAAGATGTAAATCACTAAGTAACTTCAAATAAATGAACACAAACAACAATCTGGGTGGATACAAGATGGACCTGGACAGGAATTTGGGAGGGATAAACAGTGTGTCTTTTTGGTGGCTGTGCTCCTTTTCTTATGTTTTTGTCTTCTGCAAGCTTTAATTGACTACAACTAAGTAATAGCACTAAATCATTTTAAAATTAACTATACTATAAAAAGGAAAAAAACTGCTTAAGCAGGACAAGTTTTTATTAACGTCATTCTACACCCTTTCAAACATGGAATGGTTACTTATGCTGTTGTAGAGTTGTCTTGTCAGTTTTTTTTTTTTTGCCCTAGCATTTTTACACATTTTATATTCATTTTTTTGCTCTTGTTTTAAGCCGTTCCAATGAATGACATAAATGAAAAGCAACATCGTTCTTCAAAGCAAATCAGAGTTTGCCGTCTAACGAGACTACGTCCAAAGCCGAGCCAGTTCTCTTCCAAACCGCTGATATGAACAAATGCCTCCGTCAGGTGGGCTTAGCGCTTCCTTTCGGATCCGCGCCATGGCATCGCCCCCTGAACACATCACACGCAGGCTCGACCGGAGCGCTCCTTCACCGTCAGCCCCCTCATCAATGTTTCATGAGGTTCATGTTATCTGGATCTCTCTCATCTCTGCCGTCCACCCCAGGTTTTACATGCTTCGCCTCTTTCATCTCGCTCCTCAGGGGTGGTGGGGGCCGGCCGGACATCCACGCCACCGCTAGCCTCGGTCGTCCTCGCTTGCCTCCCCTCCATCACCCCCCCCCTCCTTCCCCTTATTCGTCTTCTGCGGCCTGCCCTACTTCTTCCCAGCGGGGTCACTGGCTGTCCCAGATTGCACCGAGATCAAGATCCCTCGTCATCCTGCTAACTGTACATTTATCTGACAAGACAGAGGAGAGAGAGAGAGAGAGCGAGAGAGAGAGAGAGAGACCCCCGGCATCATTAAGCTTTAATGGACAGCCCAGAAATGAGGGAGACGCCATAAAAGCTCGGGAGCCGAACCAGAGTCTCCCTTTAATGTCTCTGATCACCCTGACAGGATTATTAATCAGGAACTAAAGGAATTTAAAACCTTTGCTCTCGGCTTCCTCACTTAGAGTCTTTAGCTTGCGCCATTACATAGCAACCCGGGGGTCAGGAGGTCTGCGGCTAATTGGTTCTACAGGGTTTTGAATAACAATGAGCCGAGCCCAATTACTGAACTACAGAGAGGCGGAGATGAGAGGGAAGGGGCGGCGGCGGCGGCGGCGGCGGCGGTGGTGGTAGGACCCAGTGGAGCAGGCGCAGGGAGGATGGAGGAGGAGGAGAAGGAGGAGGAGGAGGAGGAGGTGAGGTGGAGGGGGAGGAGATGAGGGAGGAGACGGGGGAGGCTGTTTCACGGTTTCTGTCTCTCTCCTCCTCAGAGTGGGGATATTAATGAGATCAGTAAATGAGTGCTGGCAGCAGAGACGAGGCTGCGTGGAAAAAGAACAGCCGCTCTGCCCCCTGCAGGACGGCGGCAGCGGCGGCGGCGGCGGCGGCGGCGGCTCCTCATTCGCTATTCCTTTTCACTCCCCGCTTCACATGAATGTCAATGTGCGCCTCGTTCTCTGGTTTTTTGTCCCAGATTCTCTCTCTCTCTCTCTCCTCCTCTCTTTCTTCTCTTTGTATCTCATTTTCATTTATTAGTGATGTTTTTTTCCACCGCTCTCCCCCCCCACCACCACCCCGCCGACACATGGGACCCGTCTCTGTGCTCCTTTGATAGCTACACTGTATCCCAGCCCGTCCTGGCGAGCCTTTCATGCCGTCTCCGGGGGGCGCTGCTCGTCCTGCAGCACGACTAACACGGCCTAGTTAATCCCGGCCGCTTTAGCCGCGCAACTCACCGCGAGGCTGCGGGATTGTTTTCACATTGGTTCCCCCCTCCCTCCAGACCCTCCCCTCGACCTCCCACATTCTGTACTAAGTAAAAAGTACGGATACGGTACTGATTCATCTCCTTTACTCAAGAAAACTAAGAAAGCGCAGGTTCTGAAATGTACTTAAGAAAAAAGTAAAAACCAGCCTTTTTTTGGCCATTAATGAAACAATACATTTTTTGATAATTTTGCAAAAATGTAAAAGTTGTGATGGAATAATCTGGCCTGAATTGACCAGATAATTTCTAACAGATGCAAGCACAGCCAAATTGTAACTTTGAATTTGAATTTGAATGTTATTTTCTACATTTTTATTTTTCTCTGGACTGAAAACATACTGACCAGTGACCCCAAAGTTACTCTAAAATAATCTCTCTAAAATTTGATCCACTTCTATATAGAACTACACAACAGCAAAAGTTCCAATAGCTCCACTTCTGGCAATTACAACTATAACAAATAATAAATGAATTACTTTGAGCTTTGAGCGTAATTTGTATCTTTTAAGCACAAAAGTAACAGGCATGTTTTTCCAATGTAAGCAGTAGAACGTACAAATATTTGTGGCCAAATTTAGGGAGTAAAATTAAAAAGTTGTCAAAAAATAAATACTCAAGTAAAGTATGGACACTTAATAAACCAATTTAAGTATAGTAACAAAGTATATGTACTTCATTACCTCCATGCTGCACCGAGGAACACCGAGACCCCCCCCCCCCACCCTTCGGCCCACTGCCCCCACCGTTGCTGATGGAACCAGTTTTGGATGGAATCATTATCAGATTGAAGAGCTAATTTGGTTCAGCGGTTCTAAAAGCTTTTCGGGCCTTCCAAAGGGATCTCTTCTTTTCCCACTTGGCCGTCTCAGTAGTTTTTTTTTTTTTAGATTTCACGCCCTTGAAATATTGCATCAGCGTTGAGTTATAGGGCGTCCAAATTGATCTCGCTTAAATAATCTCTCTCAAATTCATATATTCACACTGAGGAACCCTCTCTTCCGAGCGTTCATCACTTTCAATGAAGCCCAGAGGAGCTGTCATTGTGTCTCACCCTCCTCCTCCTCCTCCTCCTCCTCCTCCTCCTCCTCCTCGAAAAAAAAAAAAAAGTGCTGTTCAATGGGCTGCAAATTGTAAATGTGATTTAAATATTGCTTGAACTGATCGCTCATATTCACCCACGACATCCCCGCCACCCTTTGCTCGACTGGAACTCTGTGTTGACTGTATATGAAGATGGAAGGAGTCACATTGGCGTCGCTTGTTGGTTTGACCCGTTCTGAATCTCAGCGATCGGGTTCAAGGTCACCGCCGTCTTCAGCTTCCGGTTCGTTTTGAATCTTCCAGATTGGGATATGTGATATGTGATATGTGATATGTGGGCGGTACCAAGCATGAGCAACCCCAACACCTGCCCAACCGCTGGCAAGCCAACTCCACTTGGCTGCTACGGGCCAGATTAAAAAGCTTAGCGGGCCGTATATGGCCCCCGAGCCATAGTTTGCCCATCTCTGCCCTATCTGCTCATTTTTTAACAGCAACTTGCACCTGGTCAAATTTTGAACCAGTTTGCGTCTGTATGAATTTCGTGCTCCTTTCCGTATCGACGGCCAGTCAGTGCCAGTCTTTCTGCAACCATCTTTGGCGACCCCTGCTGGCCGAACGACAGAATACAGGGTTCTTCCGCGTCAGCCGTAAGCTCCGTCCATCTTTTCCACACGGGAGGGAACGTCGGCTCGCACTTCTTCCGCCGCCACCAGTCGGATACATTAATTACCAGAAGGGTAACATTCGGCCTCGACCTTTCCGGATCACAAGGCAAACAAGAAATTCTCGGCCTTCCTGCTTTCCTGCCTGCCAGACGGCACGCCTCGTCTTGGCCGCTTTGCTCTCCGCGGCTGGATGTCTCTGCGATGAGGAGGAGGAGGAGGAGGAGGAGGAGGAGGAGGAGGAGGAGGAGGAGGAGGATTCTCTCTGCTTACACTTTTAATCGGCTGCGGCGCGGCGAAGCACTCCAGCTGGAATGAGAGGGAGATAAATGCCTCGACTCCAGACTGCAAATGAACCACAAATCCTTGAGCCGGATCGCCTTCCTTCCTCAATGGCGTAAGCCGCCCTCCCCCCAACACACACACACACACACCCACCCCCACCCAGCGGTGTCAGTGCAGTGCGTATATGCAAATATATTCCCAACACATAAAATGTATCGTCCTTCGTTGTTTTTTTGTTATAAACGCAAGCATCGATAAGAGCGCTGGTGGAATTTTCCCAGCAGGGTGAAGGGTGTGGGGCGTCGTGGTGGAGGGTGAGGGGGGGGGGGGGGGGTGATGTGCGGGTCTAAGCAGCACAAACAACGAGTGTGCGACAGATTCTCCCCTGATGATCCTCCCGAGGACGTGTGAATATTCATGGGACGAGGCCGCTGATTGATCGTCGGGCCGTCTCTCAAATACACTTTTTGAAATTCCTCCTCATCAGCGTTGCTTGGATGTGGATTATGTGTTAAATCTCATCATTTCCAGGGGAAGAAAAAGAAGAAAAAAAACAAAAACAGCGCCTTTCACTCCAAACAATCCTCGCTCGTCGCCGCTAATGTATTCCGAACTCTCGGAAAAAGAAAAAAGGCCTATTTGCATACTGTTGCAGAGTTGCAGCTGCAACGCCCCCCCCACCCCACCCCCACCCCCAGAAGAGTTTATCATTATTTCACATTTATTTTGTCTCCCTAATTACCTAATTAATTCTGTTGTTTTGATTGTGGTGTTTATGGTTTGCTTTTGCGGAGGCGTGATCCTGTTCTATTTGTCTGTTTGAAGAAGGAGCAGTCGCGCTGAATTATTCATGCGGCGCCTCGGCGACAGCGCAGCCGTTTAAATGATGAAGGCATTCGTAAAAAAATCCTCGTCTCTCTCTCTCTATCACTCTCTCCCTCTCTCGCACGCACACACTTTCTCCCCCACTCTCTCTGCCTCACACTCTCGTCTCTCTCTCTCTCTCTCTCTCTCTCTCTCTGTGCGATCGCCCGAGGCGGTAGGAAGTGGGATGTAAGGGGGTGGGGAGGAAGGAGGATTTCACGAGGCTCAACAAGCACACCTCAAATGAGGCAAGGGAAGTGTGTGTCTGTGTGTGTGTGTGTGTGTGGGGGGGGGGCAAGAGGGGGCGGTGGGGGAAAAAAAAAAACAGGGTGAGACGCGCTCGGTGCCACGTAGCAGCTGACACCGCCACGTGACCTTTCATGTGTGTCCTGTGTGTGTGTGTGTGTGTGTGTGTGTGTGTGTGTGTGTGTGTGTGTGAGAGAGTGTGTTCGCCCAAACTGGAATGTCGTTCGTCACTCGAGTCGACGGCAGGCCCGCTCGACCCTCCGCCTGCCGATGTGTTAAAACGCTGCTCACTGATTGGATATCGCGGCGTCATGTGGCGGCAGCGTGTCCACTTCACACCTTCAGCTGTGTGGGACAAGTCAGCGCTGTGAGCGTCTATTTGAGGGTCACTGGCATCTGCTTTGACAGCCCACCCCCGCTTTATGTATACATGCCAATGCATATATATACATACATGTATAATATTTTAGGTTCTTTAAAACAGGCGACTTTTAGTGCGCGCACACAGAATTGCCTCAATCGCTTTTAATTGCACATTGGAAATGGTTTTCATTCAACACTAAAATGTTCCCATACTTGTTAAACACATCTTGAGTGATTTCCGTGCACTCATAATGATCACAGAGCATTCAAGATCATTATTTCATAAAACTGGTTTTAATAATGCAGAAATGAGATGAGTCAGTGACCCCCAACTTTTGAATGGTTGTGTGTGTGTGTGTGTGTGTGTGTGTGTGTGTGTGTGTGTATAAATATATGCATGTATATATATATACACACATATAAATATATTCACACTATGTGTATATATATATATATATATATATATATATATATATATATATATATATATATATGTACATATATACACATACATATATATACACACACACATATTTGCATGTATGTGTATATACATATATACATATACACACACACACACATATATGCATGTATATGTATATATATATGTATATATACATATGTATATATGTGTGTATATATATACATCCATATATTTATACACATACACATACACACATATACAATATACGGCTGTATCTTCACCCTCAGTGTGCTCTTAATGGCGTTCCCTCTCAAATGGCACTTCCGCAGAGCCAGACACAGGAAAGTGGAGGAGGAGGAGGAGGAGGAGGAGGAGGAGGAGGAGGTGGGGGAGGTGATGGCCTCTCCAGGGATTGTCTGTTTGTAGTGTTTACTGCCAAACCCTGGAGGACCCGAGGCGCTTTCATCAGCACTAAGTAGTACACAGAGCACACTTCCAGCCTGTGTTCTTTATCTTTTAATGTTTTGTTTCCCTCCTGCGTGCATAAAGAAACAGTATAAATGACACCTCCGAGTCCCAGGTGTGACTTGTCTGCGTGTGTGTGCGTGTATCTGTGTGTGTGTGTGTGCAGTCCCGGTTGGTGCGTCCTTGTGGCAAGGTGCCATTTTTCACCCTTTTCTTTCCTGAAGAGCATCCTGACACCAGCCAGCCAGTTTGTTGGCTTCCTCCTCCGCAGTCTCTCCCCACAGGACGCCGCCGTCCTCAAAACGCGCAAATCACAAGCAGGAGTTGCCTCTTTTTTTTCTGTTGATGAAAACAGGTTTTGATGGACGTTATCAGGCGCCTCGATTCCGCATTTTCAGACAAAGCCCGAGCGCGCCGCTGTGTATGGTTTTATTTAAAACCTTTTCTAATGCCTTGTTTTCTCTCTACTGCGCCTGTGGATTCTGCATTCTATTTGATCCGCCCAAAACATACATCTTTAATCTCCGCTGCAGGCTGTGCGAGAGAGAGTGAGTGTGTGTCGCTGCCGCCGCCGCCGCCTCCCCGCCGTGGTTCCCAGGTCCTGCAAGGTGCAGCTCCCACGGGGGGCCTGCAGAGGGCAGCATACCAAGCCAAGCCTCCCTTTTATTTCATTATTTTTCTTACACCTGCACACATCAGAGGCAGCTTTATTAACATACGTCTTCATTAACACACCAGAGAAGGAAGTCGGGGGGGGGGGGGGCAATGAATAATGATAAAAAAAAAAACTAAAACAACACAACAGGCTGAGAAATGAAACCATCATGGGCCCGCCGGGTGTTCTACTGTTTGCACTGACGCAGAGGACGAGTTATGCTAATTGAGAGTTCTTTGCATAATTAGAGAGGGGAGGAAAAAAAAAAACTTTATCATTATTATGAGTGGAGAATCGCCAGACAGAGAGTAATTTCAAGTTTCCCAGCAGGGTGCAGCCGGAGAATAAGAGAAAGAGAGAAAAGGACACGCTCAATGTTATCCCTGCTGCCTGTTGATGCACTGCTGGTGGTGGTGGTGGTGGTGGTGGGGGGCATAATTCATCTAAGATGCTTAGCCTGAGTGCGCTTTAATGATGATGACTTTTCCCAATGTGATTTTTTCAAAGTGTTTTAATGTATTGTCATCCCGCACTTGCGGTGGCGAAGGCGATGCTAAGTCGGCGACGTCGATGGGTTCTTCAGCGTTCGTGTCCAACGACCCCTCGCTGCTCTGCCGCGTCAGGTAGCAGGTGTGTTTGCAGCTCTGGCGGGCCTGCATGCGGAAAACATGGGTTGGTGTGAGTGAAAGTCTGTCGAAGGGAACGTGGTCTGGTGGGAAAGGGTTTGGAGTGGGTTTGGAGTGAATGTGATCAATTTCTCTGGAACGATTTTATTTCGATGGAAATTATTTTGTATATTTGCCAATTTTCACTTTCATTTTAATCTTTGAATGTGCAGTTAAGAGTTAACAGTTAGCCAAATGTATGTGTTTGGACTATAGATGGACTGTTATTGTAATTCAGATTGACTAAAGCTGTTTAGCATAACTTGGAGCCAGTGTTGAATTTTTCAATCTGATTATATTCAAACTTTACAAATAACAAATCAAGCTGCCTATTTTCCTTCCTAATACAGGGACAACTATCCTATGGGAGCAGCGGCTCAAATTTTGCGCAGACACACAGCAGGTTAAAAGAGCATTCTGGTTTCACCTCTACTGGCAGGAGTCCAACTACATCGTAATTAGTAAGTCTGAGTATAAAATAATAACACTGCAGTTATTCCCCGCAGGCAGTCCTGTGACTCTTTGCCATAGCTCTCAATTAACCTACTTATGAAAGCAGATTGGAAACCTTAATAGTGTTGTTTTGCTCTCCGGTGAGCCTCCTCGCAGTTGCGCCACGTCGACTCGACTCGGCCGCCGGCGTAAACTTGTCGTCGCCTCACGGTGTTTGGTTTTTAAAACTTGCAAACGCGACTCGGCGCTGCCCTTGCTGTTCCTTTAACAGGCTTCACACGGCACCAGGTTGTGTGTCGGGGTGGAGGGTTGGGATGGTGGTATTGGTGGCGGAGGTGGTCGTGGTGATGGAGGTAAAAGTGGTGGAAATGGTGGTGGGAGTGATAGTGGTAGTTAAGGTGGTGGTGGTGGTGGTAGTGGTGGAGGTGGTGGAGGTGGTGGAGGTGGTGGTGGTGGTGGTGGTGGTGGTGGAAGTAGTGGTGGTGGTGGTGGTAGTGGTGGAGGTGGTGGAGGTGGTGGAGGTGGTGGATGTAGTGGTGGGAGTGATAGTGGTAGTTAAGGTGGTGATGGTGGTGGTAGTGGTGGTGGAGGTGGTGGTGGTGGTAGTGGGGGTGGTGGTCGTGGTGATGGAGGTAAAAGTGGTGGAAATGGTGGTGGGAGTGATAGTGGTAGTTAAGGTGGTGGTGGTGGTGGTGGAGGTAGTGGTGGTGGAAGTAGTGGTGGTAGTGATAGTGGTAGTTAAGGTGGAGGTGGTGGTGGTGGAGGTGGTGGTGGTGGAGGTGGTGGAGGTGGTGGTGGAGGAAGTAGTGGTGGTGGTAATGATGATGCTGTTAGTGGATCTTAGGGTCCTGGCTGCAGAGCTCCCCCTGCTGCACGCTAGCTCCCCCTGCAGGCCGCTGAGGGAGCGACGTGGCACCTGCCCCACTTGCTCTCTCCGTCCGTGCAGCTTTGGCGTTGGGAATTCATGGAACGCCGCCCCCCCTCACCCCCAACCCCTTACACCCCCCCACTTCAAAGGCCCCCCCTCCCCACACCACCACCACCGCCTTTCTTTTTTTCCATCTCCGTGCTCCAGCCCACGGGCCAGAACTGAGGATTAATATTTCAAAACATGTTTCTAGCTCGCACCACCAACACCCCACCTTCTCCCCCCCCCCCCCTCCCCTCCCTCCCCACCATCATCCCTCGCTCGCACAGCCCATTCCCTGTTCACCACTTATTTTCCCCTTCCATTCAGCCCCCCTAACACACTCACACTCTCTCTCTCTCACACACACACACACACACACACACACACACACACACACACACACACACACACACACACACACACACACACACACACACACACACACACACACACACACACACACACACACACACACAGAACCTCCCTGCTCGCCTGCTCGCTCGTCCGCCTGCATGCTTGCTCGCCAAAATGTGTGATGCCCCCCCCCCCCGTATCTCGTGTTCCGCTGCTCCGCTGCTCCCTTCAATCCAATCACCAGCGCAGTTTGTTTTATGGATTAAAAAGAAATGATCCTAGAAGGTCCGGTTCCAGCGGTTGAGGAGCCCGGGGGGGGGGGGGGTGTATTTGGGTGGGGGTAGCTGTGGAAGTGGGAGGGGGGAGGGGTTGGCGGATGGAGGGCAGGGCGCCGTCTGCAGCCGAATTTTAATGAGCACCGAGGGGAATATCCTCAGTTTTTTTTCTTTCTGTTTTTTTTTTTTCTTTTTTTCTCGGGGTCTCCTTCTGGCGCGTCGCTCTAAATCACTGTCACACAAACAAGGTATTTCCCATCATGCCTTGGGTTTTTTTGTTGGTGGGGTGGGCTCGGTAACTGTGTCATCCTGCGGCGCACCTGCTCCGCCGTCCTAATTGAACAGATGATCTGCCAATTTGTCATGTTTATCTTCAGAGAGGCGCGCCGGCGTCCCTGCTCTGCTCTGCTCTGCTCAGCTCAGCTCAGCCCCCCACCGCCAACAACACCACCCTCCCACCCACCAGACCCCCACCCCCACCCCCCCAGAACACTGTGCAGATGTTAGCGGGGCTTTTTTTCCCCCTCTCTTCCTTCCCTGACAGATCTTGTAGTCATTACTGAATAATTCATCGCCGCATTCGCGTCTTTAGATAGCATCTTCGGCAGCATCTTGCGTGAGGTTTTTTTTTTTTTTTCACTTCCCCCAACCCCCTCCCACCCCCTTGCAGCTCCTCGCAGGGGAAAACTTTATTATTCCCTCCACTGACAGCCGAGTTGTAAGGATAAAAGATAATTGCCCGGCACGACTCGGGCGTTGATATGAAAAATAGGATCGAAATTATTCACTGTCGGTTTAAAGGTTAGTTGAAGGTTATTATTTGGGGGTGGCGGTGGGGGGTGTTGGAGGGGGAGGGGCAGGGGCAGGGGGGCCCGATGACGGGCCTGACAAGACATTTTTGAAAGGCTAATGCGCCGCGCGTGCCGCAGAGGCCACTCGGCGAATCGACGGGGAGGATCTCCGGAGATTCAAGCGTCGGAGTCAATTATGTTAGCGCTGGAATACGGCCGCGGCGGTGCCAATGAGGTGGGAGTCTGATTTTCAGCAACGTCTCTTCACTATGTTTCTTTTTTTATATATATATATATATATATATATATAAGATTTCATTTTCATTTTCAAAATATTTTCTAACATGCATGTTCCCACCCCAAAACAACACAGACGCAAAAAACGAGTTTCAATTCTGGTTCTGGTGGACTTTGAACGCGACCTCGATAAATCACCTCCACCGGCAGCCGTCTGATGTCTCCCGCTTAAGAGGCGCTCTGATGTCGGCGCCGCCGCTACTTACACCGGCCTCTATTACCATGGCAACAGGGTGGGTGGGGTGGGGGGGGGCGGTGTATGCGAGTGGCTGCATGCTGTAAGCTGGGCGAAGTCGCAGCGTGCCGTTTGATAGCAGCAGACGGCTCTTCCTCTCTCGCTCTCTCTCTCTCTCTCTCTCTCTCTCTCTCTCTCTCTCTCTCTCTCTCTCTCTCTCTCTCTCTCCATCTCTCTCTCTCTCCCTCTTTTCTTGCTCTCTCGCTCGCCCTCTGGCTGCCTGTCTGTCTGTCTGTCTGTCGGCAGGCTGACGGCACCGAGCATCTCTGCTTCTGCACCAGTACGTCGAGGTGGCCGAGTCAATATTCACGAATGTCTTTACACACCATAGGTGTCAAACTGTGGCCAGTGGGCCGTATTTGCCCCGCAGTGTCATTATATTTGGCCCACGCGGCCAATACAAAATCACTACTAGAGATGCTGGCCCGCCAGGTATTATACAGCACATGTACCACTAGTACTACAAATCCCAGAATGCTCTGCTCAATCAGGATGTTAATTGAAGGATATTATTGTGACTTAATTGATTTATTCTTGTTCTCTTATTCTTCTATATGTGCTAATGCACATGGAAAAAGGTTAATGTTGAAATTTAAATCGGAAGCCTGCAAATAAAAAAGAGGCATATGATTTTTATTTACATTTGATTTACTTTATTAATTTTTTTTAAATTTGATATTTGATTTTGCATGTGTGCAATATTGAGTTATTTATTGTAAAGTATTAAGCTTTGCTTGTTCCTTATTCAGTGTTGAAGCAAAACTTGTTTGGCTCCATATAAACTGTTCTATTGGAAGGAAGATTTTTTTTTCAATAAATATCAATGTTAGCGACATTGGCGTTAAAACTGAATTAGATTGTGATGGAAGTGACTGGAAGGCCGGCCCAGTCTCTTTACGTTGGTTAGGTTTTCCGTAACCTGTTTTCCATAACCATTTGTTCACTGGCTGCAAATGTTTTAACTGTGAAAATAACGTAAAATAACAACTTGCATCTTCAGCGTTTTTTTTTTTTTTTTTCAGACCTCATTTGTGAGATTCCCGAGTCCGCGGCGGAGGCGCCGATACTTTCATGTGAATACATCAAAGAGCGGCGAGAGACGAGAAACGATCGCACTCCTCCGGGGAGAACGCTACAGTTCACACCTCCTCTTCACCTGTTTCCTTGTTCTCTCGCTCACTTCGGGCTGCGGCGTCTCCGTCAAAAGACGCAGGTGTGATCATTCAGCCATTAGCGCTTCAGTCAAAACCAGCCTCGGTGTCGCTCGGAATAGACGCCTTTTCAGATTCCCTGCCGTCGCCGGCGCCCGGCATTTTTTGTTTCTGCGAAAGGAAAATCACAATTCATGAAAAGCCATCGAGCTGCACTGATCGGGATTTTAACAAAAAGGAAATGCGCGAGGGAACAAGAAAGCTAGGATTTGATGAATGCAGCCCAGTTCCTCCGTTTGGTTTGAAAAGATGTAAAAAAGACAGAAAAAAATCAAATATGCTGTGGTACGAGGCTGAGCCAAGACGATCTGGCTGTGAAAAGCCGACGCTGAGCTCTGAGGCGCTGCTGCTGGAGGGTCACGCAGGTGCAGAGTCTGCTGCCCCCGGTGGTGATGATGGACTGCACTGTCAGTAGTGATGGGTCGTTCGCGAACGAAGCGGTTCTCAGAGCCAGCTCCTCAGCCGTTTTTTTTTCCCTGGGAGCCAAACCAGAAAACGGGTCGATCCACATCCAGTCGCTGTCGGAGTTAGCGGTGATTTAGAGCGTGTTTCAGTGTTTCAGTGTTTCAGTGTTTCAGTGTTTCAGTGTTTCAGTGTTTCAGTGTTTCAGTGTTTCAGTGTTTCAGTGTTTCAGTGTTTCAGTGCTTCAGTGCTTCAGTGTTTCAGTGTTTCAGTGTTTCAGTGTTTCAGTGCTTCAGTGCTTCAGTGGAGATCTTGTTCAGATAAACCGAATAATAACTGTGTTCCATGTTGAGTGTATGAATAATCCACATTGAATATTGTTGATATCATGAACATCAGTCATGAATTTAAGCACAGCATTTGGTAATAAAACAATATAGGCTACAGAAAATCGAAGCAGCCACGTGGGAGCCAAAAGAACTGCTTCTCTGAAAAGAGCCGGAATTCCCATCACCGTGTGTGAGTATCAGAGGGGCCCTGCTGTGTTCCAGGCCTGCAGTCAGGATCGCTGACACCTTATCCCTCTTCCAACCGTCCCTCCTCCTCCTCCTCCTGTACCGGACGCTGAAATGTCCTCCTGTCCTCAAGGCGAGAAGCACTTCAGGATGGAGGAGTTTTTTTGTTGTTGTTGTTTTTTTGTTGTTTTTTTTTTCTTTGTCCCTCCCGTTTTCCTTGAAGCTGAAACTGCTTGTGTGCAGACCGATCGATCCCCCCCTTCCACCGGCACAGGAAATGATGCAACCCGTGCAGCCCTGCTCTGACATTGACGGGGGCCCCCGGAGAGGCGACGGCTTCACTTTGGAGAAAAATGCTCTCCATTAGCGCGGCTGGGTGGCTCCGCCCTGCCATTGTTATGCCAGCCAGCCCGTGACATTTCTGTTGTGTCAATGGCAAAAATGCCGTTCTGCTCACCCCCCCACCCCCTACACCACCACCCCCGCTGCTCCTCGATTTAAATTTTCATCCTATTGACGGACAGCTCCTGGTGGGACTGTGCTGGAGGAAACTCAACTCCTCCCGTGACCCCCGGATGCCTCGGCCTCTCTGGGCGTCTCTCTCTGGGGCTGCTGCCCCCCTATTGGATGTTTCGAGGTCAAAGATCCCGACTTTTCTCGTGGTTCTCCTGAAGAAGCCTGCCGGTGGGCCGCCGACCCCTTTCTTCGAGCGCTGCCGACCCCCTGCTCTCCCCTTCTTCCATCTGTGTCCAAGAGCAACGGCACTCCAGGGCACGTTTTCCTTTCTTTTTTTCCTTTCCTTTTTTTTTTTTTTTTTTTTTTTTACAGCCTTGCCGACGCCTCTTAAACCCAAGCGCTTGTATTGACCCTTTACCCCCCTCCCCCCACTCTCTCTCTCTCTCTCTCATCCTTCCCCCCACTGTTTCCTTGTTTGAAACAATATAGCCTGCCTGTTGTTATTGATTCCAGGAGATTGGACCCCCCCTCACTCCCCCCACTCACCCCTCCCCTTGTAAGTGCCCCTCTGAGTCTGCTGTTATATTAAGCAATTGTTCCAATGGCAGATGACAGGGCTGGGGAGGCTCTATTAGTCCTGCTCCTACCCCCTGTGTTAATTGATTGGGCAGCGCGGGGGAGGGGAGGGGAGGGGAGGAACTGGCCACGCAGGCGATTCCAGGCCCGCAGCCGATAAATAAACACTAACTCCGAGCAGCCGCTTGCCTAATAAAATAGTTATGGCCTCACGCAGCCAACGCGCCGCCCTTTGATACTATAAATAGCCGCTAGGCTTTGGTCATCGTAAAAAAGCGCGAGGTGACGGCGACGAGAAGCTTTAAAGGTTATAATTCTGTGCAAACTTTGACACCTCTTGTGTTTCCTGAGAACAACTGGCCTGTTGGTTAACACAGGGCTTCCCAAACTCTTCCAGGCCGCGGCCCCCCCAAACAGCATCAGCTTCTGGCTGGGGACCCCCTTCGCAAACCAACTGGCTAACATGTTGATCATCATGGGCATTTTACTAACCCTAAGCCACATTATTATATGCCGCCTCATATTTTCTCACTTTAGTGGGGCAATTCTCAGGATTCTTTGCAGCAGTGTCTTCCACAGCTGGGCTGTTTGTCTGTTCTTTGTCACAAACTCATGCATTTTGCTTTACCTAGGCTAGTTTATGGAGCAAATCACCTTGATAAATGGTGCAAACAAACACACATTAATCACACACGATGCCATGAACAATGTTTTTGACTGGCAGGCAATTATACGATATATTATTATAGATTATATTTCATAATAATAATGATGAAAAAATAATTAGATCCTATCCTCTCTGGGTTCTCCGGCTTCCTTCCGCAGTCCAAAAACATGCATGTGAGGTGAATTGGAAACTCTAAATTGATCGTAGATGTGTGTGTGAGTGTGAATGGCTGTTTGTCTCTATGTGGCCACAACTGACCTCTTGTCCAGGGTGTCACCCTGCCTCCACCCTATGACAGCTGGGAGAGGCTCCAGCAGACCCCTGGGACCCAGAGCTCAGAAGAAGCATGTATTGAAAATGGATGGATTTCATGGATTTTTTCCTATCTTCTCTCCAAATTTAGGTGGCGCCCCCTGGTGGCCCCGTCTTTGAAAACCACTGGGTTGACACACTTGATTGTGGAAAAATACTCCCTTTGTTACATCACAAAGGGTACTCATCAATCTCCCAAGTTACTGACAACAATCACGGGTAGGCATTTGTTCCGATGTCTCTTGTGGCCCTGCAGCGTCCTCGTCTTTTGTCCTTTTAAGGCTAAATATGCTGTTTTCTGGAGCTTTCTGGAGACAGAGCCTTTGTTTTTTGGAGGCATGGCGGGGTGGGGGGGGGGGATAATTTACTCTCCTCTGCTCTGCTGAAGTTGGGAATGAGAATAATATCCTGAAAATGGACACAGGACGAGAGCTTCAAGTTCCACGCAGGGCAAATCCACTCATGTAGTGGGGATTAGGGCGAGCCTTACAGCGCCTGCTGGGCCCTGAACAGTAGTATTTTGCTAAAGTGTCTGTGCTGCAAAATCATTAGGCTCATATTGTCAGCAGGATGAGGGCAGTATTGCACAGAGGGCTTTTTTTTTTTCCCGCTCTTGTTTTTTTATGCGAACCACCTGAAGTAAATGCTCCATTCATCCTGTCTGTCTGCACTGGCTTCCATTTCCTCTTCTGTCACACGCATGATTAAGACCAGCTTGAAGCATTTATCACGAGGCCAGAACACGGGGGCCGGGTGGAGGAGGTGCCGCCGCGCCGCGCCGCTCGGATTTAAAAGGCGAGATGAAACCGAGCCCACCTCGCTGTCTTGTTTTTCCAGCGCCGGCGGAACACGTCTCACTCGTCTCGGCTGTCAGCGAGACGTCAGCAGCCAAGTCGCCCACGTTTCCGGTGTCTACGCCTCAGCCGGCCTCGGCTGAGGAGCGATGACGTTGTTTTGACAGCTGCGGCGCTTTACGCCTTTAATGCCATTAATAGTTTTGTCGTCGGTCCTTTTGATGTTGGGCCGGTGCGTTTTGTTTTTTTTTGCCGTTGATTTGGTCAAGTGCTTCTCATTAAATCACTTTGCCAATAGTAGCGCGTTTCGCTGCGGTTGCATTTCACCAGAGAGCTAATTTGCTAATGGCGCGGCCCTTATTAGAAAGCAATTATTATTAATTACCAGTGGGCGATACGAGAGCTGATTTAGTCCTTAAAGCCCTCTGTTTTCCCCGTCAGCGCGGCCGAGTGTGTGCGCAGTGTGTCTGCCGGAGAAATGATTGCCAGGCCCACACCGCCGCCCTCACCTCCAGCTGGCCCTCCGCCAAGCGGCGACATTGTCATTATCGGTGTGCCAGAGGGCCGACTAAATGTCATTATTGTAGCTCCGCCGGATTCCTCCGGGGAATCGGCAGCTACCCGATTAATTTCCCTAACAGCCCGGGAAATATTTGTTGCATCACCACCAGACCCGGCTCATGGCAAACATCTATCGCCGCCGTGCAATTAACGACATAGATCATTTACATAGTCACAGGGCTAATTTTCATAATGTTCCCTTTATTATCAGAGGAAGAAATTAACCCAGGAATTTATTTACACACCCACTGCAAATGGTAACAGCGTGCTAATTGGCTGTTAGATGATTAATAAGCTTATAGCACATGCTAATGAATGGCGCACTCACTGTTGCAGAGGTGCTCCAGCACTGCGCTTGTGTTTTTGGCGGCTTAATTAGACAGATAATTATGTACTTGTTGCCGTCTATCTCAGCAGAATACCGTCAAACATTAGGAAAAGCAAACTGTGAGCTTGTGTCTGCTGCTTTCTAATATGAACGCTGCTGTTTATACTGATGGGAAGAAGATATTTTGGGTACCTGTATACATACAAGTTAGTAATCAAACTGGCACAGTTGCCCTATAGTATATCTTTTCCCATACATATGTATGTATGTATGTATGTATGCGTGTGTATATTTACATATACATATACATTTAAATATATATATATATATATACACATGTATATATATATATATATATATATATATATACATGTGGGGGTTACCCATAATGCACCAGTGCCCTTTGTGTCAAGAGAAGAGAGCATTTCCAGAACGTAACAAGTAAAAATGTGATGTTGTTGTTGGAAAACATGGGCAGAATTAATAAGGCATTATGCAGGACCTCTAAAAGTATGCAGTAAAGAAGTGTATTAATACAACTAGATAGATAGAGGCAATCGTCATCCCGGTTTGCGTTTGACTTCCCTTCAAATTTGCTGATACTGCTTCAGTTGGAACCATCTGTGCTTTAATACCCGAAATGTTTCGTGGTTTCTTTTCGGTGATTCAGCCCTCATTTATATTTCATTGTGCCTCTGCACTTGAAAGACTACGTCCACTCTTCAATTATGATTCACTTCTTAAGAGGAAGCCATGACGCAAAGACCAAACAGTGTCTGCGTTTGTCTCTGGAGACTCCTTTCGCTGCCTGCCTTGTGTTGTTGTGTAACCATGTTTAACACGTCCCTGTTTGTTATTTTGATGGCGGATGCAAGAGAGAGGAGTCGGGGGGAGGGGCGAGGGATGGGGCGAGACATCACTTTCTCCTGTTTCAACTTGTGTTTTCTCTAAATATAAAGCAGCACTTTGTAGATAATTACCGCAGTTGGCTGCCGTCCTTACATAAGACCCAATTTAGAGCGGCTCGCTCCTTACAGGGAATTCACGCCGCGGTTTTGTTCTCCGTGCTGCTCCGTGCAGAAATAAAAGTCGGCGGTGGTTTTGTGATTCCTCTAGGAAAGATGGCCATGAATATTTGATGCAAATCCTCCTCTCTCTCTCTCTCTCTCTCTCTCTCTCTCTCTCTCTCTCTGTTCTTTTTTGTATCGCTGACACAGCTCAGAGCTGGAATCCTCATTGATCTGCTGTTATAATCACAGATTAAAAGAGCTCTCCCCAAACAATTCTCTGATTAAAGCTGTTTTTTATGCTGCTCCCGCTCATGACCAAGTGAGACTCGCGCGCAGCCATTTCAGAAAAAGCCCCCGTAGGAAAGCTGCGAACGCGGGCTTTAATGTGGCTCCCGCTGGCGGCCGTGAACGCCGAGGCTCTGGATGCGTTTCAACTCATTAGCGGCAAGAACAAAACTCGGCCTGAATCTGACGCGTCGTCCTCGTGCCTTGTAACCCACGGACGGAGGCGAGGGGGGGTGCGACATGGAGAAAAAATCTCCCGCGTTTGCTTCCCACGGATCTTTTATCCCGTCTGATCTCTTGCGCCGCTACGCGACGCAAGCTATCCTGTAAATTAGCCTCGCTTAACGCGTGCCTTCGTGGGGAGGGCGGCGCTGGGTTTCATCTTCCACATCTACAACGGCACAAAACTACAGGGGGGTCTGGGTTTTGGCGCAGCCCTCTCCCGCATCTCATTTCAATTTCAATTTCGCCACACGTTTTCTCGTCTCACCGACACATTACCCTTTGACATTTGCTCAGGAAAACTCCACGCAAGCTCCTCCTCCGCTCTGCCGAGACAGATAAATACCTCAACTGCAAGCCAGTGGTATTTCAATGGGCTCTTGGCCTCCAGTCAAACCTCCACTTGTGAGTTTAAGCGATTGGCGAATTTCATCTTAATTACGCCAAAGACGAGCCAAGCCCAGAGTTCATTCTCATCTTGTTCGGTTTGCCAATTATGGATGTGGCTGGCAACACCCTCCCAACCCCTCCCCCCCCATCCCTCAAACCCAGATTGTCC
Organism: Thamnaconus septentrionalis; assembly: GCA_009823395.1. Lineage (NCBI taxonomy): Eukaryota > Metazoa > Chordata > Actinopteri > Tetraodontiformes > Monacanthidae > Thamnaconus > Thamnaconus septentrionalis. The sequence continues at coordinate 18,924,287 of CM020513.1, forward strand.
CCTGGAGCAGGGGGAGATTGGTACGTGCTTGGCCTCCCACCGCTGTGCTCAAAAATGAAGCGAGATTACTCTGTGTGCATGAAGATGGTTCCACCTAATATCAACCGTGAGGCCGCCCCGCGCACACTAATCACGCTGGATGTTCTTTCAAACGAACCGGCTCTCACTTTCATTACTGTCTGAGATGAAACAGGTTTTTCTTTTTTTTAAGTGATTGATATTCCAGAAAGGTTTACCGGGCTTCTGAGTCTGATGGCTGTGACAAAGCTCGGCCCGCTAGTTTTTAGCTGAAAGAACAAGGCCGCGAGACGCACGTTGGTGCGCGAGGATCCGGGAAACAAAGTGGAGGTATTCCCGTCCCCCTCCGACGGCGGCCGTTGGAGGGCATGTTAATTCATGTTTTCCCATATCAGATTAAATTTGCTTTCTTCATGGATGTGCTAAAGATAATCTGTTCCAGTGCTCAGAGTTATGATTATGCTGGTGGCAAGGACGGAAAGATAGAGAGCCTACAGCAGCCCCGAGTAATTAAATTAGCCCTGAATGGCTAATTGGATCAATTTAGGAGGCAGACACTGTCAAGGATAAGAGTAATCATCTATGCAGCGGCAATCTTTTATTGCTCAGACACGTCTTGTTAAAAGACAAGGTGTGATCCCGAAGGTTAATGTAATTACTGTCCAATTCTCTCTCTCTCTTTCGCTCTCTGCGCACAATAACGCTAATTAATCTGAGATTTCCAGACTATAATGAAGCGCGACAATCCAGGTAATGCTGATTATGATATTTAGGACATGGCTGAAATGTCCGTCGTTTCTTCATCGCAATGGGCTCGGCGACGACTCCGAAATTAGCTTGCGGACTTTGTGCGGGAGAATGGTCTCCAGACACAGCCGGCCGACTGTGTTTCTGTCGTAATGTGGTCGCCGTTCTTCGGGATGATAGTCGCGCCGTCTCCCTCCAATAAAGCGGTGATTTACATTTCGCCCAGCGAGGCGAGCTTCTTCCTGGGGGAGGGGGGCTCGGCGAAGTGTGGAGCGACGTAATGAGAGGCATGTCTGCGGGCGTACGGGGGGGGGTATTCATATTCATTAGTGGGAGGCATTAACATATGACGCCCGTGACAGATCTCTGATGCATGTTTTATGAAGGCGGTTAATGGCGAGCTGACAGCTCGGCAGGCCGTAAAGGACCGGAGCGATCCGCCGAGCGCCGCGCCGGGCCCGATTATCGATTCTCCCCCGTGTCCTATTGATCTCTGACGTTTTCATCTGGCACAGAGCTGCTAATCTGCTGTGTATCAGGGAAACACCCACAGCGCAGCCCATTGACTCCGCTATCAATAGCCACAAAGCTGGATATCATTAAATCCTCATCACTTTGTTTCCCCCCCGGCCAGCCGCCACAGACGACCGAGCGCTTGGCGTGACCTCTGAGTAACCACTGTCCGCTGTCCGCCGCCTTGTTTATGGCTGTGGCCCCCCCCCCCCACACACCCCCTCCACCAGTCCACCCTGCATGTGACATTTACTGCCCTGTTTTTTAATGGGCCAGTGTATCAGCCCTGCTGTACACCCAACCGCTATTGACCACCGCCTCAGCAGATGGGTTTTTCTCTTTTCTTGTTCAGCCTGTCAAGCGAGCGCAGGAGTAGGAGGTCGACAGGAAGTGGCACCCCAGCTGTGTCAGCGCTCATTTCACGCGTCACCAGGGCTGTATTTTGCCTCGAGATGGAAGCGAAGTCTGTATTCAAATGACGGCGGGTGGGGAGGTGGGTTGACGTATGTCTGAGGCGGATGATCCTGGCGGACTGGCCGTAGATCTGGTGGAAGCACTCCTGAAGGAAAAGGAAGCCCAGTGATGTCATGGAGACACCAGCATGACATGGTGTCTGGATTGTCATTGCAAAGACCGTAGATTCATTTTCAGCTTTTACCATTTATAGTTCTTGTTTTTGGATCTTAATTCATGGCAGATATACTGTATGTTAATTATCGCTCTCCCTTTCTGTAACTACATTAAATAATTATAGCAAGATTTATACTACTGTTCAAAAGTTGCCTCATCATTGCAGAAGTTAAATGCTTTAAAATTGTTATAAAGATTATTCTCAAAGCAAAGCATTGTATTATAATCACACTTAGTTATTCACACAGCATTTTGCACACTTGGAATTGTCTCAATCACTTTTAATTAGACATTGGAAATGGTTTTCATACAACACTAAAACGTTCCCATAATTGTGAACCACATCTTGACTGATTTTTGTGCTCTCATAATGATTGCAGAGCATTCAGAATCATTATTCCTTAAAACTGGTGATAATGGAGCTCAATGCACAAATGAGTCAGTGACCCAAAATTTTGAATGGTTGTGTAAATGAAAGATTTCATAAAGTAACCTCAATTCTAAAATAATTTCACACGCAATGCACACGCAAGTGATGTCAAGTGCACAACAAACCATTAGGTGGCACTAACCTTAAGGCCACACTAGCCAATCAGAAGAACGTGCAATAGGCATAGACGTGTTGTAGACGACGCAATTTTTTTTTTTTTTTACAGTGTTTTTCCTTCAATAATGCCGATTACTTTGTAATGTTGGCAGACCAAATTTCCGGCACAGCCCCTGGAAGTGGACAACCTTTAAGACGTCGAGGGGAAAAATATGACTCGTGACTCGCTCGGCTTGAAGATGCTGCCCGCAGGTGTCAGAGGTCAGCTCGCGATGATACGCTCATCCCGCTTTTCCCCTGGCCGCCGTTATAGCGGTGACTCCGAGAGGACTGTGCGGGGGGGACTCATCAGCGGTGGGCGACGCTGATGAGAAACATAAATTCAGGCGCTGACAGGAGGAGGGGGAGGAGCCGTACTTCCCCCCGCTGGAGAGGGCGGCGGCACCGGGGACCAAGGACGGGTGAGGCGGGGATCGATGGTGCTTAAAGGTGCGGGGGGGTGAAAACGACAGGTGCAGGGGAGCGCCGCGGTGGCGACGGCGGCACGGCCCATTAGAGACGGAGGCTCCCCGCTGGGAGCAGACAGCATGATAAACAGCTCCGGCTCTGATAATAGTCTGGCTGATCAATAGCCCGTCCGCCTGGCGTCCCTCCCTCGGGGACGAGCAGGAGCAGCAGCCAGGACAGCTGACCCCTGGGTCGGGTGTGTGTGTGTGTGTGTGTGTGTGAGTGAGCGAGAGAGAGAGAGAGAGAGGCGGGTGGAGGTTGGGAACTACCAGTAAATCAGACGGAGCATCGCTTTGCCCTCCTGACCTCTCTGACCAACCTCCTCTCCGAAGTGTAATAGAATCAGCCAAGCATGACCAATTAGTATGTGCATGTCCTTCACTTAAGCCCTAATGGTTTATTCAAAGTAGTACATAGGAGACGTTTTCACGTCCTCCCCTGTCATCTGCGCTCTGACCGTGTTTTCCCTTCCAGCTGTCTCAGACTGCTGCTCTCTTCCCCTGGTGTTTACACCCCAGCGTCTGGGTGGACAGTTGACACTCTGTGAAAAGGCCCACCGGGTCGGATTTGAAGGCGTCTGATGTGAAGCATTCTGCAAACTATGTTCATGTGAACTCGATGGCCCACTTGAACTTAGCTTTTCCTCATCCCCACTGTAAAGTCAGGGTCAAATCATGAAAGTCTGTAGAGATCTCTGGGATACTGTTGGACCGTGATCCCGTAAGGCATGTAAATGAATCAAATTAAGTCTGGCCTTTGCAATTAATTCATTGTAATTAATCATATTTTAATCGCGTATCGATATTTGAGTTGGCGTCTCTGCTTGGTTGTGTTCGATGCTCCAACGTTACTGTTAGCTCCAGTGCTCGTGCTAGCTGCTACGTCTTTCACATTTAGGTGGCATAGGTAACTTTTAAAGCTGTGATTTTTTTTTTGTCCATTTTTTATCAAATTATTGTGATAAAGTCCCAGTCCAAATGTAAATTTGTGCTTTTAGTAAATAAAGCAAATTGTTATTTACGATTATTTTCCTGGTTATTGTGACTAACTAGCTACACACACGCCCCATTACACGCAATGCGTCCCTTTACAGTAAATGTTCCATCTTGCCCTGCCACTGTCACTGCCAGGTAGTCGAAGTTCATCTGTGGTTTTAGTCAAATACTGCTGACGGTTAAAATCATCAGTTGTAAGGCTGACTGCTTTTTCGTTTGCATTAATACTGAACTAAATATATTTGGCTTTTAAATTTAGCATCACCTTTGTGGGTGGTCTTTGTCCTCTGTGGGAAAAAAAATGTTTTTTTTAATGTTTTCTCAACAAAATGGAAAAAACCTAGCTTTATTTAGAGCCTTCCACTGTGATGCTTATTTTCAGTCACTTAACTGTGTTACTTTCTGTTCTCTGTTCTCTATATACGTTGCTGCGGGTTCCAACTCACCAGCTTATGACAGACGAGGAATGAAACCCTCTTATTTTTCGCTTTTGGCTTTAAAAAATATTTGTAATAGTGGTTGTATTAAATAGAATTATAGGTGAATATATTAAGAATCTATATGTGAGCTCTATATAAAGAACTCATGCATTTGTTGGGATCTATTAAACTGTTAATATACTCCAGTAAGCACATTTATAGTAGATTGAAATGAAATTCATTGACTAAGAACTAGGCGTATTCAAGTTTGAGTTCTCAGTCACCTCACATACACTAACCTCTGATTAATAATTATATTGTGTGATGATAAACGTATATGATGATCATATGATTCCTTCAAAGGGAAATAAATCACAGATGAGAGCAAGGAGGACAACAGAGGACCTGAGGTTTCCCTTGACCCAGCCAGGTTTATGGTCCTTCGTATTGACATAGGGAGAGGTGCCACTGTTTACGTAATGGATTTAGATCTGATCGGGAGAGGTCACTCCGAGTTAACAACAAGCAATTTCCATCGGAAGTTCTGCTTGTGGACGTCGGGGTCATAAGCCGCTAAGCAGCAGCTGTTTGTTTGCCTACAGAAGGTCTTTGAGGGTCTTGTGACTGTGAGGTAGTCTGAGGGATTAACGGCCCAGTCCGACAATCAGGGATTACAGGAGGAATATCAGACCGGAGAACTGGATACGCTGGTGTCTGATGACCTTTGACCTCCTCCAGCTGAAACACAACCTGCCTGTAATCGTCGTGTGTGAGTGCAGAGGAAGCAGTAAGAAGCTGCGCGGTCTCCGAGTTGGAGTTTCTTTCTTCTTTTTTTTTTCAAAGATTCGGGCCGGTTGTAGAGAAATGCAGAGTACAAATCCTTTTTTTCAAATCCCTGGAATCCGTTCGCGTCCATTCTTTGTTGTCTCGAGGAAAAAAACGGGCCGTCATGCGCGCGGCAACGTGACGGGTTTATAAAGTCATTAAAAAATGTCTTGTTTTTAGGATGTGAAAGCCAAAGAGGAAGCAATGAGGTTTTCAGCAAGTGGTTGCAGCAGTGCGAGCGTAGGCGATGTGGAAAAAAAACACACACGCGCACACACACACACACACACACACACACACACACACAGCGTTGCAGTGTTGTCACTCACTGAGTCAAGACCACATGTCTGCTTCTGAAGTCCTTTCTTCCCAGCATGCCAGTGTTATCTCACAGCTACAGTTGTGGCTTCAATGGCGGTGAGACATCCTGACTTGGAAAGTGAGACTCCATATCTCGAGCGAGCCCACAAGCCATAAACCACAGACGGCAGCCGCTGCAGCCCCGGCTCGCTGCGACTTCAAACGCTAACAAGCTGGAATAACATTTTGCTTGGGGTGGCTTCCCTTGACGGCTCCCAGCTGCTGGCAGCCTGATGGAAGGGAGACAAGATTTATTGCAGGCCTTGTTGCATTTTGGGTAAGAAGCGAAAAAAAAGAAAGAAATCCTAACCGCCATCGTGTGGAGACTGTGGGATCACAGCGTGTGTCACCACCGCTCCCCACCTCCCCCCCGAAGATCGGTGCCAGATCCAGGGTGGAATCAAATCCGTCGGAAAATCAATTTCCATGTCTGAGCGCGCGTCCCGCCGTCAGTGGTTCTTGAGCGTCTGTGTGTGGAATTAAATTGACATTTGAGGTTGATGGGGCGGATTGCCTCAAAAACCAGCCTCCAATTTAAATGGGGCTGCGGAGCGGGAATAAAATGCTTTCGCCTCGGGGATAATAAATTTGCAAAAAGAAAAAAAATCGGGGGCCCACATCTTCGCACTGTGAAATAAAGTCCGAACCCCACGTGTCACCCCCCATCAGGATTTGCAAAGATCCATTTAACGCCGCCGCCGACTGTCATGCTGTTTCATAACAGGAAGTGTGAAGTTTTGCGATGAACCAATAGCCTGACCCAAAAACACTCTCTCTCGCAGCGACGGCACCAGCGCAGATGGGATGACGGCGCGCAGATCTGTGGGAGTCGGGAGATTTTTGAAAAATGTATACGTTTTGGCCTTGGGGACGTGTGAGCTACCGCTCATTTAAAAATCTGCCGCACCTCGGATGTTTGTGATGGGAGGGTGTCGGCCGTGCCGCCGTGCCGCCGTTGTTACTGAGCACCGGCGAGACCAGGAAGTGAAAACTCAAGCCAGCAGCGCCGCAGCGCCGCAGAAAAACAAGAAGTGGGTGGCAGGCGGAGATGTTTTCTCGCTGCTCGGCTGTCGTCCCGAAAGGTCGGGCCGACGTGCGTGCGTGGGTGTGTGTGTGTGTGTGTGTGTTCATGCGTGCTGGGGCTTGCATATTGTAAGACATCAGCTCTGGCTCATCTGCTCAGATACGACGGAAAAACAGCCATATCGCGACAGATCCACCCACAGACGAGCAGCCCGGGGAAGCGGGAGATGAAATGACACTCTCCACCTGCCTCCATCTGGTTTCCTGTTATTATGCTCTATTACCTTCTTTCAGCCCCCCCCCCCCTCCCATCGGCGGCGCGCAACTGGATACACGCGGTGGATCGAATTGCGTCGCGCACGTCTGGATCAGACAGCTAGTTTTTCGTGCCGGTCGCGATGGTAAATTGCGCTGCTCTGTGTAAAAACACGACACCGATTTGATTGTTTCAGGAGACGCGGCTGTTTATCCTCCTGAGAAACGGAGAGCGAAGGGATGCGGCGGGACCACCTACCTTGACTCTGGCGCGAGGGAGGCGGGCTTGCGGCCGCGAGGGGGGGGGGTGGGGGGTAGGGGGGCGACGAGGCCCCTCTCCACAACCAGATAAACCTCCGCTTTCATAAAACCACATGAGACGGCCGTACATCTGCAGAACATTTCAGGGGACATTTTGGACTTAGCGCAAACTTGCAATTTAGACATCAGAGAGTTGCGAAGGAGTGGAAATTAGGGATTTGGGGTCTGTGTGATGGAAAGTTGTGCGGTCGAAACAGGATGGGTGAGGAGCCGCTTATTCATCCGAGCTGGGAGGATTAAATGGGACACCTGCATCGAGCCTCTGCATCCTGTCTGTCTGTCTGTCTGTCTGTCTGTCTGTGCCACGGCGGCAGCTCCAGCCTAAACTGCAGCGAGTGCACCGGGGCTGAATCATCATCCGGGTGCAAGGCTAAAGTTTTGCTAGTGGAAGTTGACAGGGCCCTTTTTTTCTCTCTCCCTCCCCCACAACCCCCCCCCCCCCTTCCCCACCCACCCACCTCCCTTCCACTATGCACATTAGTTTGATTTACAACCGCGAGTCAGGCCGCGTCGCACTAAAAATAACAAAGGAGCAGAAGCAGCACACGCAGTCCTGTGATTGTATTGATTTTGATAGCCGGCCCTCGGTTTGTGTGGCTCGGGGCGTATTTTATCGAGAGCGGTAAAATAGCAAAGGAGATGGGCTGGAAGTTCTCCGTGTATACCAATCAGAATTTATAAATTGCTCCATTACCTTTATTTCCCTTGGTTACTCTGGGAACATTAGCAATTATTCTCTCATGGGCTTGTCTCATAAAACTAATAATCTGGTGATTTAGTGCCTGGTGGCGCGGTGCACACACTGTAGCCCGCTTTAATCCATTCATCTTGCCACCTATTAGTTTTATTTTGGAGGGACAAATTGCTTTCCAAGAGAAAATGGGTCAATAGGTGTCCTCCATTAGAAACTGCTAACAATGTAACTGTGTGTGTGGGTTGTTTTTCTTTTCTTTTTTTTCTTTTTTTCTCGCCTCCCTTCCTGCGTGCCAGGATGTGTGTTTGGTAGAGTGGCGCCGGCTGATTATCATTCCATTTGCATGCCGGAAGGTTGCTTCAATTATCTTTCTTGGGCTGCATGACAAATTACAAATAGCCAAGGTTATGTATGCAATACTTCATTTGTTCTGCATTTGCATCTTTGCCACTTTTGTGTGTGTGTGTGTGTGTGTGTGTGTGTGTGTGTCTGGGCGGTGCGAGTGCACATTGCACATGTATGTGGGCATGTAGTGCACACGTGCTGCACTATGAATTCAACAATGCTCCACTGCTCCATCCCTTTTGTGTGTGTGTGTGTGTGTGTGTGGTTGTGTGTGATCACAGAGATGGATGTCAGGACCGTGTGAGCTGAGGGGACTTTTGCAGCGTGGTGGCTCCATCCCACCGTGCCATTAGCGACTCCCCGGGGGAATAAAAACGGGAGGCCTGCTATCTGGAGAGACCATCCCAGATTAGCTCATAAATCACTGCCCCTGGGGGACTGAGGCAAAACAGTGACATCATCACCCGGAAGACCTTCTGGCCTGCGCTGCAGCTGACGGTGCAGTTCGGCGGTGGCCCTCTTTTCAGCTGATCTGAGCTGGCAGCGCACTCTGCCACGACACGTTGCTCCCGAATCTGCCAGAGCGCCTCAACGTCTGCATCACCTCAGCGAGTGTGTCACCACCACCACCACCACCCCCACCGCCCCCGGCTGTGTAAAGTTTGCTCTTGCTTTTTGTCAATCTGACATTATAATGAATGGGCAACGTGACGGAATACTCGTGTTGTCAATAAGAGCGGAAGGAAGGTCGCTGATAATTGAGCGGACCGGAGAGGAGGCAGCGATTCATCAGCGTCACAGCTGTAGAAATAGTTCACACTAAAATAACCTTCCACCCAATTTGTTAGTCACCCCTATCCTTCCGGGCTCTGGCTACGTTTTCTACTCCACGTGTGGAAAACAGTATTATTGTAACAGGCAGTGGCGGCCCGTGCATTTCACGTCCAGGCCTTCAGTGACCTCGTACTCGTTTCTACCTAAATTAATACACCTCAGAATGCCATCACTACTGTCAAGACAAAGAAACAAAGTTTTAATAAGTCCACTAAAAGTTCGCTATCTGAGCTGAAACAAGTTTGTCCAATTAACTGCATTGCTGACATTTCATAAATGGCAATAACGGCACAAATTATTCATTGACAATAAAAGCAAACAGATTTTTTGCATTCATTTTTGCAACAGTAAAACAATTGAACAATAATGCACCACGTTGTTGACATTATAAGTTGAGGATGATTCGTCAGTTTACCTTCTCCTCCGTCTGTAATCGAATATTCGGCGTTAGTTAAGTCCTTCAGGCTCTCGCAAGTGCTTATCCAATCACAATTCAGCGTAAAGCATGGCATGGCAGACTCGGGATCTGATTGGCTGTTGCAACTGACGGTGGTCCGTTCACTTACAGCAGACTGTAGCCTGCAGTTTTGATTCCGAAGGCCTCGGGCAGATTTCATAGAACCTGACAACACAAGCTAGCTGAAATATGATTGGTTAAAAACTCTACTGGAATATACAGCAATGGAAGCAGCACAACCAAGTGGATACTATGACATGAAGAAAACAGACAATGGAGAATAACTGTATTATTATCATGTTTAGGGAAAAAGAGGTACTTTTCTGAGGAGGTCTTGCTGGTCCAGACGGCCCACCAGCGATAGTAACAGTAGTATCGTGGGCAGTCTGCAACACAGCAACTTCCAGGAGCTTGTAAACATGGGCAGCTGCGCTCCTGGCCAGGAGGCCACAGTGGATTTTCTGGCCGGGAACGCGGCGTTAACCTCGCTGTTCCAAGTCCAACCGGACTGCCGCGTCTTGCGGGTCGCGTTGAACGACACCATGTGAGCAGCACAGAGGCACCTTCTGTTTCTCCTCTGTTGTTTTTGGAATATGGCTTGGTGTGCCGGGTGGGTGGGGGGCCAAGGTCCACTGAGTGGATCTCTTTCTGTCCAAGAAACGTGTAACCAGAGCGTAACGTCAACACGGAGGCGAATAGCAAGCAGGTGAGCGTTCCACGCGGGGTGAAGTGTCTCCTTTAAGCCGGCGAGTCTGCGATACTAAATACACACTTAGCCCAGATTAAGAGCGACGACACGAGCGCAGGTACTCGTGTTGTGGCGGGACAATCCCCCGCAGTGTTCCTCCTCTCCTCCGGCTGTGAAGTGGCTGTTTGTGAGGCCCCAGTGTGTGTGTGTGTGTGTGTGTGTGTGTGTGTAGCCTGGCTCTGTAATAAGGCCCGCCGATCCCTTCCCTTCTCTCCCATGTACACACACTGTGGTCATGCAGCTGGCCCGTCTGGCCAACCGCTCCAACCTCACCAGTTCCCCTCGCTGGGTGGGATGACAGGGGAGGGTGGGGATGGGGGCGATGGGAGGCGGCCTTCCATTGGTCGCTGCCCAGATGTGGCCCGTCTGTTGCGTATGCGCAAGACGGATGTGCGGGCCGCTCGGGGGCAAAACCGAGGTTGTATTATAAGAACTGGATGGCAACATGGCTGCGTGACCTTTTTTTCCCCCAGTGGCCACTTGAGGTACTGCAGCCTAAAACCCCCTTGTGGCCCAAAAAAGCCTTCTTCCCAGAGATCACAATACAAAAATAAACTGCCTGTAAAACTGCGACAATAAATTTTTCTATTGTATATTTTTAAGTCATGGAATTTTAATCATTTTAAAAAATGTAAAAAGTCCAGAAAATCCCCAGTTTATTCCCAGCGTGACGTCACGGCTGTGTCTCGGCTCGTTCTGATTGGCTGATGCATCCTGATTAAGGGTGTGATGAGATCTTGGGTGCTACGAGATCTCGCGACATTAAATCTCTTTTCTCATTTAAGTGAGTGCGAGCGCATGTCTATTTGTGACCTTGAGGGGCAGTTGTGCACATTTGCTGCGAAGAAGGAGCTGCTGTGTTGGATGGTGGGCGGTGCTTCGGGGAAAACAGGGAGGATGTGTTTTTGGATCCTGAAATGAACCCTCTACTCCCCTCACCCCACCCCCAACCTTTGAACCCCCCCGGCGAGGCGACGCGTCCCATGTCGGTCGGGCTCTTTCCTCCTCCTCCTCCTCCTCCTCCTCCTCATCCTCCTCCTCCTCCGCCTCCACCTCCTTCCGTCGAGTCGCGACGCCGTCACGCCGACGCGTAATCCGATGTGAGCCGCGCTGTCCGGCACTATCACTATCAGCGCGGCACCGCGAGCCGCTGACAGTGAAAACAAGCGCTACGAGGAGGTGGGGGGCGGTGGGGGGGTGGGGGTGGGGGGAAATGGGGAAGGGCAGCACTTTGGACCGAATGAAAGTCGACAGATTTAATTCCGGGTTCCTTTGGGGACTCGCTTCAACTGGCTGAGAGGAGCCGCCGCCGCCGCCGCCGCCTTCTTCTTCTTCTTCTTCTCTGGCCTTGCTTTGTTAGCTGGCGATGGGTGGGGGTGGGATGTAGGGGGGGCATTTGTCGCATGAGGGGAGTCGTCATAGCCCCCCCGCCCGCCCCGGCGGGCCGGCCTCTGTCCCCAGCAGGCTCTGCTGATGTAATCTCCCCAGACTGAAACTTACATTTACACAGAAAGCCAGCGATGAGATAAGAGGCCCCAAGGCCGGCGGCTTATCGGCCGCTATCAGAGGAGAGGAGCCGAGCCAACTTTCTTCCTCCTCCTCCTCCTCCCTCCATCCTCCCCCAGTCCTCCCGCCACAGCACTATGTTGCTCTGTCAGTCCGCGGCAGATTTGTGTAATGACATCAGAGGGAGACTGAGGCCTGGCGACAGTGGCCCAAAGGCGCCCGAATCATAAACCTAATTGGTGGCTGTCGCGAGTTAACTACATAGCAAATTTCCACGTTTTTTTTTTTTTTTTTGCCAACTTGCTCGGCTTTGTCATCTGGAGCACCGCGAGCTGGCAAAAGCCGCTTTGTTTTGAGCTTATTTGTTTCGAGCGGCGTTTCGTATAAGCTGCTTGTGGAGAAGTGACTCACTTTTCTTTTTTCTTTTTTTTTTTGCAGAGGTGGCAAAAGTATTCTCATTCTGCACTTAAGTAAAAGTATGGATACTTGTGTAAAAAGATACTATGGTAAAAGTAAAAGTTCTGAGGCAACTCCTTCACTCGAGTTAAAGTAAGAAAGTACAGATCTTGAACTGAAGTGTTCAAGTGTTTTTTTTTTTGCCATTAATGAAGCACTGCATTCATTTCGCAAATTGAAAATGTTTTTTAACAGCTAGTACTCTAGATGTAGTTTAATCTAATAATTATGACCAGAGATAGTTATTGGATGTTTCCACTTTTAATAACAAAAACCAAAGTTTTTCTACATGTTTTCTCTCTCACTGAAAAAGTACTGAAGAGTGACCCCAAAGCCAAGGAACTCTAAGATGATCTCCCTCTAAAATATCATCCACTTTTATATAGATCCACACTACAGCAGAGTTCAGTAGCTCCACTTCAAGCAACAACAACTAGACTAGATAATAATAATAAGTGAATTACTTTGAACAGAATTTGTATTTTTTTTTTTTACACTTTTAAACACAAAAGTAACAACCATGTATTTCCAATGTAAGGAGAAGAAAGAACAGGAGTAAAAGTAAAAAGTCAGTAGAAAAATAAATACTCAAGTAAAGTACAGATACCTGAAAAATCTAAAGTACAGTACAGTGAAAAAGTATTTGTTCCTCGTTGCTTCTGCGAGGCCGAGCAGAGCTTCCTCACAGGACTCGCTGAGCGAGCGATGTCCACAGCTATGAAAGATCTTTGGCTGCTTTGCCCTGGGATCTGTTATAATGATGTGTGGACTGGCTGGGCTGCACAGCCACCGTCAGCACATGCAGACCGCCGAGGCCTGAGGCACCCGCTGCGCCACCACATTCAAAAATACTGCATTTGTCTCAGCCAATCAGCGGGGGCCTGGGCGGAGGGTTGGAGGGGAGTCGAGCGCCTTCTCGACCTCAGAGCGAGGGGGGTCAGCGCCGAGGAAAAAACATCACACAAGAGCCACAATTGCAGCCCTCAAGACATGAAAAGTCTCTTTTTTCATTTTTTGACAGGCTTCCCAGCGTTTAACAGCCGGCTCTCCGCCGCCGCGTAAACAAACAGCGAGGCCGGCGGTGCGCGCCGGCGGCCAAGCAGCAGTGGCTTCGGTGGCCGGCCGGATTACAGGCTGCGACGGGGCTGCGGTCGGCAGTGGCGCACACTGAACTCCACTCGGCAGCGGCTGCCGGTGAGTTTCCAGATGTCAGAAGCAAAACGACAGGAGCCGCTTCCACACTGTTGCCTCTGTTGGCTGTCAGGTATTTCCTGCTTGGGAGCCGTTTAGCAACCCCCCTGACCCTGTGTGTGTGTGTGTGTGTGTGTTTAAAATACTCTATTGGTAGGTGTCAATCTCTGGCCCGTGGGCCAGATTTGGCATTATATTTGGCAAACTGCACATGTACTGCTAATACTACAAATCCCAGAATGCTCTGCTGGTATTATGGTGCATCAATCAGGGCAGGACGTTCATCAGTGGATATTATTATGACTTCATTGGTTAATTGTTGTCACCTGAATCTAAAGTCGGGAGCTGTTAGCATGGCATGCTAACATTAGCTCGTCCTCGTCCCACTGCTGCTGCTGCTGCTCCTGTGCCTTCTCTCCTTCCACCCCTCCTGCTGCTGCCGCTGCTAATCACAGGAAGTTTAATTAGTGCCAGCAGGTCCCCCATCCCTCACCAACTAAGTGTAACTTCATTAACGGCCGTCAGCCGGCTGAGGAGCCACGTCGCACATAAACACAGCTCATTACGACTGCCCTGTCTTTGGTTCTCCTCGCTCCCCCAGCCTGGCTGTTTTATCTCACTTTACCTCCAACCCATGTGCGTACCATAGCAGGGGTCCTTCATCCGTGTGTAGGGTCATTTTGCCACACCTCGTCTGGTGGTTTAGCGCCGCCGTGAACAAAAAATGAGAAGGAGGGCGCAACTCTGCGTTGAGAAAGTGCAAACTGAGGCCGCTGCCTCAACGCTAAAACGTGACGCTTCTGTGTCAAATCAATGACGGCAAAGTGGAGTCAACCAGTCAGTCGAACGGAAGTGGAGAGCAAAGCTGGCGAAAAACAGAGAGAAAAAAAACAACAACAACCCTCCCATTGATTTAATCTCTGACCCATAAATCTTGAAACCCCGTCACAATTAAGCTCACATCAAAATGCATTGATTGACCCGCGTGCTGCAATATTTAGCCTCGCAATCAATTTCTATGCCTGGGCTCAGGTTTATGCCTCCCTAACAACGGCTCTGGCAGCGCCGGCGTGCCAGCGAACGCAGTCTTTGGCCCGCGGACTCGAGATTTACTGCGCAGAGTGAGCGCTCCTCTCCGCAGAGTCCGTGTTGCACGACATGTAAATGTGATCACTTCTCCCGCTCAATTATCCTCCCTCCTCACTCTACGCGGCTGGCACGGCGCCCCCTGCTTGAGCACTGTGGATTTTTTTTTTTTTTTTTGGCCCACTGATGGAGAGATAAGCCCGCCTCCACCCCCCCCGACCCCCACATCCTCAAGCCTTGTTAGATTCCTGACAGCCGCAGCTTGTCAGTCCTGCGGGTTCTAAAACCTCCCTAATCAAAAATAAGAGAGCGCGAGAAGATCTCTGGGATTGAGCCGTCGGCACAGATGTCAAAAGTAGCCACGTTCTGTACTTCAGTTAAAGTACAGATACTGGTGTAAAAAATACTCTGATGAACGGAAAACTACTGATTCAACTCCTTCACTTTACTTAGCAAATATACTTCATAAAAAGTGAAAACAAACTTTTTTGCGATGACTGAGACAATACATTCGTTGATAAGAGGTCTTGCAGGGGCATCTGATATATATATATATATATATATATATATATATATATATATATATTTTTACATCTTTGGTGCTCTCTCTATATTTTTTACTTTTCCAACTGCATCACAACCAAACTGTAATTTGGACACGAACGTGTCCTAATGTAAGGAGTGAAAGTGAAAAGTTTGTCAGAAAAAGAAATAACCAAGTTAAGTACAGATACCTGGTAAAGCTGCTTAATTACATTAACAAAGTATATGTACTTTGTTACTTCCCACCACTAGCCATCGGTTCCTGCAGGGTTCAGCATCGTGGAGGCTAATTCATGTTCGGTGGGGAAAGAAAAAAATAAAAAAGTTGATGCAGGAGCGGAGAGCTGCAGCAGGTACACGGCGCTCGTTGTTTGCCCTTCCTCTCACCAATCTGCTGCACAGATGGCAAACAATTATTTCCTCGCGGCGCCAGTGGCCGCTGGCGGGCCACCAGCTTCTTCCGAGATTGGCGTGAATCTTTATCATTCATGATTGTCTGGGATTTTGGATCAAGATTGAACACAATCTGCTCCATAAGCGCGGCGAGTGGGAGGCGGCGGTTGTGGAATGAAATGCAAACAAAGGGAGAGGGGCTTGGAGGAGCGAGATCATCCATAATGAAGACGCGACGCTCAGAACAGCTCCTGAATCCAGCACCACTTTAATCCCATTTACACTGACTAAGTATACCATTTGTTTTAAGCTTGCCAGTGGTGGTGTTTATGCTAATAGCCTAGACGCTCCGGGCGATTTCAGAAGACTTTTGGAGGGCACCGGCTAATAATTAGATTTAATAAGGAAGTCAATTTCTATCCTCATTTGAAATAGAAATAAGAGGCTTAGCCTCTCGGAGGACGGGCATTAATTTGTTGATTTGGTCTTGCTTTCTCTCGCTGGGCTTCTGCCTGCATAATTCCTTAACCCTTTAAGTCCTTGTTTAGGGACCAAGAGTAGAGCGACTGCAGTATTCTGGGGACCATAAACACCAGTAAACGAATCAGTCTAATAGACGCCTGTGATTGGGGGCAGCGGAAACCTGGAACGAGGAGCCGTTAAGGCTCTAGGTACAACAATAGTACAATGCTACAAGGTGCATCGGGTATAAAATGACAAATTTACATGATATGAAATATGATATAGACATAAAACAAAAAATAATTGGTGATATGTGTATATATATATATGTATCTGTGTGTGTGTGTATATATGTATACATATGACGAGGGGTGACAGGAGGGCTACTTGAATAACAATACCAATCATTTCAATATATATAATGACTTTGGCTAATTAAGATTACTCAGTGTGTGTGTGTGTGAGGGGGGATCGAGCGGCGGTTTTTAAGTATCGTCCAGAGACACTTAGAGGAGGGATTAACGCGACACCCATGGACAAGCAGAGAGGCCTGCGGTGCTCCGGGGAAGGCTTAGCAAGTCGCACAGGGGACGGCCAAATGGCACCCGACACGTCTGGAGAGGATGTGAAGGACACGTGACGGAATGTCCAAACAAGAGCAGACTGATTTTAGCCGGAAAGAACGGACAGCGACGGCCGCTGCCAAACTAAAAGCAAGAGCGATATTCCATCGCAGAACTTTTTCGCTGAAATGTGCAAACACTAAAGTAGCATTAGTGAAAACTGGGCAGTAATTAGAGCGGTGTGATTAAGTCAAGAGCGGGGCTCGGTGCAGGGTGGCAGCTCACACTGGCGTTGGACACACGACGACACAGCTCATCACCCTGGTGGAGCGGCAGGCTCTGCTCTGCCGCTCTCATGAGCAGAAGGTTCCAGCTGGTGGAGCTCTCTGATCTGCTGTCAGCCGCTCCCTCCCTGCCTCCCTCCCTCTCTCCCTGCCCTGATAACTTCCTCAGCTCTCCATTATTCTCTTTCCAGCCAGTCAAGCTTTTCTCCCTCTGTCTCTCCTCACCAATCCCGCGCTCCTCTGTCTCTTTTTCAACTTAATAATGGAATCAAGCACCCCTCCAGAGCGAGCAGGCGGGCAGCGGCGGCGGTGGCGGAATCATTTTCAGGGAGCATGTGTCAGTCAGCAGGTATGGGAGCACTTGTGGAGTCAATTTTGGCACAGAGAAGTGGAGCCGTGTTACTGCACGCCAGCCAATGTGAAATGCTCCTCGGCGACGTGCGAGTGTCGAAATGTGCTACGTGAGAACGGAGGGCCTAGAGCAGGCGTGGGCAAACTACGGCCCGGGGGCCATGTACAGCCCGTTAAGCTTCTTAATCTGGCCCGCCAAACTTGAAGACATTATATCAATTGTAGGTAAGTAATAAAATAGCTGTGTTTTTTTTTCTATTTTTCAATAAAGAGCTAAATAACGTGGGGCTTTCAAGACACACATTTTGTTGTAACGCTTTTGTTGACATTTTTTCTACATAGCCCATGATATATTTTTTCCTCCTATGAGGTGGGCCACCAAAACACTCCATCCATCTGCTCCTCTGTCAAATTTTAGAACCCTTTGTGGCCCACTAGTCAAAAAGTTTGACCACCCTTGGCCCAGAAGGAGGCGCTGCATAAGACAATTAGTGTGGAGCTGGTCAAAGGTCACAGGGTCAAGGATTCACCCCGTCTCTGTTTAGGAGGATTCAGCGAACTTATGCCAGCTCACCTTTTACAGTTATGGTACTAAATTAGCACTCAGGTCCGGTTGTACAAGGCAAAAATAAGTATGATCAGCAAGTCAATACAAGTCAAAAATCAAGGAAGCTGAACTTAGTTCTGCTAACTGCTAAGGAAACACTAGAGGGGATTGTGACGCAATCCCTCGCGAGACAGCAGCTTCGACAGTTAGCAGGCTGACCTCCGCCACCGCCGCAGCAATTGCGCTTCCCTCGCAGGCGCAGGCCGTTACCGTGACAACGTGTTTTCTCTCCTCTCGACAGTCATGTGAAGTCATTCCCATGCCATGTGAACATGATCACGGCTCCATAACCAAATTCAGGCCCAAAGAATCTCTTTAATCACGTTAGCCGTTTTAGCTAACTGGATTAGCGGGGCAGGAAAGCGAAATCGCTGGCGAGCAGCTCAAGGTCTCCTCAATCAAACGGCCACTGCTTGATCCGCTGATCGGTTTAATGTTGGATCTCTCTCTAGTGTTGTAGTCAAGACCGCACCAACCGAGATCAAGACTTTGTAAAGACCAGAGAGTATAGAGATCGAGAGAAGACTCAGACATTTGGAGTTCGACTTTATATATCAAAGAAAAATAACAACAGAACAGAGAAAAATGACTAGTATCTTTATTAAATTCAAGTTTGCTTCAAACTCAAACAGCAACATCTCTTCTCAGCAAGGTATGTTTTAGTATTTTTTTTTTTACGTTTTGCTACTTTGCCAACCATTTTGAACCATTTTCAAAAAAACAACTTTTCTTCGTAAAATTGAAAAATAAATTAACGAGGAATAAGGGGATGTGTCACTCTGGGTGTCACAAACAGACTCGAGACCGGTCCTGAGACCAAGACCAATCTTGAGTTCTACAACACCATCTCTCTCTGGCTAATTGCACCCTGAGTCATGCAGTGCGTCCGCGAGGAGGCCACGACTCCTCGGCAGCGTCGCTCGTTAAGCGTCGCGACGCGGTTCTGTTGTCGTAAGCGCGGCGCGGCGGCGCTAATGCATTTCCTGAATTGTGACTCTGTTAAACAACTCTCACTCCAACCACTCTGGCTGTTCATTATGCAGCGTGAAGGAGTGTGAGTGGAGATGAAGTCAGAAGGGCCGCTCCATCAGCAGCTCTCTCTCCGAATGTTCGGTGCTGCTGAATTCAAGTGGATAAGAATGTGAGTAGCGTCGCCGCTCCAGCTCGGCTCTGTCAGACGGAGAACAGTGGCAACTGTGTGAACAAGGATGAGGTAATGGAGGGGAAGATATGCGCGTATGCACTGGCTCAAAGAAATTAGCATGCTAGCTGACCGTGGCCCCAGACGGAGTGGAACTAAAATTAGAATGAAAAGACGTGATGAGCCAAAAAAAAGAAAAGAAAGAGCTCCAGTTTTATTGGTGTGTGAGTCTTATTGACTCATATAACAATAAAAAACTATTATTAATTATTTAATAATTAAATAATGATTTGCTAAATGTTCTGGAATTCTAGGGCTAGTTATGAAAAAAAAGGTGATGGTGCAGAAAATGATCAATGTTTTCAATTTATTTTTGCAGATTAAGAGTTACCGGTTATGAATTGGTGCCCTTTGTGACATCACAGCTTAAATCTAGACGTGTACTTTGGTAAGAAACAAAAATTACAAAGGCTGTTCTCTTCTCGTGCTGTTTGTCTGTTTGGCTTCAATAGGGGAGAATTAAAATGTCGGCGACCCAAATATGTGCACTTATACATTTCACAGTGGCACTGTTAATAATGGAGGGGGATGTTAATTTCATAATAGCTATCGTCTCTCTCCCCTCTGCTGCCAGAGGCTGAGTACGGCGGCGGAATCCTTGCCAAGCGCTTCGTCTTCCTTTTTGTTTGGAGTCGCTCTTCATGTCTGCATTTCTTCGCCTCCGATAAGAACTTTCATCCTGTTTCCATTGATTAGCGTCTGATGAGTCATCCTGATTGCGCCGCACGGGCAGCCCGCCTCCCCACTGCACACTGTAAGCCCTTTGTTGCATCGAACACGCGCGTGCGTGCGTATGTGTGTGCGTGTGCTTGTTTGTGCGTGTGCTTGTTTGTGTGTGTGTGTGTGTGTGTGTGTGTGTGTGTGTGTGTGTGTGTGTGTGTGTCTGCCTCTTGCCTGGAAAGCATGCAAGTGTTTATTTGTGAATGCGCAGCAGCTCAGCCTAAACAACATGCTAGTGACCTGCATACAAATCCAGATCTGCTCTGTGACCCTCGAGAAAAGTCATAAGGGAGAAATATTGCCAAACTGTAAGCCGCATAAGATAGATAGATAGATAGATAGATAGATAGATAGATAGATAGATAGATAGATAGATACATAGATGGATAGATACATAGATGGACAGATACTTTATTAAACACCAGGAGAAATTCACATTTACAGCAGTAGCTTGGCAGATTATTGGTGAAGACCCCCAACAACCTTATTATTATTATTATTATTATTATTATTATTATTATTAACTTTTAATCCGGCAGCCATTTTACCATGAAGCAACGCAGTCAGCACAGCCGTTAGCTCAGATGTTAATTATCACCACCAGAGTGAGGCTGCGGCCATTGCGCGTGCCGAAAGGCCTTTGCTATACGCGCTAAATGGAACAGAGCCCTAATTGATTTCGCCAATAGAAAGCTGGGCTAGCCGGCCATTTCGCGGCAGTGATGCGGCCGACGGCGCAGTGGCGTTTGGGAGGTGGGGGGGCGCGGACGGAAGAGCCAGCGCGAGGTGTGACGTGGAGTGTCGGCTCCGAGTGGCCCGAGAGTGAAGACAATCCTGGCTCTGTCCAGGGTTCAGAGCCACCTCTGCTGCAAATAGGCCAGTGTGTAGCCCCCCCCCCACACCCCCACCCCACCCCACCACCACCACCTCCATGCCCTCAGGGTGGGTGGGAGTTTCACTCGGGCCGGGCCTTGGGTGTAAATAAACAGTCTGGGGGTCTCGGTGGGCGGAGCTCCCGCTCCCCCCCCCCCCCGGGGTTTTGCCCCGGCCTTTTGTTGCCTTTAATCCAAGCACTCTCTATTGAAAAGCATGGCGGGGGAGCAGGGGGAGAGGGGAGTTGAGGGGGGGGATATGGGGGTAGGTGGGGAGGTGGGGTGGGCTGGGCTGCTTGGCCGAGATTAGCCCCGCCGCCGGCTCCTTGTGTTGCGCTTGAGTTTCTCACAGACGGCCTCCGTGCTTTTCTTTTTTTTTTTTTTTGGCAGTAACACAATTATCCCACATCCTCGAGGTGGCTGACGAGGATGACGAGTGAGACGACCGCTGGGCCCGAGCTCAGGCCTCAACATGACAGAGTGACCCCAGCAACCCCCCCCACCACCACCACCACCACCACCACCACCACCCCCCGAGAAGATGGCTTCCGCTTGCCCAGGCATCGGCAAACTACGGCCTGGGGGCCATATGCGGCCCGTTAAGCTTTTTAATCCGGCCCGCCAATCTTAGATCAATTCTATTAACAGTAAGTGAGTCATAAAGTAGCTGTATTTCAACCAATTTCTCAGTGTGTTAAGAGTCACTTCAATAAAGAGCTGAATACCGTGGGGCTTCAAAGACACATATTTTGTTGTAGCGCTTTGCTTTTTTTTCATTTTCAGTTGACATTAAAGCACATATTTTCTACATATCCCATGATATATATTTTTTTCCTCCTATGAGGTGGGTCACCAAAATGCTCATCAATACACATCTGCTGCTGCTCCGACCCCTCTGTCAAATTTGAGAACCCATTGTGGTCCACCCCTGCACTGGCCTGAGAGTGAGACACAGCAGCGCTCTGGACACTGTGGGCCATGTTTAGTTTTTTGAGGAGGGGGGGGGGGGGGTGGTGGGGGTCGGTGGTGTTGGTGGTTGCCAGCATCATTATTAATTACGAGTACATGCTTTCCCTGCTGCTGCTGCGGAGGCTTTTTGCGTGTCTGCTGCACATTAAGAGGAGGATGATCATTTAATTAGTCCTTCATTTTTATGCGTCTTGGGACATTTTTCTTGCTTTTCTTCCTCATGATTTGATATTGCCGTCCAAAAAAAATGACACCCGGCTGTTTTTCATGCGTCTTCTTTTGTATCCATCATGAAACAAGCAACTGTCTAATTCTAATTCAGGCATGTGCAAAGAGCTAAGTACCGTGGGGCTGCAAAGACACATATTTTTTTTTTTGTTGTAACTTTGCTTTTGCTCATTTTCAATTGACATTGAAGCACGTTTTATACATATCCCATGACATATTTTTTTTCTGATCACCCAAACACTCCAATCAATCTGCTCCTGCTCCCTCTGTCAAATTTTAGAATCAAAGCGAAGCTACAACAAAATGTGTCTTTGAAGCCCCATGGTATTTAGCTTTTTATTGAATTGACTCTTAACACACTGAAAAAATGATGAAATACAGCTATTCTATTAATTACTTCCTATTAATATAATTTCTTCAAGTTTGGCCGGCCAGATTAAAAAAGTGTAACGGGTCGCACAAGACCGCCGGGCCGTAGTTTGTCCTTGTCTGGTCTAATTCCTGGTCTCAGGCCCCGCCCCCATTTCTTTTCTTTCTTCAAATAAAGCAGGAAGCTCTTTCATTAGCAAGAAAGACTTTTCGCTCGTGCTGAATGTTAAAACAAACAAAACAAAAAACGACAAGGTAAACAAGATCCCGTCGTTTCGACACAGGCCGCCATATGTAAAGGAAAAACTACAGGTTGTAATGTTAGCTCGAGCTGTTTGCGTGCTTCCCTTCCCTTCCCTTCCTTTGTTTAAACGTAGGCTCTCATTACCACGTGGTGGTAACAGATTGTTTGAACTGGAGAGAAAAGCCATTCGAAGCTAATTAAGCAGCCATTCCAGGCTCCATTCACGGGCGCGGGGAGCCGAGGAGCCGCGGCGGAGCGCCGGCATTTGTCAGCGGCTTTCACCCCCTCGTGGTGTTGATTGACAGCGGCGCGCCGTGACTGACAGCGCCAGTGCCGGCGGGCCAATGGCGAGGCGGCGAGTAAGTGCGCCGCGTCGCTATTGGTCGAGGGTCCGCCTTAAAGCCGCAGCGCCTGCCTTGCCTGCCTGCTCGCGAGCTCGGCACCCCACGTGGGGCCTGAGCTTCGACAACATGAAGGCGTCGCGGGGCGCTGGAGCTCCAGACATGGCTGGTGTTCTATCACACACAAAGGCTGTTACACCAATGCTGATAGGTGTGTGGTGGGGGTCGGGGTGGGGGTGCGGTGATGGGTGTATATTTAACTCCACCCCCAACCCCCACCACCGAAGAATTTATATTAAACAGTTTGGAAGACGTCGTCGGTCGATCGATTAGCCGTTATTAGCTACTGTGTCCTTCACGGTCGGCGGGCAGGGTGGGAAGTTTGAGCTCTAAGCCGCCTTTCTTGCTGTTTTTCTCGGCTATATTACAGCGCGGCGGCTTCCTTCGCCCTTTATAAGCACATTATACTAACGAGCTTCCGCCGAACGCCTCCTCCTCCTGGAGGGGGAGATGAGTGAGAATTGAAGAATCAGGAGTCACTCCTCACACCGCCTTCCCCCCTCCTCCTCTTCCTCCTCCTCCTGTGGTGATGGTGGTCTCACCCAGATTCATCAACTTTATTTTGAGCGGAAGGAGGAGGACAAGGCGGAAAAAGTGTGTGTGTGTGTGTGTGTGTGTGTGTGTGTGTGTGTGTGTGTGTGTGTGTGTGTGTGTGTGTGTGTAATAAAGCAAACAGCCACATGAAGCGCGGATGTGCAAGCTTGCGTCGTCGAATTTGGATAACATCGAACAACGTCGCTGCTGCTGCTGCTGCTGTCGCCGCCGCCGTCATACACGGTGGGTCGGACGGACGGACGGACGGGACGATGCCCGCTTGTGTGGATCCGCCGCGATGATGTCATGTGTGGCTGCACCCCACGTGGGGCGCGACGCTCTCCGATAGGCAGATGTGGCCGTATTCCTTGCGCGTAATCCGATTGGACAGATAGGGCGCTTTCACGGCAGTTCAGCCCCGCTTTGCCTGTGTGTGGCAACCAGGGTTGAGCCGGACGACTGGCTGGCTGGCTGACTGGCTGGCTGACTGACTGGCTGGCTGGGGGGTGGAGGGGAGCACAGAACGCGAGATTGCGGAGGAGCGAGCGAGCGAGCAGCACCATGTTACGCTTTTAAAGAATCTCCAGCTCTCTTCGAGTCGGAAGACAGATTTTTTTTTTTTGAAGCGTAAGGGGGATTGTTTATTTTCCCCTTCTCCTTTTTCTTTTTCTTCTTCCACTTCTGTATTTTGTTTTATTTTTTATTTTTGGAGGATTATCACAAAGGCGCGTATTCCTCGGAGCTTCGCGTCGCGGAGAAGACGGCAGTTTATCGAAGGCAACCGCACCGAATTTTCTCCCCAACTGTCTCCCCCCACCACCACCACCACCAGAAGCAGCAGCAGCAGCAGCCCGACCGACCGACCGACCGACCCGGTGCACTCTCCGGAGAGGATGCTTGTCGAGATCCGCGTACGCGGCGCTTTACATTAGGAGGGATTAAACGCACGAATCGCAGCCCACTCTGGTGTGATTTTCGCCCTTTGAGGAGCAAAAGTCGGACGCACGGAAGGATTAGACGGGGTATGTATCTACGGGAGCTGCTGTCTTCGGTTAAATGTGTGCTATTTGTGTTGTTATTGTTGTTCTTTTTCTTACGGAGCGGCTGCCGAGCAAACCGCGCTCCCGAGTTAAACAGTAGGTGGAATGGAAGCCAGCTGCTGGCGGCTGGAACCGACCGGAGACGTCCTGGAGCGGGTTTTCCTTTCCTTTCCGTCACCTTTTGTTTTGTTTTGTTTTTTTTCCCACCCTCTTTCCGAAACAATTAAGCCTCTCAACAAATAGTTGAAATTTCGCGGGAGACTCGCGTCCGTCCGTCGCAGCCCCGATCGTTGCCGCAAAAGCATCACTTTTTTTTTTTCTTCCCCCGCTTTGCCACTTTATGTCTGTTTTCCTTTGGCCACTGACCGAATAAGGTCATCCAGGAGACACGGCAACGCACCGCCGCTTCGCCCCGGACCGAAACTAACCTTCCTTGCCGTGACTGGAGCTACTTTGTTGTCGAGACTAATTGCACGGGGCTGTTTTTATTTATTTATTTTATTTTTATTTTGTTCCCCCTCTACCTCCCTGGCGGATAAACCAGTAAACAGCGTCGTGTTTTTGTTTGATTTTCTGTTTCTATTAATCCGGTGCAGGGTATTGACGACCACCTCCACCCCACCCCCACCCTGTCTCCGCGCTGAGGCCGGCGAGCACATTTCAACCATTTCGCCGAAGGACCTTCACACTGGAGCGATAAACAAAGGATACGTTTCAAGATGTATCCACAGGGCCGACATCCGGTAAGAAGTGCTTCCTCTTTCTTTTACTCACTCGTTTGCAGCCCGCATATTTCCCCCTGACGAGACTGATGTTGACACTGCACCTCCTGGCTGTGCTGACTCCTGCTGAAATCCTCCCCATGAAAGCGTTTTCCCCCCCCCCCTCCCTCATCCACCTTTTAATGCGGCTTGTCAGGTTTCTGTAAAGTTCTATTATGGAGCATTCAGGCTACAAGCAGATCTCTCTCTCTCTCTCTCTCTCTCTCTCTCTCTCTCTCTTGGTAAAATGGATGGATGTGGTTTGCATGCCAGGAGACGTTTACTCAGCCTTAACATTGACTCTGCCCAACACGAGGACACTTGGCGGTTTGAAATCCATTTCAGAAATGAGGTTTTTCTCCTCTGCGCGAAAGCTTTTTCTCATGTCTCGTTATTAGCATCCGGAGGTGTGAATCAGAGCCACATCCTCTGTGGTGTAAATGTCGTACTTTCTTCAGAAGAGATATTACCTTGAATGTGAGAAGTGTGCCGGCACAGGGCACAATACAGGGAAGAAAAAAAATCATTACTAGATCTCACTGCTCTGATGTGATAGTTTTTTTTTTTTTTTTTGTAACCATTTCTTCTTCTTCTTCTTCTTCTTTTTTCTCAGGCTCCACATCAACCTGGCCAGCCTGGATTTAAATTCACTGTAGCAGAATCTTGTGACCGGATTAAAGATGAATTTCAGTTTCTACAAGCCCAGTATCACAGGTAATGATTTACCCGAGAGCGTCAGCAAAGTATAGCCGCGTCAGTGTTTACACTCTATTGAACGGTTGAACTGTTGAGGGCCAACATTTTGTTTGTTGACTTCTGCAGAAATGGCCATGGTGAGGTGTGTGTGTGTGTGTGTGTTGTCTTAACCTGTGGTTAAGTGAGAGTTGCTCGAGTGACAGACGCCTTTTGCCCTGTGTTGTCAGTCTGAAGGTGGAGTACGACAAGCTGGCCAATGAGAAGACGGAGATGCAGCGCCACTATGTCATGGTAAGATCACGCTCCAGTCGCGAGCAATTATGGCCCCAAATTGCACGGCTTACTTGAGGATCAGGCAGGAGTTGGGGGGAGGTTGGGGGTGGGTGGAGTGAACGGGCTCACCTGTGTGGTAGTTAGGGGGGGGGGGCGGTTGAGTGTCAGGTACGGGCCTGTGAAAGCCCCTGAGGGAGGGAGGGAGGAGGGAGTTTGATGTGGCTTGTTGTTACAGAGCAGCTCCTCCTGACAGGCGGGCAGCTCCATTGTACGCAGCGCCGCCCCCCCCCCTCCTGCCCCCGCCTTCTGAATCACTCGGGGTCGACCGCGACGCTGCCCCTCCGTGTGTGCCGATCTGATTATTCTCCTAGGAGACTCGGGACTCAGGCGTACGCACGGGCCATAAATTAGACCCGGGGGGAGGGAGGGGGAGGGGGAGGGGCAGGGTGGCTGCAACCGCTGCAAACAAAATGGAGGACGGCCGCTGAACCTGCCGCTGTACGCTTCTGCACCGAGTCGGCAGCAAAGCCCCCTCCCCGAAATGATTTGCTTTTATTCCGGCAGCAGGGAGGGAGAAAAATACACAGGCGTGCTGATGACGCAGGAATGCGGGCGAGACGTGATGCAATGGCAGGGCTGGCCTGTGGCTGGGCGCGCTCTCGGCCCAGGTAAACACACACGCGGGGATGACTTCAAAACCAACACGCGGGGGACTTAAGTTCAGCATTCTTTTCACGGGGGAAACAACATGTCAGGCTGACAAGGGAGGAGGTTAGGTAAACACGTAGGGAAGCATCCCACCGCCAGCGCAGGGTGTCTGGTTACAGCGCGGCCGCCGCGGGGGCCTCTGATCTCAGACAGAATGGCTCTCTTGTTTGAGAGTAATTTTCGAAGAAGCTAATGGACTGAATAATGCATTGGCCCCATCAAATAGACGCTGACTGGAAAGCCATTTCTGCCCTGCCTGCCACTTGTGGGCTCGGCAGATTACATTTCAAGCCAGACGGGCTGACCTGGCTCGA
Organism: Thamnaconus septentrionalis; assembly: GCA_009823395.1. Classification (NCBI taxonomy): domain Eukaryota; kingdom Metazoa; phylum Chordata; class Actinopteri; order Tetraodontiformes; family Monacanthidae; genus Thamnaconus; species Thamnaconus septentrionalis. The sequence goes on from CM020513.1 coordinate 18,951,297, forward strand.
AATATCAAGAGTGTTGAGCAATTGCGTTGCACTAAGTAAAAAGACATCCTGGAGATCTGAGGGCTTAAGAGGGTGATCAATAAATCCTAGCCCTTTACTTCTCCGGGGCTGCGCTATGAACAGCCAAATATAGAGCTGTTGTCTTTCTTTTATTTATTTATTTATTTTTTGCTGTTGCCCTTTCAAAGAATTTTCTTTTGTCTGATTTTTTGTAAACGCTTTTCTCCACAAATGTCACAGTGTGATTGGTTTTGATCTTTATTGCTTGATTTATCGTGGACAGTGCATGCTGTGTGGTAATTTAATGTTTGCGTGTATAAACAGCACATGGGCTAAAAAGGAACAGAGTAGGAACAAGAAACCCAAAGCGAACCCCTTGTGTGCCTTTTCATGACAGCAGTTGGATTGTGTGTGCACGTCTTTGGACCGCCAATTAATCCTAATGCAATTTTGTGTTCATTACAGTATTACGAGATGTCCTATGGGCTGAACATAGAGATGCACAAACAGGTAGGTACCATCATGTTCCTCCTATTTTGCGAACAGCGGGAGCAAAGTTTTTTTTTTTTTTTCTTTGCTTCGAACTCGGAGAATGTGCACGCGGGAAGAGCCACTCGAAGGCCCCGGACTGAGCTGAACTCGGCTGAACTGAACTTCACTAATGGGCTGTAAACAGATGGCTCTATCGCACACAAACAAGTCGACGCGAATGCCAACGTGCGGCGGCGCCGTGCGGAGCTGCTCGCTTGCTTCCTTCCCGAGCTTTCGGTTGTGCAGAGCTCAGATTTGTGTCGGCCGTCGGATAAGATTAAAGGTAGACTTTGTGCTGCCGTGGCCTTTGACTCCGTGATTAAAAAGAGGCTATCGCTGATGGCGATGATGTATTCTCCTGTTTAAAAGATGAAATGTAATTACGGAGGGGTGGTGGTAAAAGTGCTTTAGTCACTCATTGCGGCCCTTATCTTTATCCCAAAGATCCCATCTTAAATTGTTTCACAGGTCAGCCTCGCCGATACGAGGTGAGATAAAATAAAGAATAGTGTGAATGAGTAACCCTGAGATCCCCGTGCGCGACGCTCCAGGCCAGGGGTGTCAAACTCATTTTAGTTCACCGGTGTTCTTGGAGCACTTCGCGTCTCACTTTCCCTTTTTTCGAGACATTTTGGGGCAGTGAAGGTCGCAAATAGGAGACGTAGTAGGGTCGGTAGAACGGCAGCGTAGCTTCAGAGTGGCTGTGCTTGGGCTTTGTTGCTCAGCCACGGCGTTAAGTTTGTTTGCGTAGCAGAAGTCAAAAGTTTGGACACACCCTACGAATTGAATGTCTTTTCTTTCATTCTCATCACTATTGACATTGCAGTTCCTCACTGAAGGCCTCAAAACTACGTATGAACACACATGGAATTATGTAGGATAACTCAAACATATTTTATATTTAAATTCTTCAAAATAGCCACCTTGCATAAAAAGCAAAGAGTCATTTAACATGTTTTTCTTTGCTACATAATTACATATATCTTGCTCATATATTTGATGTATCATTATCTATCTGCAGTGTAAAAAAAAAAAGCAGGAGAAGGTGCGTCCAAACTGTTGACTGGTAGTGTACATCCAGAGGACACATTTACAACAGCAGTTTCTTTAATCCAAATATTGCTGCTCGTTTTTATACTTTGCAAAATCATTTCGCGGCCTGGGAAAAAAAAAACCCTGCGTGGGCCTGATCCAGCCCGCCAGCCATACATTTGACACCCCCGCTCTAGGCGGAGAGGTCGCCTCGGTCCCCTAGGCAAATGGCCCAGCCTGTTTTGATGACATCACGGGGAGGGTTGGGGGAGGGGGGGGCGGGTTAGGTGGGGCAGTCCATCAGTGTCTGGGCCGTATGTCACGCTGCCACATGCCTGTCAGGGCTGGAGCCACTCTGATGGCTTCTGTCAGGCACTTATCACTGACCGGAGTAACAAGGAGGGCTGGTGGAGGGCTGGTGGGCTGGAGTGGTGGTGGTGGTGGGTCGGGGGGGCTGCAGTCACATTGGAGAGCGGGACCGTGGGGGAGGGGCGGCGGCGGCGGCAGCTCGAGCCCGCCTCTGTGTAAACAGGTTAATCGACTGATCCATTTTAGCGGCTGACTTTTATCAGGAACCTCGACAGAGCCGATGGAAGCACTTGAATAATTCATCGGCGGGGCCCTAACCTGCTGAACGGCGTGTTTGTGAGCAAACAGTGGGGCCCCCCCGTCGCATGCGGCTCCCAGGCTTACCGCTCAGGCGGTGGGGGGCAGGGAGGGGCTAGGGGTGGAGAAGATGGTGGGTGGTGGTGGGGGTGGAGGAGTGGTTAACAGGAAGGGCTGGGGAGGATTATTGGATGCACATTGGCATATTATTTCCCTGCCAGGAGATTTATTCTGTCGCGAGGAAATCCATTCCTCCGAGCGTGCCTTTTTCATTACGGTGCAGGGACGTAATTCAGATTTCAGTGCACGCACACACGCACACACACACACGCGCGCCAGCCCGGCTACGATGGACTGATGTGCTATCTGACCCCCCCCTCTTCTACCTCCCTCCTTCTCCCTCCTGTATCAGCGGTGGGGAAAATGTACGGTTGATGCAAACAAGCTCATTGCCGCGGCTCAACGTCAGCTGCTTATTTGTCGCTGTTCCGCCAGCTCGGCTGCTGCTCCGCGGCCGCGGCGAGCCGTGAGACTGGCTGTGAATTTAAAAATCCGTCAGGGCCAAAATCAGATGCACGCAAACCAGCACAACCATTGCACAGTTTCGCACAAATGTGCCGCTAAACATGAAACCACGGCTGCCGTGTGACACTGGACTGGACTGCGGTGTAACAACACAGGGCAGTGTACTTTTTTTTTTTTACAAGCAGGAAGTTACGACGTGGGCAATCCCCCGCCGCTTTTGATGCAACCAACGCATTTCACGATCATCCTCTTACTCAGAAAAATCACCTGACTTGCTTTAATCGTACCACTGACTCATGCATCCATTTGGCTTTTGGCCTCAGCCAGATCGATGCAGATGTCCTCAACTCCCAATTAGAAATGTGTTCTGGACTTGCCTCGCGCTAACGACGGCTTTTAGGTCCTGCGGGGTAGCGGGGGAGGGGTCGTGAGGGGGCGTTAATCATCCTCTGGCTCAGATGGAGTGCGGGTCCAGTTTTCTACCATCCATCCATTTTCTATGCCGGCTCCGTCCTGAGCTCAGGGTTGTGGGGGTCTGCTGGAGCCTCTCCCAGCTGCCATAGGGCGATGGCAAGGTTACACCCTGAACAAGTCGCCAGGGCCACACAGAGAGAAACAAACAACCGTTCGTTTTGGACTGGTCTTGGACTGTGAGGAGAAGCTGGAGAACTTGGAGAGAGCCCAAGCAGACGCAGGCCGGGAATCGAACCCGCGGCCTCTTGCTGTGAGGCGACAGCGCTAACCACTGCACCACCGTGTCGCCCTAATTTTCTACCCTTCATAGAAAAATCCAGAAAGTGGACTCGCGCCGTCATCTTCAGCAAATGGGAGGTCCTCTGACTCCTCCCTCTGGAGGAATCTGACTCATCCAGTACTGTTTATACACTACCGGTCAAAAGTTTAGACACATACTTCTGATTTAATGGTTTTTCTTTCATGACTATTTACATTGTAGATTGTCGCTCAAGGCATCAAAACTATGAATGAACACATGTGGAATATGTAATAAACAAAAAAGTGTGAAATAACTCAAGCAAGTTTTATATTTTAGATGATCTAGAATAGCCACCCAACAAATTTAGGTATTTAACATTTTTTTCTTTTGCCACATTAATCCACATATCTTGGTCATATATTTGATGTCCTCAGTCTGTATCTACAGTGTAGACAGTAGTAAAGATAAAGAAAAAACAGGTGCGTCCAAACTATTGACTGGTAGCGTAGGTGGACACATCATGTGACCAGAAGACGCCGTTGGATCGCCGGCTTCCCTCTACGTAACACCCGCTGGAGTTTGGACTTCCCCCTTTTTTTTTTTTAGCCAGCTACCGATAGCAACAGGCGAAATACCTTTCTGCACACAATTGACAAGCCAGCCTGAGAGTGCTCTTAAAGTGGTGCTACACAGGTCCGAGTACCTGTAATTGTGTAGCACCAGCGCAAAGCCGGCCTCTCAAGGGCCGAGCTGTCATCTACTTAAAGTGACAACAGCCCTGTTTTTATCTGGCGGCGGAACAGGAGGGAAAAAAAGAGAGAGAGCTCCCAGCTCTGCTCCGTATCTATTTTGACAGCGGCGACTCTCGGAGTTGATGCCTTTTCCGTGTATTTGCACGCTGTGCTCGACTCTGTGTGTGTGTGTGTGTGTGTGTGTGTGTGTGTGTGTGTGTGTGTGTGTGTGTGTGTGTGTGTGAGAGAGAGAGGGGAGGGAGAGGACGGCCGCTGGTGTGCCGCACAGTTGATCGCGACCTCCTGACCTCCTTCAGCCAGCTGTCACCACGACGCTAAGCCAGGGAGGAATGGACCGTGCGCGCTCGAGGCCTTTTCATAAATCCTGTCAAATGTTCGGCTGCTATTGACATGGCTTATCTCGGCAAACACGGATTATACAGACTCTGCAGCTTTTCAGCCCTATCTGGGGGCATTCTTGAGCTCCTGCTTGAGCGCTGCTGCATTATATTAATAGTAATGCTCGTAAAAAAAAAAAAAAAAAAAAAAAAAAAAAAATCAAACCTGGCCTCGCTTTATTGGTTGCAGGTCACATTTATTGCTGGCGGTAGGAGTTCAGTGTCTTTCCTGTCTGCAGACGGTAATCTTAATCTAATCAGCCTTGTCGTGTGGACTCTTGTACTTTTATGTAACTCTCGCTACCATATATTTGTTTCACATTATTGCCCCTGATCCCGGGGCTTTTTCCTTGCGATATTTCATCTCCGGGCTTGTTTGTGCTGCCGGCCAGCCCCCGCCCCCGCCCCCCCCAACCCAACCCTCCCCGTCCCCCCGGGCTAAGTGGCTATCCATGTTGCCGCTTGGGTCAGCAGGTCTCGTTCTGCTGGACATTACTCTCCAATCTCGGCCGGCTCTGCTCGGAGGTAATATGTCTGGCTGCCAAGAACCGCCTGGCATTTCTGCCATGTGTAATAAATAAGCTGGCGGTCTGCAAAGTACATTGTGTGCGCGCCGCTCCAAATGAAAAATCTGAGAAAATCCCTGTGATGTGTTTGTGTTCCGCAGTGGCCTTGGGTTGAACTGCAGCTCATAAATTCCGTAGATGATGTAGCTTTGGCAATGTTATTTTTCTGCTCCCAGCGCAGAGCCGGAACCTGAGAGTCTCATCTCCCATTCCTAAAGAAGAAGGAGGTGGATGAGGAGGAGGAGGAGTGTGTTTTTACAAGGGAGGGCCGGGGGTGTATCGCACCTCCTCCCTTTCTTTTTTTTTTTCCTTCTTTTTTTTTGTATCCGCCACTCAATTGCTGGCGTTCATGTGATCGACAGGCTGAAAATTCAATTTAACGACCTGCCTCCGAGCACGTAATATGATTTTTAAAAGCCTGTTACGGTCAAGCGGAGGTGCCATTTGCATAATGATCCCGTGGCGAGATAGGGCCGCAGCCGTTGCCATGGCGCTCGCTAGACAAGCAGAAGAATGGAGGCCGGCCTCCGTCGATGTGCTGCGAGTGTTGTTGCTGAGCTGGCCAGAAAAAAAAAAACTAAGTCCCAGTGCTCCGGCGGCGGTTGGGAGGAGGAGGAGGAGGTAGTGGGGGGGGGGGTGCAGGAGGAGGAGGAGGAGGAGGAGGAGGAGATAAGCCTCGAGCAGCTCCTCGCTCTGACTGTTTACAGCTCGTCAGGCCGTCATCTCCTAATGGTATCGATCACGGATTTGAGACCTCAAGGTCATTACGGTTTTATAAACTTGGCTCAGACGCGCGCGCACACACACACACACGCAGGCACACATGCACGCACGCACGCACACACCCCGGCGCCCTTAATGGGAATTGCCTTCGCTGTCACATGTAAGTAAACAGTGCAGCCTGGTTGAAGGGCTCCTTCTTCCTGAGGTGTGGTCGCGCGGTTTCGCTCTGAGGTTAACTGCAGGACACGGCGATTGAGGACGGCGGGGAGGGGGAGGGGGGGAGGGGGGCGGGAGGTGGCTCTCAACACAGCAGCACTCTGCCGGCTCATATCCGTTTAGCATGGAGTGCACTCTCAGCACAGCTGTGCTCCCTCGCCCCGACCCCCACCCCACCCCCGGGGGCTCCCCCTAATGTTTTAAATATTTCAAATGTCAATATCACGCTGTTTAGAGGATGTCGAGTCAAGCAGTTCTGATTCGCCGCAGTAATTGACTTAATCGGCGTAAACATGAACGGCAGGGTTTCTGTGGAGTCACTGTCTGCCTCGTACTTCACCGTCTCATTTTGCTCCTCTTTTTGTCTTTCTCTCCCTCTCCTCTCTCTCTCTCTCTCTCTCTCTCTCTCTCTCTCTCTCTCTCTCTCTCTCCCCCTCTCTCTCTCTCCTTCCCCCACCAGACGGAGATTGCCAAACGGCTCAACGCAATTTTAGCTCAAATCATGCCTTTCCTGTCACAAGAGGTGAGTTTTCAATGCGCCTCACACACACACACACACACACACCCCTAAGTACAATTAAGCCGTTTGTCGTGCGTTTTTGAGAGCGGGCGGCGCTCGCCCTCGCTCGCCCTCGCCGCTCTCGGAAATTGCAGAATCAGAATTGAAGTGCCGAAATCCGCGGATGCCTCAATCGTCTTTTGTCGCTGTCTTCCCCGCAGCACCAGCAGCAGGTCGCTCAGGCAGTTGAGCGGGCTAAGCAGGTGACTATGACCGAGCTGAATGCCATCATCGGGGTACGTGGACTTCCCAATCTGCCTCTCACCGTGTGTATACTCCCTTTTATTCCTTTACTTTGACCTTTGCTTGTGGATAAATCGACACGTGATTGCTTTTGAAAAATGCTGCTGCCTGTATTTTGCGACTGTTTGTGTGAACGGACCAAACTTTTCACGGCGCCGCATCTCTTCTTTTGAACCGCACGTTGTGAACGTGTCTCCCATCCAGCTTGCCGAGGCGTTCGCAGCTGCTCCCAAAAACAAACGCACTTTCAGAAGGTTTCGCGCCGCCTCGTTTGTGTGTTTATAAAATGCCAGGCCCGAGAGCTCTCCAGATCTCCTTCCTCGCCGCCTGTCTTGCTTTAATTGGCTAAGGTTTTAACGAGGAGCCTCATCCTTCACCGCTGACCTGGATCGTGGTGGGAATTGAAAAAGGCGGGAGGGGTGAGCGGAGAGCGGCGCGCAGCCGGCGCTGCGGCGCTACGCTGGCGGCGGTTAGCGCGGGGCAGCGCTCAGCCAACGCTGTCCCGCGGCGCTGTTCTCGCCGCAGCAATATGGCGCTCGTCGCATCTCTGCAAAACGCCATCTGCTCCTCATCGATCGCTTGTGCTCACCTTGGCCTCCGAGGAAGGGAAAAAAAAAAATAACAACAAAAAAGTACAAGTGGTTGTTGGCGTTGTGCTGGATATAGAGCTCAGGACGGCTGCAGGTTTATTACTGCAGCTGACTCATGCTCGCCAAGTTATTTGGCGTGTGCGCGAGGCGGCCCTAAAAAGCTGATTTGATGACCGGAGGCACATATTGGAATTCAATTAATGTCCCCATGGTGACCTTTTCTCTGTGGGTAATTGCTTCCCGGAACTGCTCGTTGTCTTTTGTCGGTGACGCGGAGGGAGCAGCTCGTTGTGTTGGCTTTTCTTCTCCTTTATCTTTTCAAGTGAAGAAGATGCAGATGTTGTTTTTGAGAAGGGTCAGATTTGATTTGCAGCCCTTTTCCGGTGTTTGTGTGAGTGTGTGTGTGTGTGTGTGCGCGCGCGAGATTTTTCACATTTGGAACGACACAACATTGGAATTCAGCTGGACCGAACCGAGCATCTGATCCCTCGACTCTCGCTATCCGCTCGCCTGTGGCTACGATTTGAATTTGTAATACTGGCCAGGGAAAGGGAAAAAAAAACAACAAATCGTAATCCCTGCGACGGAGAGCTCATTCAGTTTCATTTTCACTCAACCCGTCTGATCTCCAGCAAACGCGCCGCCGCGTCGGAGGAGGTGGAAAACGTAGCCACCGTGCATTTTCACCAACACTCCCGCCATGAGTTATTCATGGAGGAGAAGCTCTGTAGGCACGCCAAAAATCCTCATGCATATTGTAGCGTAAAGGTGGGGGTGAAAGAGTGTGCCAGGCAGACAGGCAGCATCCAGGAGCCAGCGGCATGCCTTATTAATGGGGCTGAGGGCCATTAATAGGATGCAACTGGGGCAGCTGTTGAGATGAACCAGACAGGTGGTGGTGCTTCCTGTGTGATTAGAGGAAAAAATTAAATAAATCACAAAATATTGAGGGAAAGACTTGCCCAGAGGAGTTTGGTTTATAGCGGCAAATGCCCAGGCGGACCAAGCGCACTCTGCTTAGTTAGGTTGTTAGGCTAAGACCTAGGGCTGCACGATTAATCGTAAAAAAAAAAAAAATTCGATCAAAACAGCAATGTCATTTCTAAATATTTGCGATTCTGTTTCATTATCTGCAAGAAAATCAGCGCTTCTAGTTTCTCACTCAGCAGATGACAACGCAACAGTGTACCAGGTGATACAGAACAGCCAATCCGGTGGCAGGTGGGGAAAACGTACTGCGTGAGAAGCGCCGTCTTCCCGACATTGTGAGCGCTGAAGTGCTTTGACAGGAAGACTTGTACTGCCAACAGAATTCATTTAGAAGGAAACGTGTCAGTCTGCGGTGAGAACAAATTAAAGCCCCGCTGACCCTGTCCCCAAAAAGAGACCACATTCTGTGGTCGGGAGGTTTTTCAGTTTCAGAGTAGATGACGAAAGTCAGAAGAATGTTACATGCAAAGGGGGTTTTGACCTAATCGCAGCTCCGCGAGCAAACGCTACAATTTCATACGACCACCGCACACGTCTCCACAGAGCAACGTTATGGCGAAGCTGTAAAGACTCACTGAAGCCCAAAAATGTTGTCGGAAAAAGAAATACTTCAGTGAAGGAGAGATACCTGTACTTAAGTACAGTAACAAAGTATTTGTACTTGGTTCTTCCACCTCTGGTTGTTAGGATTGGGAGTTGATGCGCAAATCTTGCATGAAGCACTATTATATTTTTTGTTCTGTTTTATTGTTACCGACAATAATTTTAGTAAATATTTGTTTTGAAAAAAAAAATTGTGATCTCAATTCTACCAAAAAGAATCATGCAGCCCTACTAACAGGTGTTTTCCACTGCTGGTGTATAATAAGGGGAAACCCAGAGATGCTGTGCGGTTGATTGTTTTTCTCTCATCGCTAGTGTTGCTTGTGCTTCGCCGCCTTTCGGTGCACATCTGGACTCAATTCAATTCAATGTATTTATTTTTCAAGAGCACAGTGTACGGCACCCCATTTTGCAGGGATGCGATTGTACCCAGTTTCAGCCAGAGGCTGGTTTACAGTAGTGGTCCCCCTGCCAGTTGTTATAGGCACAGTACCTTTAAAAGAAGGTCAACAACAGCGGTAAAGACAGCAGCAACAGTAATAAGAAAAAAAATCAATCAAACAAGCCATAAAAACAAAGAAGAAGAGAGAAAACAAAGAAAAAAGAAAACTCCGCTAGAGCTCAGTGGCAGTCATAGGGAATATAAGACATACCAGGATGGCTTCTGGAATTAAAAACATGAGGTAGACAAGGGGGTTGGTAGCTGTGTGTTAGGCTGTGACGATACAGAGCCCAGGTCACAGTTACTGTTGAGAGTGGTTAAAGGTGGTTATGAATGTAGGGGTAATAGAGATTAAGGCGCTTCAGTCGTTCAGTGAAGTGCTGGAGTTGGATATCTAAGGAGTGGGGGTTGAAGTGCTCATAGGTGTAGGCAGGACACAAGAGACTGTTATAATGCGGCCGCTTTGCCTTTTCCTCGCTGCAGCGACATGCGGTCTGGAGGAGGGGGAGGGGGCAAAAAAGAGGCAAAGAGTAGGTCTTTATCGTGCAATATTAAATTAGGGGAAATAGGCCAGGCTCCTTTCTTTATTTATTATTGTCATCATTTATGGCCCTCTAATGAGGGCTCTTGCTGATCAACCATGCATATTACCCATCAGTGCCTCATTAAACACATTGGCTCTCCCCTGCCAACGAACTGGCTCCTTAATTTCCCTCATGGACACAATATTAAAACGCCCTCGCCCGCTCCCCTCTGTCCGTTTCCCTCTCCCTCTCCTTCTGTGTCCCGGGCACATTTTGTAATTGGATCGACTTTCGACCCGCGAAGCAAAGGACGCGGTTGCGAGTTACAAACCCTCCTGATCTGGTCTTCTCTGACTTTGCTAGCGGCGGCTTTGGTTGGCGGAACCTTGCAGGTGGAATGTTTAATGACGTACGCTGCACCGCTTCTCCCAACCCCCACCCGCCCGCCCACCCCTTATGATATCTGCAGCTTTAGAAAAAGACAAACGCAGGAGCAAGTTATTACCGAGTTAATGCATTTTTAACTATGTGTCAGCCGGGTCAACCGCACTGCACGCTGACGTCTCGCCTCCCCAGTAATAAGTGTCTAATATTCCTGCCATGGCCATAAATGGTCACTGATTGAAGTCTGTCTTGTAACACAGAGGAAGTGCATGCTGTTACACCAAATGAATTATTCAGCTGGCTCGTAGTCGGGTAATAAATTGCTGATGTTTTTATTGGTGTCTCAGCTAAGTATTATTTAACCTTGCTTTAAACTGCTTACTTCACTGCTGAGTGCCTTTTAACTCCCATCCCATTTTCCCCCCATGCCTTTCAAATATTGATGGGGAATATTGGAGGGTTGACTGAGTGCCAGCACGGGACCCCTGGTCCTGGAGCAGCCTTCCAGACGCACGCACACACACACACAAACAAGCACTTCAACAGTCAAAGGGAGCGGGAAGTGAGTGCCAGCTCCTGGCAGTAATCCTACGGCATCTTAAAAGTTTGGGTCTGCAAATGATTCATGTTCTGTTAATGCTCTAACTCGGGAAGGCGCGAGGGCTGAAATTCCGGCTGGCTGCGTTTGCCGAAGCGCTTCTAAAAAAGCAGGTGGTTGTTTAGCCCAAAGGCGGACAGACTCCGGCGCAGCTTGGTGTGTCCTGAGAGGATTGCTCAACCCTGCGCCGCTGTGCTGCAGCATGTAATACGCCCATTTAACGGAGACCAGGTCCTTCTTAAAGGTGCAGCCGAGTTAGTTAGTCACCGACGAAGAATGTTACTCCATTGTGTTGTATTTCAAAATTTCATCGTGTCTGCTTACGGAGGTGGCAAAAGTATTAGCATTCAAAAGTACGGACTTACTTGTGTTAGTTGTGTTTAAAAAAAATCAAAGTAAAAGGACTGATTCAAGTCCTTTACTGAAGTAAAAGTAAGAAAGGTCCTGAAATGTACTTCAGTAAAAATGTATTCTTTTGTAATTAATGAATGTAACAATGCATTCATTGTTACATAAAAGTTTATGGTTTTGATAACAATAGCCATTGTTATTTTCTATATTTTTATTTTTATTTGTACTGAAAACGTACTAAACAGTGACCCCAAAGCTGAGGTACTAAAATAATCTCCCTCTAAAATATCATCCGCTATATTGAACTACACAACAGCGTAGTTCCAGTGGCTCCGCTTCAAGCAACACATAAGTGAATTACATGAAACAGATTTTGTATATTTTGAACACAAAAGTAACAAGTTTGTTTTTCCAATGTAAGAAGTAGAGAGTGCAGATATTTGTTTGTACTTGTTACTTCCCACCACTGGATGCTCATGCTGTGTGATTGCAAGGCTCCTCAGTGAGACGAGTTGAGGGGTTGATTTCTTTGCAGTTGGATTTTGAACTCGTTCCAGCAGGGATCTGGGGGCTTATGCCGCTCCGGCCCGCTATGGAAATTGCAGCGAGGGCGGATTGCTCTCTGATCCTCGCCAGTAATATATGCATGAATGTATAATATCGCCGTTGTTGTGTTTTTTCGCCGAGTGTCTCCTTGCATCTTCCCTCCGACCCACTCGGCCTCTGTCTGTCTGTCTTGTCTTGCGGTCCACTTGCAGCAGCAGCAGCTCCAGGCGCAGCACCTCTCCCATGCTGCTCACGGACCCCCGGTCCAGCTGCCACCTCATCCCTCTGGCCTGCAGCCGCCCGGCATCCCCCCTGTGACGGGCGCTGGATCGGGCCTGCTGGCTCTGGGCGCCCTGGGCAGTCAAGCTCACCTCCCAGTGAAGGACGAGAAGAACCACCACGACCTCGAGCACAGAGGTGGGGATTTTTTTTTGGCCGTGTAATCGGCGTAAAGCGGCGGCGACCAAAAATGGTTCATTTTAGAGCATAGGTATCAAACTCTGGCCCGCGGACCAAATTTGGCCCGCAGTGTCATTATATTTGGCCTGCAAAGCCAATACAAAATCACTACTACGGTAAAGGAGGCCCGCTGGTATTGTACTGCACATGTACTGCTAATACTACACATCCCAGAATGCTCTGCTGGTATTCTGGTGCGTCAGTCAGGACAGGACGTTCATTGGTTAATTGTTGTTTTTTTATTTTAAATGAAAAAGGTTACTGTTGAAATTTAAATCAGAAGGCTGCAATTTCAAAAAAGGCCTACAATTTTTATTCATTTTGATAATTTTTTTTATTTGATATTCGATTGTGCACGTGCGCAATAAGAAGTTATTTACTGTCTAGTATGAAGCTTTGTTTGTTCCATATTCAGTGTAGAAGCAAAACTTTGTTTTGGGCCATGTAAAAAGGTTCAGTGTTCTATCTGGAGGAAGATTTTTTTCCCCAATAGAATCAATGTCGGCCCGCGACTTGGCCCGTGTTTGAAATTTTGAGTTTGACACCCCTGTTTTAGAGGATCTGATGTATCTGTCTTGGCGGCGTCGCGCGGCTGTTAAACAGGCGCAGACTTGAAACAATTTAGCGGCGAGCGCTTTCTCACTCTCTGGAGCAGAAACGCAGGGCCCTTAGGTGAGGAAGCACATCCTGTCTGTTCACATTCTGCCGGGGTAATGAGCTGGTACATTCCCAGCCCATGACTGCATAAGCTATTCAACAGCTCCGACACACGGTGATAAGAGGGGCCTTGTGCCCTGCAGCTGAATCTGACACGTTCAGCCAGAAGCATTTGTTATGATATGCTAACTGACTTGTTTTTCTCTTCTGCCCCACTCGGGTTTCATCATCGCCGCGACCCACATTGTGACGTGTGGGACGCACAGAGAACGCGGTGAGTGTCCAAACCCACTTTTTTTTTTTTTTTTTTTTCAAACATGTTGTGGTGCCTGTTGTTTCCAACCAATTCACCGCACTATTTAACGTCCCCGGCATGTGGAAACCTCTCTCGACGCCACGCCGCAGCTGATTTCATGCACTGTTGTAATCTGCTCGCAATAAAACGAGTAATTGGAAATGAGGTTTGGAATATAAGTCCTGCGCTTTAAACCCAGAAGGGAAATGACTGGTATCATGCTGGAGAGATTAGAAGCCTTGTAATTTCTTCATAATTAAAGAAAGACTTGGACTTGGCCTTCTTAAAGGATTTATTTGATCCCTTCTACTGTCTCCCTTGCTTTACCAGCTCTCTCTCCTCCTCCTCCTGCTTGGCATGTGCTGAATATTTATGCACACAAACGGAGGACTGTTTTGTTTTCTCTTCCTCCACCCCGTCTGGTCGGACCTGCTAAAGCGTTTTTTTTTCACCAATCTGAATGCCTGCGATCTCTGATGGCTCGCGATGGGCCTGCGAGATTGTGTTTCTGCAGGCCTGCCCGGCTGAATGGGTGCAGTCATGTCTGAAGAAATGGAACTCCTAGGGCGATTAGCAGGGCCTGTTTTGTTTCACCGCTCTTGTCTCAGGTCATCTGATAGCGGAGTGGTGACTTTGGTTAATGAGTCACGCTAAGCATCTCTTTAAAGGTCAGCCATTATGCAGACGGTGGCCCTTTGCCCAGACTGCCGGTCCATCGGCCATTGTCCCTGCGTCTCTGGGCAGCCATTGACTCGGTCCGTGTCGTTGCTTTGGTCTTGGGATGGCGGGGGGGAGGGGGAGGGACGGAGGGACGGAGGGACGGAGGGACGGAGGGAATCGGCAGAACTTGGCAGTTCGCAGTCGAAAGCGGCAAACTCCTGTCAGAGTGGCTGGACGCCCGCCCAGTTCCTCCCATTCTGTCGGTGTTTTTTCGGAGTGAGCTGTCCCAGCTTGTGTGGGCAGGCATGCTCCGCGAAGAGGCACCAGTCAGTCCCACGCTGCCATGCCCACTGGCAGGATATAGATTCTCTTTCTTTATCGGAGCTCAAAAGCCCGAGTTGACGCCGTGCCCATTCACGCTGCAGCGATCAATGCCTCGGTGCCTGCAACATACAGTCTCCCTCTCTTTCTCTTTTTGGCCGGCTTCCCCCCTCCTCCCCTCCGCCGCTTAGCCTGACTGCCTGTGGAAAAAAGACCCTCTGTTCAGCCACAGTACACTGGCCGTGTCCCTGTGAGGCCGTTTGTTGTCCAGTTATGAGGAGGAGGAGGGAGCCGAGCTCCAAAAACAAGCCCTCCTCCTTTCAGTTCAGATAATGGCCCATTCTGCCGTTTGGCGAGGGACAAGCTTGTGTGTGTGATTGGGCTTGGCTGGTGTCAGGGTACTGCCTGGAGCTGGCCTACATCTGCATTTTAAGAGTCTGCAGCATCCATAGTTGTGTGAATGAGGCATTAAGTCGGCGACTGCCGAATGAGTCACCCGCTCCTGTGAGTCCAAAAATGTAATGCGGTGTGTTGTTTTTTTTCTTTTGTCCCCTCCACCCCCTCTGCAGAATAACTCCATATCGCCGTCGGAGAGCTTACGCACGTCCAGCGAGAAGCATCGCAGCTCCTCCGACTACAGTTTGGACTCTAAGAAGCGCAAAGTGGAGGAGAAAGACAGCATGAGCAGATATGTAAGTCACTGGGGAACGTGGTTACTGCCTCGCTGAGAGCACTTTAAGCTGTCAGTAGCTGCGTTTCCATGACAGTTCTTCATAAAATAAAAGCGATATTTCTAAATTTGTGATTTGCATGTGTTTCCATTGAGTGGTGTGAAGTGCATAAGATTTACGAGAATTACGTTTGCTTTTGTTTGTTTACGTTTCTTTGCTATCAAGTATGGTTGTTTAGTTTTCTCTTTGATTACTTACGTAAAAAATATTTCACTTGAAGCGAACTGGTCACGTGACCCCATACATCATGCCCAGACGTGTCAATGCGAAAAAGTGTTTCCATGACACGTTTGCGTTATACCTCTGTGTCGATGCGTCTGAAAGACCAGAGGAGAGTGTAAAAACGTTTTAGCGATATTGGAGGTTTTTCGAAGTTTACCTGCTTACATTACCAGTTTTTTTATTGCGATATTTAGGTTTTGCGCAATGCTAGGGTAATGGAAACGCAGCTACTATCACATTCACAGCCGTGCAAACCCAATAAAGCCTGTGTTGGTTTAAAAAAGGACCATCAAGTCTTGCTTACTCACCTAACTATGAGCAAGGACACAAATAATACTCATTAAAAACGTCACAGTGTTGCTTGAGCAGTGGTGGATTCCATCAGGGGGAAAAAAAGATGCCTGGATAACAAGTTTGCCAATTATCTTCCAGGACAGTGACGGAGAGAAAAGTGATGATCTGGTGGTGGACGTCTCTAATGAGGTGAGCACTGACAGCGGCGTGCACTTTCAATGGCTCATCGATATGCGCGAGTCGAAGCTGTCGCACGGCGCCTCAACCCTCTGCCGGCTTTTCTCTCCAGGACCCGGCGACTCCGCGGGCGAGCCCGGCCCACTCGCCACCTGAAAACGGCATCGACAAGCCCCGCCCTCCGAAGAAGGACACGCCCAACAGCCCGGCGTCGGTGGCGTCCTCCGGGAGCACCCCGTCCTCCAAGGCCAAGGAGCTCAGTCATGTAAGTCAGCCAGAGTTACTTGGGGAAACAAACTAGGACAGGAAGGGTTTAAATGAGAATTGCAGAGCGAGCAAAGGGATATGTGCACATAAATCTGGGACATTTTCTGCAGTGGATTAGGAATGGCTGTCGGTGCTCTAAGTGCATGACTAAACGTCAGGGATAATATTGTCCCCCATCAGGATCAGTCAGGTCTTCTCTGTTAATAGCTCAATGTATTTAACTATTCCAGGATTTGTCCCCCCTCTAGCCTCACTAAAAGATTAAAGCCACAGCAGTAAGGGGATAAAAACAGTCCCATCTCCATTGTGGCCATAATAGGTTTTAGAATAAATAGCAGTTTATGGCTCGGCAGGACTATGAGGGTTGTCAGAATTAGATTGGATTAAAGTTCAGTTTGCTCTCAAATTGTCAGTCTGCGCAGCGCCTGCTTTCCCCGGATTGGTGAGTTTGCTTGCTCTCTCGTTCCCTCGACAGAATGACAAATCCTCCACGCCTGGCCTCAAGTCCAACACCCCCCACCCCGCGCAACGACGCCCCCACCCCTGGCACCAGCTCCACGCCTGGGCTCAGACCCATCCTGGGCAAACCACCAGGCATGGAGGCTCTTGGTTAGTAGCGCTCTCTTTTCTCTCCAGCAACAAAGACAATCTTTCTCTTTTTTTTTTCTTCTTCTTTTTTTTTTATTCCATTGTTTGAGCGAGTGCGCAGTTATGTCATAGCGGTACCTTTCTCTTGTCTTTGTCTGCAGCAGCCCCAGCTTTGCGGACCCCTCTGTCCATCGCAGGCTCCTACCCCACGCCTTTTGCCATGATGGGCCACCACGAAATGAACGGAGGCCTGACCAGTCCTGGTGTCTACGCTGGCCTGCACATCTCCCCCCAGATGAGCGTTGCAGCTGCTGCTGCCTACGGCCGCTCTCCCATGGTAAGCGCCCTTTCCTGCCCATTGAAAGTGAATGTGTCCTACGATCATGTTAAAGCGCATCACTTCCATTTGGTGGTGTACGTACACTCACCAGTCAAGAGGGTGATTACTGAGCAGCAACTGTATCATTTCCTCTTGAACTTGCAGGCGTTTGACCCTCACACCCACATGCGAGCGCCGGGCCTCCCAGCCAGCCTCACGTCCATCTCCGGGGGGAAACCGTAAGTATCCACTGTTTCTTTTTGTCTGTTTTTTTTCCTTTCAGAAACACATCTAGGTTGTCAGAGCGTCCACATCACAGCTTCTCGCTTTTCCCCACCAGTGCGTACTCCTTCCACGTCAGCGCCGACGGTCAGATGCAGCCCGTGCCCTTCCCGCCCGACGCCCTGATCGGACCCGGCATCCCGCGCCACGCCCGTCAGATCAACACGCTGAACCACGGCGAGGTGGTGTGCGCGGTGACCATCAGCAATCCCACGCGTCACGTCTACACCGGCGGCAAGGGCTGCGTCAAAATCTGGGACATCAGTCAACCTGGCAGCAAGAGCCCCGTGTCCCAACTGGACTGTCTGGTGAGGACTCTAATATCAGCCCTGAAAATGTAAAAGGATCATGTCATTTAGAAATGTTAAAAAATTATTTTTGGGATCAATTTTATTATTGTAAGACACAAAAATATAAACATTTGTAAATATATTGTCCAGTATATAGAGTATATACATCATAGACAGCCAGCTGTCTCTCCCCAATACAGACAAAATTAAAGACAAAATTACAACCAAATTATAAGCCTCTTCCCAAGCTTTAATTGTCTTAATGGGCTGGACCAATGCATTCAAGCTACCAACCATTCCATCATGACAACATCTAGGAAAGAGTTAGCCCACTGCCGCCAGGGCAGGGAATGATGTGGTTGCCATCTCAGTACCAACATGAGACTGGCCCATAGAATTCACCTCTGTAGCAAAGACAAGTTTAAAGAGGAGCTGTCATTCAGTAGAAGCCATCTTGGTGATAGTGGGATTCGAGTTTTAAGCAAAAGACTTGAAGTTTGAGCTATCTGTTTCCAGAATCTACTAACAGCTGGGCATTCCCAATGTACATGCATATGTGTCCCTAGTGAGTGGGATGAACATAGGTCACAATTGGGAGATGTAATGATCTTCATTAGATAATGTTTGCTGGGAGTGAGATACATATGGGCAAACTTAATACTAATGTATAAGTTGGTGGTTGGGATTTTTAGATGTATTAGACAAATTTGTCCACACTGTGTCCCAACTTATCTCTTCATCATTGAACCATTAGAAAAATTGTAATGTAAGATTTTTAGCTTGTTCCGGGTGCGAAAAAAAAATTCACAACTGGTTTATTGTGGCCGAAGGATTTGTTTTGTTCTCAGCGACTCGTTCCTAAGTCTCTCCCCGACTCCACAGCCTTAAACGCGTATTGATTGTCTTTGTCCTCTGTGCAACAGAACAGGGATAACTACATCCGCTCCTGTAAGCTGCTGCCCGATGGCCGCACATTGATCGTCGGAGGTGAGGCCAGCACATTGACCATCTGGGATCTGGCTTCTCAGACGCCCCGCATCAAGGCGGAGCTCACCTCCTCGGCCCCGGCGTGCTACGCCTTGGCCATCAGCCCCGACGCCAAAGTCTGCTTCTCCTGCTGCAGCGACGGGAACATCGCCGTCTGGGACCTGCACAACCAGACCCTCGTTAGGTCGGAGGAAGACACTTGGCCGCGCCGCGCGCAGGCCTCTGACCTTCCCCTCTTTAGAAATACTCACATGCCAATAAAACCTTTTGTGCGCCTTCCGACTTCTGCAGGCAGTTCCAGGGTCACACGGACGGCGCTAGCTGTATCGACATATCCCATGATGGCACTAAGCTTTGGACCGGGGGTCTCGACAACACCGTGCGGTCCTGGGACCTCAGAGAGGGCCGGCAGCTGCAGCAGCACGACTTCACATCGCAGGTAACAGTCGAGTTAAAGTGGCGGGAGGTGATGAACACGGCGACGGCAATTGCAGCATTTTCTGGTTAATTGAATTACTCTTCCATCCCCGTTGCAGATCTTCTCTCTGGGCTACTGTCCGACCGGAGAGTGGCTGGCAGTGGGCATGGAGAGCAGCAACGTGGAAGTGCTCCACCACTCCAAGCCCGACAAGTATCAGCTCCACCTGCACGAGAGCTGCGTCCTCTCCCTCAAATTTGCATACTGCGGTACGTTCCCTCTGTCGCCGCCCGCGTCAAATGAGCAAGAGAGAAGAAAATTCTCTGATGTTCAGCTTTAACGCAACCCCGGCTGAGTCGCGCGATGAAAAACCTTGACTGCCTCTCCTTTTGATGCGACGTGAATGCCTGTTGCGCTCAAGGTTGCAGACGTGGTAGAACCGCGATAATGAAAAGCATTTCTCCACCGTGTCTTTGTCAAACTGGGTGCTGACTGCTGTGTCGCTTTCCGTGCAGGTAAATGGTTCGTAAGCACTGGGAAGGACAATCTGTTGAATGCCTGGAGGACTCCTTATGGCGCCAGCATATTTCAGGTATGCAGATCGATAACGCCGTCTGAAGCCGATCCAAAAGTATGTGCAGTAGTCTCCGAGACGAAGGGCGCAGCGACCGCTGTCTGACAAGGCTGCCCGATCAGTGAAAAATAAACCTGAATTGTTGACCTGCCTCAGAAATCTTTTTGAGGGCCAACAGAGCAGAACTCGATGTCATTGCATTTCGTTGTCAGCTAATCGTCTCCACTTAACGTCAAATGAACGCTTAAAATCTCTTTTTTTCTCCCTCCCATCTTCCTCAGTCCAAGGAATCCTCGTCTGTCCTCAGCTGTGACATCTCAACGGACGACAAATACATCGTGACAGGCTCTGGTGACAAGAAGGCCACCGTTTATGAAGTGATCTACTAGAACGGGCCGCTCTGGACCCGGAGCCCCGTCAGTCAGGACTCGTTCCTTTCTCTACCTTCCTCCACACAGACAGCATGGATGTTGCGTACAGCCCTGGATGGACGGGCGGGAAGTTTGGCAGTGCCAGACTGAATGGACGTTGGCAATGTTGCTGCCCTGGATGCCATGACTTTGTGGCTCTGCCCTTCCTGAGTCACACGGCGACCACTTGTACAGCAAACGTGGTTCCCCAAGACACTAAGAAGAAAATAATGTCTCACTGTTTCCCCTGACTGTCGGATATTTTTCTTTTTCTTTTTTTTATTCTTGCTCTTTAACGTGGAGATAAAGTTCCATGACTCAACCAGAAGCGGCGCTTCGATCCGGAGCTTCTCCTCGGAGGTCCTGTGAAAAATGTACATAATGGAGTAATAAAAGGCCTTTTATAGATTTATATTTTGGTGTCCAGTTACGCTTGTGATGGTTCTTTCTTCTTCTCTCCATGATTTTCTGTCCCCTCTGGGGGTGGAAATTAGATTAGGATTTTGAAAGAGAATATTCTATTTCACTTTTTTTCTCTCCCGGCCTTTTTTTTTCCTCTCATGTTCTCTGTCCAGAATGACCTTTTCGGAAATCTAATTTGGATTTTTTTTCCCCCCCTCTTTCCTGACGGCATTTTTGTGCTATTTGCTGTAACGAGGAACAAAGATGTTTGTCCAATGGATTTTAAGAGAGGAGAAACCTCGCAAGGCATTTTTTTTTTTTCAAATCAGGATTAAGAAGATAAAAATCATGGTTCCCACTTTCTTCTACCCTTCAGCCCTGGTCAACAGAGATTCATCCTCGAAATGAAGTCCTATCACTGAACACTCGCTGCATTGAAAGACATTAAAATGGATATCTATTAATTGGAGAACTGATGGCTTTCATGGAGAAGCGGCCATGACTCCAATTCACCCTGCTGCGTCGACGTGTACAAATTTTCATTGCTATTTTCGGCAAAGTTTAGTCGTCAGTCAAGAGTTAATTATTGCTTCTCTGGTTTGACACTCGGTGACTGATATGCAAGACTTGCATAGTTACTTATAAAGGTGGCAAGCCAACCATGACCACTTTTGGCATTTTCAGTATGCTCTCTTTTGCTTTCTTTAGCATTTCATAATATTGGAGTACAGTCTTTTCATGTACTGGAATGGTTTCTCCATGAACACAAGTTAGGCTGTGTAGCGTACAGGTTTCATCATCACAAGGACTGTACAGTGGGCAGTTGTTGGTAAATCAATAAACTGTTTTTCTATAAAAGATTAATCTTGGCTGATTCTCTGCAGTGCTTTGCCTTACTTGTACAGCTGAAACAAATTATGTGATCATAAAAATATTACCATAAACTACAGCAGCAGATTTATGTATAGACTTATGTTTGACTTGACAGGCGCTGTTGTCGACTCCACCAGTATCTTGAGTGAAACGCACCGCTTGTATTGACACGCTGCTCGGCTCAAACTGGAAATGTATCTTCCACGTCTTCACTGTCAGTTGCTCTCCTCTCCCCTGCAGAGCTGCTCACAGGTCCTCCCTCAGAATAAATGCAAGAACACTGGAAAGTGGCTGTAAATGCATCCAGATAGAAGCTGACAACTGTCTCAGGAGAACCGCAGGCATGAGAGGAAGACATTCTGGGTTCTGTTAGCAAGGCTGCTTAGGGACCACTGGCAATGGCTGACAATTACTGAGTTTTGCATTAATATTTGAGCAGTGAACTTTTAAAGTGACATGCGCTGTAACCAGCTGTGGTTCCTGTCAAGAAGACACTTTTTTTTTGGGGGGAGGGGCGCTTCATCTATGCGCGTTGGCAGCACTGAAACCGCACAGCCGTCGAAGTGACACAATGAGGCAGAGTTCTTTATGCATGGCCACTTCAGAAGTATGACGCAAACACCGCTCTCAAGTTCCTGAGTGGTCTTTTGGAAGCTGAGTAGTTTTGGGCAGGATGAGGTGAATGGCCTGGTCCTTCCACTCCAGAGCGAGGCTCTTGGAGGACACTGAGCATGAAGCTGTGGGCTCTTCATATGGCTGCCTCTTCAGAGATGTTATTGTTAGATTATAAAAGCCGGGCCGGATGCTTTCAGCATGGAGCCAGCCGCCGTGCTCTGCTCTCACGGGCTCATTTGTTAAAGGCTATAGTCTTTCTTTTCCCACATTGCTGAAGTGTGTGCTTCCTGTGTGCATTTGTGGATTAAGCTCCTTGCTCAAGTAGAATTTTCTTCCTCACTTAATCAAACAGCGGAATATCTGCAGATGAAAGGTTGTACCTCCAAGTGCCTATTGCTGGACACGGAGGGGGTCATTGTCTCGCCTTCCGCTGATCGACGGTTCTCATGCAAAGGTCTGTGTGGCCCTGCTCTATTTGGTCGGCTGCAGTGCAGAATGGCCTAAGTGTTTTACACCAGCTCCAAACCTGAGAGCGGCGTTCACTTCTCTACTTCTGCTAGGGATTGTGAAAGCCGAGGCTCAAAGCCCCTGCACAAAATCCACGGCGGGTGCAATTTCAGCGTGCGAGCATGCAAATGTTAAACCCCTGTGTGAATTCATTTCGCCGATAAGTTGCCACGCATCGATCACACTCTGCAGAGTACTGGCTGGCTGCTCTGGCTGTACTCTTGTTTTCCAACATCCAATATCCATCGCACAGAAAATCAGTTGTTTTTTTTCCCTTTCCATTTTTTGCCCCAACAGCAAGGGACTGGCACTGCACTGAAATGCAGAATAATAATCCCCTAATCACCTGAGTATTGCCAGTCCTAGGTTTTATCTGCAGTGGATGTGAAAGCCCCCAGTGCCTAGTGATTACAGCATTTGATCTGGGTAATAATGTCTTCACTGTTGCCCTGCTTAGGGCCCAAAGGCAGTGCAGCTTTAATCCACAGTGCATTCTAGTGGAATCGCATTACACAAAGACCACCAGGGTTCTCGTCTGGAGGGGAGGGGTGTATATGTGTGTGCGTGCGTGTGTGTGCGCGTATGGGAGGGACGGGGGGGTTAAAAGATGAGGTTGCCATGGAAACAAGATTCTCTCTCCTCCCCCACTGCCCCCCTCCTACTCTCTCCTTCACACAGACTCACTTGCGCGCGCACACACCAAAATGCACACACTGTTTCTCCTGGGATAGATAAGCAAAGGACAGGTTCCGTGTTTACTTTCCATGGGCCCTCCAATCCCTGAGCCCTGATAACACGGGGCCTGTACAGCCACCGACCACTGGCAGCAGATAAGCACCCCAGCAGAGCAGAGCAGTCATCACCCTCCAACCAGGATGAACAAACCTGGGAGACCCGGATTCATTTGGATTAGCCTGGATTGCCGCCGCCGCCGCCACTGCCGCTCCGGTTTTCGCCACAGTGTTCAGACTACTGATGTTTTTCGCTGGACTTCCTACACGAGAACTCCATGTCGTACTTCACCCTGCGGAACCTGAAAGCTTAGTTAGGGTACACAGCCACTGGAACGGATTTGGTGCTGTTTTAAATAGAAGTCAGTGTCACCGCCACTGGATTGCTATTAAAACCATGTGATGACCACACATTAACAGTGGCGTTTTCAAAATAGCATCACATTGTCTATTTAGAGGAAGTCATTTCTTTTTATTAACAGATCAGACACTCTCCTTGTGCTTGTTCCAAGTAGCCATGAAAATTCAGTAATTCAATAGCCTGAGTAATTAGATTTGTGTGATACTAATTGTCTGAAAATAAACTGAAGGGCTTTATGATATAGACCCGGAGACAACTACAAGTAAAACATTTTTTTTAATTAAGTGCTTCATGCCAGCATATTTCCACGCGTTTTTTGATTAAGCCACAGTTGGAGGTGTTTTTTTTTTTTTTTGTTAAGGCGGTTAATTGCAGAGGGAAAAGTGGTGTTAAGCCACAGTGGTGGGAGTTGGATTTCCCTTTGGCCTCCTCTGCCCATGTTTAATTTGTAACGTATCAAATTTTTTTATATATGAATGTGATGACCAGCTGAATTGCACAGTTAAAACAGCAGGAAGTAGATTTACCTCACAATGAAACCATGTTCAAAGGGATTTTTATCAAAATAATGCATTGGGGTACAACATCAATTGTTGTGAATAAAAGAGAAGAGCCGTGTTTGGTCAATATCACTTTTCCCAAGGAGCTGTTCTAAATGGATACTTTTGTTAAAATGATGATACAGATTTCACAATTTCTTGATTCAAACGCTCTAAAGTTTAAAAGACGCAACGCTTTTGTTTTCCTATTCCTTACCTTTGGTTCCTCATGTACAGCAAGGACTAAGTTTCTCAATTTTTGCTATACATTCTGAGTTTTCTTTTAATGTCCTTCAAAACACAAATTACACGGAAGAGGAAGAGAACAATTTCCCACTAACGATTTATAATGTTATAATCAGAACTGATTAATGTTTTTGAATAATGTATGAACTTGTTTAATTTAACGAAACAATACTTGTGATGTCTATTTTAATTTGTAAAATAAATAGACAGGTGTCCCTAAACGCCTTTCATAGCGCACTTCCGCATCTCAGGCACACCTAACAAGTAAGACTGGTCTAATTTCCGCACCATGAACTCTTGGCAGAGGCTACAAATACCTCTTTAAACAAACGTTATATTCTAAATAGCGGAAGAAAACATCTTGGCTAGTATGGATTAGCATGCACTGCAAACTGTTAGCTGTCTCTATAAACGCGATGATTTTAGATCAGTCGTAGCTAAACAGTCAACACAGGTTGTCAGCGTCGCCGCTGGGAGAGTAAACTATTGTATCGTCACCAATTTTGTTTTAAATTATTATTATTTTATCTGCAATAGAGGGATCGCTACTGGAGTTAACAGCAACCATCACGGTCGGACAAACTGGCGAGTTTTTGGATAATGACGTGAGCTAAGGTAATGTGGACGTGGCACTGTGTTTATTCCCGTTTGCTTTGTGGAAAACTACTGTCCTGTTAATGTGTCTCAAATTGAGCTTTTATTTTACAGAATTGTACACTATTGCCTGAGACAAATCAAACAAAACACGTCAGTCTATTCAGTGACGTCTTTTAAACAAAACAAAACAAACCAGCTCTATTATCATGGTGCTTAATCTTTTCCTGGCATAACAAAAACATGTGGATTTAGATCAATATAATCGCATTGAAAGGCAAGCAATTTAGATAAGATGCATGTTTATATGAACCTTAATAGACTTTTCACGAAACCTGGGGGATGTTCAAAATGAAATCTCACAATGCACCTAAAATTCCACCTTGACAAGGTAAAAAAAAAAAAAAAAAAGACCTCCTTGAAGCTTTTATATGTACATGTCCAACTATTGTATGTTTCAGTACTTATTGCACAGGATGCTTTTCTCTTACAAGGTGATGAACCATAAAAACTGCAAGTGCGTAATCCATGAATTGGCCACTAAATGTTCTGTTTTAGTGACAGTTTTAATTTTATCCATCGTCTTCATCAGGCTGTTCACATTTTGACATCACAAGACCACAGCAGCGCCGACCACATGACAATTTATTGAGAAATTCACATTTTTTGGTTTAATGAAATGTTTCGGATGATGAAATGACTTCTTCATGCCTCTACTTAGAGGCACTACTTTCATGCTTTAATATCAATGAAGCACAAACTTATTAAATTTGCCATAAAGTTTCTGCGAAAGTTCAATATCCTAAGTTTATGTAGTGTATACAAGCATTATTCATATAATCAGTAAAAGGTGCCACTGTACATAAGAATACAATATATAAACAACACTTATTAGTACCCAGCCCACATATCCTGAGCATAATTTTAAAAAAAAAAAAAAAAAAAATCAATTTCCGTTCTGTGTACTCAAAAAAGTGTATTTGTTGTGCTTTTGTCTTTATCTGTGTTGTTTGGCTGTCTTGTGTTTGAGCTGCCTACTCCCTTTTTCTTCCCTGCTAGTGGGTGCACTCATTTTGGTGATGGTGTGGTGCAGTGTAGGCACCACTGGAGTGGTGCCGAGAGCGGTCCACACTCCAAAAGCGTACACTCTGGTCACAAGATTGGCCACCCTTGTTCTCTCCACTCTTGGAAACGCTTTTACACATACAGTATAAGTAAAAGTGAAGTGGCTGTATGATCTTGATGCTGGAGAGCTTAGCTGTGCTCAGAACACTGTTATGATGCTCTAGTGTTATTGTCAGCCACAACGAGCGATGTTTACTTTCACTCAGTGGAGTGGATAGAAACACCAGGAATCAGAAGCCAGATCATGTTTTTAGGTAACGGTTCAAAACTGGAGAGATAAAAACTAGAGAGATAGTCAGAATATATAAGTTGCTGAGGTCTGTTCTGTAGTTAGGAAACTCTTGATTACATATCATCTGGATTGTTTTTTTTTTGAAAATGTTCTTACAGATCCATTCAAGTGGATTCTAAAAAAAAGCCTATATATACATAGGCTTTATACAGTCTATCCTTTCCTCCCCGAGACCAAGAAACATGGTCTCAGGGAGGAAATTGAAAATTAAATTACTATCTATAGATTACATAAAGAATGAAGCCTTTTTTTATTATTATTTTTTTTTTGTAAAAATGCCATCTATTCATGTGAATTCTCTAAGGTTAGGTGATTATGAAAGACTTGAAATTGGTATTTGGAAAGGAATTTTCTTTTTTTTTTGAGCAGATTTTATTTGTAAGGCATAGGAAAAAAGACAAAATATTTTGTCCGTATGAAATAGTTTGAAAAGAGAGAAGTTTTTCCATCTAGTGCAAGTATGCAATAAATTATATGCGGCATCCTATAAGTCGATATTGGTAGTCGTGCACTAAACAAACTGAGGGAGATGTTGACACCAAGCTAATGAAATAGAATAAACATAACAATTATTGAAGCTATGTCTCTGGCAAATGCAGTCTCATTCCAGTAAACATGTTTATTTCTATTCCTGTTTGGTCCATTGAAGCATCTGTCATCCCAAGCGCTCCCATTGCGTCCGACAAAAGCAGTGCCGTGTAAGATTGAAAAGGCAGAAGGGCAATCTTTCAAATGGATGTCTTTTGGAAAATATATTATGACATAATCATGTTTTCTCCATAAAAGCCCAGGGGAGGCCTGTCCGTCAGATTGCAGCCGTCTCGCGGCTGGCTGGCCTGAACAGAAACAGGAGTTGTGTGTTAATAGAACCCAGAGGCACCGCTGAAACCTCAGCCATTCTGCTTTACACCCTCAGCCAGGAGATTAAAGCCGGGGAAACATTACAGGAGGCTGGATAATTGCCCCTGTGTCTCCAGCAGACAAAAGGCAACGCTCTGGCAATTCCCCTGGTAAATTGTCAAGAGAGGCTCAAGGATCCTTCAAGGCTGCAGCAAATTGTACAGTGCTGTCTAACAAACTACCAATCTCTGGATATTATGAGGCTTCTATATATCCTTGGCCGTAATGACAGCTCGCAGTGCCATAATGGAGTGCAGGCACAGGATAGCTTTTTGTGAGCGCGCCTCCAATAGAAAATCACTACCCTGCTTCCCAGTCTGATTTTTTTGTTCCTTTGTTCCCATTTTTATTTTGATTTATTCCGAGATCATTTTTTTTTTCAACTCCAAGCTGAGAGCTGGCTGCTGCCACTAACAGATGATTGCAACCTTTACTCCTGAGGGCCACTTGATCCCCCCCCCCCTCCCATCCCGACAAGGCAAAAAAAAAAAAATCTGCAAGCAGTTAATGAGTTGCCATCCGTGCCTCGTGTTAAGGGCGTCTACAAATTAACAGAGGCTTTTGTCAGGGCTCTCCTTTGCTCCCTCGCCCTCCCCCTGATCTCTCCAGCACTTTCCTCCCTCCTCCTCCGTCCCTCCCGCCCTCTCTTCCATCTCACGCTCCCTCCCGCTCTTCAATTTTCTCCCTCTACCTGCCTGCTTCACGCTCCAGCGGCTCCGTGGCGGGCGCCGCAACTGTCTGCCTCTGGCTCGGAGCGGCGCTCACCGCTCTCTCATGTTTAGAATTAGCCGTTTAATGAGAACAAAAGAAATTAATTGGCGGTTTAAGCCTAATGAGACGTCTGTGAAATTAACAGGCCTCGTCAATGGAAACAAATAAAAATCCTCTCGGCTTGTTGTTGGCCCCGGCATTATTCTGACAAAGCTTTTGACACAATGATGAATAGCGGGTCAGGGGAGACCATCTGTGCTTTTTTAAACCCCTGCAGGAGGGGGATGGAATGTGGGCCCGGCTCACAGTGATGGTGATAAAGGCTGGGTGGGGGTGGGGGTGGGGGTGGTAGTGGTGAGGGGTTAAAAAAAAAAGAGGGAGAGGGAGAGAGGAATGGGAAAGAAAGCTGAGAAAAAAAACAAATTCACCCGCTCCATTCATCTCCTTTTAGCATGATACCGCTGTCTAAACCGTGGCTACAAAGGAAATAATAAAAAATAAAAAAAACACGCGCATTAGCATGTGAAAGGCGCCGGGTCCCTGACTATGCGTCCAGAAAGCCAAAGAGCTCTGATTTCGAGGGATATTTAACCTCCATTCAGACCGCAACAAAGGCCTGGCTGTCGCGCTGAGAGCAGCGGTTCAGTCTGATTGGGGCTCTGGAGGGGTGTGTGTGTGTGTGTGTGTGTGTGTGTGTGTGTGTGTGGGGAGGGGAGGCAGCGGGGGAGGGGATGGGCAGGATCACAGACCTTATTTGTTCCCCCTCTTTACTTTAGCCTGTCTCTATTCCCACTGAAGAGCAGCATTTCCTCTCAATAACCCCCTCCTCCTCCTCCTCCTCCTCCACATCCTTCTCTTACTCCTCCTCCCCCCCCTCCCTCTCCCCATCCGCCTCCTCCTTGGTCCTCCTCCTAACCCCCCCTTCAAAGTTGTGAATGTGTGACCCGAGGAATAAATTGGATGGGAAGAGGGCGAGCAGGCAGCAACTAATACATCTCTATCGCGTTCGGTGACCTTTATTTACCGAGGGCTGCGCTACTTTGCCGTGAGGTGTCTGGCTCTCGGCTTCCTGTGTCTTTAATGTCTCGGGGTGGGAAGTTGCGGATGCAACGACGGCAGATTTACTGGCTTGCTTTATTTTTTGCAGGACAGTGCATATTAATGAACAGTACATACAAGATGTAGTATAAACACACCAGAATTAGCAAGGAAATTAGCAAGGTAAATTTCAAGCTGTGGTCCCCACATGAAACAATGAAGATAAAAAGATCAACAGATGAATTTACATAAAAAACCCACAAAAATACAAAGGATCATACGCAAAAAAACAACAAACCAGGCTTAATTATAAATGATCACAAGTTTTTTTTGTCCAGAATCCAGTTTTTGAGTTTCATTTTAAAAGACGTAAAAGAAAGACACTCACAAACCCCTCTGCATGGTAACTCTTCTCCCAATGCATCTATTGGGTTTTCTTTTATGAACTCTTCCAGAGCTGGTGGACATAATCCATACCATATCACTAGGTGTCACCCTCTATAGCTGTGTTACAGATAATATTCTGGACTTTTCTGTGGATTCGATGGCAAATATTGCACTCATGGTTTCTAAAACCTTGCTTATCCCTGCCTCTGCACAATGGGCTCTCTGTTGCACATCTGCCCTTGCTTGTTTGTACATAGATTGACTTGAATGTTTCTTGTAATTACTGTAATTACCTTTTGGTTTATTTTTGTATTGTTTTTAGAGCTGCAACTGTGTAGTTTCCCTTTTTGGGAACAATAAAGCACTTCAGTTCTATTCTATTCTATTCAAAAACTTAAAATGATTGAAACTAAGAAAAAGTTATGTTTTGCCGGGATACTGCAGCAATGGTGTGTGTGTGTGTGTGTGTGTGTGTGTGTGTGTGTTTTTAAATCAAATATCTTTAATGCTCTCTTGTGTAATTGTTCAATGGGTTTGATTGTCATCACACCTGCGACAGAGCAGTTTGTGAAGCAGCAGTGAATGTGTGATTAAATGTCCTCACGTCTCAGGGCCCCGGCCGTCGCTCCCTGGCGGCCCGGCCCTGCCTGTTTGTGTATCATGGAGAAACTTGTTTGCCTTCCTGCGCCGGTCAAATAAACAGTCCGTGTCTTTTTGGGAGAATGGAGGAGAGGTGGGGGTGGGGTGGTCGAAAGGAGTGGTGTCCGTGTGTTGTTTAGCTCTCTGGGCGGCAGATAAGGAATTGTTTGATGGGGTAGAGAGAGAGAGAGAGAGAGAGAAACGAGAGCGATTTAGGTCAACTAATCTGATTTACACAGAGTTGGTCTGCCCATTGCAGGGAAGCAGTAATTACATAGAGGGATTAGCAGCCCTCCAAAGCTCCCGACCTGCCGAGAGGCGCGAGGGGCGGAGGCCTTAAGACCTGCGAGCTGCTCCGGGAACAACAACAACAACAGCTTGAGCAGTTTCCCCCCGGTTGCAGATTAAAAAAACGTCTGAGGATACGGGGAGAAACAAAAAAAACCAAACAAGGGGGCATCGGGATAAAGCCGTGCTGCTTATCTGGTCTGCGTGTGTTTACATCTGCCGCTTTGATCCGTCAATTATCAGAATTTGTGGCCAAGTGTCGCAGCGGTGTCTGCCAAGGGGATCTGAGGGTAATCACTTAAGTCCTTCATCAGATGCTCGTTTACCACACTGGATTTTTCCTCACAGAGTATTTAAAAAAAAAAAAAAAAAAAAAAACGATGCTTCCTTCACTCGGAAGCCCAGCACGTTTCCACGTGCGACGCTTAATTCGCTGATTGATCACCCTGGAGCTCGACATTCTCTTCGCGATCGCCCCCCCATCCTCCGCCACCTACGCACAACTAGCGCTCCACGCTTCTCCCCTCACCGCCATTTGTCTGCGTATTTAAAACGTGCGGCTGAGTAATGAAACTACTCCGCCGCCACTACTCCGCACATAGGAACGACTCGCACGCTTGACTGCAGCTTCTACAGTGCGCTTGGCTAATCCACTCATTGCTTTGTGCATTCAGCGCTCTGAACCATAGGGCACCCGCTTGGATGCCTGTGCATAAATTACTGCCACGGAACATAAAGTGCTGGGAGGATTTTCCTTAACGATCGCCAGCGCTTTAAACGCTTCTGCTTCAACAGTCGATAGCGCTCGGCCCATTCAATTATTCAGCAGCCCGTCCCTCATTAACAAAATCCTGACCTTGACATGTCTGCCCTATTTCTCTCCCCTGACAGAGCCGGCTCTGCGAACGACTCTGTTTGCTCCGATATTGGCTGGGAAATCCATGCATATTGATAAGTTGTTTGCAGTGTAATTGAAAATGTCAGTTATGAGGCCGGCGCCGGCAAAGGTCGGCCCCAAGAACAAAAGTTGACGGGCCGCCGTGAGTGGAGCGAGCGGGGATTAGTGCGGAATGAACTGAGTTACACTCTTGTAATCATTTTTACACGCAGCCTTTGTTCAACTTAAAAAAATAGATATTTTTTTCCTTTTATTTAAAAAAAAGAAAAAAAAAACAAGCCAGGAGGAGGAAATGACATCACTCTTGTCTCCCATCTTTTTATACAGCTTTATGGATTTGGCACGTGGCCGCTCGATTGAAATTCTAATCTGTTTCCAAAGGTCAAATTGTTCATCATTCACGTCTCATGGTCTGGGTAAACATCCAGGGCTCAAGCAGTTCAATAGGACTCGTGAATATGCTCATTAAAATTGGTGAGCAGCCACGAGTCACAGGTGTCCTGCGGGGTGCGAGATGGGTGTGTGTGTGTGTGTGGGGGGGGGTTACCTCGGACGTGTCAGGTGTCAATCAAAAGCTGCCGCCCCCGCTGGTGCAGCTCTGGTCGCCGCCCACGTTGAAATGCTGCGCGGAAAGCAAAGCAGAAACAAAGGCAGTGTCCCCCTACTCACGAATAGTGCACTGTGGAGCCATGTTGCAGTGGTGTCCAAATCCTAAGTGGACATCAATCTTCACCATGTAGCACACTCAATGTATCCCACGATGTATAGTTAAAAACTAGTGCGCAACCGGCAATATATCCCGTAATGCATTGCGCTCACCCAAAGGTGGAAAAGGTGAGAGGAGCCGAGCATCATTATTATTATTTTTTCTTCTGATGTGGGAAGACGCTCAGGGTCTGATTGACTAAGATCTGAAATAAGAGGCGCTACACTGCTAGTAGTCTCCTCCTCCGCGTCTTGCTGGTTTGCATGTTGGTGGTTGATCTGCTAATATTGCTTGCATATTTGTCAAAAGTGGGCTAGCGGGGGGTGTATACCACACACTTTGACAAACTGCCGTTCATTTGACAAGATGTTTTTCATTTTTTTAAGTGCTCTATGACAAAAAAAAAAAAGCTAAAATCTATTTTGCTATCCATCCTCACGAATGACAAGTGGCTTTGAAACAGATTGCTCGCTGACGTGTTTTGTTGATGCGACTGTGGTGACGGCACCAAGCGTGGTGTACGAATTGTATTTTTAATTTGGCTAGTAAGTTCTCTATACAGTTGGCTCCATAGTGCTCCATATTAAGGGAGTAGGGAGCGAGTGGGTGATTTCAGAGTCGCAGCCTAAGATTTGAACCCTGGTCCCTCAGGTGCCTCAGCTGGCTTGTCAACAACCCCAACCCCTCACCTCCCAACCCCTCATCCCATCCCAACACACTCTACCCCCCCCCGACCCCCCGCACCGCCCCTGCACACCCACTACGGCTCGAGCAGAGCGGTGACTGCCTGCTGGTTCTTTAATCGATTGCTAATGGCTTCAATTCCAGCGTCGAGGAGCTGCTTGGAACCCGGCCCTGAGACTGAATGAAGTGGAAATACCATTTGCGGCTTTATGAGCCGTTATACTGCGGCGAGAGACTTCTATTCGGCATGCTTCACGGGCGCGGCTGAGAGTTCCGCACTGCCGCCTGATGGTTTTTCTCAACGCCGGCTCTCGCCGCTTTCGTCTCAGTGCTCTCCATTTACACTGCGCCCTAAAGCATTTACATCCATTCAATCTACAGCAAAATAGCTTTGCTTTGCTGCATTTTTCACAAGGCCTGATGCGCGGGGGTAATTACCATAGTCCCCCCCCCACCCACCCGCGTGTACTCGAAGGCGGGTGGGGGGGCCTAACAGATTCATTCCATCTGTGAGATGTAATATTATTCATCAGTTTTATCAGCCGCGCCGCATATGAATCCGCCGAGCTCGCCGAGACTTGTGGGATGGCCGTGCCTTATTACCCACAGAGCCTCAGGCACTGCGAAAAAAAACAAAACGGAAAAAACAAGAAGAGAAGTTCTCCAACTGCTGTTGTTGTGTTTTTATGGCATTAACATGTTTTCACCTTGCCTCAGTAAAGGGGATTGCAGCCCCTCCGCTTCTCTCTTTTTCCCTTTTTTTTTTTTTTT
Organism: Thamnaconus septentrionalis; assembly: GCA_009823395.1. NCBI lineage: Eukaryota > Metazoa > Chordata > Actinopteri > Tetraodontiformes > Monacanthidae > Thamnaconus > Thamnaconus septentrionalis. The sequence continues at coordinate 18,984,428 of CM020513.1, forward strand.
TACCTCTCTGCCCGGATTTCTGCAGTGCTCTTACGAGCTCGCTCTGGCTGAAATGCAAAGCTAAGCAGCAAACGCTGCTCTACATTTCACAGCCGGTCCCAGCAGACATGTGCTCTTTGAAGCATTTCTGGGCCAGGGATACAAGTCTTGTTTGTTCAGTACTTCTGGAGGAAGGGAGGGGGGCGGGTGGCAGAGAGAGGGAGAGAGAGAAAGAAAAGAGAAGAGAGCAGAAAAAAAAATGTAAGCTATTTTTTCTTTCACTGTGGCAGAGAGTGTAACATTCTTTGACATCTCAACAGAGGGCCTTGTATTACAGCGCCGGCTGCCAGATGCCTTGATAGATTCACCCATGTCAAACAGGAAGAGAAATAAATGCTTCATTGAACTAGAGCTCAGCTTAGTGATTGCGGGAAGGGGAGGGAAAGAGGAGGGAGGGAGGAGACTGGAGAGGGGGGGCCGCCAGCTTCTGTGTGGGTGTCTCTGGGTGTCAGTTCAGCGTTGGAGGGTTGCACTCGATTCTCAGTATAAGCACTTTCTGGGGATGTGGTGTGAATAATTAGTGGGCCTGGCCCAGATAGTCTCATTAATGGACGTCTAATCTGCTAAAGGATGGGAGGGAGAACGCTTTAATCAAGCCAGCCGACGCTCTCTCAGTGACTGGCTGGCTGGCTGGCTGGCTGGCTGGCTGACCCGGTGCCAGCAGCGGTAGCCGTCCACAAAGCGCCTGTTTGTGTTTGTTCTTCCAGGCTCATCTTCCGGCACCAAGTGGAGTATGACGGGATTTACATGCAGGTTCCTAATCTCTGTAAGAGAACCTGTTTCGGGATGTAATTCACATGGTATGTCTTTTGATTCGGATTAGTCGGCGCAATCCTCTTACTGCAGGCTCAGTATAAGTTATCAGTGACAAGGCCGTCTCGTGGAGCAGTTCAAATCCTCATATCCACCCCTCCCAGACTTCCAACCCTTAATTCTAATCTGTCCAAATCTGATCTGAGACTTTAACTTCCAAATACCTCTTGAAAGCCAGAGCTCAGGCTGAAGTTCATGCGAGGGCTTTGGATTACATAAATTGAGGTTAGGGATTTTCAGTGTGGTCTTATGCTGAGAGAGTGGAGCGCGATGGGGATGTGGTCAGAAATCCTCAGAACTCGCCATGTTTTTTTTTTTCTTTTTTAAACGCTGAACCTTTGATATAACACCATCATTATTCATGTTATGCATGTAATGCGACTTAATGTCCTTTAGGAATTGACGTAGTGCCGCTTACATTTCACAATTTGATTCGGAGGCGCACTCGCGCGGCCCCTCCCCTGCGCGTCACCTACATTTGGGAGGTGGACGGAACGGAGGTGCGCTAAAACTGCCTGCCGGCATCACCAGCACATCGACGTAGGAACAAACGCGCGGTATTTGGACGTGCGCGCCGCGTCCCTGATCCTTTAAGGTTCCTCATAATTCAATAAACAGGATTTCAAGCAAAGCAGCCACGTTCCACTTCTCCTGCCTCAGCCGGAGGGCTACAAACGGGCTCTTATTAAACGTTGTGAGATTATGCCTTAATCTCGCTGAGCACATGTTGGGCGGAATAAAAGCAATTTTATTTCTGAAACAGTGCTCCGCACGGCTCTCCCTCTCTATAATCTCATCCTGGCTACGGCTCCAAAATGAAATGTCTCACCGCAGTGCCGCCGCCGCCGCCGCGCCGCCGCCGTGTTCCAAGGTGGCTCCTGGATCGGCGTTACAACGGAGAGTCACAGCACCTCTAACCTGCTCAGTCCCGACTCGGACTGCACTCCCAGCGAGAAGACAAACCTGGGCGCCCAGTCGGAGAGGATTTGTGGGGCCGTGTTCTCTACTCTTGGTGAGACGGCGGTGTGAAGATGACGATAAGCCAAAGCTCTAAATCCCAGACTCAGCTGTCTTATCTGAAGCTGCTGGGCCGTGTGGCATGCTTTAATGGAGGCGGCTCACTGTCTGAGCTTTAGTCGCAATCGCATTAAGATTCCCCTTCACCTCAGCCGGGCTTGTTTGTTGTCAGTTTTTGATTGAATCTTGTGAATTAAGGTTTCATCTCGGTTGAAGTCGCCCCCGGAGTTTAATTCTTCTGACTGCTGCTTTTTCCTTGGAAGGAGCAGTCTAATTGAATCACTTCTGATGATGAACACTACAGTAAATCAAAAAAAAAAAAAAAAAAAAAAAAACTACTAAAAAATAATCAAACTTTGTTGTAAAAAAGATTTGCCTCTTTTTGCCTGTTAGTAGCTGCAAAGAAGCCAAGTGCAAAAAAAAAAATGAGAACAAGAGTTTTATTTATACACATGAAGTGGTTCTCAAACGCAACACTTTCAAGTATCAGATGACAGGAAATCACAAAGTACTTAGCACTTATACCACAGTGTTTTAAGCACTTTAATTCTGAAAACGGAAGATTTTTTTTTCTATCAGACCAATATTTCTTCATCATTTAATGATTCACACTTGCTGGACATGTTGGAATGTGTCCAGTAAATAGTCTAAGCTGGCAGCTGCAACATATACATACGCCTGAACTCCAACGGTCAGTGTGAGGTCTGCTGAAAATGCTTCCTCAGAGGTCAAAGTTTGCAACCCTTGTTAGCCTCAGCACATTATGGAACTGGCCGGACACCAACGGTCAGGATGTTTGAGTCCATGATGTTTATTCCGTCTCGTGAGAGGAGAGTTTATGTGCAAAATCCGCCTCATCAGAATTCGACCTCGACCCTTTTCCAACCCAATTCCTGTTTTATGTAGGACTGTATTATTTCAATCGAGATCTATGCATGTGTGATTACTCTAAGACTGTAAAAAATAAATGGTCAAATATGTACTTTTGTGTTTAAATTTGTCTAAAAATGCATTAGAATGTGTTCAGAAACAGAAACTCCTCTTTGCTTTTTGATTTTGATAACACTTTTAAATAAATAACAATTATCCCCCTATTTCTTCATTAGTTACACTTGTTTATTATAGTTTGAATTTAATATGGTAGTGTTAGCTTGTTTCTTCATTCATACAGTAGGCTAGATTGGCAACGAGGCAGCTAGGAAGCTGCACTATAATGACAGACAATAGACCTACAAATAAACACAAATGAATGGACAAATTGTACATTGAGGTCGGAAATGAGTTTCCCCTCTTTGGAACACCATGAGTACGACTGTGAGTATTGCCATTTACAGCAACCAGCAGGCAGCCGAGGACTGCGTCACAGAATGAAGAGAGCGAAACGGAACACGCTGCCGAAATAGAAAAAGGTTTCACAAAAACTGAAGGGAAATGTCACAGCGCCGGTATGTGTTCAAAGCCGTTCCAAGTAAATGGGTCTTGAGGTTGGATTTTAAAAGAGCCTCATCTGTAACAGTGCAAATGTCAGAGCGCAGCCTGTTCCAGTAGTCTCGGAGCGTCAGCTGCAAATAGCAAACACCCCATAGTTCGTACCGCGACCCGAGGACTCCTAAAATAAGTTTGTTCACTGCAGTGACTTGTTGGACTCCTGCAGGGTTAAAATCATAGCCGAGGCTACTGATGGCCAAAAGCAAACAATAAAACCTTGAAACTGTCAACGGAAGAGGACATTTGGTCACCCCAATGTTTAGTGAACAAACATGCAGCTAAAATGATTCCATTCGTGATATCCAGCTTAAGCAAACTCTCATCTGGAATGTTTTTGTTCATAAAGTTCTCATCACCGAACTGACATTCCCCGGTTGTTATTTTTATTGCTGTTTTGCAGCAGTTGGCTACTCAGTAACTTGCAACAGCGCCCCCTACTGCCCCAGAGTGTGGCCTTGTGATAAATTTGCACTCAAAAATAATAGCACATTTATTGTTTCCACATTAATCAATCAGATGTTGACAGCACAAGTTAAAATACATAAATAAATCCCACTGTCATTTGAAAAAAAAAAAAAAAAAGAATCATCGACGGAGTAAAGGAAGGGGTCGTTTTGCCCTTGCACTGGAGACATTTGTCTAAGGCGGTGTCTCGCACGCGTGATGGAAGATTCATGAAGATGAAAACGCGTGCCGCCGACGGAGCCCTGAACGGCTCCCGCACCTGTTGAGTCGAGGAAACGTGTCAAACCAGCCGGCAGTCACTCGGCTCTGAGCGGCTCGTCTCGACAGCAGCGCTGCTCGTCTGCCGCTGACGTCGCTCACGGCGTGGATTCGTTGAGCCTCGCAAAACGTGACCGTCTGCTGCCTCCCTGTCCGCGCCAATTGACCAATCTTTCGGTTTTGCGCGTGGGGGGCCTGGATCGCCGTCCGTCACCGTCGCTGTATCCAGGCTCACCTGCAGGGATCAGCTAACAGGCCCAAACTGAGGCTGAGTTGACCTTGCGGTTGCGCCTCCGGCTCTGTTGTGCCGCTTCTATTATCTCCCCACTGTTTACGCCAACCCTCCCCACACCCCCACGCCCGCAAACACCCCCACGAGCTGTGTGCGCGCAGCGTGCCCCCCCACACACACACACACACACACACACACACACACTGTGTTTACTCAGGTGCCGGTTCAGCCCCGCCGCGGTGATGAACTCCTGCGCAGACTTTAACACTCTGCTGCCTCTCAGGCAAATGCCAAAACAAATCTTGTCATAATTAGCAATAATCCCGCTCATTACCGTCTGCTTAATTATCCTATTAATAGCACTTCCTGGGAGAGCTTGTTTGCCGCGCGGGCAAATGTTTGTTCCTAAATTAGCCGACAAGAAGACAGCTCCATTGTTCAAACAGCCGCTTTGACAAAGCAGAACAGGCAGGATTAACGGCAGACAGAGCGGGCCGCCACCGGCTCATCTCTCTCTCTCTCTCTTTCTCTCTCTCTCTCTCCGCTCGGCGCTGACAGGCAAGGGGTGGGTGGGAGGGATGGAGGCTGGCGTGGGGGCCAAACAACAACAACAACAGCAGCAGCAGCGGCGGCGGCGGAGGCACTCTTTATCCCGCAAGCTGCTAGCGGCGCGATCTGCATAGTCAAGTGCACACAATCAGCGTAGGGCAAGTTGTCACGTCGCAGCTGCGACTGCGAGCGTCACCGCACGAGACGAGGAGGCGAGTGACAAGTAACAGGTGCGCGTGGGGGGCGGGCGGGGTGTGGTGGTGGGGGGGGGGGGGGGGATCATAGCGCAGATGATGCACGCTGATGTATTATCTAATATCCACCGTGTGAACCCGATAGGGCACGGGTGGGCAAAGTACGGCCCTGGGGCCATATGTGGCCCATTTCTTTTTAATAAGGTCCGTTGAACTTGAAGAAATTCTATCAATACTAAGTGGGTTATAAAATAGCTGTATTGCATCAGTTTTTTCAGTGGTTTAAGAGCCATTTCAATAAAGAGCTAAATACCATGGAGCTTCAAAGACACATGTTTAGTTCATTTTCAATTGACATTAAAGCACATTTTCGACATATCCCGGGATGTATTTTTTTTCTCCTATGAGGTGGGTCAGCAAAACACTCCATCCAGCTGCTCCTGCTCCAGCCCCTCTGTCACATTTTAGAACCCATTGTGGCCCACCAGTCAAAACGTTTGCCCATCCCTGCGATAAAGTGACATCCAGCGATAGCATGGCGTTTGTTTAGCCAGCTACGTTGCGTGGATTGATTGCGTTTAGCGGCGCTTCGCCTGACAAATTTCCGTTGAACTGAAGGCAGCAGATTTTGTTCGTAGTAATATTAGGATCCATACTGCTAAAATGAATTTCAGTTAAATAGGTGTCATGAAGACTGCCTTTTTTATCCAGCGATGTTGGCAACGCGCTTGAAATGGCTCGTGCGCCACTCGCGTTTGCGGCTGCGTCTGACTGCGTCGGCCTCTCATTCATGCTCGGAGCCGAACTGAAGTCCCTGTGCCGCTCTTAATGGGATCCACTCGGATGCCTCCGACCTAAAAGCCTGGAAGCATTACCGAAGCACCCTGCAGACAACCGGCCCGACTAACCTCATTACATCGCAGGTAACAAGACACTAATGTGGACTTACAAGGCTTTTGTGACTTTCAAAGGGAGAGTTGTGCCTGCTCCCAATCCTGTAAGGTGATAGGCTCACGGTGGTAAAAATGGAGGCATTAGTGAATTGGTTCTGCCTTTTCCGTCCAGTCCCGGCCGAGTTTCCAAACAAGTCTCCCGAGGAGAGCTTTTAAAGTAAATAAGGGCGAGAGGGCCGGGCAGCGGCGCACAGCTAACCTGAGCAGCCCCAACACCTCACGCTCCAGCAGGCACATATATTATAAATGAGCCTCTCTCCTGCCTGCGTTGCTCCAAACCCCCTATACGTACAGAGTGTACCATGGCTGCAGTAAGCCGAGCCCGCAGCACTGTCAGCCCATTGATGTACAACACTCTGCCCTTTGTTCCTCGTACACAAACACACTTTCCACATGAATATTTTACAGGAAACCTACTCCGCGCTTGTGATTTAAAGCCTTTTCTTGTTAACAATGCTGTTTTCTCTATTCTGTTGCGCTGAATTATGGAAGCAACTTGTCAAAAAAAGAAGGAAAAAAAACAAAAGAAAAGAAGACGTGCCCCGTTATATTATAATGCCGCTGGAGATAAATGATTCCTGGCAAGGCACGGGTGACTTAATCCTCCCTGCCCCGCTGTGTTCCAGTTCAAACATTTTCCCTCAGGTTGCTCTTGCAGCTATTAGTTAAGAGCATGTAGAAGCGTTTAATGTGGCGCGCGCGAGCGATCGCGCCACTGAGCATTCGTAGTGCGTGCGCACATTATGCGCATATGCATATCATACGACGCTTTGTCGTCGGCGACGCCGCACATTTCCCCCCCCTCCCCTCTATTTTTTTCTCGTGGGTAGCTATTTGTCAGATTGCGAGGGATGCGCAGCTATGTGATGTCACTTGTTTGTTCTCGTCGTCGGAGAAGAAAGGCAGGGATCAATGGATTCTCCCGGCAAGAGTGAAACATGACAGACACAACGCAAGCCTTTCATGAGAAGCGAATGAATAATTCATGAGAGCGCGCGCGCTCTCTCTCCTCTGCCTGCCTGCGCTTTGTTGTGTCTCATACAGATGGGATTACAGAAGGCTAGATCTTGGAAACATATGAAAGATTAATTTGTGATCCGGGACGCCGCTTGCTTACAAAAGGACTAAATAATGATTTTAGCGAGAGTGGCAGGGATCCGGGGAAAGATGTGACGCGCTTGCGGGGGTTGGGGTGGAGGAGGGTGAAGGAGGGGGGCACACAAAGAGCTCGCTGAGAACACGCCGTGCGGCGCTCAGAGTAATGTCTCCTGACAGACATTTTAACCAAAAAAACTTTTGTGTGTGGTGGTGGTGGTGGTGGTGGGGGTGGGGGGAGTCAACTTCAGCTCTCAGTTCTGAGACTTTTTTTTGGTGTCGCGAGAAGATGCGCTAAAAATTAGTGACAACTCTGCGTTGTTAATCATTCTCTTTCACTCATTTTCCTGAGAGAGCTTCGCTTTGCGCCGCCGCCGTGCCACCGCGGCGGGGTCAGACACGTGGCAGCTCAAAAGCGGCTCTTTGAGCTGTCGGCGGATGCCTTTTGAATCAAACTCTTCCATTTGGATGAATTAACGTCCCTCGGTTGAGCTGCCCAGAATCTAACAGCCGCACACTCGGTGAGTGCAGCGCGAGGCTAGCGCCTGAAAATAGCTCGCGTCTCTTTATTTATTTTTTTTCCCCCCGAAAAACAGCCTTCCAGTAATTCACCGGGGAACACGGGGAGCTGCTGTCTGGTTGTCTCCCAGATGGCCGCGACTCTCGGGTGGCAGGGCTTGTTGTTTTTGATGAGCTGTGCATATACAAAAGCAAAACATCTGGAGCTGCCATGTGGCCTCTCCATTTGGCCCAGGCCCCACACCTCCCTGAACCAGATGCGCCCAAACAACTGTGAGCTAAACAGCATGAATGATTCATGGAGGAGCGGGAGGCGCGGCCCACCGCCAGAGACCAGCCAGCCTCTCTGATTGGAAATCTGAAAAAGGGCTATGAATATGCACGAGGCATTAAAACCTGCTACGGGGGGATGATTTGTCAAATGATCTGTGTTTGACCACCGTGGAGAAAGCTCCTGTGGTTTTCCCTGATTAGAGGAGAAGACGCTTAATGTTCAATTGCCAGAATCATTACATTATTAAGACGCGGAAACAGTTTTGCGAGACGCTGTTTAAATGTGGCCGTGGTCTTTGATTGCCTCCTCGTGCCAGAGATAATTAGACGGCGGTTGGAGTGGGACTCGCACCTGCTCCGTGGCTCAATATCTGCATCAGATTAAATTAGTCTAGGAGAAAAAAAATGAAAAAGAGACCCACATTTATCATCAAACCATCTCTGCAGGAAAATGTAAATACATTAAAAAAAAAAGTAAACACATCAATCAGATAGGTGTGTTAACAAATGAAAGCAGACATCAGACTCACCACCTGAACTCACCACCTATTTTTTTTGGTCAAATTAAAACATGGCCACCCTAGTTTAAAAAAATAGTATTTAGGATTTTTTTTGCATGGACAAATACGCATGCACACTCATTGCACACACAAATTAATGACGAAATTGGTTTATTAAGGGGGAGCAGTGAGGGCTGCGTCTGTCAAACGAGCAGAATAAAGTGTGCAGTCCATTTAGCGTGTTTCCTTGATGAACATGCAGATATATGTGATCTTCCGACAGAACGTGCAAAATATATGGAGCAGAGGATGCACACAGATTATTTTGCGCATTCATGTGATTTACCAAAGCTGAAACTGATTGCGGCTGCTATCTTTGCATCATTATTTAGCACCTTTTATTGGCATGTATTAACTTGACCAATCAACCAATCCATTTTTGCGCATGCTTTCCAGGATCTTTTTAAATCAGGCCCTGAGACATTAATAGACTAAGCAGTTAACCAACAGTTCAAGACAGATCTGTGTGCCTCGAGAGCCATTTATCCATCTCCCTCCAGAGTGTGTAGCCAATATCTATTCTCCTTGTTAGGTGTCACTGGTTTGTTTACCACAAAAGCTTTGCCATATCATCTGCTTTTCTTTTTATTTCCATTTGTTTCTACAAGATATGGATTCAAAATGATCATTTTTAGAATTCTTTAAAACACTTTGAATATGCGTACATTGAAGAGAGATGGTGAAATATTTTACCTATGCATGGTGAATTTACACAAAATGGCAAAGTAGGCCATTTTCTTTTAAAATGTGTGTGTTGACAAGTGTTGTTTGGTGGGCTAACAGTTGATGTAATGGCAGCAGGGACTTGGTCACTGTCTATGCAAAGACTTGTAGACATAGAGAGCTGCTGATGCAGGTCTGTGGTGGAATATGTCATCAGTACTCGGTGTCAGACTCAGCAGTGATGCCACTCAGCGTCTAATGATGGGCTCTTACTGCTAATGAACCCATCCACATCTCCCAGCGCTCCATTAATCACAAAACAGAGGCCACTGGCATCCATTGGCTTAAGCGGCACAATGAGAATGTGGGCGCATGGGGGTGGAGCTAAGTGATTAACCTCATCAAAATTGCTATTTGGCTTTTACAACTGTATAACTACATAGGCTGCAATTAATTAGCCCCAAAAAGTGTCTTTTTGTTGTGTTATGTCCGCCCCTTTGCACATCTGCGCCTACCCTGGCAGCACATCACTCCCACTAGGCTTGAGCTGAAATTCGATGTTATTGAATATTTGCCTTCATATGCAATTTTCTTCTCAATATTGATCATCAAACAGTTGTTACAGCATTCTTTGACTTTTATTTTGAAAGGAAAATACATGTGTAACTGACTTGAGTGTGGCAAGATTTGGAGATGCATGCAGCGTTTTAGTACACTGGCACATTTAGTGGATTTAGTCACAAATAGGGATGCTTGCTGACAAATTTGCCAACATTTTGGCTTTGAACGTGGGGAAAATGGCAAGCCAAAGAATTTAAATAAAGCCGTATGCCGTTTTGTGAGCCATTAATTCATCGGCTAAAACTACACATTAAGCAACGATAATATCATCCGTCAGAATATTTGGCTGGAACAATATTGAGATATAAAATTTTGGATTTCGTCCAAGGCCAACTACCACCCTTTTTTGCCTTCATTGGCACCCAGTCAAGTCCCATATCACCTACAAATCCCTTCACACCCAAACACCTCAGAACTTCTCTGACATCCTTCTCCCTTTAACACAGTCATCCTCAGGGACTGGTCTGCTCTCAATTTAAACCAAACCGGACTGCAGACTTTTGGGGACAGAACTTTCAGTAGGTGGGTTTACATCGACTGCAAGTAATTGGATTAAACGTTGACCTGATTAAAATCCCGTCATGTAAACACTCCATTCCGATCAAATTGCCTTCACCTGATCTAAATTTCATTCAGATCAGGGGAGGTGGTGTAGCCCTGTTTTTTGATTGGATCGGGGTCCATACAAATGGCAGATTGCTCAGATTGCTTTCCACTCTCGTTGCTTTGCACGCCACGTATTGATTGCACCACATTGCAGATTAAGGTAATGGCTTCACACTTGTCTCTTCTTCCTCATATTTCACACAAAGAGTATGTTCCGTTGGTGACATAGTTTCAAAAGGAACACAAAAGGAAACACAAGAAGTTTGATTAGTCTAGCTCACAATTTCTGGCAACAGCTGCACGTGTCGTGCACGACATGTCCCATGGACACTAAAGTGATGGGATTGAACCCACAAATCAATCCCATCACTTTAGTGTCCATGTAAACGGAACAATCCGATCTGTCAGTTTGAAACCATTCAATGAGATTGACAAAAAAGTGACCTTGTAAACACACCTAACATGGCTGCCCCCACTCTCTTCCAGTTAAACTCCATACCACCCCCACTCTGGACTATTCTCAGAAAAATCCACCCCTTCAACCAGATGTACAATCACAAGCCGCTGCTTTGTTGTCTTTCACCTTTATTTTGTCTTCGTCTTGCTCTCTAGGCGCTATATAAATTTAGTGCAGTGGTTAGCACTGTCACATCAGAGCATGAAGGTTGTGGATTCAACCATGGAGCCTGGGGCTTCTCTGATCTCCCAGAGTCCAAAAAGATTGCATGTGAGGTGAATTGGGAACTCAAAATTGGCAGTAGGAGTAAGTGTGAGTGCAAATGGTTGTTAGTCTTACTTTGCGGCCGTGTGTCCAGGGTACCTTTGCCCAAACACAGCTAGGATAGGCCCACAACCTGTGAGCAGAAGACGCCATTGTAGAAAATGGGTGGATTATTATGTACTGCAACAGTATATAATAGTCAGTTATTCAGTCGCACTAGAAGAAAACTTTGAAGAAACCCTGTTAATGCTAGTGGCATGAGCCCAAACCACAATTCTTACCAGAGATTTGCTCCCTTGGACAGTCAGGATACTGAATCATACTGCATGAGCTAATAAGAATAATCTCAATTACTATTGTTTCTAATTCCCTAAGAAAGAACTCAAACAAGAGTGCTAACACCAATGGAGAAATGTGAAACTGCTCTCCATCTGAGTCATCCCCTTCACAACTGCCACATTGATGGTGAAGGCAAGGCGTGATGTCTTTATGCCCTGAGATCAGTTATTAGTTCCCTGTTTTTGGAAACATTTTCATTTAGGTTGTTGGTCTCTAACAAGCTCTTTTCAGACCTCAGCTATCTTGACTCATCACGTGAGTTAATGAGACCAATGATAGTATCGTCAACATACTCAACCATCAGGTTGCTGTACTGGGAAGCAACACAGTCATCAGTACAGAGGGAGAAGTAGTGGACTAAGAATACAAGCTTAAGTGGAGCCGGTACTTAAAACGAGGTCATCAGACATTACATGATCTGAGGCAAGTGATACACATAGTAGTGTTCACACCACTCAAAACATCATCCATCTATAAATGCAGTTTTCTCTGTCTGTAGTTTGTGTGTGTGTGTGTGTGTGTGTGTGTGTGTGTGTGTGTGTGTGTGTGTGTGTGTGTGTGTGTTTGTGTGTCTTGCAATAACATACGCCTAAAGCCAGGTATCTCATGATAATGTACACTTTGCCGTGCTATGCTTTTGCAAGATTGTCTGAAAAGCCAGGTTCCACAGCCAAAGCGGCCAAAATTGCACACCATCATCGCGGGTTAGCCTCAGGTTTGTCGTAAAGTTGTGCTTTGGACTTTCCTTGTGGTTGTATTTTATTTTTTTCCACAGTAGAACACATCCAAAATTAGCACATGGCTTTGTTGCCATGTGTTTATATGCTTATTATGGGCACTGTAATATTACTGCGGTTGTACATCTCCTTACCAAAATATATGCTTACTACAGGCACTACACTGGTAATAATAATGCTAAGGTGTACTTTTATTTTCAACAAATGCTGTTATTTGTCGCTGCACATTGCCTCCAGATATTTTTGTTTCTGTTACGTTAGTGTCTGTGCGTTTTACTCTTACTTAATTTCAGTAGATCTACACTACGTTCCCTGAGCAGTAATTCCTTTTGACATGAACAGTTAGGATCATTTTAAATCTTCGAATTGACACATTGATGCGAAGTGACTCAATCACAACTTCGACTACTTTGGGCTGTTCCCTTCAGTGGTGGCCACAGCCAATCATCTGCCTTCATCCAACTCCCTCCTCTGCCCTCTCTTCCCTCACACCTACTAACTCCTTGTCTTCTTTCATGACATCCATAAATCTCATCTTTTGGTCTACTGCCTGGTAGCTCCAACCTCAGCATCCTTCTACTGACGTATTCACCGTCTCTCCTCTGGACATATCCAAACCATCTCAGTCTGACCTTTCTGGGTCTATCTCCAAAACATCTAACATGTGAACCTATTCCTGACTGTGTCCATTCTGGCCACTCCAAAAAAGAAGTTCAACATTTTAATCTCTGCTGCCTGCGGCACTGCCTCCTGTACCTTCCTCGATGTCTCACACTCAACATACCTGCTCTCTCCATCATTTCCTACACTCTTTATATTCTTCCACACATCATGCCCGAGGCTTCTCTCCAACCTGCTCACACACGCCTCTTCCCCTCTTGTCACACTCTCCGTTGCTCCGGACTGTTGACCCTAAGTACTTAAATCCTTCACCTTCTTCATCTTGACTCCCTGTAACCTCTGTAACCGTCCACTTGGGTCCTATTCACAAAGCGAGTGAGCATGTGTAGTGTACGGTGGTCAAGTAACTCCTGGAACACCGAGCAGGTTACAAAAAAAAATCGGCAAATATTGAAACTGCTTGTTTTCCCGGCACTTGGTTTTCTCTATTCAGAATGAAATCAACTGATTGTCACCACATAGACCCTTGGTTATCCATGAAGAGCACTCGTTCTTGGTCTTAGTGAATGAATAAAACTGAGTAGATTTTTAGTGATTTGCTGCTGGAAAGGTTTGCATGCATGGAAAAACGCACTGAATGAAAATTTGCTGCAATCCTGTTTTCGAATGTCAGATCCAGGTTTTTTTTCCCTCATCTTTCAAAGTTAAACCCTGTGTGTATCCGGGAGACAGATGAACAACATCGGTGCCCTTGTATGAGTATTATATCGTGCCCTTCCGCTTGTTTTTGATTCTGCTTTCCCTTCCATTCTCTCTTTTCCATTGATTGCAGCTTTCAATTCCACCCCCTCCCCCAACCCCATTCCCTTTGGTTCTGAACTAAGCAGCGTAAAAAAGGATTAAGATTATGCATTGGATGAGTCATCACTTTAAACTACAGATGGAGTTTACAGTTTAAAAGGGATTATTAATATTAAAGAGGGCATCCCTTTTTGTCTTTCCTTTTCCCTTTCAAATGATTGGGTTTTGCTCCAGTGTGCTGCTGAGTCACAGAGCATAATCAAAGGATTAGCCAGGCATAAATCTTCAGGCTGTCTCTTATGAAAGGATATTTGTTTCCAAATAACCTCCATATAATATCCATTGAAGCAGCGCATTGTTTTCTCCACCAAATTGGCCTGCAGCTGAGTGAGAGGAGTTAAGATTGAAATCAACACGCTACCAGCCACTTGAGGCTGATTAGACACTGTGCGGTTTCAACAGTGTTATAAGGGACCAAGGAAATGATTTACTTTCTGTATTTAAAACCACTCTTTGCAATTGAAACTATGAATATTCATCTCATGTTTGAAGCCCAGCTCTACGTCTGTTGAATTTGCACATGGGGTCTCAGATTAAAACCAGTTAAGAGATTTAATGCAAAACTTCCAGATAGATTTTTAGCCAATTTATCTTAATCTTATTAATTAAAAAGTATGTATACATATGGCCAGAGAATTCTGATAACCTAGCTTGCCAGATATTAAATTGCATTTTACTAGGTCAGGACAGGTCATCTAGCAGGATGATGTGGGCGTGTGGAAAACTCAATTGGACGCCAGGCCACAGATTTTTGCAAGCCTGGAAGCGCAACGTGAGATTTGCAGTATGCAGACTGCACCATGGAAACGCTAAATGAATCGACAGAATAAAACTCCATCTGCACAGCTTCATACAGTCATATTGTGAGATGGTCATCCTGAATTTATGAAGCGGTCAGAATATTATCGCAGGCAGTCAGAAAGACAGCATGAATAAAGGACGAGACAGCAGCCATCCTCAAACCTGCCTCACTGTGCGACATCGGAACATCATTTTAGAAGCAATAAGAAATGTATTGCCACATTACTCCTGTGATGAATATTTTGTCAGGGATGGGCAGAAATTTCACAGCTATGCACTGGCCCTAAATGTGGAACAAAAGCCCTGTTTTTTTTGTAAAACAACCATAAGCACTAATAATTGATCATTGTTCTGCCCATCTGTCATAGACTTATTAGAAGATGTCAGAAAAGCGTAACCAAATTGAACCTGGAGTAGATCGTTGCATTTACAGATAGCGTTTGATTGGGAAACTATCGGCTGATTAGGCGAGTGAGAGTGACAGCTCCGAGGTGGCGCCAGTGTTTGAATAAAATTTGGGCCAGGATATTAAATGGTGAACAATGTGTGTGCATGATCAGGCCCTGAACACATCATTTAATCTCTGAGAGTGTTTCAGCGTGGAGTCCCCAGCTGTGGGCGAGCAGAGCAGAGAGTCAGGCCATCAGCGAACAGAAAGCTCATATCGTTAATCTGTTTGGGAGAAAATTACTGGGCGGGTCGATGACCGGTAAGCACATGAATGGATCAATATCTTCAGTTGCGGGTTGCAGCAGTCTTCACTTATAATGACAGTGTATTGACTTTTTAAATAACGGCTCGTGTTCCAGCATCGCTAATCATTTTGGCCCGGCCAGAAAATGGATCCTTAACTGTGTAAGTGTGTTTTTTTTTTTTTTGAGTGACTGAGTGAGGGAGAACGTGCGTGTGTCTGTGTGTATACACGCAATTATGTGTTTAGAATTTCCTCCACGCGTGACTAGCTGCATCTAGTCTGCGCAGCATCTGTGCGCGCCTGAATGGATAAGTGGGAGCGTACATGTGTGCTAGCATGTGTCAGAGTCACGTTGATGGAATGAGCTTGAGAACAAGGCGGCTAATTGTTCCAGTTTGACTGCCAATGCCATTTAGAAAAAAGAAAACAAACCAAAGAAAACTTGGGAGCCGCTCTATTAAAAGTTGCTGCTTGTAATTGAAAGCAGGTTCGGCAGTAGAATATTATGACCTTTAATCTCTTCGCTCGCCACTTCACCAGCCGGGAGCTGCGACTTGGCTCTGCACTGACCAACATGATCCGTTCCGACAGACCGCCACCTATGAATAAATTATGGAGTGTGTATGTGTGTGTGCAACGGTCACTGACTGAAATAGCAGCACTCTTGACACACTATTGCTTTCATCTCCCCCATACACCCACCCTCCCCCCCGGCTCCAGCAGCTGGGAGCTGCAGGCTGCCTCACTTAAAAAGGATTGTATGTTTATGGAACAATCAGCAGCGTGTGAAGTGGGAGAGCAAGTGACTTGCGTGATTAAATGGAAATCAGGTGCAATTCCTTTCCGCTTTGCTGGTGAAAACAGGCGTGTTTTCAGAAAACAATACACGTCTTAGGCAAAATTCACATTTTTCCAACAACAACACAGTCAAGAATAGACCTCTTCTTTTTTTTCCCCTACTTTTCATAAAGTGTGTGTTTAAGAAGAAAACAGATCTGGAAATCAGCGAAGTCACAAAGGGGTTCTGCGACCTCCCTGCCACCTCTCCCAGGGTCATTGAACCTCCCCAGTCAGGTGTCTTTTCTGCCCTCTGTGACCACTGGATTTGTCCACATCAGTTTTAGCATGGAGCTAAAACATGGAGGACAGATATACTGGTGGGTAGGAGCCGATGAATGGACTGGACATATTTGATCCAACATCCGTGTCTGTCTGCTAATTGAACTGCAGACTAAAGCTGTTGTATTCATCACAGGTCACTTGCATTGGTGAAAGCAAATAACTGAATAAATATTTGGTAAAGACAATGAGGCACAGTTTCTGTTAGTGAACTGAGCTGAATGACAAAACTAGCGTGAAGCTGAACCTTTGCATCTATTGTGGGTTTACGATAGTTTTTAAAAGCTGTAAATTATGTGGGCGGCGGCACAGTGGTGCGGTGGTAACCGGTCCCAGTGCCTGGGGCCTTTCTGTGTGGAGTTTGCATGTTCTCGCTGCGACTGCATGGGTTCTCACCCGGCACTCTGGTTTCCTCCCACAGTCCAAAAATCAGCACTGGAGTCAAATTGTGAACTGTAAATTGGCCGTGGGAGTGAGTGTGCGTGCAAATGGTTCTTAGGCTTCTAAATGGGCCGGCAACAAAAACTGCCGCAGGGCCTATCCAGGATGTGATCCCGCCTTTGCCCCAAGACAGCTGGGATAATCTCCAGCAACACGCCACGACCACAGGTCAGTTGTGTTAATTATTTTGCCTGTGAATTCCTGTGCAGAAAACAAACTCCCACCCGTTTATGATCTCTCCCTTAAAAGTCTGAAGTCATCTCTCATGCATGCTGTCGCATCCCACTATCGTGCACGTGAAATGCAAGTAAGTGGAAAGCAAATATGAACCCGGAGAGCAGATTCTTCCCCCTCACGCGCGTGCAGCTCGTTGCGGTATGCAGAGAGGAGGAGAGGGGCAGAGGCCCCGTGTTAAGTGTCTTATTAGTGGGAAATGACTGCGGTGTCAGACGAGCCCGGGCTGTCACAGTGCACCCATCATTAGAATAAGCACGAGGAGCTCTTGTTGTGGATGGAATCACATTTTAATCCCCGCCACATTATTACCGCGGTGAGGAAGGTCAGCACTCAGGCACATTTAAGCAGGAATAAACCCCCTTGAGAGCTTATGATAATGTCTTCCCTCAATGGAAATATTGGTCATATTTTAGTTTCGAGCTTTTTGTCGAATACGCCGCGGCTAATGAAGAGCCTAATGTAATGCAGCTGTGCGGGCCGCCATGGTAACCATGAATAATTCAGCCTACTTGTTCTTTGGTTTCCTGGTCTCAGGAGGGTTCTGCCTATATTGTCCATTATGACAGGCCATTATCCAGCCTTCAGCCTGCTAGCTCTCAGATGGCGCGCGGAGCCCATTTGTTACCCCTCTTGCCCCTGGTAACCTTCAAGCAGCTGGAGAGAATGATTGAGACTATACTGTTATATAAACATGAGAGCAAGAGGTGCGAGAGGCAAGAAAACGAAGAGACACCTCCACGCCGGGGGAATTGGAGGAGGCCTTTCCATTTCATTACAAGTGCATATTACATCTGCCTCAAAAGCCATCACTTACTCTTTGAATACAAATTGCGACCAGCAGGCCACTATTACCGCTGTCCACGTCCTGTTGTGAACTGCGCTGGAAGGTGTAATGATTTGCTGTCGGGGGGGCTACCTGTGCATGAAATAAAACGTGAAGATGTGTAGTGGAAAAATAGACTGTCATTATAGGATAATTAACTTGTTCAGGAAAACCTAAAATATATGTATTTCACACCTTAAGATGGGGGGGTCGTCGAGAACGACAGCGAAACGCCCCTAAGGTTTTCACCTTTGAGTTAAGACGACGGAGCAGCTGTGTAGTGACCTCGCCATCCAAAGGGGGCAAAATTGTCCAATCCAATGCCAGACCACTTTAATTATATCCCCACAATAGCCTCCCCTACTAAAACTAGGTTAACTCAGCAGCAACCCTTCACCTTTGTTATTCCTAGATTATTCTTATTATATTATTCACTGTATTATTATTTCACACTTACAGCTACTCTTTGTTCCCGGTTGAACCAAAAGCCCTACCAGGGACAAGTGTTACAAATTAGCTTTATGGCTACAACACTGTGATACAGGCATGAGTCTGTCTGGGTGTTTTGTATCTGTGTCCCTATCAAATAAACTATGCATGAATAATTAAGTAAGCCCACTCTCCATGTCAGCGTGAGACTGCTGGCTAAATACCCCAGTGTGGTGTCTCAAGTGTCAGTACGGTGCCAGGTTTTTAGGAAACCGTCAAACATAAAATGACATATCAGTTGTATTAATTCAATGCAAAAACCATAGTTTGGTTTAGTTTTGCAATGTTTTATATTATATTTTGGATATTCTTTTTGCTAGCTTTTCCAGTTTCTTATGACAGCTTTTACATTTGTACCATGTCGGACACAGTCTGTTGGCACGCACAAAGAAGAAACTGTCAGCTGGCTCAACACTTGTGTGTGTTCACTGCACGTTGCGACACTGTGCCACTGGAGTCCACCGTTAAGACGGCTGCAGCATCATTTTGCTGGCTCTTCGACTTCAGCTACGACAGTGCAGGACACTGAGGGCCCGGTCTTATTTATTGTGAACATCCCGAGCATACGTATTGCCTTGGGTAAATCTGCACTTTTCTTGAAATAGGACTGACATTTTTATTCAGAAGATTGTGTCATTGATTAAATGATTTCCTGTGAACCAAACTGAAAGCAGAGTAGCAGCAGAGTAGAAATCCCCCAGAGTCCACATCAGGAAATCAGTTTTTTTTTTTTTAGTTATTTAGCTCCAGCATGGATTCACTATTGGACGGGGGCCAGTTTAGGAGGCGTGATGCGGTATTTGATCCGGTCATTAAGATGGGCAGGGTCTTGCGCACCCTGATACCTCGGCCAGTTCAAATCAATGCCTCGCGGCGGCTCTTGAATCAATGAGCGCGTTGCATCTCGGAGCCTCATCAAGGCAGGCGGTCCCCGGAGAGGCTGGACAGCAGGGAAGACAGGGAGACAGATAAAGGGAGGCTGGAGGGAGGAGGCAGTACTTTCAGCTACTGACCTCCGTAATTACCCCCAGCGCTATTGCCTGAATCCAAATGTGATCCGATTGAGATAATTGCCTATCGGAAACGGCGCCGGGAACCCAGAGTTGCAGTCCCACGGCTGGGCGATTTGCAAAAAACCGATGTGGACTCTGAGCTCGATGTTTAGCACGGAGGTTTTGAGGGGCGGGGGGGCAGTGAATTGAAACTGATGTTTGTGTTCTTGCGATTCAGCCACCTCCTTCCCCCCAACCCGGCCGTCATCCCCCAAGGGCACAGCAGTGTAATCAGGGCTGTGATAGCATCTCCAGGGGTGGTGGTGGTGGTGGTGGGGAAACGGGGGGCCTGCGGGCTGATCCAGAGGGCAGATATATTTATCTAAGTAATGAGACCCAAACACTGCGGCTCGGCTGGCGGGGGGGAGCAGGGGAGGGGCCGGGGACACGGCCTAGTGGCGCTCGGAGACCCACCAGTGCTGCCGCCGCCGCCACCGTGGTCCCGGCGCTGCTCATTAAACTTCCATCAGCGTGGTGGTCACCGCACCGCTGCCTGCCAGGGCCTCCAAAGTGCCCGTTATTAATTCATGAACGCACACCGCACGTGTGATTGAGTCTGGCGAGCGACGGGGAAAAATATTGTCTGCG
Organism: Thamnaconus septentrionalis; assembly: GCA_009823395.1. Lineage (NCBI taxonomy): Eukaryota > Metazoa > Chordata > Actinopteri > Tetraodontiformes > Monacanthidae > Thamnaconus > Thamnaconus septentrionalis. Next base: position 19,004,296 of record CM020513.1, read on the forward strand.
TCTGAGCACCCGGCCCCGCCGCCAAACCCCCCCCCCCGCGCTGTCCCTCTGGCAGCGTGCCCTTGAATAAGAGCGGAGACAAAGGCTGTGTCCGCAATCAACCCCCAGTCCTCACACTGTGCACCATATAGTGGCGCCTCAATCCTGAGTGAACATAGGTGTGCACAAAATAGAATAGAATAAAACGCATTTATTAATATTTATATAGTCCATTCAGTGTATCCCACAATCAGTCGCTGAAAGTAGTGTGCAATCATTGATATACTATAAGAACTGGATACCAAACTGGCTGTATGGGGAGGCCGATTCTTTTCCAGTGGCCACTCGAAGTACTGCAGCCAAGACCGACATGGCCCAAGAACCATTTTCCCCATTGACCGTAACACAAAAAGAATCCCCTCTACAACGACTGACAGGACTGTGACCTGAAACAGAGTTCATATCAAATCTTTCTATTGTAGATTTTTAAGTCACTGTCTTTCAATCTTTCAAAAAAAAAAAAAATGAAGGTCAGAACATCGCTTTTATTCGAGCCAAACACTTCTTCAGCTCTTCTTCTTGCTCCACCGGTGGAGCAACTACATTGAAATGAATAGGCCACCATATTGGGTCTCGGGGGCATATGTGCAACCGATGGTCACCGACCCGGCATTCATTCATTCATTCATCTTCTATACCCGCTTATTCCAATTCAGGGTCACGGGGGTCTGCTGGAGCCTATCCCAGCTGTCTTAGGGCGAAGGCAGGGTGACACCCTGGACAAGTCGCCAGTTCATCGCAGGGCACCGACCCGGCAATGTATCCCATTATGCATTGCGGTCACGCTGACCCAAAGGTTGAAAAGGTGAGTGTTTTTTTTTTTATGTGGGAACACACTTAGTCTAAAATGTACTTGTCATGAAGAAAATCCATATAAATGTGTAAATCAATTTGTACCAACCTTGATGATGTCATTAACAGCACCAAGAGTTCTTTTAACTTGGCCAATGAGTGCACTATATACTGTAGTTGGCTCCATACAACTCCCAATATAGGTAGGAGGGAAACAAGTGGGTAATTTCGGAGTCACAGCCAAAGATTTGAACCTCGCTCTGAGCCTCGTTTGCTCTGGTTTTTTTCGAGAATGCAGAGGAGTTGGCGGCGCACCGTTAAGACGTCCCGCGTGCATAAATTACTCAGGAACGCCGCCGTCGTTCTCCAAAACCAGACGGACGAGTGCGACTTCGAGCCCAGCCGCTTTTATCTCTGCTTAGCAGACGTGCCGCTCCGAAGCCTGCGTTGGGATGGCTTCTTTTTAAAAACACAAACACACGCACACGCACGGGGAAAAGCGAGACAGCAAAATTGGCCCGGATATGGATTGTTGCAATTGAATTTAAAACATTAGCTTCAGGATAATCAGGGTTTGCTATAGAGAAAATCTAGGGGAAATGCGTTTGGCCGTCAAAGCATGGAGGGATTGGGCTAATGGTGCCGGGGTCTGTGGGCGGAGGGGAAAAAAAGAAAGGAGGGAAAAAAACGATGAAAACCATTTTTTAGGATGAATGGGTTATTTTCAGGGTGGGAGCGAGAAACGCAGAGAGAGACGGAGGAAGTGAAATAGAAAAGAGGAGATGAGGGAGACGGCGGCGAGAGAGAGAGAGAGAGAGAGAGAGAGAGGGTTGCTACACGATTTCAAATTAACCATTATTGTAGGCTGTGACATGTATTATGTCTCCCGAGGCTCCGAATCTTGAGCTCATTTTCACGGGGAAGAGGGGAATAAGAGTCCAATGTCACAGCTCGAACGTGTGCAGCTGGCTACGGCTCCTCATCTTACGGCCAATTATAACTCCTCTTCTTCCAAATCCTCAGCCCGGCTCTCCAAAGGCAAATCTCGCCACGCGTGGCTTATTGTTCGCCTCACTCTATGTCCAATTAACAGAGTGTTCCCTCTCCCCCTCTTACTCACACGCACGCTCGCACGAGCGAAATGTATAAGACACTGATTTGTGTCTCCCGCTCGCAGAAAAAAAGAGATTTTTATAATCTCGACACGACTCCTCCTGGTTAGAAGTGCTAAGCTGCCGCCGCTCTCGCTAGTGTCGGCAGTGGGAATATCCAGATTCTATTAAACGTACACAAATAGGGAGGATGTCACGGTAGCTGCCAATTTTTTTTTTTTTTTTCCGTCGCCCTCCCAATATAGACGGCGTCGCTATCGCGCGTCAAACATTATTAGCGCCGTTCTTTTTTTTTTCCCTGCCCGTTTGTGTCGTAATTAAAAATTAGCCGTCAGCCACTCCACAACGTAGCCGTGAATGAAAATAGTATCGTAATTATTTTTTTTGTACGTCATCACATTAATCATATCTCGCCTTCTGACACTAATTGAGCCGCTCTCTGCGGTTTTTCAAAAAGCCTCGAGTTGCTCAGCCTGCTCAGGCTCATCCTCTAATTGTTGCCGGGGAGGGTGGGGGAGCAGAACGGGTTGAAAAGAAGGTAAAACCGACCTTGTCTTCCGCTGTGGGCGGAGTGGTGGAGGGGGCTGGGGAGTGGTGGGAATACTTCAGCTCCAGCCCACTTTTTCCCTGACCGGCCATGTGGAAAAGACAAATTAGCAACTGTGGAGCGACGAGGGGAGCAAGGGATGGTTTTTCTCGTATTTCGTGCCTTTTTTTTTTGAAAAAAAAAAAGCCCACAAGCGTCTCCTCTCCAGCTGCGTTTACCCCTACAATTGCATTGAACTAAAAGCTTTTTACTTTGTCATGAGGTGGTTTTTCAGATGTGTCGATGTAGAGGTAGATCGCAAAAGTGTTATAGAAACACTTTTTTTCACATTTACACATCACTGGATGTGACATAAGGGGTCACGTGACCAGTTCACTTGAAGTGAAAATCGGGTAATCTTTTATGTCTTTCACACCAAGGACTTCATGCCATTGTGCCAGCAATGGTTCTCCTTAACGAGGAGAGGTGATACAATTGCTTAAAACCTTTCAAGGCCTTTTGCGTTGTTGAATGTTCAAGCTTGACGCCTCACAGGTCCATGTTTAAAGCCCTCAGACTAAAGACTTTGTCTGACCGCGGCGGTTCGTTTGTCAGTGAGTCTGTGAGGAGAAACAGGTGGCAGCTGTGGCTCCAAGACAAAACCCAGGAAGTACAAGACGTGGGTCGTCTTCTGTTACCAACTCGTAACCCACGGATGTGTGAAACATTCCAACTGGCGTGTGAGGTTTAAAGCATAATACATGCAGAGCTGCTGCTCAGGATTTTGACATTTCCTAAGAACAAATTTTGGGGTGATTAACTTCCGTCGTGACTTGGGAGATCTCATAAATTGTTTGCCTTGGCTTTGTGTGCGTCAGCGCAGAGGTCAGGTTGACGGTATGAGACACGGCAGTGGGATCCAGTTTCCAGGCTGTGTTGTCACTGGGAGTGAGCAGGTGTGACTTTCTAATGATAATCACAGGTAAAAATGAAACTTCACTTTATTAGCGTTACCACCTGTATTAGCTTCTCGGTTAGCCACAGCTGCAAGCTATTTAATTTTATGATATTCAATATGTTGCCTTATTTGTGGGCAACATGTGGAATATTAGGAACATCTGCTAAGTCTGTGAGATTGTTTGAGATGAAAAAAAGGGAAGTTAAACAATAGAAGTATGATTATGGAACTCTATGCATGACCTGAGCTCCAATATCTCTGGGACATTATGTTGAAAAAACACCATCATGGTAAATTCAGACAGGCCAAATAGTTTTGTTGTTTTTTTTTTAAACTATTGTTCTCTTTAAATACCCACCGCTCTACATCGCCGCCCCGCTGGTGAACACTGGTGGCAGGATTAATCCCACTTCGTGCGTCTTTGATGCCGGACCGACCGAGGCTGTTAAAATATGGACGTGCTTGTTGTCTCCGTTGACGCATCGGGTGAACATGAAACCTCCCCGGGGGAACGTTTCTCATCTCACCTCGCGGCTGAGAGGCCCAACCGTGTCAGCTCACATCCACTGCAGCTGTGAGGAACACACGCTTTCTGCCAGCGCAGCACCGATTTACTGCAGCCACTGAGCCTCCTGTCAGCGCTGTCTGTCTGTCTGCCCTCTCTGTCTGTCTGTCTGCCTGCCTGCCTGTCTGTCTCCCTGTCTGTCTGTCTGTCTGCCTGCCTCTCCTGTCTGTCTGTCTGTCTGCCCTGTCTGCCTTTCTGTCCTCTTGTCCTGTCTGTCTGTCTGTCTGCCCTCTCTGTCTGTCTGCCTGTCTGTCTCGCCGGCTCCCTGTCTGTCTGTCCACCTGTCTGTTTCTCTGTCTGTCTGTCTGCCTGCCCTGCCTGTCCTGCCGTCCACCTATCTGTCTGTCTACCTGTCTCAGCGTCTGTTCTCCTGTCTGCCTCCCTCTCGGTCTCGCCCCAGTGCTGCCCTCTCTCACCCCTCTCTCTCTCTCTCTCTCTCTCTCTCTCTCTCTCTCACCCCTCTCACCTCTCTCTCTCTCTCTCTCTCTCTCTCTCTCTCTCTCTCTCTGTGCGCAGCAGCAGACAGATGGCGAGCCGCTGGCTCAGGTAACGTGACACCGAGACGTTTACGGCCCATTGCGGCGTAAACAACCAATTAAAGCGAGTCGATCCCGCGCTAACATTCCGGCCATCGAGGAGAACCCGCTGCCGGAGACAGAGCTCGCTTTCCCCCCATCAGCGGCCGCGCTCGCCGCAGAGGACGAGCAGAAGGACGCACGCTGAAGGCGCGACACAAATGTGTCGGGGAAAACGCGGCTGCAAAGGTCCCAGCGGGGGGCGCTGTGGAGGAAAGGGGTCCCGGCTGGAGACAGATGGCAGCGTCCGCAGAAGTGCGAGCCGCGTGCTGCTGGCGCTGCACCTTCACCGCGGGGCTCCAGCTCAACACCTAACAGCCCTTTTCGATTAATCAAGCTGGCCGCGGGTTATTTAGGGCCCCCAGATTAATCACACAGGGTCCTGCCAGGTGATGGATCAGGGTTAAAGTCAAGTCCTGGGGGCCGTTTGAAGGTAAACAAGGGGTTTATTCAAAGTCAGTCCGGCGCTTGCAGCCAATAATTATCCAAAAAAATCTGGGTCAAAAATCACTGGATCAATTTAATTCACAGTTTTAATAGCATGGAAATGGAGGTTAACTCTCAAAAGTGCCTGTCTCAAATGTTTTATTTTTTTGCAAAACAAGTGGCGCAAATCATTTGTTTTGCCCTGGGAGGTGGTGCGAGTGTTAATTCGCTCTGCAGCGAGAGGCTGAGAGAGCAGCGCTCTTCAGGCCTCTTCACTGCTAATTTAACCACTGCGTGCGAGAGGATCGTGCATACATCAACACTCAACACCTCGACACTTGCTATTGGCAGGGAACTAGGGGCGGGCAGGGGGTGGTGGTGGAGGTCGGGGGACTCGGGGGAGGCTGCCAGTGTGCCTTTCTGCAGCTCAGCAAAATGCCGGCATAGAATCTGCGCCGCTGGAGTCACATTCGAATCCCGCCGCTATGTGAGTGACGGCTAATTCAGGGGTTCCCAAACTTTTACCCACCACGGCCCCCCACACAGCGTCAGCTTCTGGCTGAGGGACCCGTTCGCAAACCAGCAGACAATGCTACAAAACATGTTGAGAAATACCAACTTTTAGAATGTTTTTTTCTTACTTTCATCTGCTATTCAATAATTGTTACCTTTGTTTAGGTAACAATCCAATTTTCGGTGGCTCTCCTAATGCCCCCCTGGCGCCCCCACTGGTCTAATGATCAATTCCATGAAATGGAAGTTTGCCTCTAATGTGTTTAAAAAAAAAAAAAAAAACATGTCACCTGTGCCTCGTCCTGTGCGAATGAAGGGCGCTTTAAAAGCAGCGCCCCCTGGTTGCAGGACCAGTTCTTGATGGACAGAGGAGGGGATTGCAGAGGGGCGGTGGTGATTTCCACCTGGGCCGCAATAAGAAGTCCTCACTTTCCTACCGAGTGTCTTAAGTGAGATGATGCATCTCGCTGCCAAGTGGCTCCGGGAGCCGTCAGGATCCTCGGCTAACACTCAAAGCCGACTTGATCTTCCTCCTCCTCCTCCTCCTCCTCCTCCTCCTCTTCCTCCTCTCCTATTCCTCTTCTCCCATCAGCTGCTCTTTGCCCTGACAGACACGAGCGCATTTCTCCGAAGGAACATTCTCCTTGAGCCATTTACCTGCCAATCAAAAAGCCGGCGGAGATCAAACGGCCTCATGAGTTGTTTGCGTCGACGCGCAGCCGAGCACGTCACCTCCACAAGGGGCCGCGGTTAAGTTTAAACTAATTAATGGGGAAAGGGGGGCCTGCGATTTTTAAAGGTGATGCATAGTTCCGCTAGCGCAGAGGCTCGTTGCTATATTTGAGCGGTAAGTCAGACGGGCGCTATTTACAGCCGGGAACATTAGCCAACACATTCCCATTTCTCCACATCCAAATGAAAACGGCTTCCTGTGTGGACGCAGATCAGGGCGAGGGGACTATGATTGTCTCCCCCCCTGACCCCCCCCCTTTTTTTTAACACATAATAATAATAATAATAAACTTTTATTTGTACAGCGCTAAATCACAACCAATGGCGTCTCAAAGCGCTTTATACAATCAGAGAGAACCAACTGGGCCCCCGGAGCAAGCAAAATGTGACAGTGGCTGGGAAAAACTCCCCTGTGGGAAGAAACCTAGGGCAGAACCAGACTCCAGAGGGCCATCATCTGCCTATGAGTAGTTGGGGTGAAATACAAAAATAGAGGAGAGACAGAGAAAGAGAGAAAGTAGTAGAGTGAGCCAGGGTGGCAGACAGGACAGAGTGAAAAACAGATACACCAACCAGGCATTCACAAAACAATGGACCAGTTCTTGATGAAGGTATTGTTTTGTATTCTTTTTGTTCACATGATTTTCCTAAAAAGTTACCACAGCATTATTGTGATTAATAATAGAATGTATCTATACTTACAGAAAGATGAACCCGGTGAACTTAAAGGGGTTCTATTATGGAAAAAGGACAGAAAGTCTTTAACGTGTCTTTTTGCATTACTATTAAATGGCCATAACAGGGCCCATTTAATTTGTTCTCTAAACTTTTGAGTACACATGTCCAATAGTTCAATGTTTCAGTGCTTGGACGACCATCTCACAAGTAGCTCTGTTTTGGGAATGTCATTCAGCTTCTGTAATGATGGCCCGTATTGCACCCTTAATATTCGTTCTCTAAAATCATTTTCAATTAGACATTTAAGACAACAACTCTCATAGCCATCCCATAATGTGTTCACCACATCCTGACTGATTTTCCTGCACTAGTAATCTTCTTAGAGCATTCCAGAAGATTATTTCTTGAAGCTGGTTATTAAAGGAGTTCAGTGCAGGAGTGAGTCAGTGACCCCAAACGTTTGAACAGCAGTGTATATTACATGTGTTAATGTACTGTATGTTAACTTTATAAGCCAAGGACATTTCATTTGAGCATGTGAACACACATGATGTCACCAGCAGGTCACCAGCTGCCGTTGCTGCAATAAATTAGGCTATTTTTAATCTGAAAAAAAAAAAAAAAAAAAAAATGATCAAGACTCAGCCCTAAGCAACTGTTTTGCTCCGGCCTCTCTGGTAAGCGGTGACCGTAGCCGTAAAACACAGGCTCATGAAAGGCGGGGGCGCGTACATCCAGAGACGTTTCACAATGTTCAGTCTAATCTGAGCTCTCAAACAATGTGGCACCTGATTGTTGAGCTTATCCAGCCGTGAGGCCTCCACCCACGGACCCCCAGCCAGCCCCAGTGACCACCGCTGGGCTTTAGCGAAGCCCCGTCAGAGAGAGAGAGGAGAGCGGTCCGGTGAAGGGCAACGCCGGAACGCCGAAATTCATGCCCTGTAGCCACCCCCCCTTCTTCCCCCGCGTGACAGGGGAGCTGTCGGAGCAGCTGGGGGTAAGGGACGCTTGTCAGCAGGGCGATCGGGTGTCCTCCCCACCACCCACCCCCACCCCACCCCTCCCTCCCACTCCGCCTCCGTCCGTCACGTCAGCCGGCAGCCGGGCATCAGCTGATTATCGCCAGCGTGGCAGTAAAAGAAGCCCACTTTGGCAGTGACAGGCTTATGACCAGCGAGACACGCTCGTATTGGACCCCCGGCGCTGCGTGAGGAAAGGCCCGAGTGCCGTCACCCGAGCCCGGCCGGGGGGAACAGAGAGTCTGACACATTAGCAATCTGTTTAAGGTTAAAGGATCAAATCATAAGCACCGTCGTAAATTGCATCTGTTCACACACACACACACACACACACACACACACACACAAGATGTTTATGCGTTTTGCGTGCTGCAGTTGAACTTTACCGCTCCTCATCCTCATCCTTTACCGCAGTCCTCGTCGTAGGTCATTAACCGGGCGGCTTCCCGACGCTCTGCTGTGACCCAGCTGGCTGCAGCGCTGACGAAGTGCGAGCGCCGAGGCGGCGGTACATGAGCAAGGCACTCCGAAAAGTTATTTTAATCCCCCCCTGACCAGCGGTGCTTGGTGTTTGTGTATTTTGAGAATCTCTGAGAGGTTAACACCCCCAGATACCCCCCAAAACCCCCACCACCACCACCCCATGTGCTCAGAGGCTCAGACGGACTACTGGTGTCTGGTATCAAGCTGAATTAAAGCTATGTCAACACATTCAGTCAGCCCGGCTTACATTTCAGAACCCCCCTCCACCCCCTCCCTCCAGCACCACATTCATCTCTTATCTGAGGCACAGACATAAAGTCGGCTGCACACACAATCACACACAAACGCGCACGCGGAATTTCACCGTTTCTTCTGTTTATTCTGCCCGTTTATTTTTTTTTGTGTGCGCGCGCATGTTGTGTCGAAATCCAGATTGGCTCGGGAGTCTTTCCATTGTTCGCCGCGAGGCCTTCTGTTGAATGTGCAAGCAAAAGATACGGACGGCAGCAAAAGATATTATTCATTGACAGGATCAAAATTAACTTCCCCCGAAAGTATCGGAATCAGTTTAAGTTGTGTTCAGTGCGCTCTTGTGTTTGTGAACTGGGTGCAGATGCAAAAACATCATTTGTAGTTCTGATGTACTTATCATGTTAACATGTACAGTCATGCACTTTGCTTTTGATGCTACCATCTCTTAACTTCCTCTTCGTCTTCTTCTAACTCCTGTGCTTCGTTTTTAACAGCAAGTTGTAATCAAATGGCAACGCCACCATGGACACTGTTCATCGCATTTGGTGTGCCACATTCAAATGTGCTTTACATTAACTAGTGCGACTGCGTCACTTCCAACACGGAGGTTGTTGGGGGTCTGCGGTGACCATCGTCCAGGGCCCAGTTTTTGGAACAAGTAGTCGACTCTAACATATTTAGCATTGTGTCCTTTGGATCACAACTAATGAAGTTGGGCTTCAAATATAAAACATTTAAATATTCATTTATACTGTGTCCCACGGTCAGATGCCCCTCTGCAGCCCAGTTGGATGCCAAGTTGTGAAGAGCAAAATGGGCTGAAACAAAGGCGGCCGTGCAGCTCTGCGGATGCAATACAATGGGATCGGTCGTAAGCTGGAGCCGGAGTAGGGGCGGTGCTGTTTTGAATGAGGCCCCTGTGTGTCACCTTCCCTCTGGGCTCCGCAGGCTGATATAATTAAGAAGTGGAAGTCCGGTGGGAGAGGTGGGTCCGCCTTGGCGAAGCCAGCGTGAACGAGGGGACGCTGGTGTTGTCCTCCGACTCCCGTGGCTTCCTTGATTGCCTCCGTGCGTGCGTGTGTGTTTTTGTGTGCTTACGGGCAGCTTGTTAAGGCCCCTGAAAGCTTTGTGTTTAGCTCTGTAGATGCACGCTTGGCTTGAAGGTGACATCTGTCTCGGGGTTGGAGGAGAGAGAGCGCCGCGCCGCGCCTCGCCGCTATAAATATGCAGCAGCCGTGACAGCTCACAGAGGAAGCAGCTGAGGAGAGGAGCTCCGCCGCGCCGCATACCTTCGAGTGACCCTGTCACTTCCTCAGAGATCTTAATTATTCCGCACCGGCGGCTCCTCGCTGCTCACTGCTGCGGCTGCGTTCGCGGCGCTCTTGTCGCAGGAAGTCACCGCTCAGTTTTTTGCTGCTCAGTTCGTTTTGAGTCAGTTTTGCGGATTTTTCGCAACTTGGGAAACGTTTCCTTTAACGAGATCTCGGATCTCCCGCTTTCCAGCTATTTCGCGTGTTCTCCCTCGTGAGAAGTCATGGCAAAGTGCAGCGGCCCGACGGTGCCGTTTTCTAATCTTACTCTCAGGGTGTCAGTCCATAAAACAAGTCATATTTTAACATGGTGCGAACGACCGCTGCCGCCCCGAGAATGACGCCAGCGGCATTCACGGCCCGCTGTGGACCTGCATCTTTATCACCATTGCAGGCTTAATGGCAACTTATAATTGGGGCTAGTGTTCCACACTCGGGTTTCAGCATGGTCAAGGTCACGGGCTAGTTCCTGTTACATGTGAAAGGAAAAAAAAAACAAAAAAGGAACAACCCCGCGCTGGCAAGCAACGCTAACCCGGAGAGTGTGAACACCGCATGCACACATCTGAAATCCATCTGGGCAGAAACGACCACAGGACGATATAAATCCTGGAGTTTGGAAGTTTGTTTGTGTGTAATCTGATTTACAATCATTCACAATCTAGGCAAGGCCTCCTGCTGGCCCACACATACTCGGTTGTTCAAAGTTAATTTTTTTTCTGTAAATATGAAAATAAAGTTATTCTCCATAGATTCTTTTATCCAATTGTATTTGAGCTAGCTTGTGTTGTCTGGTTGGATGAAATCTCCCCAAGTCCAGTTGTGATAGCCAATCAGATCTTGAGTCTGCGATGCCAAGGCCAGCTTGCTGGAACGCTGAACTGTGATTGGATAAGCAGTCATGACAGCCAGCCAGACAGACTTAACTATTCCCAGAGATAGAGCAGAAGGAAAATTGCAGAATCACACATAGACATAAACATAGAGGTGAAATGCACAGCCCGCCACCACAATCTAACAGGTATCACTTGTGTTAATCTCATGATTTCTGGTTGCATTTAATCTCGCATATTAAATGCAAAAAAAAAAACAAAAGTTCACCCTGAACTTCGACCTTTCAGCTGTTCACGCAGAGCCGCAACCCTGTGGCTTCTCGGCCTTTCAGCCAACAGCGTGTTACTGACCTGCTGCTGCTGCTGCTGCTGCTGTTGCTCAGGCACCTGACCGGTTGCATGCGTGCGTGGCTATATGCACAGGGGTGTGCGCGTGTGCGACACTAACTGGCACGGGTGGATAGATTACCTAATACAGTCCGAGTGCGTTATTAGACCCCAGGGCCACGGCTGAAGTCACTCCCGACTTCTGTTTCTGGCCTTTTAATTATTCATCAAGGTATTGCCTGGGATGTAACCTCAATTACTGCGAGGGCTTGCCGGTTGCCAGGTCACGTGTTGTTAACACTGCGCCGTGATCAGAGTCAACGCAGCAGGAAGGAGGGATGGCGAGGTGGGGGCGTTCTAAGGCTGCCAACGGGAAGACGCGCTCCCGTCGCTTGGCATCTTCCCGCCGCCGCCCAGATTGGCTGGCGTTTAGCAGGACTGGCAGTCTGCGACACCGAGGGAACAAGGAGGGGCGGGCGATTCTTCACATCCCCGCTGCAGCCACCAGGGGGACGCGGGAGGACGCTGTAAATATTGCAAACGGGAGCTTGATTGGTGTGATCAGCGGGGGTGTGAGGCCGAGGGAGGGAGGGGGTGAGCGGGGAGGGAGGGAGGGGAGGTAGCTGAAGCTTTTTAATGAGCCAAGAGGAGGAGGAGGAGGAGGAGGAGGAGGATAGGGGGGAGGGGGGAGTGTCTCTCTCCTGGGCCCACCTGTAGTCAGCAGACAGCCGGTGCACCTGCAGTCCCTGGCAGTCCCAGCAACACTCGACAGAAGGACGCGGGGACGAGAGTCAGTCAGCCGCTCGTCCAACTTTCACATCCGGGGCGTCATCTCTCTCTCTCTCTCTCTCTCTCTCATTCTCCCTCTTTCTCTCTCGCTCTCTCTCTCGCCACTCACTCTTCAAAGGAACACGGTGGGGGGAAAGTCAATTTCTGCACCTCTTAATGAGGCACCTGCATTTCCAATTTTGCAACGTCCTCCAAAGTCTCCCAAGCACTCTCTCTCTCTCTCTCTCTCTCTCTCTCTCTCTCTCTCTCTCTCTCTCTCTCTCTCTCTCTCTCTCTCTCTCTCTCTCTCTCTCTCTCTCTCTCTCTCTGTCTCTCTCTGTCTCTCTCTGTCTCTCTCTCTCTCTCTCTGTCTCTCTCTCTCTCTCTCTCTCTCTCTCTCTCTCTCTCTCTCTCTCTCTCTCTCTCTCTCTCTCTCTCTCTCTCTCTCTCTCTCTCTCTCTCTCTCTCTCTCTCTCTCTCTCTCTCTCTCTCTCTCTCTCTCTCTCTCTCTCTCTCTCTCTCTCTCTCTCTCTCTCTCCTCTCTCTCTCTCTCTCTCTCTCTCCCACCGTCAGGGCAAGAGCCACCCGACATCCCATTTCTCGGCTGATTTCCCCCCACCCTCCTTTTTTTTTTTGCCCACGTTGCTCTGACAACCATTGCCCTGCATATCCAGGTGGTGATAATGAGAGCCGCTGTCACCTCACCGCCGCCTATGACTAACAGCAGTTTCACGCTGCGTTAAATCAGGGCCGCCTCGTTAGAGGCCGCCCCCCGCCCTCTCCCCTCTCTCAGGCCGCGCCCCGCCCTCGCCATCTGACGAGGACGACGCCCAGTTTCAAAGATTGGCTCAAGGAAAAGGTGGCAGATAGCGATAGTCGGTCGTGGGGCTTGCCATGGTTGTATAATAAGATCTGCATACCGGAATGGCGATGTGTCAGCGGCACGATTCTTTTCCAGTGGCCACTGGAGGTACTGCAGCCAAAACCTCAAGTTGGCCCAAAAAGCATTTTTCCCATAGAAGGCAATAGAAAAAGAAAGGCCTTTAAAACGGCTGACAGGACGACTTTGATCTGAAACGCGGTTCATAGCAAATCTTCCTCTCATGGGAGTTTCATAGACATGGTGTGAAGTGTGCGTTCTCCATGGGTCATAGAAGCCAAAAACTTGCCGTATTCGCTGGGTGAGCAACTACATTGAAACGAATGGGTCACCATATTGGTCGCTGCCGATGCAGAAATAATCCAGCGCCTCCCGATGTTTTATATCGGCGCTGCGCTGCAGCAGTTCCGCTGCCCAGTATCCCTGGAACTGGCTCGATAGGCAAAACATAATATTACTGCAGGGAATCAATTCATAGCTGCAGAAAGATTTCACAATGATGTATTTTTTTAATAAAATATTTTAGATTAGCACTGAAATAAAATCACCTCCCACTGAAACATTGAGCGAAAGGAAATCAAAGGATTTGCTATTAGTTTTTGCACTGTGCAGCATCATCAACAATTTGCATTAGCGTGCTTCTTATTTTTTACTGGCTGACACTCACCGCTTATTCACCGCCCTCGCTCTCGTGCGAGCATGAAGACAAGATTCATCCTGGTAATTGTTTACTAAGTGGGCTGGTGATGGTGATTTTTACCTGAGTCATCAGCGACGCACACTTTGTTGCTGCTCCGCTGATCCACGGATGCTGGTAAATGCGCTTAGAGCAGCAGAGGTAGTGAGGGGGTGGAGGGGGGGCAGACAGGAAGCAGCTCCAGATGGTCCGGGAGGGACATCCTGCGTCGTAAATATTGTGCGAATCGTACTGGCTGCGATCACACATGCTCGCTCGCTCGCTCGCGCTCCGCTCCCAGCGTTGCCTCGGCGGTGGATTTACGAGTGCAGATATAAATTGCATCGAGGGGTTTTAGAGGCGGGCGGCGCTCGTCTGCGAGAAAACGCACTGGCAGACTTTAGGTTCAGCTGGTGAACGATGTTATTTCTCATTGCCTCGCCTTTAGCTAGATTGTTGTCCTACCTTTTGTATCACATATTCAGTCGCTACCTGACTTTCATCAGCTTTCCTCCCACATTTAGCTCCTTTCTGGAGGTTTAATTGTAATCTTCTCACTCTGAACGCCTTGTCAGCCAAGGCAATCAGTGGGGTTAATTAAGTGAAGTTAAAGTCCCAGTGACTGTCACATCCCAAAGGATGCGAAATCTGTCCTCCGCGTTCGACCCATCACTGGGTGATCTCACCCCTCAAGTCCAACCCTAAATACTGAGTGCCAAGCAGGGAGGCAGTGGGTACCATTTTTATAGTTCAGGGGTGGGCAAACTTTTTGACTCTCGGGCCACAAAAGGTTCTAAAATTTGACAGAGGGACCAGAGCAGGAGCAGATGGATGGAGTGTTTTTGGCGACCTACCTCAGAGAGAAAAAATATATCATGGGTTATGTCGAAAACGTGCTTTAATGTCTACTGAAAATGGACATAGCATTACATTTAGCTCCTTATTGAAATGACCCTTAAAACACTGAAAAAATGGATGAAATACAGCTATTTAATTACTTACTTACTTTCAATGTAGTTTCTTCAAGTTCGGCTGACTGGATTAAACAGCTTAACCGGCCACATATGGCCCCTGGGCCGTAGTTCTAGTCTTTGGTATGACCTGGCCAGGGAACCCACAACCTCCCAGTCTCAGGGTGGACACTCTACCACGGGACCACTGGCTCCTTCAGGTTGTTCCACCCATTGAGCCACAGGCCTTCCGTCTTCCATCATGCCTAAAACCAGAGAGCGGCGCTGCAAACTCACTGAGATGAATGTCCGGGGGGCCGAGAAACGCGAACGCAGTCCGGATCCGTGTGAGCCGACGGGATTACCTTCTGCCGCTGCTTTTATTACGGAGTGTTTTACTGCTGCCAGGAGTGCGGCTGACAAGCGAGAGGAGGCCGTCATGAAGTGAAGGAGGAGCCTCAGTCGGCCTTCGCTCGGCCGCCTCGCCCGCCCGCCCGGCCGCCGCCTCGGGGGAAGGGCGCCGCCTGCACGCGTGTGCGAGCACGCAGGGGGATTGATGTGCAACCGTGAGCCTGTTTGTTTACATGATGAGCCGCTGACTGTCTAGGATACAGACCACGTCAGCGATCACTCATGCGGCAGTGTAATGTACGATGCCCCCGATACCTGCTCCCTTCTCACAGCTCACAGTTTATGGACAGGATGGCACGTGGAAAGGAAGACGGTTGTAAATTGTTTATGTAAATGAGCCCCCAAATGTCAGGGGTTTGTTTTTTTCTTTTTCTTTGTTGATCCAAATAACAAGCGTGTAGTGACACATTCTCTCTGCTGATGCAGAGTAAAAGGCATATCATTTAAAATTCACTTCAGCAATATTTTCTGTGTCTTTAGCCACTGACGACGGTCCTTCCCTCACTGTACACCCAGGCCTGGAATTAAGCCATTTGTGATGCCATAAAGGGCACTGATAGCAGCAAGCAAAAACTTGTTTCAGTGGTAGGCTGTAAACAGAGGGCTAAATACATTTTCTGATGAAAGCCTTGGATACCAGACATTCCTCAGTTTCACATGCCTTCATATATCATATATAATCACATTGTGGTAGTCTGATGTCCAAAACGACTCTTCAACTCCTTGTAAGACTGCAGTGACTTTTTTCTGTTTTGCATGAAATGAAGTTAAATAAGTTACTCATAACTTCTTCAACAACACTTTTCCTTTTGCTTTTCTCTCCCTGCACCTACAGGTTTCTTGTAGGCGGTGCACCTTCTGACTATCGGCTGTATTTATTTATACACACTTTATATACAGAATCCACCTTATTGTTCTATACACATTTATATGGACACTACTGCTGGCACCACCACCAACTATGCTTAGTCCAGTCTCTTAAATGACCTTTGTTCCCCACTCTGATTCTTTGTATTAGGCATTGATTTGGGACAATGTGATTGGCTGATTAGCTTTTTGTGTTAGCAAGCATTTGAACATTGCACCCAACAAAGTGGCCTGTGAGTGGATATGTATTATGTAGGGTGTGTGTGTATTGGAACTAAAACAGATGAAGCCCTTCAGACAATGACAGCAATGCTGTTCACAACATACGTACATGTCATTACAGTAATGATAAATATATTTTTACAGTAAATAACTTGGAGTGGTGTGTATGTGGGTTTGTTTACACTTATTATATCAAATTATATTATGTTTTTCTGCCAATACCAATGACTGTGACGACAACACAACACTGTCGGTGGGATGTTACCTTGTAAGCCATAGAATGTCAGAGCAGCCTCCACCGTCCAGCACACACACACACACACACACACACACACACACACACACACACACACAGCTATTTTTTCCCAGCATGCGAGTGTGTGTATGTGTGTGAGGGTGCAGATGACCATGTTCACATGTTGTGCAGTGTGGCGCAGCAGGGGATCAGTGGCAGCATAGTGCTGACAGGTTGACCCATACCAAAGCCCTCTGTCATTACAGGGATCAAACCGCTCAAGGCCGCACTCTTTCACTTTTACCCCTCCCACTGAAAAAAACACCGCCCCCCCGCCCCCGCACAGGATCAGCCACTTCCAGGGGCCATATTGATGTCATTTTGGCTGCGCGCCCCTACCGTAGATGGTTCCCTCCTCTGGAGAAATGTGAGCGTCAGAACACATGCCGCACGCTTTAGTCGATCTCATTCTCACCGCCATTCATGTGTAAAACACCCTTAAAGGCACCAAAGCTGCTCAGCATCTCTAATTTCACCCTTTTTGAAAATCATGCAAATTCTCGTATTTAAAGACATTCTTGCACTGCTTCGCAACAACCGACTGATTTTTTTTCAAAGTAGATATTAAATCTTTCACACAGGTTGGTAATTTCCATATTATCGCTTCGGGGGTTCAGACAATAATAGAGCAGCTCTTTGAGTTTCAGCTCATGTCTCACAGCATATTTTTTGCCATATGCTATATATATATATATTAAAAAAAATACAGTTGCGGGTATTGGCACACCAATTTATTTATTCAATGAAAGCATCCATATTAAGAGCCCGACATTTCTAGTAAGGACTGTGTTTTAAACTGGAATTCATGTCTGGTCCATAAGTGACAACTTTTGATTGCAAAGATAAGTATGAAAGTATGAGTTGGGATATAAGCTTGCAAAATGTAACTCCAAAATGATGGACCACAAATTTGTCAACACAAGTTCACTAAAGTATATAGTAAGATGAAGTTGTTATACGCATTATTTTTTATTAATAGTAAATTGTTGTATTTGATTAAATTCAGAAAGTTAAGATGTATTTTTTTTCCCCCCAAATTTCCCCAAATTTCACAAATTCTTGTCTGTGTTTACACTTCAAGACTTCAGTATGTATGCTCCACGTCCTGTGTCAGCGCCACTCACAGGCCTGGCATATGTAATACAACGGTTGAAGCCATTTTGTATCTCATTCGATTCTGTGTTTATGGAAATCTTTTTCTTTTATTATAAATGAACAAGAAATAGACTGTTCTCATGTCTGTGTGGCCGAGGCTTAAGTTATACGTAGGCGTTTGCATTTACATTTTTCCGAGGAAGCATGTTTTCGCTCCTTCTCTGATTACTGCTGTTTTGGCAGCTGACGCGCAATAATGGAGACCTGGCTGTCGGGGAAAATTTGTAGCTGTCCGCCAGAGAGCAGCTCTTCATTCCAATCAGCAGCTGTCAACCGAGCCGCGGCCCGTTATTAATGACGGCCAGTAACTGCCTCGCAAATTCTCTGCTCTATTTGAGAGCCAGCGTGAAATGAGGTTACACTCTGTCAGTGTTGTGCTGCTGCTGCTGCTGCTGCTTAATGGAGGGGTCTCAAATATCAAACAAGTCCTGAGCCCACTTCTCAACCTTCTCTCATTTTCACAAGCTCATATATTTTCCCCCCCTGAAAGCAAAACGGCTGTAAATTGATGAACGTAAACAACGGCACCGGCAGGAAAATGAAGCCGCTCTGCCCCCGGAAACAACTTTGGCCTTTTGCGTCATTGTCGCTCCCGTCGATTGAGACAAACGCGTCATGAAAAGTTTCTCCGGTGCCCTTTGCGCGCTAACAGAAGTGCGAGGGGCGACCGAGACGGCGGCTGTTTGTCAGCTGCTAGACATGGAAACAGCTGCCGCATAAATCACTCACCTCTCCAACCGCAGCGTTTTTTTGAGTCTTGAGCCCCGCCCTCCTCGCCGTCGCTCTCTCCGTGACATGACACCCCCACCGCCCCCCGCCGAGTTCTCCTCGGACCTGCCTCGACTTGCTCCTTCACCTTCCCGCTTCCTCTTCAGCGCTGCGGGCTTTTTTTTTTTTCTGGGGTGCCGCCCGGGACAACACAAAGGAATTCAACCACGAGCGACTCCCTCCGTGTTTTTGCCGCGCCGACTCGCACGGTCCCCCCCCTCGTGCTTGTCTTTCATCTGCCAGATCACTTATCCACCCTGTTTTAGGTTGATGAATTGCACCGCAAAAGAAGCTCCTGGCTGTTGGTGCTGGTGGAGGGGGTTGCTTGTAAAAGACGGTGGATTCCTCGGCCCGTGACAGGTAGCAATTAACGCTGCGAGGAGGTGTGACGAGGTCCCGGATTGTCCTCGTCTGGGGTCAGAGCATATTTTCTGCGGGGGAGGGGGTCACTAGAGAAGTGTAAAGTACATGCAGAAGCGCTTATTAGAGTGTGTGTGTGTGTGTGTCTGTGTGTGTTTGTGCGTGCGTGCGTGCGACCTTGGTTTCGCAGGTAATCTCCATCTGGGGGATCTGGAGCCTCAAAGCTGCAGCTGTTTCCTGCCTTCGCTTGCAGGATCGCATCTCTTTCCTCCCTCCATCCATCCATCCATCCCATCCATCCATCCATCCATCCGTCCGTCCATCCATCCATCCATCCATCCATCCATCCATCCATCCATCCATCCATCCATCCATCCATCCGTCCATCCATCCCTCCATCCATCCGTCCATCCATCCATCCATCCATCCATCCATCCATCCATCCATCCATCCATCCGTCCGTCCATCCATCCATCCATCCATCCATCCATCCCTCCATCCATCCATCCATCCATCCGTCCATCCATCCCTCCATCCATCCATCCATCCATCCATCCATCCATCCATCCATCCATCCATCCATCCATCCATCCATCCCTCCATCCATCCGTCCATCCATCCGTCCATCCATCCCTCCATCCATCCATCCATCCCTCCATCCATCCAGCCAGCCAGCCCCAGGCTTTTTGTTTTTTTTTCCCACAGAGGAGGAATGCGCACACCTGTAGTCATCCGTGCGCGCGCACGCTCGTGCCCTCGCCCGCCCGCTGATCGCTGCTCAGATAACAAGCTGTTGTTTTGGCAACAAGCGGACGATGCGAGAAATGATAGAGGGAGCGGAGGAATGGCGCTGATGACAATAATAATAGTCACAGCCGGTTATATGAGGCTGCTGGCGCCCGGGAGTCCTGCGGCTGTTTTCTTTTTTTTCTTTTTGCGCTTCATTAAGAGCCGCCGCCGCCGCCGCCGCCGCCACCGCCGCCACCGCCGCCCCTGCTGTTCCGAGCCGGGAGCCGCATTCCACGGCGTGTTAAATTGTTTGTTAGCGGCCGCGTCGCCGGGCTGGATGGTGGAGGCGTGTGTGTGTGTGTGTGTGTGTGTGTGTGTGTGTGTGTGTGTGAGTCAACGGCTCCACTTGTGTTGGGTTGGTGGTGGTAGGGGGCAGGGGGTAGGTGGGTCTGAGACATGCAGTTCAACCATCCGCATATTAGCGCCACCAAACACAGACAATTACACCGCGCTGCAGACGGCGTTTCTGTGGCGGCACTCTGGTATTTGACCTGCACCGTCAGGTTTTATAATTTGAGCGTTGTTGTGTCAGGGCGACGCTCCCCCTTTTGGAATCCTCTCCCCTCCTGGCTCCGCGGCTCGTCTCCAGGTGTGATGCGTTCAAGCTGGGATGCTGTTGCGACAGCTCTGAGTTATTGTTGCGGCGTCGTTCTCGGGTGATTAATGTGACCCGGGGCGACACGGTGGTGCGGCGGTTAGAGCTCTCGCCTCACAGCAAGAAGGTCGTGGGTTCGACCTCCCCACCCACAACCGGGGGGCCCGGGGCCTTTCTCTGTGTGGGAGTTTACAAAGTCCAAAAAATATGCATTTGAGGTCATTTGGGAAGCGTCACTTGTCTGTAGGTGTGTGTGTGTGTGTGTGTGTGTGTGTGTGTGTGTGTCCCTGGGATGAACTGGTGACCAGTCCAGGGTGTAACCCTGCCTTTGCCCTGTGGCAGCTGAGTGCCCTGAGTGCAGGAGACATCAGGGGTAGAAGATGGATGGATGATGGATGGATGATGGATGGATGATGGATGGATGATGGATGATGGATGGACAAGGTGACCCAGGTTTGCTGTAGATGGACACTTGACCAATAGAATACAGCTGCCCAAAGGCCGAGCTCGCCTGCTGTACTCGCTCGCCCACACCATTGAATGGAAACACCAGCAAATTGCACTTTGTTGAAATTTTCAGAAATATCGCTTTTATTTTGCGAAAAACTGTATTGGAAACACAGCTATTGTCAAACGTTACGACCGTCCACCCTGCCTCAGGCCGTGCTCAGGGGAGTGAGCGCAGCTTATCGGCCCACTGAGGTCAAGGAAGGTCACATATCTTTCACAGCTTTTTTTCTTGTTTGCGAACGCTGCTTCCTGGCTGCCTCCGTATTTAAAACCAGACCGTTTGACAAAATTGGTCTTTCTGTCTGCTCCCCTGCACCCTTGCGCTTCATCATACCTGTTGAAACGTTTTAATTAAGATCATGCATTTTCTCAGTTCTGCTCAGTGCATGTGGGCACTAGAACGGTAAAGCAAAACCTTGAGCTGTTTGCTGATCAGTTTGGTCGTTGCAAGATGCCGCACAACCACGAAATGCAGTGGATGTTTCTCCTTTTTTTCAGAAGTTTGTTTTTATCTAAACTAAACAAAACTTCACCCAATTGTACAGAGAAATGATAATAATACCTTGTGTTTGCTTGCCGAATGCCGAACTAGATCGGGATTATGTGAAATATGCTTTGACGGCGTACGATATATTGCACATGTGCGAGGCGGAAATGGGAGGTTTATTTTTTAATTAAGTGAGAATCCAACGCAAACACGAGCCTGTGCTCGGATCTGTTGGATCCAGCAGCCCCCGCGAGTGTGTGAGCGCAGGGCGAGGGGGAAACGGTGCCGCTCACTTTAATACGTGTCAAACAGAGCATGATGAACGGCCATAAAGTCACGCAGCCTTAGCGGTGCACTTTTCCCACGTCACGCTGCCACGGAGTGCGACGTGTCCGCCAAACCGCAGGACCATAATAAGTCACGCTCGCCCCCGTAAAGGAACCACTTCCTGGCTCGCCTCGGCTCCAGACCGTTTCATCTCCGCTCGCATGAAAACCTGAGATTGCTGTGGCTGAAATGTACGCGTACTCATGTGTCGGCTCGGTCTTCCACACACAATGGACAAAGCAGGGGGAAGAAATCGCCGGTGTTCTTTTGAGCACTTTTGCCTGAAACCAGATACCTTCAGCCGGGGTCGGAGCGTCGGAGCGTATAAAGGTGTCAAAACTCAAGTCCCGGGTGGCTGCCGGAGGCCTTCGCTCAAGTGCTCCGCTGAAAAGATGAACATTTAAAGGACCAAAAAAAAAAAAAAAATCCTGTCTTTTTCAAAATCCTTATTTGAGTGCATATTGTTGCTAGACTTCAAAGCAAGAACTTCAAATTGCTCCTCAGAAAGAATTTCTGTAACTTGCATCGTATTCTCTGAGTTTCCTTTGAAACTCAGAGAACACGTCTAAACATTTCTCATCCAGGAAGTAACCGATTGTTCCAGCTGATGACATCAGTTTTCAACTCCAAGTAGGTTTTGGACTTGAGCAGGTTTGGAGGAGAAATAAATGAAAGAGTCTTGAGAAGTTGCACGGATCGTTGATCAAAATGTAAAATTCACTTCTAAAAATAAATGTCTTTAATAGGAGAGTAGCCA
Organism: Thamnaconus septentrionalis; assembly: GCA_009823395.1. Classification (NCBI taxonomy): domain Eukaryota; kingdom Metazoa; phylum Chordata; class Actinopteri; order Tetraodontiformes; family Monacanthidae; genus Thamnaconus; species Thamnaconus septentrionalis. The sequence continues at coordinate 19,026,253 of CM020513.1, forward strand.
TATGCCTTGTCTAATGTGTTACCAATGCAAGTTTACATTTCAAACAGGGCCGCTGATGAGATCCCACTTTGACAACCGTGCATCCCTTCTGTAGCTTTTCAACACTTCCCTGTGCTTCTCTGCAGCACAACAAATTCCAAAATTAGACGATGAAACATTCCATAATTACATACAGGCTATGCAGGCTGTGTCTGTGTATTTTTTAATAGGAATGAAAACAAACTTTGCAGCTTCTAAGGAGATTAAATCGCACTTTGACACAAAAGCAGGAGGCACTGCAGTGTTGTGTACCAAAGTTTTCCTTTCGATCCCCTGCGGTCGGTGCCCGTAAGCCCAAATTGGATAATGGATATGAGCCAGATCTTAAACTCGGTTGTAAAATTAACAGGAATCCGGAATGAGGATAATATAGCAGCTAATGTGTCTCTTAATCCTCGTTAACAGAGTGGTTGTGATTAACCTTATTACAGCCCTCGTTTCATGGATTAGATCACATCATTGTGGCCACGCGGTTCTTCTCTCTCTCTCTCTCTCTCTCTCTCTCTCTCTCTCTCTTTCTCTCGATGTTCTGAGGGACACGCATCACCGGGAGGCACCTGGACACGTCATGATTTCTCGAGAAAGACTTCAGAGGCTGACGATTTGCACCGCAGATGAGTGAGGTTAGAGGAGCAGCGGTTTTTACACACGGCGAAGAGGAAACACGCTCGGGCGAGGAGAGGAAACCGTGGAAATTAGTCATTTTGTGGCGCGGCTATTAGTGGCTTTTTTTTTTTTTTTTTTTTTTTGGCCGGCAATGCTAAAGATGGATAGCTTATCTGACTTTAATAGCTGGCACAGCAGCATTAGTGCTGAGCGGTGGAGGGGAGAGGAACAATACGGCGCATTAGAGGAGCAGCCAGCACACGCCAGAAACTGCTCCAGACTTCTAATTAGCATTCATTAACAGTTGGGGGGGAAGGAAGCGAAGAGCGATTATGGTCTTTAAGTAGTGCATTAGCTAATGTTGCTTTTTTTTTTTCTCCTCACGTCAGCAGATTTAAAACAGGGCCAGTTTGCTGCCACATCAGAGGACGAGCGCCCCGGCTTTGTGCTGACTGGGAGCTTCTGGCGTGATGTTTGTCGCGACCTTAAAACGCACCGCTGCTGTTTGTTTACACTCGTCGTTACAGCTAGCAAGACCGCGAGGCCTCACACTCCACAAGGCCGACTGCTCGCAGCTGCAGGAGAGCAGTTCTGACGCTCGACAGCCGTCACTCCGACGCGTTTTTTTTTTTTTTTTTGTCTCGACTGCCGAGGCCTCATTTTCCCCCCCGAGCTGCGGCCCACACCTCGGCCTCAAACTGTCACTCGCTGACATGAAAATGAGCGGCAATTAAGTCCAATTATGAGGACGCTTTTCCAGAAAGCTAGGAGCTTTCGAAGGCTGACAACCTAAACAATGAGCCGAAAAGTCGCCCGTTGCCGTCGCACGTTTCCCATTTGATCGGCCGTCGTCGGTAATAACCCCCTCGTCTCGAACCTGAGTTTCAAGGATGACAGAGGAAGCGGGATCGCTGTTAGACTTTGAGTCTGAAATCATGTTGATCCAGCTCGAAAGCATGGCTGTATTATTAGAACTGGATACCAAACTGGCAATACAGCAACGGGGTGATTTTTCCCCCAGTGGCCACTTGAGGTACTGCAGCCAAAAACCCCAAGCGGCTCAATAAGATGGAAGTATATTGCTGCCACCCTAAAAAAAAAAAAAAAAAGGACTAAGTATCACGTTATAACGTGAGACAATCACGTGATGATTTTCAAGCCATAATGTGAAATTTTCACAAAATAACGTGAAAATGATCATGAAATAATGTGATATTTTCACGTTATATCGTGACACTGAACCCTGTTTTTCTAGGGTGGCAGCAATGCGCTTCCGGACTGCAATAGAAAAATAAACGCCTGTAAAATGACTGACGGAACGACTGCGACCTGAAACGCAGTCCATAATAAATCTTGCTGGTGTAGATTTTTAATATATGGACTTTTGATCTTTCCCCAAAAATTATAAAGGCCAGAAAATCCCCAGAAAAGATTTTTTTTATTTCCAGCGTGACGTCACAGCTGTGTCTCGGCTCGTTCTGATTGGCCGGTTTGTAATGATGTATCACATCTGTTACAGAGGCATGATGGAAAGCGACACCACTGCCGCATGCTTTATGGGGCTGCTAAATGCGTAAGTAACAAGAGTAATCATCCATTCATTCATCCATGAGAATTGTTTTCAGCTCTGTCGCAGTGTGATTGGACCAATCGGTGTCCTCCGAGGAGAAAGATGCTGCCGGCAGGGTTTAGCTGTGGCCCAGTTGACTGCGAATTTGTATACAGTGGCGGTTGAATTTCAGCTTCATCACCGTCGGAACACGTTTCTTCATTAAAAGAAAAACATTCAAATTAAAGTCAATCACGCAGCTCTTATGCAAAAGCAAAATTTTGCCAAGCCGCATTAAAATTGGCGACAAAATACAGGAGGAAGGCGTCACCGACAGACGTGGAGCGTCAAAGGAAGCCGAGGCTCTCAAAGCGCGTCACGTTCAATCGCGAATAAACGACGGAAAGACAGTTTTATTTGCTCATCGCCAGGGCTGCAGATGTGAGAAGTGTTGTGCGTTCGGCCCCGACGAAGCGCAGCCTGTCAACGGCGAGCGTGCCGAGCGGTAGTTCAAGCCCGTAATCAAACAGCACGTCCCTGAACCGCCGTGACCAGATCGCTCTGCAAGTAAATCCCCAACAGCGGGTTGCCGTCAGTCGGTGGTTATACGACAAAGGCAAGCCTCCAGCACCCCCTCACCCCACACACACACACACACACACACACACACACCCACCATCCCCCGTAATTAAATCATCACATACACCTGGGGAAAAAAAATAACTCATGGCATGGGCAAACTACGGCCCGGGGGCCATATGTGGCCCGTTGAGCTTTTTATTCAGGCCCGCCAAACTTGAAGAAAATATATTAATAGGAAGTAAGTAATAAAATAGCTGTATTTTAGCCATTTTTTTCAGTGTTTTAAGAGTCATTTCAATGAAGAGCTAAACACGGTGGAGCTTGAAAGACATTTTGTTCATTTTCATGGCATCAAAGCGCGTTTTCTACATATTCCTGTTTTCTCCTCTCCATCTGCTCTTGCTCTCTGGACTGCTCAAATTTTAGAAGTCATTGTGAAAAAAACCAAAACGTGTCCCACGTGGAGAAATCACAGCTGATGGTCCGTCTCGGCACCTCCCATCCTCAGTGTGGCAGTTGTGCAATCCGAGAGCAGCGCTATCATAATCGGCCTGTTGACTTTGGCAGCCGTCCGGCCTTGAATTAAGTGGAAAGAAAAACACTCCTGCAGGAGCGTCGCCTCCGAGAGCTGCCGAGCCGTCCGCGTCGGCCTGTCAGCAAGTCCGGGCTCGGCGGCTCGACGCCTAACAATAACAGGCGCGCGGAAAGACGGGGCCGTAAAAAGAAATGTCACTCTCAGTCAAACAATGGGGAAACCGCTGCGGCAAAAAGTAAGCAGTTTTCTTTCTTCCTTTTCCCTTATCGTCTTTATTATTATTACTGCGTCGGCCGGTCAAGGTTCACTGCCAGAGCACACTTAGCCGTGTGTACTGGCCCCCTCCTAACCCTCACACGCACACACACACACACACACACGCACACACACCTCTCTGTCTTTCTCCTAACACCAGTCCTGCTCTGTGTGCTCAGCTAATATTGACTCTCCTGACTAACACTGCCTCTATTGAGTCAAACACAGAACTGTTTGACTAGAATTAGAACATCATTGAGATAACAGCTGTGGAGCTGTCCTGTCCTGTCCTGTCCCGTCCTTGCCTGGCCTGGTCTGTCCCGTCCCGTCCCGTCCTGTCCTGTCCTTACCTGGCCTGGCCTGGCCTGGTCTGGTCTGGCCTGGCCTGGCCTGGTCTGGTCTGGCCAATCCCTTGCTGTGGGAGCAGCAGCAGCGTGGAGCAGTTCAGCTTTGATTGTCACCTGAAGCTGCGGAGGTTGAACTTCCACTCCTCTGCTTGTGGATGCTTCCGCCGGCTCTGGAACCGCCTCCTGTTTCCGAGTGGCAGAGGTGTCAAAAGTATTCACATTCTGTACTTCAGTAAAAGTACGGATACTTGTGTAAAAAAAAAAATAGTTTGGTAAAACTGATTACTGATTTAACTCCTTTACTCATGTAAAAGTCAGAAGGTACAGGTTCTGACATGTACTTGAGTAACAAAAAAAAAAAAGATGCCAATAATGAATCGAAACATTAATTATTTTGCAAAAATGAAAAAGTTGTGACTGAATAATGTGGACTCAACCAACCAGAGGTCTTGCATGAGCATCTGGATCATCTATAATAGCTTTGCTACTCTTAACACCATAGTTCTTTTTTCTTTTTCAATCAAATTGCAATCAGTAATAGTTTTGACCTGTCAGCCATTATTGGATATTCACACTTTTAAGAACAATGGCCGATGTAATAAAGCTGAGGTTCTCTAAAAGAATCTCCTCAAAATATCATCTAGGTTTATGTTGAACTACACAACAGCAATTTAAACAAATAGTTCCACTTTAAGCAGCAACAACAACTGGCATAAATATTAAGTGAATTACTTTTAACAGTATTTGTATCCTTTCAACACAAAAGCAGTGAGCATGTTTTTCCAATGTTTGAAGTAGGAAGTAGAGATACAGAAGAAGGGAGTAAAAGCAAAAAGTTGCCTGAAAAAAATTGTACAGTATGTACAGTAAGTATTTGTACTTCACTTCTTCCCAACTTTAGCGAGCAGGCGGAGTGGCCTTGTCACGCAGGCGTTTCTTTTTCTTTTTACCATCACTGGCTGTGATTGTTTCACCTCGGAGGTCATTACGTTGTTTGCTGTCAAAGCTGGGCGGCCGCAGCGGGAGAACTGTGAAAGCCAGAGTGCCGATATTGAATCCTTACTTCCAGCTCAGCCGTTCCAGCTGTAATGTTTACAGCCCGCCGCCGCCGCCGCCGCCGCACACACAGGGACACAGCGGCGCAAACGCACTGACGAGACGGAAAAACGAGAAGCCGACAGTTTCACGACAGCTTTTATGTGCGAAAGCGTTTGAGCTGCGAAGTGAAAAATGTCAAGTGCAGATCTTTATTTTATTTTTATTTTTTTGACAATGCCAGGCTGCAAAGTGATGGGCTTGACAAGTGTTAGCGGTGGCTCAGAAATATAAAGCGATACAGGAGGCCTTCGATTAGTCACCATGGCTGAGACAAGCAAAGAGTGAGTTCAAAACTCTTTGGTCATATTGCTTTTGTTGGATTTACAGGATTAAAAGCAACAAAAAACCAGCAATAGTTTAGCGTTGTGAGGAATGTTTTGTGTTTAAAGTGAGATGACACTTTAGCTTCTTCAATTTGTTCAACACTGTTGAACATTTACTCAGGAAATACTGGTTCAATTTCAATCGTTCGCATTGCACTTTGTGGGAAGAGTGTCTCAGCAGCAGCGTAGTTGCAATTCCAATTATCACCAATCCAGCCAGTGGCAATCGTCCAACCTGGCCATGAGCAGGACGAGGAGGCCGTCTAGTGTGCGCTGTCTAGTTGAGGTTAATGTCCGCGATGTTCCTGTGAAGCGACGCTCTCCATTTTTAATTGATCCTCCTTGTTGAGTCAAGTCCTTTTCGGGTTTTCGGGGGCAGCGCGTGTTTGACAACTACATGAAAGCAAAAGAGCCGCATAAAAGGCTCCCGCGAAAGGCGGCGCAGCAATCTTTTCTGCTTATGTGCTTTCATTTCTATCCCTACAGGCCCTCCTGCTATTTTGAATTGCCCCTGGTTATGTATTCATTCGGTCTTGTAAGCTAAATGAACCATCCATAATGTAAATGAGAGCCGGGGAGAGACTGAGGGAGAGACGGCAATGCAAATGCGGTGGTGCCCCTGGTGTTGGGAGGGAAGAGAAAGAGTTGTCAGCGTTTTCCCACATTTCACTTTCAAATGAGCCGCAGCTGAGTGCAGAGTCGAACCGCAGCGCCGCGCGTACCAAATAGTCTAATTACTTAGCGAAAGATTCAGCTCAATATGGATTTAAAAAGCTGGCAGATGTGGTTTATTCTCCTGTTTATACATACTTGTCCTCATTTAACCCCCTGGTGACTTTTTCTGTAGCTCATTGGCACGACGACCTGTGTGTGTGTGTGTGTGTGCTTCCTTGGTGGTCAACTAGTAGTCCTACTTCACACACACACACACACACACACACACACACGCACCCCTTTTCCAGTTTAGGATGTGCCAGGCACTTTTTGTGAGTGGTTTGCATTGTTTTGAGGAACACAGCGTCCTGTTGAGAGTGCAAGCATAATCAGCGTTTGAAATCCCTTCCTGTCTGTTTTGGTCCCAGCGCACTGTAACCACCACCACCACCACCACCACCACCACCACAACAACAACAACAACAGCACTGCTGCTGCCTTGCGCCTCATCTCATTTCAGGCGGTAATTACCCGACATATTCGCACTTGGCGCAGCGAAACACGATGCTAGTTATTTTATGTCCTTGATGGGAAACGCTTTCTTGGCACTTCGCAGCCAATCTCAGTCTAGATAAATATTAGCGCTGGCGCGCAATGAAGCGCGAGTCAGATGAGCAGAAAGCGCTGGCACCGGCGAGCGCGTTTAAGCAGCTCAAAGAGACGAACGCGGGGAAAAAAAGGGGGAGAAAGACATGGGAGAAGCCTCGTCTGTTCTCCATTAGAGTCCACTCCGCGCCTCTCTACAAACAGAGAGGACGCAAGCCAAACAAGCTTATTCAAGGGGGGTTCTGCGCGCACCGTGTTAGCTCAGCAAATCCAGCTCCACAAACAGGCTTCAAAGGGTCCCCGCTATCTCCTGCGCTGCTTTGATGCCGCTATTGATCATGCGGCGGCGCGCGAGGAGCGAGCAGAAGCGGCGCGGGTTCCCGCTGGTTGCTACGGACGATGGCGGGGGAAAAAAAAACAAAAACAGGCGGCTCCCATTCGCGGCCATTATCATCTAGCTCCGAGGTGCATGCAGTACGAGTCAAACCCCATCATCCTGCGCATTAATGTTGGCCGCGGTGAGGGAACCCATGCAGAAGCAAAAACAAAGCCAAAGACGCGAGTTGACAGCCCAATGCTAGGAACTAGGGATGCACCAAAACTTTTTTATACAAGTAGAGGGCGAGTACTCACTGATACTGATACCGAGTGCTTCATATGGCCATTGCACATTATATAATTAGTTTTTTTTTTATTTTTGCACAGATGTTCTGTTATTTGAACAGAATTCCTCAGCATGTTTTTTAGAACAGGAAGACTGTTACAAATTTTACTGCAATACAAACACAAATTTAACAAAATTCTCATTTATATAGATACACAACTGGTATGTGTCATGGCATCGGCACTTTTTTTACAAGTACAGTTAGAGATCTCAACCCTGGTATCGGTACCGATGCCCCGGTATCAGTAGTTTTGTAGTACTTGTTTGTGCAAAATTTTAAAGAAAATTATTAAAAGACACCTTGCTGAAAAGAGATGTTGCTGTTCGATTCAGAAGCAAACTTGAATTTAAAGAAAGATACTGGTCATTTTTTTTTCTGTTTTGTTGTTATTTTTCTTTGATGTATAAAGACTTGGTCTCGTCTTGGTCTCGAACCCCACATGCCTCGGTCTTGTCTCAATCTCAATAATCTCTAGTCTTGATAATGTCTTGGTCTCGGTTGGTGCGGTCTTGACTGCAACACAAGGTATCGGTGCATCCCTACTGGAAACCATCGGAGATCAGCCGCTGACCCCAACCCTCTTTAAAAGCATCAACCTAAACTACAAGGTCACCCCCCTCTCAGGAGGGAAGTGAGCGGAGGCGTCGTCACATCCGTCTCTCCGGGCCGTCACGCTCCGGTAGCATGAGAAGCTAAAGCAAACAAGCAAACAAGAGCCGGACGCCGGTGGGATCCCGAGCTGGTGGGGGTCCTGTGTGCTCATAGGAAGACAAACAGAGGCTTGTTTTCTCCTCCGCCGCGCTGAAACAGCCGCCCCACAGCCCTGCGCTCCCGTCTCACACCGAGGCCATTAGTCACGATGATTTCCTCCGCCAGCTGTCGCCGCTGCGTTAGCTTTAGCTAGCCAAGCTAGCGAGTTGAGTTGCCAACCATCCCTTAAAATACAGAATTGTCTGGTATTTGACAATGAAATGGTGCGTCCTGAGTTGACTTGAACGTGAATTTATTTTCCATGCAAACGCAAACAAACTGAAACCCTATTTTAAGTTATGATTTACCACTACTGACGAGCCTGTGATGGCCCCCCGAGCACTGCGGGAGGCGTCTTTTATTTTTCTGAATGAAGGTTGGCAACACTACTAGGCAGGCAGGCAGGCAGGCAGGTCGGGCCTCGTTTGAATTCTCTCTCCAGTTTGTCGGATCGTTAGCAACCCAGCGATGCAGACGCGGATGCGCTCCTCAGGTAGCGCTCAAACGCAAAAAAAACCAAAACTGTCATTAATCACGCGGATAAACGCGGCGTGAGAGCGACGCGCTCCGCGGATTACACGAAGCCGCTCGCTCCCGCTTTTTTTTCCCGGAGGCGGCCGTCCGATCCACCTTGTAAACGGGTTTCGCTAATCTTGTTTGTGCACATGGTCACCGTAATCTCCGCTTTTTTTCCGACTCGTACCTGGCCCTCGCCTGATAGAAAAAAAAAGAAGTCACTGCCTCGTTAGGGCGAACGCGGCGGTGCACGCCTAATGAATGAAGCGATGGCTCTCTCACAACTCCGGGTTGCGGCTGACGGCCGTTACCACGAGCGCAACGCGAAAGTGGACAGAAGCAGCGGAGCTGTTCGCTCAGATCAAACGGTCGATGCGTGGCTGCGTTAGTGACCTGATCGGGCTCTCTGCCGACGCGCCGCGAGTTTAAACCTCTTCCGAGTGCTAACTGGGATTTCTCACCGATGAGTTCAGGTTAGGTTGGTAGACGAGGCTGCTTTTTCTCCTCTACCTTCTCTAAGCCGAACGATCAGCCGGCTAATTAATAAGATGAGCTTTCAACGTCCTTTGTAACGACTCTGTGAGATTCCCAAAGTTAACTGTAAAAATAAATAAATAAATAAAAAGTCAGCCCTGCCAAATCCCATTTAAGTCATGGCGCGTCACCCTGCGCAGGGCCACTGTCAGTGCAATCATCTCTGGCATCTCCTCTGCTCTCGTTTCATCAGCAAACCGCTCGCAGCTCTGCTCAAGCAATCAGCCGACCGCACGCAAAAGTGGCGCTAACGGGATGAGATCAGCCGGTTTGGGAGGGGAAAAAAAACAAAACAAGCGGGGGTTCTGCTGCGAGGGACACCTCGCGGGTCAGGACGGCAGCGAGCCAACGGAAATCAGCCGTGGCTCAGGCCAGGCCAGTGTGACCACGGCCAGCCCAGCCAAGCCCACGCACACTTGGGCAAAGAGAGAGAGAGAGAGAGCGAGTGAGCACGCTCGACTGACAGCTGCAAGCACTTCAGTCCACCGCCAGAAAACAAAGACGCAGAGGGAGGAAAAGAAAAATCACGAGTCAGCCCAATTTGTCCATAATGAGCCTGCACAACAATGAGATCTAATATTTACACTGAGGAAGGGTTAAGAAACAAGAAAAAAAAAAATCCTTTTTCAGAGTCGCTTGTTTATTTCGACAATTGGACGAGCTGGCTGAGTGTTCGGTTACAGTTGTAGAAGATTATACGTGTGTTGGGAGAATTGTAAGCCATTCTCAGTTTGACCCTCAGAACTGGAGCGCAACAGATTTTTAGGTCATAAATTACTGAGCTTTTTTTTGGAAAACTGCTTCCAGAGTGAAGACAATTCTACTTTTGTGTTGGTGCCTATGGAGGAACATCGTGTCTTCTCCCAGTTAATCTGATTTTCTCCTATAGCTACTGCACACGTAACCAGAACAGTGCTTTTTACATTTTTTCTACTCTGACTTCCCCCGCCCCCCTCGTGTTTCTCAATAACAGTCATCTACTCTCCCACCTCACCGAGGACAACAGTTGTCAGGTGCATCACACACTTTCTGTCACAGTGTATTATATTCAGAGGAAACTCGGCTTCATCATCAGTCTGCACATTAGGCCGTCGGGCATCACGTCAGTGTTTGTTGCGACGGAGCGTTTTCTCCTAATATGCAATTTCCACTTTTCATCAGGCTGCTAACAGGCCAACATATAATTGGCTCCAGGCTCCTATCATCACTTTGTTGCTTTGGTGTGAGCTGCTGAAATGCTTTACAAGCAAGTTGATATGCAAGAATTTCATTTCATTTCATTTCATATCACAAACTATGTAGGTGAGTTGAGATTCACCACAGGTGTTTGTGTGGACAGTGGTAAAAGCCAACTCGTGGCAAATTTTGGAAAGCAAATTTCATTTGCCACAGTGGCAGCGGTTGGAAGATCAGCACTGATCGGCTGGATCGTTTGGCACTGCCAAAACATTCGAATCAGGTTTTTTGGCTCTGCAGCAGTCGGTGCCATTCTACAAACTGGACACGCTGATCTTTACTCTGCATTAGGGGAGGTGCTTACAGAACCAGCTGGAGCTGGTTCTGTAAGCATCAGAAGAATCTTCCACAGCATTCAGACCCCCCAAACCCCCCACCTCTCCTCCAACCACAATCTCAGATGGTCACACAGATTTCATTGAAACTCATTATTCTTTTTTCTAATATCCGCCTACAGACATTTGTGTGTGTGTGTGTGTGTGTGTGTGTGTGTTATCTCTCTAGAGAAGGCTGGAATCCTGTGGGCACGTCTTTGAACCATTTCAAAAGGTTTCTGCACTCTGGACCCAGTTCAGCCGCTCCGCCCGGCGCTTGTAGTGTGAATACAGACAAATTGTTCTCCATCTAATTCCCCCTTAATGTGTGGAACTTAGCAAAGTCTCCCTCATCACCTCCCCCTCAGATACACTCCGTTTCCTTGTTGCCTCTCCGCCAAGCGCCTCGCACTCGGAGGCATCGCAGGGCGAGACTTGAAAAACAACTTGCTTTTCTTTTCTTTTCTTTTTTTTCCCTTCCTTTGCTCACAAAGCGAACCTTGAACAAAGTGGATGCCTTCTGATTATTAAAAAGCCGGTTCTTCAGATACAACAGGAATCCTCTCGAGATGGTGTGAAATATTTAGGAGTGTGCACAAACTGCTCTTTTTCATCTCGCTTTGAAGTCATCGTTTCGCCCCGAGTCAGTCAAATGAAGAGCGAGTCTCAGAAGAAGACTGGGGAAGAGTCTCAGCCTGCGGAGGAATGAACAGTGGGGTTATTCCATTCCATTTCCATACCGACACCTTCTCTTTCTTTGTCTTTAGAGTCATTACTCAACCCTGTTCCACCCGCTCATACTTCTTTAAAGCAGTACATTATGCCAAACTCACTTTGCACAGGGTTTGGGAGACTTTTCAGAGGACGTGTGCTGCATCTCTGGAAATGATCCCTTTATGCTCTCGTAAAGGGCACTGATGGCTCACTGGTGCCCACGGCACCTCTGCTCCAGCTGTTGGCCTTTGTTTGGCTACCAGGTTTTGGTCCCCTTCTAACATGCAGAAGGTCGTACAGAGCGCCAGTTCAGGTTTAACCTGAGCGTTTTGGCCCAGGAAATGAACTACAACATTTTTATGGAAACCAAGGTTTAGCTGATTAATTGTGCACAGCTGTTCCACTGGAGTTCGTGCTGAAAATGAAACTGAAAAAAAAAAAAAAAAGCGGGTATAACACAAGACCTTTGATTTGGGTATCACGAGGTTCTAGTGGTAAGTTAGTAGTATTTACATTGTTAAGTACATACATTACATTATACATCAAAGTACAGCAGGACTGTATCATTTTTGGCCTGAACAGCTGTAGACTGACATTCAAGTCTGAATGTTCAATTCTTAAAATTATGAAAAAAAAAACTACAAAAACAACTTGGGTTCTTGGACCTTTTCAGAAATATCATCCTTTATCCCTCACTGTGCTTGACTGGAGATTCAGGAACCTGCATTCCATTGGCCTTCTGTGTCTTCAGGCTTTTTCACTTTCACAAAAATAAATTGCATAGTGGTGCTAACAATGACGTATGGGCCTTCGGAATGGATTTCGGAGTATGGAAGCGGTTTCTTCCTCATCCTCCATCATAAATAAACACAGTGCAGAGTTTCTCCGAGCGCAGCCAGGCTTGCTGAAATGCATCCTGGGACACACGCTAGCTGCGACAGATGTTCCTCCTCTCTGGAAGATCTGAACACTCAGGTCTCGCCCTCGGGGTGACAACTACCAGGTGCCGGTCTGGTAAATAAGCAGCAAGGCTCAGGGGGTTGACATTTAATCCATGCTTTCTTATGGCTCTGTCAGGTGCAGCAAATTACAACCCAGCAAAGATCAATTTACAGAGATGTGTCCGTGTTCCCATTTTCATTATGGATTTTTTTGTTTGTTTTTTTGTTTTTGCTGTGGTCTTGCTCTCTTGTACGCGCTCGCTTTTGCCGTTACTTAGATTTTTGAAACCCCCGCAGGGGGCGCCTAATACCCGTAGATGGGATAAAGTGTTCTGAAGCGTTAATCGTGCTTGCCGAAGGCTCGGAGACGCTCTCACTCGGCGCGCTTCTAAACAGCTTAAAAAACAAACTCCAACCTCTGGGAGTTTGTGACTCTTTGACCCGTCGCAGCTGCAGCTGCTGCAGTAGCAGGAGAAGAGAGCGTGGGAGCCTCTACCTTTTATTAAAGCAAACACAGTGCCTCTTGGCTCCGCTGACAGCTTTACTTTGCTTTAAGGAAGAGGCACACGGATTTATATATAATAAACATGTATATATATATATATATTTATATATGTGTGTGTGTGTATGTGTGTGCGTGCATATACAGTATATACATATATATTTGGATACTTATATACATACACATTTACACATATACAGATATGTATACATGTGTACGCATTAAAAAGAAGAAGAAGACAGGGAAGAAGGAGGCGGAGTCCCGAGAGGCAGGCAGTCGACAGCAGGCAGCAGGCAGACGTCCTGAATGACAGTTGACTGGCTGTCAGCGCTCGTGGCACTGGCTGATCTCTGCGGCTCAACACGCTAAGCTGGCAGGCAGCCACGGCTCCTGACACATGAAGATGCAGTGTAAGGACCTCGTCCACACACAGCCTCCATTCACGCAGCTCCGCTCTCATTCGCTATTTACCCGTCTTCCCCGCTAATTGACTTACATTGTCGGAGCCGGTTATGCTCAGCGCCGCCTGGGGGGGGAGTGAGCCGGGGTGGCGAGGACAGCTGTGGCTGAGATACAAGAGTGGCTTGTGTCGACGTGCCCTCTAAAACCCAGGAGCATCATGATAGCATTTTTTCAGAATCGGATCGAGTTACGCTTTCGTTACACCTGTTTAAACTCCCCAGCCGACTTTTTCACAAGTGTTTTTTTTTTTTCCCCCCCCTCGTGGCGTGTTAATCTCGTGCGAGCAGGGAAAGGTCACGAACCGACTGCTCAAGTCTGATTTACGGCATCAGAATAGAAATGCTAATGCTGCTTCGATACGTCCCGCGTATCAGCAAGTGGATCCGATGCACGAGGTGAAAATTGTCCCTGACAGCAGACGTCCAAAGGGGGGGGGGTCTCAGAGCTGGCCTGGAACTTCTCAGGTCACCCACTGACACTTTGCAAATAGCTAAACCAGGCTTGATGAAGCCACAACCAAAGAGCGGCAAACGCATCAATGTCCTCCCAGGCTGCGCTGTCTGTCTCAGCACAGTCATTTTTTTTTTCAGTAGTGGAACACAAAGGGCTGTAACTTTATTTGTTCATGCAACATCCGCAATGACGCCGCTACTGTTTCACCATAGTGTGTGAATGAACATGTAGCAGTCGATGTCTATTGTGTAAGACAAATACGGATAATCTCTGAGTCACAGCATGAGTGCATTGCGACAGCGATCACTCAGGTGATCCAGGTGTTGGCTGCCTTGTTTCGCTCCTACTCTAAACATGTAGAAGGTCGTCCACAGCACCAGTTCAAGCTGGACCTGAGTGTTTTGGCCCGTACACAACAAAATACAACAGTTTTTTTTGGAAGCTGAGTTTTTACTGCGTGAAGTCGTTGTCGCTGTCTATTGCATCAGACAAATACAATTCAGCTCTGAGTCACAGAATCGGTGCCTTGCGACAGCAAACATTAGGTTTTGATTAAGCGCAGTTTGTAAAATGGCGGGCGGCTGCGTCCGGCCTCTCCGCTTTCTGATTGGCCGCCGTCGGCGTCGCGGATTGGTGCGAAAAACGACTTCATGGTGCCGGTGCCAAAAGGCTTAAGACCTCTTTATCACAACCATTGGAGCAAAGAGCCAATAAAACATTGCAATTAGACTTGCTCTTTTAAATTCTCACATGGGCTAATTGACTGCGGGTGTTCAAGTAGAACATCTGCATTTCCCCTGGCAAGTTTAATAACACTCATAAGAATAACAGCCGGAAAAACAGGCTGATGTTTTTTTGGGGTTTTTTCTACCCCAAAGCGCACAGCCGGCTGTAATTGTCTGTCAGTTGTGGTTTGATCAGTCAAAGGCCCAGATTATCCCGAATTTACTCTGCTACTGTAGTTTAGCAACAATATTTGAGATATTTGGGAACGCCCGAAGCCTTTACTTCGTTTGCTTTCCCCACTTTCCACAAATCCTTTATTCAAATGCGCCCTGCATGTCTCTCGTGAAAAATGCAACAGGTCGAGCTAAATCTGAGCATTTTGACCGCATGCTGTAAACAGAGGGGTCATTTACTATCATCTGAAAATGAATTAAAACATCATTTTTGATTGTAGTTTCATTCAGCAATGAATGTGCCAAGGATAAAATAAACCTCTGCAAACGGCTGTCTGATTGGACCTTTGAAGCCACAGTTGATGAATCAATGTCTGGAATTTCTTTGGAACTGGTGGTTAATGACATCGGCAACCGGAGTTTTGTAACGACATCTTGGGAGCGTGCACGCTTGGCTGTGGAGGGCCTGCGGCGAGATGCAGGGGATAATAGTGCGGTGCAGCACATCAAACAGCGGCCGGTCAAAAAGCAAAGCACTCCATATCTCACAGGAGTGAATTTAATGGCCATTGGTTGCTCTCGGCTCTTGACCCTCTCCAAGAGGCTCCATGTTAGTCACTCTCCAGTGCTTTCCAATTGAAACCCAGCCAGACTGCTGCGAGATGAGATTTCAACTGTCTACTTGAAGCGTGGATGACTGTTGGGTTACCTTCAGCTGGTCATTAGAGCGGCTGATGCTCAGCTGATAAGAGTCCAGTGAAACTGGACGCTGACAAAGTTGTAGCGCTTTGTCAGTTTTCTAACTCGAGGGGGCGGGGGGGGCGTTTCGTGCGTCATACAGAAATAAAATCATAACAGAAATATTCTTTGAAAACAGCAGAATTTTATTAACTTATGTAGAAACACAAACCACGTCATGTAAATGTGGAAACGTTTATAATTAATAAAAATTGAAATCTTGCAAAACTTAAGTCCCACTTATTTCTTTGACTAACACAATTATTTAATTCACTCTGAACAGCTTGGTGATGAAACTCACTTCCCAAGAGAATTGAATGTACGATGAGACTTGTTATCTTAGGCTGAGCCAAAAAAGAAAAACAGACTAAATTAATATGGATTATTATTTAAAGTCTTGTTTAATTAATATAATGAAGCATAAGAGAGCGCCTCCTGCAGTTGTGGTAAGTTATTAAAAGCAGTCTTTGTTCACGTTGATATATTTCTTCACTTAATGCACCATTTGTAATAATCAGAAGTTCCCAATCAATTATAATAATAGTATTATTTTTGCAAGTCTGTCATTGGCCCCACCAAGTCCTCAAAAATATTAGTTTGGGTAAAACTCACTGCTTTTGGCTAAAGTACTAAACTATAGAATCTGCGTGTATTTGTCCATTTTCACCGGGATGTTAAGATTGTTTGCCATGTTTGGAATGTTGCAGTATCACACATGCACAGTGTGCCTTCCAAGTGTTCTTGAAACAGAATTTCTCCCGGGAAAATGATGACTAACTGCTGTCCTCTGCTGCCACCACGTGTTGTAATTGTGTACTGTGCTAAAACATCACGACGAGAATTTACCAATACAAAGAACATTTATTCCTCTGCACAGTAACACCGTTTGTTTTACACGAAGACAGAAAAAAGTTGATAACACAAACTTACCAGCATGCAGTTTAGTGGATATAAAAAATCATCTGTGTGTTAGTTTCAGAATTTCTTCTCATGCCAAGCATCAAAAAGCGACAGTAAAATTCACTTACATGTGCAAACAGTGTTTTCAGTAAGAGGCGCAGTGACAATAAGTTGACTAAATCACATGGTGTGATCTCTAGACACCTACAGTACAGCATATATAAAATGTTTTAACACAGAAGCTTTGGTGATCTTTGTATATAAATCTTTGCATATATAAAAAGGTTTGCGTTCACATATCAAAAAAAATACATATATTGCACAACAGCAAAGTGAGGGCAGTGACGGAAATGGCAGCTTTTTGGCTTTCAGGGTTTTCTGCGCCTGGAAGAAATAAATGAATGAATAAAATTATTTTTTTTTTTCCTGAGAAAGAAAAGCCCTTCGGTTTGGCTCAGAGGAGTCGTGAAAACCTACTTTGTGATGCCACGGTGCTCGTAGCCTGGGCCCATGTTTGATCCCGCCTTCATCTCCACCGCCACAGAGCACTGCAGAGAAAATGAAGAGGAGTCAAAGTCTGCTCAGAAATGGCTGTAAAAGTGTCTGACAAGACCAGTAAAGTGACATTACTGGTTGAAAAAATCATCATCATCATCATCATCATCATCATCATCATCATCATCCTCCTACCCGTGTCTCCACGTCAGTCCACGGCCCGTCGGTCTCACTTCCACTGGCTGGTTTCCCCTCGGAGGATTTTCTCTTACGGCTTTCGGGACAAATGTAAAAAAAAAAGAAAAGAAAATATTAACGCATGAGGAGACACACGTGGTGTGAAGCGAGGTTTGTGACTGGCTGTAGTGCGTCACCTTGGGACTGTGGTGACCTCCTGTCTCAGGGTCTCGATGTCAGTGAACTGGACGGCCTGTCCTCCGCCTCTGGTTTTAATCACATCACCCTAGAAACAGAGGAGTTGACAGTCAACTTACAGTCCATGTAAAGTGAATTAAAATGTGGTGCTTCTGGGCGGGTTAACAGCAAAACAGCAACGTCATCATATATCAATGTTATTTACAATGCAGTTTTTAACTGCAGGATATTACAGTGCTGGACTATCAGAAATTAGTCTTTAAAATATTTCTACAGTTAAGTGTCTTGCACTTCATTCCGTGCTCTTCATAAGGAGGTTGGTGCTCTCACACAGGACTCGATGATTCTTCAGTAGGTCTCAGGGTTATGTGCATAAAGATAAAGATGACGGAATCTTGTGGTTTGTTTTTTTTTTAAATCCAAGATGTCCCTAGAGGGCAGCATGTGGGTGAACGGTCCTCTCCAGTCCTAAGTAGCCAATAGAATAGCGCCCCCTTTGTTGGACTTGGCCGTCCGACTCCAAGGAAGACACTTGGGTGCATTGAACGGGAAGGAGTGCTCCGAATCGTCCGTGTGCTCAGTCTGTTGAGGTGGACCACAGATGAGCTTTGCCTTTCCAATGCCCGTTGCGTTTCTACGCACCTTAATAAGCTTGGTCTTGATCTCTCCATCGGAGGCCACCTCCTGATGGGTCAGCACGTATCTGTCGCACTTGGACAAGGCCTTCTCACTGGGGGTGGACACCTGGATGGCGTTGGGGATGACGGGCTGCAGGACCGTCCCCAGGTCCAGGCTGGAGGGGGGCTTGTGGTCCACCCACTTCTCCCCACCGGCAGAGCGAGAGCGGCGGTGCAGGGGACGCACCGGCGTGGACGTCTGAGCAGGAGAGGAAGGCGTTACGACCAGGGAGCACGCAGTGGGCTTGGCCTGCGCTGCCTCTGTAGCCTCAACTGCAAACCCAGCGCAGGACTTGGATTACATGGGTTCAACAGGAGCAACTGAGGCAGCGCTTTGTGATGTCTTGGCTCAGACAAGAAGTGGGAAAAAAAAAAAAAAAAGCACCAAGAGGAAAAAAAAAAAAAAAAGATTGCCCTCAGGATTGTACAAAGCTTAAATGAAAGATTTGAATTAAATCTAGAAGACGGTAGAACAGGAAATACACCTTGAACTTGATCAAGTGAAACATTATTTGACTGTGGCTTTGAATTCTAAACTACTCTCAGTACACTGACATGGGGGCTTTGTCAACCTACAGGAACAGGAGAGGGAGAGGCAGATCTCTTCGCTGGGATGCGTTCCTCT
Organism: Thamnaconus septentrionalis; assembly: GCA_009823395.1. NCBI lineage: Eukaryota > Metazoa > Chordata > Actinopteri > Tetraodontiformes > Monacanthidae > Thamnaconus > Thamnaconus septentrionalis. The sequence goes on from CM020513.1 coordinate 19,044,643, forward strand.
CGGGACGGCCGCTGCCGCTGCTGCTGCTGCTGCTGTTGCTGCTGCGGCTGCTGCAGCGACGTGTGACGTGGCGGCGGCTCGGGGCGGCTCTTGCTTTCTGTGACGATGGCTTTCAGCTGCTTCAACTTCTCATCTTTCACCCAGAGTTTGTTCTGCATCTCGAGCTGCATGGCGTTAACGCGTCGATCCTGCACGGGGAGAGCGGCAGGTGAGCCCAGGACTTTAGCTGTACACTTGGTTTCAACCGTCATCCGAGGCGTGAAACGGGGCGACTCACACATTCTTTCTCCCACTTGAATTGCGTGTCTGTGACCACGCCGTTGAGCCGCTGCTCCATGCGCCTCTTGTCGGTGAGCTCCCTCTGCAGCCGCTGCTCTCGGGTCTCCAGCTCCTGCCGCAGTGAGCGTTTGTCCTCCTCGTAGATTTTAGTCGTTTTCTGGAGAATGTCAATCTGGAGGTGGGAGGTATGGACAATCATGAGGACATGGAGAAAAAAAAAAAAAGCAAACAAACTGAACAGCACATTTATACACCAGAAAGCTGTGGTTGTTTGTTTCTTCACCTTGTGCTCTTGCATCTTGGTTCTCTTCTCCAGGCGTTCGATCTCTGCCTGGTTGTTGGAAATCAGTTTTTCTCTGTCTGCCAGTTTGCCGTTTTGCTCGTCAATCAAACCGTCGATGGAAAAGAGGTTGGAGTCCAGCTGCTGCAGCATGGACTTCATGGTGTTGGCTGGATTCAACAAGATAAGACAAGACGAGGGGAGTCGGTGTCAAAACCATTTGGACAATGGACCAATTGGACATTCAATGTGGAAAATCAGATGCTGAGCTGGAACGCGAGCAGGCACCTGCTTTGCTGTATTCTTCCAGCATCATCTGCTTGACCCTGTGTCTGTTCTGCAGAGCCTCGATCAGCCTGGGCAGGGTGACGTCATCGTGGGCGTCGGTCAGCTCGGAGGAGGGTAAGGGCGGGAGGTTGTACACCAGGTGGTTTATAGCAGATGGAACATCTACTGAAATTTCAATAAATATCAATGTTGGCCCACAACAATGTCCTGGTTTTCAATTCTGGCCCCACTGTGTATATAAGTTTGACATCCCTGATTGAGATTATTTGGGGGAAAAAAAAGCTGGGCCTACATTTTGGCCAGTCTTACCATCACTGACAGCACAGTCACAATAAGCAGCTTTTCATTCACAAAATCACAACTTGCCTCTTTCAGCTGGGCCGCCGCGCTCCTCCAGCCTGCGGGACAGCTCGTCTTTGAAGGCCTGGTTTCTGTGGCGACGGCCAGGGGTGAAGCCACAGATGGGCCGGTCCACCGGCCGAGCCACCTCCACCTCCTGGGTCATCTCCGCAAACCGCATCACCAGCTGGACAAACAGCGAGCAGCGTCACACACAAGCAACCTCCGCCTCTGCGCTGGAATTTCGCAGCTTGCCGCCCTGTGAGAGGAACTTGCCAGGGTTTCCTCGTAGTCGTCGGCCTTGGGGTTGACGCAAACCACCATCCGCACTTTCCCCTCGCCGTCAAAGTAGTTTTTGAACAGGTGGGTCACTTTGGAGTCTCTGTAGGGAACCATCTGCAGGAGAGAACCACAGATTAGGGGCCCGGTTTCAGCAGGAACCACAATGACAGAGTTCAACGTTAGTAATTGTACAGTTTGGTACCCTGTTTGTGCCGGACATCTGGTTCTCTCGCAGTATTTCAATGCAGGTTCGCAGGTTCAGCAGAGACTGATTGATGTTACCTGAAATAAGGAGGGGGGTACATGAATATATTATTTCAATCCTAACAAAGAATCAGCTTCTGTGTTGTTGCTGTTACGAACCTGCTTCACGTATACGGGTGCCTTCTGCTCCGGTCCTACCGGTCCGCTCACTTCCTGCCAGGTCCACCAGGCACAGCTGACTGAGAGTCACTTGGTTTTTATCCTGACGACCAAGACCATCATTAAATACAGTTCCAAAAACAAATTGAAGACGGAAGATTTAATGAGAGTTTTAACAAACCTGGAGAATGTTGTCGCCGTCGGCGTCAAGAGGAGCCTGAGCCAGTTTGATGATGAAGACGCTGTGGGAGCGACTGGACTCTCTGTTCAGACAGGTGTTGGCCACCTTCCTCTTTTTCTGACCTGGAGGAAAAACAACAGGAGGCAGCCATTTTTATTTAGTCATTTTTTTCCACGATAAACCGTTGAATGCGATTTAAACTGAACATGTTTTTTTCTTCCTTTGGCGAGAGACCTGCTCAGAGAGAAGATTAACGGAGGTCATTCCCTGGCCAAGGCGGCCGTCAGGCCAGCAGTGCCAGGTCAGTTGCATCTTTAGTCATCACCGCAGAACTTGTGCCCTTTATTTACTGCATTTCAACCAATAATAATCAACTACTCACCTCTCCAGAAGACTTGGAAGGCCTCCTCTGCAGATTTGACCTCCACCTCCATACAACCGGCCACGTACATGTTGTGATTCTGATCTTCTCTGAGATGTTTAGACTGTGGGGGTCTGCAAGGTAAAAAAAAAAAAAACACACACACAGTTTAGGACGGGTAGTGTTACGGTCACTTGATTTCAGCCATGCAGAGCAATCAGACACTGCGAACCAACAAGGCACCATGGAAAGCAACATACGGCCACTTTGCTCTAACGAACAAACAATGACTGCAAGCAGAAGCAGAACACAAGCGCTGGTTTGTAAAATCAAAGGAACGCCATCAACACTGGAGTTTTCCCCCCCACAAGCTGCAAAATACACTACAGTTGGTGACTGGATTAATTGTACATAAGTAATGTCACTAATCATTACAAATATACATTATCACTGAATATAATGTTTGTTTTTTTTTATTTAAAAATTCTAATAAAGATTCCAACTGCTTTGGATATTTCAGGAATCTCCAGTGTTGACAAGGTGCCTCGTGCTCGTATTGAGAGCACATCTGATGTGTTCACTGGACACATACATGAACTCAGTGTTCTGGCGCATAGGTGTGCCTCCACCATTCCACCTAGTAAAAGCAAAAAGCACAGTTGTCTTCCAGCTACTCGGAAACACTCAAGACATTGAAAACACTTTTGGCAGTTAATTCTGGTCAACAGATGTCAAGAAAGGTCCAATGTGTTTGCCTGAATTGAATTTCTTTTCTTCCCAAACTTACTTTGGTTTGATTGCATCCTCCTGATTTTCCTCCAGGAGATCATAGATGTAGTTGTTGTAAATTTCAATATACGAGACAAAAACGCTGTAGCTGCTGTCCTCGTCGGCGGCATCTGATTTGGAAGCTTCTTCTGGCTTTAACATGTCTGCAAATTCCGGATCGACCTTTTGTCTTCAAGAAAAGGAGACGGTGGATTTAATAAACAATTTTTTGCTTCAAGATACACAAGTTGGTGAACGGACTCCGACTCACCTGGCAGAAGGTGTTTTAGGAACAGCCGGCGGCGTGTTGTCACGCCTTTGGCGCTCCAACAAGGCATCAACTTCACTTTGGACCTCCATACCATTTTTGTCATCTGTCTTGAAAACCTAAATAGGAGGTAGGACACATTAAAAAAAAACTAGTGATGAAACTAAAGAAGATGAACAGTATGTCCCAATCCACTTACATATCTTTTGGCCTGGTATGGTCCAACGCTGTTGAAGATCATATCAAGTGAGCGAGGCAGAAGTCCACCTTGACCGGGAGAGCCCGTCATGGTGAACGTCTTTCCACTTCCTGTTACCCCATATGTAAAAAGCAGACCTGCAACAGCCAGACCAATGGTGTTATCAGGACAACTACAACCAATGTATTAAACGCAAATACACAGATATTAAGTGTGGTTTCTTTCTGAAGCTGGGTTGTGTTCTCACCATTCCTCCCTTGGATCAAGTCAGAGACCAGAGGTTTGGCAATATGCTCAAACAGCTCCATTTGAGATATTGAAACCCCAAAGACTTTTTTGAAGGTATACTGTGTCTAGAGTAAAGGCAAATAAAATGCATTAGAAATCACTGTAAGGAAAAAACTTTTGGTTTTTAAAATGCAAAAACCATTAAAACAACAACAACAACAACAACAACAATAACAACAACAAAAACAATGTTTAATTTCACCATATGTTCCACTGAATAATAATAATGGGGATAATAATATCTGCTATTCACGATCATTATTGAAGTCATGAATTTCAACCTATGGTTTACCTCTTTATACTCTCCATTGCGGTTTGTCTTGAAGCCTTCAGGTGCGTGTAGCTGGATGGTGGAGCTGCTGATCACCTCGATGCAGCACTCGGAGTCATCCGCACCCAGGGGCCGCACACGGCAGTACACCTGTGTACACAATACTATTAGAGCAAAAATATATAATACAAAATACCATAACGAGTACGTTCTAGGATTTGATTTTTTTTTTTTTTTTCAAAGCGATGTTTGTCGCGAGATATGCATCTTTTGGCAGTTAATAACTGTCACTGTTACTACAAAGCGTTGGCTGTTGCCGTTTTGGTGCTCTGTAACTCACCCCAACTGGGTCCTTCTGGCTGTTTGGTGGCTTTCTAGGAGGATTCCTCCTGGGGGGTTTAGACTTCCTGAAAGGAACAATCAGTCGCCTTTGATGAGCACAATGCAACATTGTTAACTTGAGCTTCCTCGTACAGTTACGACGCAGCGCCTTAGAAAAACGATACGGCTAATCAGCTCGGGGCGGGCATCGCAGCTAAGATAACTTTGGAGAGCAATGTATAAATCTACAATTTCGGACATAAGTTACGTTATAAACGAAACTAATTTACTTACGCGGGTCTCGTCATTTTGGGCCGATGCCTCTTGATACAGCAGCCGAAGTTTCCGTTTACAATTTTGAACGTTCCCTCCGGAATACAGCCCAACGGCAACCAATGAATTTTGACGACCTGTTACGTACTTCCGACTCGCATGGCGGAAGTAACAAAAACGGTTTTATTAGAAATTACACGATTATATGTTAGTAATTCTGAGACCTTATGTTGTTACAATGTGATGATAAATCAAGCAGTGATACTGTGGAATAGTGGAGGATTGTGAGCATTTTGATGAATCGTTATATACTGCATAGCGGAAGTGACGCATCCGTTTTTCTTTGTTTATTTTTAACAGTTCTTATAGCCGTTAATTTAAAACAACAGCATAAAAAACCATTACACATAATATCGTTGCATTAAGTTCTGCTTTTTGAGTACGTGCCATTAAATTAGTTGTAATTAACTAAAAACCGTCAACAAAAGACTTACGTCACATCCGCTATTTAGTGTTTAAAAATATTCGAATCAATTTTTAATCAAAAATTCTCAGTTTTTACACTTTCTTGCAGTAACACCTTAGTAATTTAGGGTTTTATTGCCGTAATTGACAGGTTTTTTTTCTGACTTATTTCTTATGAGAAATTATTCGTTGAGACGTAATCACATGGACTACGTCACTTCCGCCAAACGGGGGCTCACCATTAAGTGGAGTCGCGTTTGGAGTACATTTGCCGAAGTTCTTCTTCTCCAAAGCACCCAAGATACGTTTTCATCACAGCCACCTAGTCGCGTGAGTATATGTTCGTCTGCGTGAAACGTTACCCTTTTTGCTGGTGTCCACATTGCGCTTACAAAATCCGAAAGCACCGGTTTTTTCTGCGTCACGCTGTTTGTCTTACGCAAACACACCAATGTCAATGTGTTCACCTCCGTCAACTGAAACGCTAGTCCTCTAATATGCAGGTAGTCTCGTCAATTTGCTTTAACATTCATATTAAAGCTCTCTGATAAATAATCACATATCTGAATTGTGGTATACCCAGTGACGTGCGTGACGTGATAGCAGAATGTTCTCAAGGAGCAGCTAAAGGCGAACCAAGTAAAAGCTTCCAATTTATCACGTCAGTAATGAGTTACCTAAATACAATGTCAATATTTCTTTCCAACGATGAGAGTGTTGAGCCTGTCAACATGACAACATATTCAAAGTCTTGGATTTGAGGCTGCCTGCGTGAAACCTTACCGAAAATATCATGCTCTAAGTTAGGGTGACCAAATGTCTATCGATCTATTTCTTTATCTGTATTTTTCTTTCTCATCTTCTCTCCAAGTTTCTGCGGTACCTCTAGCGCCCTACGGCGGCCCCCGTGTAGATTTGTTTCAAATCCTGATAATTCATGTTTACGTGCAACTCCTTTTTCTTTCCAGGAAGTCATGGCAGACTTCGGCGTGAGATCAGGGGACAAGGTGCTGTTTATCTGGGCTCAGCCCTCAGCACCCGATGCCCTCCGACAGTACGCAGAGGAACTGGCCGCCATCACCGGTGCCAGTGGCAAAGTGTCAGTGGAGAACATGGACATATTGTTGTTCTGTGAGCTTCCGTTTGCCTCCTTTCCATCACTATTCTGAGACAGACCTGCATCACGCATTAGGTTTTAAATCGCTGCTCAATTCTCTCCTCAGCCTCTCACTCAGCGTCCAGCTTCGACTTCGTGCTCTCCTGCCTGCTGGCTGACAGCTCCTCTGTCCACAGCTCAGACACTCTGGAAGAGTTAGCCCGGGTGCTCAAGCCAGGTGGAAAACTGGTTCTCGACGAGGCCGTCACAGGTGAGAAGGAAATGTATTGTTAGATTGTTCATTCATCCAAAATGCACAGCACTGTTTTTCTTTGTCATATGTGGAGCTGGATTAATTTTGTGAGACTATTCAAATGCATTTTTTTGATTTTGGAAAGAAGGTTAAAATCAGCTTTGTATTGCTCTGCCTCACTCTGTCAGGCTTGTCACTGACCTGTGTGTCTCTCCTCCAGATGCCCTCGGCCAGAGTGTGAGGACTGCTGAGAAGCTGGTGTCAGCCTTAAAGTTGTCAGGCTTCACATCAGTCACTGAGGTCAGTGAATTCAGAAGTAGATTTTTTTTAAATTCTGAAAATGTCAAAATTCTATTTTTGGTCTGGTGGCTGAGCTCCCATTAATTTCACGGCTATGTAAAGAAGAGCCGTCAAGTCAAAAATAAATTGTTTTAAAATTTAGTCCTGTGAACACATCTCACCTTTTATCGATGCTAGTTAACATGTTAAATAATTTATTTTTTTTGCAGGTAAATGGAGCAGAAATGAGTCCTAAATCGCTGAACGCCCTCAGGATGGCCACTGGTTACCAAGGAAAAATTCTGAGCCGAGTCCGTTTAACAGCCTACAAACCCAACTATGAGGTGGGATCATCCAGCCAGATCAAACTGTCCTTTGGGAAGAAGACGGCCAAGCCAGGTGAGCTGTAGTCATAGTTTTGTTTTTTGGTTTCTAACATATCTTACATATCTGTGTCGCCCCAAAATCTCCCTCAAAAAATTCACTAACATTTGCAACCACTCTGATCTCAGCAGAGAAACCCGTCCTGGATCCCAACACCGTCAAAATGTGGTCGTTGTCAGCCAACGACATGGATGATAATGACGTGGTAGGTTCCAATTCACTTTCACAAATCAGAACAGCGCGCGCTGCTCTGCACGCCGACTGAGTTTTGCGTTGTTTGTTTTTCCTCGGTCAGGATCTCGTGGACACGGACGCTCTTCTGGATGAAGAGGACTTGAAGAAGCCGGACCCATCCTCTCTTAAAGCGCCCATCTGTGGAGACGGAGCTGCGAAGAAGAAGAAGGCCTGCAAGAACTGGTGAGAGTGCATCATACATACAGTATTAAAGGTCCAGTGTGTAAAATCTGCCTTAATTTATGATTTTTATTTTAGTAAAAGCTTAACATATAGCCCATAAATACGTTAAACGAGGTATTCAGGTTTGTACTTGCAGGCCACCGTAGTTCACTGGTGAGCTCAGGAAGATACAAAGTCCCTGACTTTAGTAAAAGAGCGCTGCAATCTAAAATGTAACCACTTGATGTTGCTGTTTCTTCTTCAAAATCTCCAAATCTTACACACTTAACCTTTAAACCTGTGGGATTGCCAAAAAGTTGTTAGTCTTCAATTTTCAAAAGCAGTTGAAGAGCGAAAGTGCTAAATTGTAACCTGTGGTGTGTTTGTGTAGCACCTGCGGTCTTGCTGAGGAGTTGGACGAGGAGAGTAGTGGGAAAAAGCAACAGACGAACACGCCGAAATCTGCCTGTGGAAGTGTGAGTACTCTTCTTTCTCTCTGTCTTCCCTTCTACCAACCGCGCCACAAACACTAACTTGTCCGTCCCGTGTGGCAGTGTTACCTCGGCGATGCTTTCCGCTGCGCCAGCTGTCCGTACATGGGGCAGCCGGCCTTCAAACCGGGGGAGAAGATCGTGTTGGCCAACATGAAGCTGGCGGACGCGTGACCTCCTCTCGTCTCACCGAGCGGGATTGAAAACCCAAACATTCCTCCGTTTGCCATCAACCAAAAATGACTTGAGTTGAAAGCTGCCTTTTCCAGTGGCATTATTGCAGATGTGACACAGTTTGTTTGTTGCTTTTGCAAAGTCAAACTTGAGTCGTCTGTAAATGAGGCAGTGGCGCCTCAAAACCAGCCATATTGTTCTGGAATTCCAGTTTTCTGGTATCTGACAGGAGGTTGAAGAAAGCACTGAAACGTATTTTTTGCTCACTTTCCATTTAAAATTATACCACAGATACCTAAAAATGTCCAGTTCAGGCTTTTATTTATGTTTATGGAGGCAGACATGTTATTTCATTTTAAAACAATAAATAAAAAACGCAATTAAAAAGTTATTGGCATCTCATTTGTGTGTGGATATGACGTGACGGCACAAGTTCACACAGTCATTCAACATGGTTTTCAAGTGTTGCTCAACAGCCGCACATTTAAGTGCACATTTAAACTGATGGACACTAGAGTTTATTTTGCAGCACAATAACTCTTATAGTCATGTGTAAAAATGTCAAAGATCTTCAAAGGTCTCTAATTTTTCTTATTATATTGGGAGAAACATGACAACAGCACAGTTCCAATAGTCTTCAACCATCATAGTGAAGTTTGCAAAGCTCAACCTGAATCAGAAACGTGATGAGTCTGCTTTGACAATTTTGGTCGTCTGACAGGAAGAGAGAAGACTGAGGATCGAAGCCGTGAGCCTGTCAGGGTGATTTTAGGCTGACTGTGTTGTTGGATGACTTCCTTTAATTAGACTGATGAAGATAAAATTACTCTATTAGGTCTGGTTAAATGACAGTAACAAAAAATAAGTGTTTCACGTGAAAAGCAATGTCATCACTGAGGTGAAGTACAAGGCACCAGGAGATACTTTGCCCCTCTTCGTTACTCCGCCTGGACGCTGAAGTCCATCTTGATGTCTCCTGAACGTGGATCAAAGGTGAAGCTGTAGGACATGGCTGCTCTGCCGTCAGCCGAGTTCTCCCACGGCGAGCGGAGAAGATACACACCCTGCTTCCTGTGTCGAGTCCACTTACACTCACCCTGCAAAAGTACAGCAACTCTGTTAGAAAGCCCAGGAGGTAAAATTGAGAACCTCTCAAAAAACATCTTTCACATCACATTTGAATGAAGAAACTAAAGCCATTTTATTTAGTAAATTTGTAAGATTGAAAAAATCAATTATCAACGATGCTCATCCACGATGTCATTTGTGAAGGAAATGATTTCATATTGAACCACTTCTTTGGTCTAATCACAAACAATAGCGATATTATTTCTGCAAGCCGAATTCCAGAGTCTGAGGAGTAAGAGACAACATTGGAGATTTGAAACTATGAAAAGTGACACACCTGCTCACCGACTGCTCCCATCAAACCTGCGCTCACAGTGACGTCGTCCGTCAGATTATACTCCATCCACAGTGCAACACCATGACACCGGCCGGCCCTGCAAAAAGACATTGAGTACGAGCATGACTTTTCAGAGTCAGAGCATTACCATTGCTCTGACCGTGGCGGTACACAACACTGCAAGCACTGCGTTACCTGGTGAGAGGTAGCGAGCCCTCACTGCTGATTGGCTGCTGGGGGAGGGACTGTGTGAAGTCAAAGGTCATGACGGCTGCAGGCGGGCTCAGGGCCCGGCAGGGATACTCCCACAGCGGGTGTGGCTCCGCCTCGCGAGACTCGCGGAAGTCCAAAGAGCGCTGGTGGGACGGGTTGGAGGAACATGAACAAGAATATTTGGTGTAAGAAATGAAAAATGATATTTATGATTGAAGAACTGTGGAGTTATCTGATGTTGGAAGTAGCTGTATAGTATGAAAAGTAATTGTACAAGAAGGGTCACCTGGACCATGTCGTCCATGGGTGTGACGTCAAAGCCCTCACATGTTCCACACGGTGCTCGTATCCTCCACAAGTCCTGACCAACGAGAGCAGAGTTTTAGATCTTCGGCAATATATTATAGTTGTCCATGGATGGAAATATTTTGTAGAAATCATCTAAAAAATGAAATATAAACGAGACAGAACAACCAAAGCGACCGACCTGGAATTCTACGGCCACCATGTGCAGCGAGGCCGAGCAGGGCAGGATGGTGGCATTGGGCTGCAGAAGGCCAGCCAGTGCCGTGCGGCAGTACCAGAAGAACAAAGAGTGCCAGGGCAGGAGGCTGGTGCTGAAGTATGGCTCACCCATCAGCACGGAGATCTGGGGAAAAAAAAAAAATCATCATACTGTACTGTGGTATGTTGATTTTTCAAATTTTAAAATTTTACATTCTACCACTCCGTCTCACACATAAATATCATAGAATGGACACTTCAGTGAGTTTCAGGCTGTTTTAAGTATTTCTTTGCCCCTAGAAAAAGAACAACTATACACAGTGTGTTGACTTTTTCAATTTTAAGACAAAATCTTTTCTAGAATTGTTTTCTTTTAATATTAATCACTTATTTATTAAGCACCTATCTTGCCAATCACTAGTCAATGGCCTTAATAGTTGGTTTCAGAGTGAAACTGCTGTGAAGCATCTTGGTGGTGCTGATGTAATTATCCAACGTTCTGAACCTGCTGGTCTCCCAAGTCAGCGCTGCTCAGCTGCTCAGGCCTGATCTCCAGCAGCTCCACACCTCCCTTCATCGAGTTGGCTTCCAAAAGCTGCAGGGAAAAAATATGACAGTTTGAATCTCTTTGACGAGACGAGATTGTGTTTGCATTTTCATTTTATTTATTTATTTTTTTGCTGATTTCGGCTGGCGATTAAAATGATGTCTATGTGTCTCATTCACCTGCTCAATAAGCTGTTTGGACATTCTGGAGTTTTCCAAACCATAAACCTGGAACAGGAACAAGAAAAAAAAACTCAACGAATGAAGTCAGACAGTGTTCTGTTTTGTTTAAATACAGCCTGTCAACACGCAGCGAGTGCAAATAATACCTTTCTGGCCCCGAGCATGTGAGCGAACACGGGCAGCAGGCTTCCATCGCTGACACTGAGACACACACTGTCGTCCCGCAGCACCTGGGGTTGACACAGCTGTTAGTCAGAGTGCTGCGCTGCAGCGGTGAGCCGCTACACACTGACTCTGCTCAGGCCAACAGCACTCACGCTGCGCAGGGCGCTGACGAAGCTCTCCGTGCGCCGCCTGTCGTTGAGTTCGCCGAAGCGTGGCCGCGTCCAGACCAGGTGGGCCTGGCAGGTGCAGCACGGCCGGCCAGGAGGGGCCAGCACTGCCTGGTGACTGACCACAGCATCAACACACACATTGGAAAACATTAATAGTTGATGTTTGTCTTCTGTTTCGTTTCATTTCAGGCCCTGTATTAGTTTTTTTTTTTCCAAAACGGTCAAAAACACCTCTTCATCCACCATCAGATCTTTTCTTCTTCTTCTTTTCTTTATTTTTAAATCCTTTGGCTGAATTTATGATTTTTATATTGGTAAAAGCTTAACTTGCACCGCCATATTTCTAAGAAAGCCCTGTGTGGACAATCCAGCCGCCTGGCCCGCGTTTGAAAGTGCGTTTTGTATTCAGGGTGAATCGCATCCTCAAATACATGAACGAAGAAGGAGGTGGACCGGGTATTCAGGTTTGTGCTTGCAGGCCACCGTAGTTCACTGGCAAGCTCGGTAGACGGAGGCTGAGCGAAAGAGCGATGCAATCTAAAATGTCACCACTTGATGTCGCCGTTTCTTCTTAAAAATCTCAGAATATGACAGACTTGAGCTTTACCATGACACCTGGAATGGAGTTTTGACACACTTGTGCTAAAGTGTATGCTAGTACTTGCAAAAAGACAAAACCATGAAAGAAAAGATGGACTCTTCCCATTTCTGTGGTCGATGACCGAGCTTAGAAAACATCGGTGCAGTGGAATTTTGCATCACGAGGGACAAAACAAAACAAGTGCTTCACTGCTGCAGGAGACGACGATGATTAGGTCGATACCTGCAAGACTGCATGCTGTACCACAGACTGTAGTCGTCGTGGCAGACGGTCAGGCTGAGCTCCTCCCCCTCCGACACCCTGCGCTCCTGCGGCAGGAAGTACACACTCTGCATCCAGTGGTCCCGCCACTGAAACAACACAGCGCACACAGCGATCAGCCGGAGGAGCGTCGGGCTCCACGTCCGTCCGTTTCTATCTCTGAACTCACCGGGGCCGTCTCTGGCTCTGCGTACGTCCAGCTGGGAGCCATGCTGCACACGATGCTTCCGCTGGGGTCCATCTCGATGTCCCACCAGGACAGGACCACCTGGGCCCGACCGCCCGACCGGGCCACAAACCCAGAGGTGTGGGACTGGAAAGCGCTGCTGACCGGTTTGCTGAAATCGACGCTGAAAATGGAGGAGAGAGGCAAGATGTGAAAATCAAGACAGGTGAAGGTCAACTGAGATGTGGGGAAGGCGCGAGGGCTCTTCTCTCCGTACCTGAACATGGTGCAGAGAGGACCCAGCGGGGTGAAGCTCTGCGGAGACACCTGGCTCAGCTGCACGTCGCACACGGCGTGAGCCCCGGCGCAGAGGGCCACGTCGGGGGGCGGGGCCAGGCGGGACCCCCCCACCTGCAGCGGCTGCAGCTGGGCCCAGCTCCACAGCAGCTCCGACTCCACCAGCTGGGCGTAGACGGTGGCGCGGTGGGGCACCGCCTCGCAGCCCGCCTGCAGGATGGAAGAGAGACAACGCTGTGACGTCACGCTGGGAATAAAACTCTTTTCTGCTGATTTTCTGGCCTTTACCGTTTTTTTGAACGACTAAAAGACCATAAGTGAAAAATCAACTATAGAAAGATTTGCTATGAAACACGTTTCAGGTCACAGTCGTCCTGTCACCCGTTTTAAAGGCGTTTATTTTTGTATTGTGGTCTATGGGAAAAATGCTTTTTGGGCCCATGGGATTTTTTTTGTGCTGCAGTACCTCCGATGACCACTGGGGGAAAAAAGTGGGCCTCGTTCATCGTAATGAATTCAAACGTGTATTCTCGCTCTCACACACACACGCACGCACCGTGACCAGGTTCTGGTGAGCGTGTTGGTAGCTCGGCAGGGCTCCTTCTCCAATCAGCTCCGTGTCAAACAGCTCCGTGATCAGAATGTTGGCCCTCGTCTGCATGTCGCCATCTGGAGTCGATGGGGGAAAAACAGCAACAGCAACAACAACACGTATTTAAACATCAGCCGACACAAGGCTACACATACTGATATAGCGCAGTGGTTTTAAAAGTGGGGGGCGAGGACCCCTTGGGGGGGCCGCAAAAATTGGCGCAAAAACGAGTGTGTTTCCAGTGTGATGACCTCTGACCTGTCCCCACGGTGACTTCAGTGGAGTGTTTGTTAATGATCTTGATCTTGTCGGAGAAGCCGTTTCTCTTCACGATGCAGCCGGCCGCCCCAGCCATGGGCTTGAAGACCTGCAGACACGAAGCAAACACTGAGACGATGCCTGGTACCTGCTGACCTGCTGACAACAACAGCTTCCTGTCCTGCTCCCTTTCCGGCTCAGTCCGAATGCACCATCCTTCACGACTCCACCTAAAGCTAATGGCTGTTTACAAGCTGCAAAGTGAACAAGCACTTTGCGGTCTCCTCCCAGACCGGAGTTCCAGGCAGCAGCTTGCGGCTCTGCCACTCTTGTTGCTCAACGCAAAGCTGCTGTTGTTCTTTTATCTTCTACTAGAAGCACAAATGTGATCATAGTATGTAACAACTAATGTCTATGCATGGAAACATACAGTAGTTTTATGACAGTCTAAACACAAACCCTATGAAACAACGCTGACAGGAAATAATTATGTTGAGTTTTACTGTGTAAATGCAGAGACGGGACACACAAGCAGATCACAGGTGGAACTCGTCATAATAGTGCTCTACAGTGGGTAGGACATAGATGAAGACAGTGATGAAAATATAGTAGCAGCTTTCCAAAAGCCTCTATGTGCAACTTCATGAACCTTATTTTCTTTAGGATCTTCTGAGACATTGTTGTATTGGTGTGACTGGTGATAATTCTGTACCTCCACAGCATAGCAGAAGTCCGCACCAGCGGTGAGAGCCATCATGGACAGCAGGCCAGTTCCTGTCCCGATGTCCAGGACGATGACCTTCTCACCGCGAGCCTTCACCCTGGCCACAGCCGCCCGGATGCCCTGGTAATACTTCTCATTCTGGAGGTTAGAGCAGTGACACACTTGGCTTAGCACACACTAAGCACATGAAAACGTCTCTGACAACACGCAATAATGCTGGTGTTGTCTTGATCTGGGTGTTCTTTGAAATGATATTGTTTTGAGACTAGTTTTAAAGAACTCAAAGAAGATTGATGTGCCTAAAGCAGTGTTTTTCAACTACGGTGGGTACCGCGGCACACTTGTGTACCATGAAAAAAAATATTGGTCTAAAAAAGAAAAAATAACAATTGATTTTCGAGTGCTTCAAAAGGGATGTGAGCCAATTTTCCTCCCTCAATTCCTCTCAGGATATCAGCTTTGTGTGCATCTGAACAGGCCAAGGTTTCACACTGAGTGAATATAATTAAATCAAGAGACTATATTGTCGTTATTAGGCTGAAAAGTGTCATTTTATACTATTTTTGGTTGGTGTTGTGGCATGGGATTTTTTTTTCCACTGTAAAAAAAAAAAAAAAAAAAGTGCAGTGGCTGAAAACAGGTTGGAAAACACTGGCTTAAGCGATGACTTACCCTGTCATGGTCATGAAGCATGTCTGCATAACAGGACCTGAAAAACATGAAAGTCTTATTAAATGGATGTAGTAGTGTTAAATTCTATGAGCACTTTTTTGTTGTTGTTTTTTTAAGTGTGACTACCTAGACAAACATTACCTACAGATAAAGATAGTTATTAAAATTATTATTATTATTATTATTATTATTATTTTAAGTGTACAAAAGTCTTGCAAAGTTGCAGCTGTATAAATGACAATTTAGTAAGTTATTTACACTTCTAGACACTTTCGCCAGTCTGATCCCTATAGGGTTGGATTTTGAATGTAAAGAGAAAAGAAAGCTTGACTCCACCATCAGCGGGGTGTAAACAGTAGAACATGTGATGCTGCGCTAGCGGCTACCTGGCTATCTCCTGGTGGTAGTCATACTCCTCACTCTCCTCCACCCAGTCCAGAGCTCCCGTGGTCGGGTTGGCTCTGCCGCAGAAGGTCTTCATGTCAGCCGAAGGCGCATCGACACTCTGGCGGGCGTGTTGCTGAATATCCGCTGCTACAATGCGAGGAAACTGTGCGGAAAGTGTAACAGCGAGTCGGTTCAAGGGAGCAGCGTTACTTCAGTGGAGGCAGCCATCTTTCTGATGACGTCACAGGCTGCGGAGTCACGTGACGAGCACTCCAGCAGCCAGTTCAGAGAAGAGTGTTGTCACGCTAGTGGTTTTATTATGACAAAATACGCTAATTTCACATTAAGACAATAAGATTTGTTACAGTTCACCGACCTAATACTAATTATTGTGTGTATTTTTTTTGAATGGGGATAATAAACCTATAGTGTGTTACATTTACCCTATGAGTTTGAGTCATGTGATTTTGTCTGACAACAAGAACAAACACAACAACACTAATGAGAATAATCATGTTTATTTATTGAAAACTTTTTTATGTAAGCATTTATGCAACCTTTTAACATGCACGTAAGAGTTTGACATTAAGTCAAGAGAGTGAAATATACTTTAAAATAACAAGAAACACATTTTAAAAGAAACTACTTAAAATGTAAATATAAATACAATAAATACCTTAAAATTAGACTTACAAAACATCCAATATCAACAACTGGACAAGATGAAATTGAAACAAGACACGAGATCAAGTTAATTAAAGCAGATCATTTCAAATGAATGAATTAGCAGCTCAAACGTTTCTTTTGGATATATGGAGTACACAGTCTTTCAATCCTGGCTTGCACTGTATATAGGTAGACCTTTCCCAAGCAAATATGTGCTAGCTGAAAAACCTGGACCAGCAAGTCTGCAGCTCACATCTCAGTTACAATGTAGGGTAAGGCAACTTCCAATCTGACACTGAAGAGAGAGATCTTACTGAAAAAGTCATTTTAATGTTATACTGCTGAGGGTTGCACGTCCCTGTAAGACCCCCACTTCTTCCAGTTAACATTGTCTCCCGAATGAAAATCTGAGTTCGGGCTGCTGTTTCCTTTCCTGTCACGCACACTTAACAGTGGGCAGACAGAAGGCCATGGTGGAGGGCGGTACCAGGATGTCGGTGAAGATGGGTCGGTACCCGCAGGGCAGCGCAGGGGCGCTCTGCTCCAGCAAGTCCAACACTGCAAACCTGATGTCCCTGGACACATCACCACGGATGTCCAGCAGCACCAGCACATGCTCTTCACTAAGGAGGCAGATAAACAGACAGTTTGATGAACCCAGAGTGATGGGGAAGGTTAGATTTTTTAAATTCATTCAGTTTTTTTTTTAAGTAAGCCTTGGCTACAAAACGTAGTGATACTCACAACTCTATGAACACTGTTTACTCAAAATTAGACCAAATCAGACAAAATGGACATTAGAGCCCATGTGACATAGCGATGTTGTAATCCTTACACATTGACAGTACTTTTCAGTCTTTTGGCCACCATTTTGGCGGCCCTGCTGGCCAAATGACAGAATGCAGAATTTTTTTTTTGTATTTCTGCATTTAATAAGCTATATGACCAAACTAATGTACAATACAGCAGGGTTACCTGATGTCGGGGTATTTGGCTGCAAGTCCAGAAACCTCCAGGATGAGCATGCCGGGGTCTTTGAGTCGAACAAACTCAGCCAGGACTGGTAGCAAAGCCAGAGGATTGATCTCAGGTTCTGACCCTTCTCCGTCCTGCAGACACATCAGTGAGACTCACGTTACATGTTCGACTGAAGGTGGAATAAGCGTGTTAATTTGTTCTTTCCACTAATGATTATTACCAACTAGTGAGACCTGGACCTCCTCTATATGAGTCATATGAACTCTTCTGATGAGAATCTTTGGGGCTTTACTTTTTATTTTGACTCTTTCTTCACAAATCACCACAAATTCTACTGCAGTGCATTGATTGTTGATTGATGACTCCCTTTGATGATTTTTAATAATGTCCTGCACAATATAGTGACACCTTTCCAATGTGTCCGCGACAGCTTAAGACCGCTCCTCCTCACCAGGCCCTGGAAGAGTTCTCTGAACTGCTGGTCGTCCTGAACCATCTGCTGAGCGAGCTGCCTCCGGTCCTCACCGCTGCGGCACACCAGCCTCTTCTGCATTAGAGCTCGGACGTACTCCACCACCATCAGCCACTGGGCCTCCTCCTGCAGACGCTGCACACACAACACGTAAGTCAGACAAGTGTGGTGGACATCAGGGAGAAGGGTTTTCAAGCGTTACACAGAGCCACCTCTTGTTGTTTATGTAGATCTTAATAGCAATAGGACAAATCAATTAAAGGTCCAGCGTGTAAAATTTGGCCTGATTTATTAGTTATATATTTACCGTCTTCAAATAAACCAAAGAAGAAGAGGGTGAACAACTGGCAAACTCAGGTGAGGGAGAGTGGGTGGAAGAGCGCTGCAATCTAAAATGTAACCACTTGATGTCACTGTTTCTTCTCAAACTCTCCACATATCACACATTTAACCTTTAAACCCTCGAAATGATGATATTTCATCCTGTTTAACTGACAGGGCAAAGACAAAATAACCAAACGACCTCACAGCAGGGACACAAAGAGAGCAAAGCTCCCACCTGTCGACACGGCGGTCGGACACAGCTGTACAGCTCCAGGTGTCGCTCCAGAACGCTGCAGAGTTTGGGGGTGGGGTCTCCCTGGATCAGCCAGGGTCGGGTCAGCAGGCCGGGGAGAAAAGGCTGAAGGTCCAGCAGGAGCTGGTCCATGACCAGGCGACACGCCCGTCTCACCGCCCTGTCCAGAGCCGCCAGAGGGTTGGGAGGCGTCCGAGAGAAGCGGCCGGCCGAGCGGCACGACTGCTGCTGCTGCAGGCTCTCGATGGACTTTCTGCACCCAGTGCGTGGAAGACAGTGCGCTAATACGGCATGCCTTCACTCTTTTTTAGGGCAAATGGTCAAACTGTTGTTTTAACAATAAACTTTGTTGGTGCTGATTCACCACGTGTCTCACTTGAGGATAATGCAGTTGCTGATGGAGGCCAGCAGGTAGTGGAGGTAGAACTTGTGCTTGTGGTTGCCGGGATCCCTGCGGTGCTCCTTCCCAGATTCCACCAGAGCTTCCCGAAACCTGACGATGACAACAAACGGTGATTAGATGCTCAGACAGAAAAAACAAGTCGACAAGGTGCGTGTTAGACATTTCATCCAGAGCGGTCACCTGTTGAGGAGGTTCTCCATCTCATACAGTCCCATCTGTATAGTCTGATCTCGAAGGGATTCTCCTATCATCAGCGCCACCTGCACATTCTCCTCCAACATCTTCCACGGTGCATGAAAGTCAGAGGATAGATCCACATATACACACATTTCAATAGTAACGCAGTGCAGATGAGGGTCTGAACAATGACTTCTAGGTTGCCAAGCTGCTAAAAAGGAATGCAGTGTTTTCACGTTTACAACAGAAACTTTGTCACTATCCCTGCTACTTAGACACAGACTACGGCATCCCATGCAAAAGTTTGACACCTGTGTGATGATGGTGGGCAGGCTAGTTTGGTAGAAGCCCTCGTGGTCTGTGTCAGGCTCCTGGTCTCTTTGCCAGTCCTGCAGCTCCACCTGCAGGGCTTTGTGCATCCACTCAGACACACTCTTCTGTCATAGCAACAAAACTGTTTCAGACAAACTATGTATCCGCTAAGTTTTCAAAGATGTCTTTTTTTTTAAACTTTGGGTAAAGAAGAAGTAAAAAATAAGACACAATTGTGATTCTCACCCGAACACTCTGCACATATTTTCCCTGCAGCTGCTCCAGACCCTCGGGCGAGATGAGAGGGCTCAGCTCTTCTCTCTCCACCTGTTTCACCAGTTCTGGGTGACCCATCATATCTGGGCTGCCAAATCAATACTGTCAGCTTATTGACTGCCTACAGTAAATAGCGATTAACATCTAAAAACGAGCCCATTAATTCAGCTGCACATTTCACCAATTAGACATGCAAAGACCAGGACGTGTCAGCATCTCACCCGTTGTAGATGTGGAGAACCCAGTTGAGCACAGCAAATATTTCCCCACTCTCCAGGTCCCAGCTGCTGACCTAGGCCACAATGATCACTTACATGTGCAGCCCGTGGTTGTCACCAGTTCAAGAAAGCAATATCATCTGTCTCTAGCATTGCCTCTTCGGTTTCTAATATGTATTGAAAGTGGATAAAAGCCAGCGGTGGTGGCCAAAAATATTAGAACACATGAAAGATCTAAAAAATTAAAAGACTCTTTTGCCTCCAAAACATGGGTTCATTTCATAATGTTGATAAAACAAAAATAAGCAGTTGGATGCTCTGTGCTCAAAAAATATACCAAAGCAACTGAAATACGATGTGCCAAGTGTCCTGATAATTTTGTCCACCATAGTGTAAATGTCTTGTGTAACAAACCTGTGCCAGGTGAGCGTGTAAACATCGGTGGCTGGCCTTCAGGTAGGCCTCCGTCAGCCTGTAGTGCGGTGGGACGCAGTGCTCCAGCAGGTGGCGCACAGTGGCCAGGTCCGCCATGATGGCGTGCTGGAGCGCTGAGAGGTGTCCGGCCAGTCCGGGCCCTCGGGTGTGCAGGTAGGACACGCTTCTGAACCGTGCAGACACGGCCTCCTCTAGTACCTGAGGGAGGGACACGTTGAGTGAGGACAGCGCTATGTGTACAACCCGACGCCAAGCAAGTGTCCTGCTCCCAATTATTTGCCATCTTGCACCGCCATATTTCTAAGGCAACGTGTGCGGACAATCCATGGATGTATTAGAAGAACTGGATAGATTGATTGATGGTCGTCAAATAAACCAACGAAGAAGAAGGCGGACGTGGTATCAAGGTTTGGGTGCGCAGGCCACCGTAGTTCACTGGCGAACTCGGGAGAGGGAGAATGCGAGTCTGCCAATTTTAACTTTGCATTGCAGCTTTTTGCAGTTTGTCTGATATAACTGTTGTCCAGCTGAAGGACCTGAGCTCTTTTTGGAAAGAACAGGTGGTCCAGAAAGCAGATAAGATATTGTGCCACCCTAATCATGTGCTTGGTAACAAGTTAGTAGCTTTGCTCTCAGGTCAGCTGTTTTGTGTGCGGAAAACAAACCCCTATGCAAACGCCATTGTCCTGTCTGCAATAAGGCTGCTAAATGCACAATAACTGTGAATGAATGACAAGATGATCGAGATGTCAAATGTTGTACTGTTTCTTATATTATTATTTTATTGCTATGGACAGGACTGACTGTAAGGTTAACTGTCCTCTGGGACTAATAAACTATTCTGAATCTGAATCTAAATCTGAATCTGAATCTGTATGACAACCTGAAAGAAGCGTTCCCTCCAGCAGCGGGGTCTCCCCGGGGGCAGGGGCCTGCCGGGGCCTCTGCCCTCTCCCCTCTCCTCCAGCAAAGCTTCATCCAGGGCTTCTTCCCGCTCCACTATCCTCACCGCTGACACGAACGGAGTAGGGTTCTGTCGGGCCAAGGCCAGAGCACTGCTCACCACGGCCCACAGCTCTTTACCTGGATGGATCCACAGGGATTATCTCAAAAATCATCCCCAGTACTGTTGCAAAACTGGCAAACTGAGCATGAAATAGGCCAGTAGTCTGAGCCCGGGGGGAGGAGATCAAAGAAGACGGCCGCTGGGTGACCTGGGGTCTGAAGGCTGCAGCTGTATATGCAGCACTGGCACAGTAACACTCCTTGTCCTGCTTAGCGAGGTCACCAAAGCATACATAACATGAGAGAACTAGCGAGAGAGAGTTTAAGGAGGATCTGCCTCATTGGTGTGAAAGAGACACTATTCGGATTACTTTATATTTTGCTTGACCGTTTTGCATGGAACGCAGAAGTTAGTACAGTTAGTAACAGCCTCACATTCTTCGTTTTAATAACCAATTGGTGGAGCCAAGGCATCCAGACAAGCATCCTGTTTTGGCAGGAAGTCAAAATGCTCGCTATGCCGTGAAACGCTTCACTAATGTGTACAACGAGCGAAGCCGTCCATCCTCTCACCCAGGGCGTCCACCAGCTTCCCGACGCCAGAGAAGTACTTGGTCACCAGCTCCTGGTCCTCAGCACTCAGCGGACTTCGTGCTGCTCCGGCTGTTCCGTGAAGCTGCCACAGAATGTCGTCCTGCCACTGCTCCAGGTCCATCAGCCGGGCGTGAGCCTCCAGGAGCCTCCTGGACTCCACCAGGCGCTCAGTCTCCAGCACCATGCTCCGCACTGCAGGGGAGGGAGGGATGGAGACTTCAACAGCCAATATCATCCAGCGATCTTCTATACAGCAGCTGGACGGGTTCAAGATGACATCAAAGACATTTTGCACAAAGCCAAAAAAATAATAATGACGTCGATGAGGCTGGAATCGTTTAACGGAAGACAATTTCACTGTGATATACAGAGTCCGCCAAAAATAATGTATATGCACATCAGGAAAAGAAAAACTTGCATAGATATCAAATTTGTAGAAGTACTTCTAGACATGTAGATACCTCTTTCTTTTGAAGTTTGATCAAATTATGATAGCACTGTGAAACCCACTGCATTGGTGTAGACATGTATTTTTAAGATACATTGGTCCAAAATGAAAACAAAAAGGTCCAGTCGTTCAAAAAACATGTCTAATTTTGGTGAGTCCACAGTGCAGCTTCCTACCGGAGTACAGCCGAGGCAGGTTGCTGACAGCAGCCACCAGCTGCTGGTGGTTGACTGACACCTCCCTCAGCTTCTCCAGAGACTTCATCCCCTCCCAGCTCTGAGTGGACTCCCGCCCGGCTATCTTCAGGGCCTGGGACACCTCCTGGAGCTCGGCCCTGGCCCCCCGGAGCTGCTCCAGACCCCAGTCCACTCCCTCCAGGTACGACTGCACCATGGTCTGGTGGAGCAGCAGAGACACAAAGCGGGTTAACGAGGTCCCGTCGCTGCTGAGTCACGTTTAGACGTCGCTGCTGTCCATCACACCAACCTTGAGCCTGGTGTGCACGGAGGTGGTCCTTTGACTTTCCCTCTTCCTGTACTGGCTCAGGCGCTCCAAATGCTCAGGGCGACAGAAAACACCTGATGCCCACTTGAGAGCGGCACCGCGGGCCAAACACTCGGCTCTCCCCACCTCGGGCCATATCTCACCCACGGGCTTCATGTCTGATAAATGCAATGACACAAAAGAGGCGTGCACAGCTGCGTTACTGGGAACAATGAAGAGAAAGTTGAAGAGCTGAAGAATACAACAGGCTTGTCTTACAGTTTGACATAGATGAGGATTTATGGACTAAGAATGAAAAAGAGGCCCATTTTTCCCCATTTCTCCCTCATTATACTACTACTACAACTACTACAAAATAAATAAACAGATAAATAAATAAATAATCATCATCATCATATATTTATCTATCTAATAAAGATCTGTCTATCTATCTATCTATCTATCTATCTATCTATCTATCTATCTATCTATCTATCTATCTATCTATCTGTCTGTTTGTCCTCAGGTGCTCTCTAGCTATTTACCTCCTCGCCCACACTCAGTTTCCAGCAGCAGCAGCAGCAGCATCAGCAGCAGCAGCAGCAGCGATATTGATGATGCTGGAAATCGGATACGCTGCGGCGCTAAAACGTTTCTGTGCAGAATAACGGAGATGTTCTTGTACAGCAGTGATGCTCTGCTGTCGGCCCGGCGGTCAGATGAGCACAATATCACATCTCATCAGTGAGTCAGCCAGTCAGCCATCACATGACGGAGCTCCAATTATCGCTCACTCTAACGGGGCTTAATCTAATAACAGGCCCGTTTTTTTGTGACTCAACGCGGAAAAATTTGCTGATGGCGGCCACGTGCATTCACAGGCATGACCCCGGCCCCCGGGTACAATGTTTGGTTGTTTTGCCGCAGATTTGGATCTAATGCAAGTCCACTTAATCGCAACCGTGGGTGTAAAACTCCAGGATGCCTCAGTGAACGGGCCCGAGCTGAGTCAGGGGGAGGCGTCAGGCTGTTTCAAACCGAGGCCGAATCTGCTCGACCGTCAGCGACAACAACTCTGCGAGACAATGAGCCTCGGATTTCCCAGTCGGCAGGAACGTGTCACGTAAGCTGGTGCTGCAACGACATGGAGGAAAACACATGGACACAGAGGACAATACAGCGGTTACACAATAGCAGCATGCTGCAGAGTGTGACAACAAGGAGGCTCCTCTGGTTCCACTGCCAGCGCCGCACCACAACACCCGCACACTCTCCGGGTGTCTGTTCATCAAGCTCTCACACTCCGTGCAGGGAAACTAAATTATTTTGACATTTTCATCTGCTTACTAGATGGAGCATTGCGGAAGTTGGTGCTAAAATGCACCAGGAGGTTGAGGAGGGTGTGTTTTTGTTAAGA
Source organism: Thamnaconus septentrionalis (assembly GCA_009823395.1). NCBI lineage: Eukaryota > Metazoa > Chordata > Actinopteri > Tetraodontiformes > Monacanthidae > Thamnaconus > Thamnaconus septentrionalis. The sequence goes on from CM020513.1 coordinate 19,068,547, forward strand.
GTTTTACATTCTACAAATTTTCATTAGTTGTTTAAAACGTATAGGAGCAGTGAAAAGTTCACTTTTACCCGCGTTGACTCAAAGTCCTCAAAAGTCTCAATCAGAGTCAGGACGAAAAGACAATACAGTCCTTTAAAAAAAAAAAAAAACAGTGCCTGCGACTGACTGACCAATGACTCCAGAAACATGGAGAAAACTTTCACTCGTGACCAAAAGCTTTGAAACAACAACTTGAAGCAAACTGGTTGTGAAAAAGTTGCCATCCTGATCCGATGAAGTTTCATAACAAAAGGAGAAATCAATATGATATATATGATATATATATATAATATATCATCTCAGTGATCCAACATCAGGATTTCATTCATTTGTGACACACGCACTTTTCTATAAAAGGGTGTTAGCTGTTTTGCAATGCTGTCAACAGGCAGCTGTTTCGTGTGTGTGTGTGTGTGTGTGTGTGTGTGTGTGTGCGTGTACATGCATGTGTGTGTGTGTGCTCAAGATGTGCTCTACCTTCGGGTTTGCCGCCACCATTCCTCTGATCCCCTGCAGACATTGGAGTTGAGTGGCGAGCCGCCCGTCCACCTGGAGTCTGTCCTTAATGGCACCCGCGTTGCACTGCTGCTGCTGCTGCTGCTGCTGCTGCGGAGGTGGTGGAGGAGGAGGAGGAGGAGACGGAGGAGCGGGAGAAAGAAGGGTGGAGGAGAGAGGGCACGTATCCATTCTACTCACGGCCTTCCTCTTCTCCCTCGTGCACACTCTCCCTCCCCAGAACACATCCTTTACTGAGAGGCCAGCAGGAAAAGGGAGGGGCCTGCTGGGGGAGGGAGGAGAGGGAGGAGAGGGAAGAAAATAATCCTGTGGTGGTGGGGGTGGAGGTTGGAGGTGGAGGAGGGCACTGGAGAGGCAGGGACAGACACGTGCTGCATTCAAGGACAGATCAAAAATGATGGAATAAATCCGGTGAAAGTTCTGGAGGGCAGTTTTAACCCCTTCAGTCACCGTGTCCAGCACAGCGGGAGATGTGAACAGTAAGCGGAGTAGAGTTCAGTGCCCAAACAACAACAGGAAGTGGATTTTCCCCTTTATCTTTGCATCCTGTTGTTGTTGCCGTCCAGCAATATTGTTTCATACTTGTGACTTTAGAAAGACGCAACGGTGCCAGGGTTCAAGACTTTGGGGCACATTCAGGGAGGACGGCTCTCAGTTGCAGAAGCTGCTGGCACAGTTTTTCTTTCTGTCTTTCTTTTTGGGTCTGAACAGTATGTCACACTTCTATGCGTGAAGTTGTGTCGGAGTGGACGCGCTGAAACTTTCTGCATGGCTTTCCAGAGCCAGCAAAAGAGATCTTAACCTCGGTGGAATTCCATTTTAATATGGTTAAACGAGACTCTGGATCGTTAGAACGCACATGCCTGAGAAGAAAAGTTGCGAAAACACAGATGTGATGAAACATTAGGACGGATTAACACTGCATTTTTGTGCAGAGAGCTCTCTGTGATGGATGGTCCACGAGCCTACTGCACAGGCTGCGACGGGCTGTTCTCCACTCTGTTTGGAATCTAGACCATTTGGTTTCTTCTTCTAATGCAACTGCAGCTGACACTTGGAGCTGACAGAGGAGTGCAGAGAGAACTCAGAAACAGACACAGCGAAACTGAAGTCTGGACAACTGCAAATGTGACAACAGTCCACACGAGGGGTGTCATGGTAGATTCATGCGTTTGGGGGGAGGAGCCTGATAAGACAGGACTGCCCTCAGAATGAAGAGGACAGTCTCAGCCTCTCGGCAGTCTCCAAGGAAATCAGATCAGATTGACTCATGATCAAATGTCCAAGAAACCACATACACGGAGCATATGTTCCTAAGTCTCAATTGATTTCATTAGTGTGCACCATGGGTTAAAAGTGACCCAAAGTAAATGGTAATTAAATATAATTATTTAATAATCTCATGATTCACTCTTACAAAATCCTGAATGTTGTAAGCATCTGTGATCCCGCTGAATCACAGATGCTGATGATGTTACGCTGACGTCCAGCAAAGAAAACAGATGTATAACTCCTCAGAAATAAAATAATGACAAAAATGTGTTTTGGTATTATTGAGAAATAAAAGCACTGACAAAAGGCTTTGTGACTGAATAATTGATAGGGTGCTTTGAATTTCTGGGAAATGAAGAGAAAATTACAGGAAGACAACAATCTGGCCCTAAGTAGGAACAAATTAATCTAAATGTGTGACTTCTTGCATTTTAAATGCATTAAGAGGGGGAGGAAACAACCCAGCTACTGTCAGAGGGTTAAAGGATTGGTGGCGGCGGTGGTGCACTGGGGTAAGTGGAGCTGGTGCTCCACCAAACCTCCGGGAGTCTGAGGAGACACTTTAAGGAGAAACCAATTACACAGGAAGAAACAATGCATAATGCATAGGTCTTAGAGGACAGAGAGGAGCCAGGAACCAGAGGAGTCCCCGTTCTTCTCTCACCAGAAGACACATCCCAGGTGGTTCAACACAGCGAGGAGGATCTGCTCTTGTGTGGCTGATGGAATGAAATAAGTGGACGGGAACTAATTGAGGCTCACACAAACTCCCAGAAATGCGTGTCTCCGGTTTTTGAAGCGTCGCCTTTTTAGGTTTAATTCACTTTATCTTCATTGAGTAACTGTCTCACGGTGTACTCTTTGAGAAGCTCTCACAATTGCTGAACCAACTCATTATTTGGGGAATTCAGTGACAGCAGTTTTGTTAGGGTTTACATGAAGGCAGGTGATTTATAGAACAGTTGAAATGAAGAAAACGCAACGTCAACCTCGTGCAGCTGGATCACTGAGATTCCGAGTCTTACTCCTTTTGATAATTTCTATATAAAAATGTTTCCTCTTTGTCGTGACAAAAACCAGAAGGCAGATGCTACTAGCTGCACTTTGAAACCACAGAAAAAGAAGTAAAGAGAAGGAAACAGAACATGGGGATTGCCTTGCTGCTGCTTCTAAGATATTAGCATAGCATAGCATTATCAATGTAGAGCCTGTGTAGACATTCTGAATGGTATCACACATTAAAAGATCAGAAGAGATCAAAAGATCAACCATTGGCTATAGTTTGACCAAATATTTAGGTGATTGTATTTTGCCATGGCATTGCAAGTCTGACTGGTCCACTCTGATTGATTGATTCTTATTCAACCTCAAGACCATGTGTGAACACAACAACAAGAACTTAATTTAACTTGAACTCAATTTGAATTAATTAGGACTTCCAATCACGAGAAAGAAATGGACGTGCAGTACGATAGCAGCAGCAGCAGCAGGTAAGTGGACACTGAGGCTCCATTGTTGATGCTGAGCATCGAGCGCAACACTGTCGAAAGAGAAGCAGGCGGGGTTGAGTGACCCTCTCTGATCCTCCGCAGCTGTCTGACCCGCACCGGCTGCCACCGAGGGAAGTTTGTTTGTTACGTCCTCTGACCTCCCAGTTTCCCGGACCTCCTCAGAACAAGGCGAGAAGGGTGCCAAGCGGCGCCGTGCTCACAGCCAGCACAAACACGCTGTCTGAAGAGGAACAACGCTTAGGGACGTCATCGACAGATCCGCTTCAAATGTCCCTGTGCTTGGAAATATCTGCGTGGAAAAAAAAAAAAAAAGTGAGAAAAGACTTAAGAGAGGGCCGCACCGTAAACAAGCTGACTTGATGGATAACGACTGAGAACGAAGACAATATGTTGTGTGGGAACGTGCAGAAATGATTTTACTGAGGAAAGATGTTTTGCTTTCAAAAAGACAGAGAAGTTTACGCTTAAGTATGAACTCAACATTATTAAAATAACTAAAGGCCAGCTATGGGCAAAGATCTATAGATGGGCTTTTTAAGTTAAAACCAGTCTGGATCCTCAAAATAATGGAAAGGAAATTAATGGGAATATTTGTTGTTGTAACAAATAACATTGCTAACAAATTTGTTGTTGTTGTTGTTTAGCACTGTGATGTTAATCATGATTATTCAGCCACATTGATAAAGATGGGCATACTGCGTGAAGGCGACTTCACCATGTCTGTGGGGTTTGGAATGGAAATGAGAGTGAAGAGAGTTGATTGTTTTGTTTCAGCTCCAACATAACTTTGATTTATCAGTTCTACATCTAACAACTCTTGTTCACTACCACTGTTTTATTCTTTCTATCATTTTAACACTGCTCCTCAGTCCTCCGATATTCCGTAAAAAAAAACAACACAAAAAAAACAAAAACTGGAAGATGAAAAAACGGATTTAAAAAATCCCTCTTCGTTCTCTTCCTTTTAGTCACACAAACAAGCGAACTCTCTGGGGTATCGTGGCGTGAGTAACAGTTTCCTCCGGAGCTTTGTAAGGAATAACGGCAGGAGTCGTCGCGGCAGGATGTTGAGAGTATTCCTGTCCGGGTGGGACGCGCACCACCGTCGACGACAAGCCTGCCGACCTGTTGTCCCGCCGCCTCGACTCCCGCAGCTGTCCGCCCGGTTTGAACCCTTTCCTGTGCTTCCCGGTGCTCAGGTGCTCCCCCTGCTGTCCATTAAGAAGACACCCAGTGAAGGAGCTCACTCGCTCTCTCAAACACACAAAGGCAGGTGCTGAGGAGAAATAGTGACCAAGAGAAATGAGCTTTGGACCTTCGGAATGATGATGTCATCATCTGTGTAAAACAATAGTAATCACATCAATAATTTTTTTTTTTTGAAACAAAACTGCTCTTAGGGTTAAATTAAGTGTTAGGTGTGGGTGTGTGTGTGTGAAATCTTGCTTGATTTATGATTTTTATATTGGTAAAAGATTAATATACCGCCCATAAATACAAAAATAAAAGTTTACTTTAGCGCTACGACCTCACAGCAAGAAGGTTGTTGGTTCGATTCTGGGCCTGGGACCTTTCTGTGTGGACTTTGCATGTTCTCCCTGTGTCTGCGTGGGTTCTCCAGCTTCCTCCCACAGTCCAAAAACATGCATGTTAGGTGAATTGGAAACTCTAAATTGTCCGTAGGCAGTGCAAATAGTTGTTTGTCTTTGTCTCTGTGTGGTCCCGTGATGAGCTGGCGACTGGTCCAGGGTGTCACCCTGCCTTCGCCCTGACAGCTAGGAGAGGAAGAAGCGGGTATTGAAACTGGATGGATGAATGGTCCTAAATATGAAACGCGCCGTCAGGCAGGACAACTTCAAAAAAAATTTACACACTGGACCTTTAGACGTTCACACTTTGGTGTGTCTAAAGAGGAAATACCTGAGGGGAGTGTGCTTGGTGATATGCGTTCCATTAACCATATGTATTGAAGTGAGATTACTCGCCCAAATGTCTCAAAGGTGCAGGAATTCAGCGCTGGCCTCCACCCAACACTCGAGGCACTGAGGGAGGTGGCGCTCGCCGTGAGTCTAGCGCAGCTGCACGTGTCCCTGAGCGCAGACTCCTCTCGCCTCCGTCATCACCTCCACAGCCGCCCTGCCAGGACTCCGCCCGCAGGGCCAACGGGACGAACGGGAAGTCTAATTCTAGACCACTTCCTGTATGACATTCCTGACCTGAACCGTCTTCCTGCCAGACTTTCAGATCCACATCTCCCTCCGCCAACCCCTTCCAAATTCAAATGTACACGCACAAGAGGGTGGTGAGATTAGATTGGAGGTGTTCAGTCCATCAGATCTATTTGTCTTGAGGTAAACAGTTTCATTTAACCGTGTGATCATGTCAAAGTGGGACGTAAAGTTGAAAGAGGACTTTGAATTTTTTTTTATTAGTGTTTTATTTTGAATACTTTTCTTTCCCATATACATTTGCCATCTTATTATATGTACACTACATTCAGTGTCACTGTCTTTGTTACAACTCAGCTTACAAACAGAATCTGAGTTAACAAAAAAATATGATTAAAAGAAATACATATCCTTCAAAATGAATGCTATCCATACACATGGATTCCTTCTTCCAGTTGGAACCATAGAAAATATGAGTGAGAAATCCCAAAGAGGGAAATATTTGAACAAAAGATTCACATTAGACAGTGAAAGAGACAGGATAATAGTGCTAATGAGGCTAAAGCAGCTGACTGCCACAGGAAAACAATAACAAGTCAAAACAAAATAAAAGACTGACTTTCTCAAAACAACACAGAGCAAATGTAAAAGTATTCAAATGGCAACGTGGCAAATAAAAGGAAAAAACCAACAATAATGTTTGGATTTAGATTAAAAGAAATGAGCGACAGGAAAGGAAGGGAACTGGAACGTCAGATATCCCCTAAATAATAATCCAGCACGGGATTTTGGAACAGATGCTTTGAATTAGAAGCTAATCTCCTGAAGCTGAGACCACGATGAAGATCATCGCCACGAGGTTACAGAATGCTCTCCCTCAGGTTCTCACTGCTGGATGGCTCAGACTGCTGGCTGCGTGCTGGCCTCGATGCTTGGCTCCATGTGTGAAGGTCCAGCAGGGCTTGACTCAGCTTCTCTATCCAGTCCAGTTTCTCCTGTTTGGTGTCGGCTGAGAACCAACACCTGAACAACAACATCATCAGCATGATTGATCACAAGTGACGACATGAGAGGCCTTTCGAAGATACGTGACTGACAAACAGTGACGTTAAAGGGAAGCAATAAAACTTTTAATTTGACATTTATTTGACTTTTTTTTATGATTGGCTCCCTTACTTGGCATTGGCATTGTCCTGGCTGCTGCCGTCCTTCCGCTGCTGGATGTCGTTCACCAGCTCAAAGGTAAAAGGCCGTGCGCACGAATCCCTCTCCACTGGTCTGACGTGCCTATGGGGGGAGCTGGACAGAGATACTCTGCCCTCTGCTGCCTGGGAGGTTAAATAACAAGAGACAGCGACAGTCAAATGCCTTTCTGCCTGGAGGTGAGGTGGTGGACTCCTCGGCTGGTTTGTCTCTACCTTGGTTTCTCTGTCGTTAGGATGGTTCCAGTAGTACAGGGTGCAAGCCTCCAGGACAAAGTAGCGACGATGCCACACGCCGTAGCCACTCAGCAACTCAAACATTGTCTGTGAGCAGAGCCATGAACAGACAAAAATGACAAAATGAAATCATCAATTTAGTCGATAATCAGATTCAGTCTTCTTCAATTAAGACATTGAACTCCAATTATGACATTAAATTTCTATAGGTTGTTCAACAACAATAAAAAAGTGATGGTGCTTTTGTGTCATTTAGCATTTTTATAAAATAAAACAGTAATTTGCAAACACTTGCAGACATCAGCTCTACTTGTTCCTTTTAAAGAGTGCAGGTATCAGCTGATGCCCATTTTGTTGAGCTGCCAGATTCCTCAGTGTAACAATACTGGGGAGCACTGACCAGGAAGCCTTGGTGCTGGATGTTAGAGTGACTCTGGCTGTCCAGTCGCAGGTAGATGTTGCCCTCTAATGGAGACAGGAATGGCACCTACGGTTCATTAGGGAGGAGGAAGAGAAACACTGTGGAAAATGGTTCTGATAAAAAATATTCAGAATTCAGAGTTTCATTTTGACATGCGCTCTAGTCATTCTTGTCTTTTTCATTAGTTTACATCACACATATGCTCATATGCGTTTATACATGTTAGCTATGTATTATCTGTGTATGTCTTGACAAGATTGTACAAAGAGCCTATTTTAATTGAATTTTAGTTTGACAGTGTGTTAATAAATGGCAATTGATGTTAACACAACCAAGTTAATGCTAAGTGAAGGCACACGGTGGGTGAGCAGTGAGGTGAAAGAGTGACAGTGTTGTGAAGAGTGAAACCTTTTCCTGAAATTCATCTCCCAGCAGTCTCCTGATTTTGCCATCAAGTTTCATCTGAGTGGAAGAAGTGAGACAGACAGGAGGGGAGGGAGGAAGACAAGTCACATTACCAGAATCCACCCTCGTGTTGACACCTCTGGCAGGATAAAACAGAAGACGCAGAAAAAGAAGTGCAAAGTGTAGCACCGTGTGCGAGTGGCTGAAGGTGACGGTGCGACGCCAAGTATTCACTCACTGCCTCAAAGAAAGAAAGTGTGTCCCGACTTGCACTACATTTGGAAATGTCCAAGTCGTCCATTCCCAGTAATAACAACAGAGAGCCGTACCTTATCCAGGGGGAACTTGCTGTGTCCCAGCGAGGCCAAGGTGATCTTATGGGAGCCCACCAAACTAAAGTTGCTGGAGCGGCGGGCGTGGAGAGAAAGAGGGGCAGCGGCTGCAAAGCAAAGAGACAAGACAGAAAATCCATTTCAGGTCGGTTACCGACTTCAACTGAAGGTCTCCTCTGAGCCTGCTCGTCTCCTACAATACGTACTGGCCAAAATGAAATGAAACTTACCTGTCAGACTGTTACTGGATCTCTGTTAAATTGAAGGGGGAAAAAAAAACCAAGTATAGAAAATCAATAAAAACCCAAAACAATTAAAATATGAAAAAAATGTGAAAAAAAAAATGTCCAGATGCATGAAGAGAAAACTGGACACTCACTGTGAGAGTATTCAGGAGCTTTCTTGGTGTGACCTTCATTAAGACATTAACAATACATTAATATACCGAAACATGTATATTTACTGTCATGAATAACTTAACTAATAGACTTACCCGTGACTTAGCGGCAGGCCGGTCCATGTTGCAATTAGTGCTTGAAGTGTGAGACTACAGGGCAGAACATAGTTAAAAAATACCATCTACAATTACAAAAAAAAACACAAGAGCCTTTTATCTTAATTCAACATTGTTAATAAAATGATTACACACTTTTTTATTTTATTTTAAAAAATATATTTTCTAGAAGAATTACAAAAAAAGATCAATCTTAGACAAATTAACTTACACAACAAAACCAGCAAGATTAGTCCTTGCACTGAATATTTCCTTTTCAAAATCAAAACAGCAAATGCAAACGCCTTACCAGGCTATACACTTCTACATCAATCTCAAAAGATGAGCGAATGTCCTTCCTGAAACATCAAGTAGAAAAAGACAAACATCTCAATACAGTGAACACCACTTAAAATCGTCTCACTGACAGAAGGAATGACATAAAAACGGGGCTTCCTACAGAGTGACAGCAGTGGGGAAGGAGATGGTGTCTCCATTCTGAGCGTCAGCAGCTGTGGCCAGCGGGGTGGCCACGATGTTGCACGGGCCGTAGCGGATCAGCACAAAGAAGTAGTGACTTGGCCGTCCTGAGGGGAGCACATGAACAAGTCAGTGCGCAACAGTCACATTGCACTAGAGCCTTAAAAATATAAACGTACACTACCAGTCAAAAGCTTGGACACATACTCCTGATTGAATGGCTTTTCTTTCATTTCCAGGACTATTTACATTGTAGATTATCACTCAAGGCATCAAAACTATGAATGGACACATATGGAATATGTAATAAAAAAAAGTGTGAAATAACTCAAACAAGTTTTATATTTTAGATGATCTAGAATAGCCACCCTTCATATAAAATATATAGAACATGACATATTTAGGTATTTAACATTATTTTCTTTTGACACATTAATCCACATGTCTTGCTCATATATTTGATGTCATCAGTATGTATCTACAGTGTAGAAAGTAGTAAATATAAAGAAGAAACAGGCGTGTCCAAACTTTTGACTGGCAGCGTATGTAATAACAAAAGTGAGAAATTTCGCGATGATGTACCTGATTTGTTGTGTGAGGAGCAAACAAATTCAACCTTCAGAGGCAGCTGGATGTTGGAGATGCCGACGGTCCCTCTGCAGGGCTGCAGGGAGCTGTGAAGGCCGTCGTCTCCCGACTCAGAGCTCCTCTCCGCCCTCAGTCTGGCAACTTCGGCCAGCAGGGCCGAGCGTTTCTCACCTGCAACAAGCATTTGATTTACAATGAAATGCAATAAGCAAAGTGATAAAAGAAATTAAACAAAGACAATTATCTTGGTTTTGAATTAGGATTTAACTATTTTACTCTCCGCAACATTTCGAGGAGAACAAAGTCTATTCAAGAGATGAAAATTGCGCGTACAGGAAACAAGCAGCAGTTTCTCGGCTTCGGCCTCCTCCAGCGAGCCTCGCCCGTGCTCCTCGTCAGTGCAGCAGCTCAACGCCTGAAGCGTCTGGTTGATCACAGTCTGCAGCTTCCCTGCTTCTTCATTAAGAGCCTGGGGACACAGACAGAGACACAGTGTAAACTGCTGACTGCTCAAAATACGTAGACGGTCACAGCGTTGGAATGGTGCCGCATACATTAATTATTTATTTGAATGAAAGATAAAGACCATGGAATAAGTGCTGATCTGGAATAATCAGCCACAGTTACTGAGCTGCGGAGCACCAACAGTTTGAAGGATGAACTGAATGACATACTGTGATTTTGGCCTTGGCGTTGACAGAAGGCTGAGGCTGCGGCTGCAGCAGAACCTGCTTCTGAACAGGGGTGACGCTCTGAGCGGCGGGCTTCTTCACCTGCCTCTGTGTGCGGTAGGCGTCGACGCTGTGAAGCAAAGCAGGAAACCCATGTATAAAAAAATGACACATTTTTTGTGGTGAAATCAAAGCATTTATACTCTGAACGGGATCTGCAGCACAGCTCACCTGTACAGAGGAGCGGCCTCAGGAGGCGGGGTGGGGGTCTCCTCCTGAGCCAGAAGCAAAGGAAGAGGATTGGACCCCTGGTCCACTGCCAGCCGCTGTGAGGACCACACACAAGGTTAGTCGAAATATTAAATCATGCAACACATTATGGCCAGACAGGATAAATGAGGAGGAAAAACAAAAGAAAAAAAAGAAGAAATACTAAAAGACAAACTAGTGTCTGCTCAGGCCTCAGTCTCACCAGCGGAGTGACCACGGCCTCCACGGACTTGCTGAGAGGAGAGAGAATGCCGCTGGAGGGAAAAGTCAGCAGCTCGTCCCCACTGCCATCCTCTTCATCTCCATCCTCCTCTTCCTCCTCCACCGACTTGGTACCAGTTGTGGCTTTTTCGCCAGCACAAGTGCCGATGCCGCTGTCATGGTTCTCGCCCTTGCCCGCTTTCTCCTGCTCCATCATTCCGGCGTATTCCAGGACCTCCCCGAACATCTGGTCGATGATCTCGGCCGTGTTTGTCTCGTCGTGAGAGCTGAGCTCGGCGTCTGTGAGGGGAAATGGTTGTCGTGTCAGTAAGAAAGATCCGATTCAACATCAGCCGCCATCGACCACCTAAACTTCCGTGGACAGTTTTCCCAAGAGAACCTCGTGATGCAGAAAAGAAAAATGGTGCCAGTGCTTTCACCCAGGTGCTCTTCTACTTAATAAAAGGCCGCCCAAGATGCTTCTCAGCGCTCCTCCTCTCACCTGAACTGTGTGTCTCTGCAGCAGAGTCGCCGATGAGCTCAGGCTCCAGGACAAAAGTGACTTTCTTTGAGCTCTCTCCTCCCTGCGCCTTGACACGCCCCTCTGCCAGCTCCTCTGCACCGTCCTGCTCTTCACTCAACACGTCGCCTTCGGAACGAGGAACCGACACTTGCACCTCCAGCAAACGCTGAGTTTGACCGCCACGTTTGAGTTCTACGTCGTCGTCACCCTGTGCGACTCCCTGCTGTACCTCCTGCTCCTCTGTTTCATCCTGCTGATCACGCTTTGCAGGGACTCCGCCGACTGACAGGTCTTTTCCGACCCTCGGCGCAGAGCTCTTGCTCGCTGGCTGCCCTGTATCATTGCTGTGAGCGGTACCTGCACTACCCAAGAGCTCATCACTGCTTTGATCTGCACTGGAGGCAACAGGACAATCTGATCTGCTCCTCTCATCTCCAGGTGCGTCTACCTCCTGCGTTTCAGAAGAGCCTGTGATCTCAGTCGATACAGCAGCTGCACGGCACTCGTCGGCCCGGCTGTCCGGGCGTCGATCTGTTTCTTTGTGATTTTCAGCCCTGGTTGATTCCAGGTCCGCCTCTTCCCCTACAGCACCATCCTTCCTTTCCTCAAGTCTCAACTCAGACTTTTCCTCATCCCAGACTTTACCCTGCGGATATCGCCACAGCCTCAGCTCCTCATCTGTCGAGGGCTCAATCTCGTCCTCGCTGCACGAGCAAGGAATGATGTCACAGGACGTCGCCTCAGACGTGTCCTGCACTGATTCGTCGGCCTCGCCTGGATGAGGCACCTCTGACAAACTCTGCTCGTCACCCGTCGGCAACTCGGATGCGTTCAGCTCGCCGCTCGACTGCGCGCCTGAGAAACTCTGATCTTCACTGAAAGACAACTTTAACACAGCCTGGCTCCTTAAATGGCGGGATGCTTCACTGCTACAGGATGCCTGGACCTTTTCTTCAGCCCTAACTTCTGCTTCCTGACAGGTATGTTTCTCCTTCCCTTCCACTTTTTCATTTTCAAGCGAAATAGAGACTGCTGGAGTGTCACACAATGTGCTTTTACCTGTTGAAAAAGTGGTCACATATGATTTTGTGGGCCAAGCATAATTTATTGCGACATGTAACCAGACAAAAAGTTGAGTAAATAATTAAACTTGCCTCCAGACCCAAATTTCTTGCTCTGAAAACCGACTAAGATGAACAGATTTTTAGATTCTTTTTAGGTCATAGTTGGAAGTCTTACCGGTCCCATTGAAAGATTGTTTCTCTGAAGCTGATGTAAGCATTTCAGTGAAACTTCCATCCTTGATCTCAGCATCACCATCAGCCTGATAAATGAAAGAAAACAAATTAAGTAAGAAACAAATGTCAGAAGAAATACGGAGCAATATTTGGGATTAAATATACTCTCAACTGCCAAAAGTGAATATGAGATGATGAGGTGTTACAGCATATATGATCTTGACACAAACCTTAACAACAAAGTAAGAATACCACCCACGGTGTGAACAACCACATAAACAACTCACCAGATGTGAAGGGGACATTTGTAAGTTATAAACGTGATACAATTTCAAGAAATGCTGCGTTTCTAAACTCATGTACCAAATATGAATACTTGTATCCTTAAATGTGTTCATCAAATTCTAACTAAATTATGGCCATAACTTAAAAATTCCACCTAAAACGTGCATGCACAATTTCAATTGCGCATTTTTTTTCTCTAAAAGACAAAATGTGCCTCCATGTGAATGCCCATATTCCTCTCAGGTACTAAGCTTGTGTCACATTTTCATTTATTATTCATTAAGATTTGGACTTTTGCCTAAATAAAAAAAAAAAGCCCATTGTTGCGAGAATAATTTCTGTGTAGAAGTGCCCAGGAAAAGAGTAGCTCAGTGACAGACTCACATTCCAGGACTGCATGGGAGGCCATATAACGGCCCTTTTAGACCGAGGGACCCAAGAAGGAGAAGAGGGTCCAGGAGGGGTCCTTCCCTGATAATGTTTATTTAGGCTTGTGAAGCAAATGTCAAACTAGAAAATGGCCGATTTAACAATAGATAAAACACTCATTGTATAATACAGGTGCAGTCACTACCTGTAATGTTCAGTCATTGAATTCACTGTACTGTACTGTAATGTAGGTAAGTGGGCTGTTCTCAGTATAACCTTTTACCTTGCTGAAGGGTAATACTGGTTAAATATATAAACGCTATATGCGACTATGTTAACCATATGAAGGAACGTCACCATTATGCCACACCCACCTGAGCTAATGAGGGATCGGAGGTGCTTCTGATCAGCCATGCGTTCTGACTGATCGGTTGCAGTCGGCTGAGCTCCTGTTTGCGTTCCTGAACACGGAAACAATGTCAGAAGTGCCACTTACGGCTACCACATACTGAAGACCAACAGCACAATTGAAAATGAATCCAAAATTTAAACAAATTTATTTTAAATTCATTTAATTTACACATTTTAAGTTTCTAAAAGCATTAATATTATTATTTCATTTTAAATGCAAAGCCTGAAAAAATGATTGCTTGCGCAGAGGCATTTCTAGTTGCAAAGGCCCCCTGTACCAACCTCACGCAAGCGGGAAGCCTGCTGGGAGCTGGGTGTTGTGGAGCACTGGAGTTTTTGCTGTATGTCAGACACAAAGTTGGAGGAGGGCCGAGGGGAGTGGTTCGCTTGGCTCAGAGCTGAGGCGGGGCTAGCCTGGCAGTCTGGCACTTTGAAACGTTCCAGACGCTGATTAAATTCTCCTTCACCTTGAAGGGGGAAAAATGCATGATGAGACGTTTCAGAACATAGAAACTCATTTAAAATAAATAAATAATGATGATAATTTCTTTCAAATGACTTTGCTTTATTAAAATGTGCTACATGTTGTTTAAATGTGCTTGTATCATATGCATCCTTACTGAGGAGATGTTCCTTGAAACCTTTTCTGTGGAGGTTAGATGGGCTGTCAGCTCCTGGGTCTGACAGGCACCGCTGGGCAAGAGGAGGTCCACCTAAAAACAACCAATGCCTGTGATGAAACACATTGCCAAGCCCTCTTTGACATTGATCCAACATATATCAGTCAACCCTCTGTCTTGTATGCAATCCAACCAGTTTGGCTGTGAACTCTTTTAACAGGTGCACAAAAGAATCTTAAGCACTGCCATAAAAACCTTGTGGCAAAAACCCAGTGGAATTACCATCTTGTCTCTGAGTGAGTTGCACGACCCGCGATCGGATTGATGGGACCATTGGTGTATCTGGTTTTGTCTCCTGCTCAACAAGACGTCTAGAGGTCGATGGTTTAGGACTCTGGTTCTCTTGACCAGCAGCCTCAAGGCGCCGCCGCTTCTGACCATCTCTCACCTCTGAGAAACAAAAAAGAAAGATGCACAAGGCAGGGACAAGGTAGAATTATTATGAAGGCATTTTTGAGTTAACAGAGGCGCAAAGCATCAAAATGTTACAGAGAAACAAACCTGATGGCAAGAAGACATTGTCCTCTGAATCTGACAGAGGTGCTCTCTGTCTCTTTAAGTTGGCGCTGGAATAATTGTCCTCGCCAGCCTCCATACTGTAAACAGTGATGATGCATATCGACTTGTTTGTGAGGAAGTTATGAAATACAACCTGTTTTGCCCAACAACGTGTGTACGAGCAAGAATGAAAACATAATCTTTTCGACCACACAAGAAAGGACGGTCATGATGTTTGAAACCTCGATGTAAACGAAAATACGACGATAAAATTCTATTAAAATGTTGGCGCACAAGCGTTAATACTGCAATAGTACGTTTTAGCGCTGTTCTTTGTTAAATCAAATGTGACAACGCCCTGCGTTTCATTGCAGTTTAGCCAATGACTCTTAAGAAAATCACGCCCGGGTGTTCTATGCTAGCTAGGCTAACTACTCGTCCTATGTCAAACATAAACTACGTATTATTTTGCGTTTTTAACACTACTCGAGAACTGACAGCCAACCATTTGGGATGAGATACGTTAGCAAACAGCAGCAATTATATATTTTTTTCAATCGTTTGTCATAAAAATGAAAACAACTCATCTTAATTCGCTTTACAGGAGTTTAAACGACATTCGCCACTGCTTAGCCGCTAGCTCGTCACTTCCACGCGTATTCAATGTAAAAATCAACGTCGTGTGCTGAACAGGTCGCTTGTTGTCTTACCTGAACAGATTTCGGTGTCAGACTAGCTGAGACTTACAGCCTGTGTGTGAAGAAGGTCAACTGTAACTGACAGAGAGCAAGAAACAGCCTTCTTGTTGTTTTACGCTTTCAGCCTCCTCCTCCTTCCAACTTTGAATTTCAGCGGGTCCTGTGACGTCAGCGGAATGCGCCCCTGAAATCCCGGAAACACGCGCCAACAACAGAGCGCTGATCTCGGACCAGGCTAAAATAAGACGCCAAACTGGGCGTTAGCTGGCCTGGCTTGAGGGTCCCGCTGTAAATTTGTAAATCCGTCCCAACGTCAGTTTGAAAAGTTTTTTTTTTTTTTTTTTTAATATATTTTTTTTATTTTTACCGTAATTCATCAAGAAACGCGCGAGTTAAGATTTCTATACAACACCAAAGAAAATATTGCGATTTTGGCGTTCCACTGTGCTGCAGAGGTGGATCTAACTGACATTTCTCATAGCTTAACCATGCCCATCAATTAATGTATTTTTGTTTTGATTTTTTTTTGGTTTGACGTAGACTTGGTAGATATTCAGTCAGTTCTATTAGCTGCTAATGTGTAATGTATTACTGTAATGTATTATCTCAAATAAGACTAGTTTTTCAAGAAGAAAAAATATAAAATATAATATAATATAAAATATAATATAATATAAAATAATATAATATAAACTTAACCACTTAAAAAATAAAGAATGTACCTTGTTTTTGACTAATAGCTTTATTGGTACCTATGTGCTCCAATCATTTCATCATTTTGCCGTCGAAGAACACCACACAGTAGGAGTTAAAGCATAACATTGTCAACTTTATTATTAACCATGTACGGTTAGAGACAGAACACAATAAAACAAAGAAGAGAAGAAGAAAAGTGTACAATATGTAAAAAAAAAAAAATCTGTTACAAAAAAATCATCAAAAATTTGTATCTATGTGAACATGGTGTTACTCAAATGAAAATGGTTCACGAGCATTGGAAAGACAAATTCAGTCATGTGTTTAGTCTTATTCTGCCAGAGAGCTGCTTTTCTCGGAACATGGAGAAAAAAATTTGGAGTGGTCCTGAGAAAATGCGCTCGTTGGCATTAATACAGTAAATATGTGTGAAACAATGGCTGTAATGATGAATTTATTAGTTTGACGTATATAGTTATGTTGTTATTCTGGCATAAAATTCTCTGAAAAAAACAAAACAAGAAAAGAAAAAATTAAGGCCACGGCCTCCGGTATGTACACAAAAAATATGGAAATTCAACAAATCCATACAGATAATATGTGCAGAAGATGTAAGGTTTGTCCCTTTAGAATTATGCTTTGATGACTTCCACAGTCAGAAACTATACTAAGGTAACAGGTTGTGAGTATCTAAAGAAAACTATGATGACTTAAAGGAGTCGTTCTTCAACCGTACATGTCGAATTATCAACATCATTATTATCGTCATATGAAAATAAAACATGACAACTCTTAGAAAGGTAAAGGTTCAATGAGCTTCAGCCCACTGACTTCTGACTCTGACCTGAACTGCACATGTTATACGCGACAGAGGAGCATTTATGTACTGATATTATGTATTTTAAGTGAAGCCACAGACGTGGTTAAACTGGCATTCTAACGTTTCCAAACGGTTGCCTTTCTGCCAAGGTTTAGGGAGGGAGAAAGCTTAAAGGACTACTTAAGCTTTAAATGGCCCTTTTGGGAGTATCACAAAAAGCTGGAAATCAGGGTTTAGGTCAATGACAACATCCATTACTTACATCACAATATCAAATATCTTTGTTGCAATACTGTATCCTGTAAAGTTGTACACACCAATGAGGTTTTTGTATATATTTTATATACTTTTAGACTGGGAGGGATTTGCAATGTGGCTTTTTTTTTTTTTTTAAAGATACAATTCCAACCACCGTTGTTCAAGACAGAACATATGACCTTGGGTGGAGAACCTAATAATTTCACACCTGCCCATGCTCATAGGAACACCTACCACGCCTGCCACCGCAATAAAAACCCCTGAAGACCTGGTCACACCAACCTTTCAAACGCTAAATGTTCTCCTGAGATGATGTTAAGGAAGCACAGTAAGGTCTTGAGCAAAACTAACCTAAGTGTCATCTTTGGAAGACACAGAGATTATAAAAACGTCACAGTTAGTCCTAATTATTACACGATTATATAAGAATTAATCTGCTGTCAGGATCTGCTAGTCGTGTCCTTTAGGAGGTGGGGTGGAAATGCAACCTACCTGGCATGACACTACTTGTCTCTACTGAGGTGGAAATAGTATCAACGGCATTTTAATAGTTGTACTTAGGAGTGCATTTCATATCAACGTATAGGTTGCCCTAAGAACTCATAGATCCAGAGAAGATTATCATCAGAGTGACAAATTGCTTGAAAGCATTTCAGGTTAGGGCTGTGACCAGGTCTTAAGTCCATCCACGTTTCCATCTCCTCAGATACTGGCTCATTCTGTCACGTTCCCTATCGACATCCGGCTGTCCTCACACGCTTCTACTGAGGCCTGTATGGCTGAGCATGCTCAAGAGTGCGCACCCACGACTTGTGTGTTAAATGTTTGTGAAGAATGAAAGACAGAGTGCCAAAGAGAGGGATAGTACATCTATCTGAAGCTCTAGGAGGAAAAGAACATACAACCACTACATGTGTACAAATGGCTATGCATGGTCCCTGCCATGAGTTTTTCTCTTTACTGTAGCTCAGAGGAGCTCTGGCTTCTCCTCTTTGTCAGGAAATATAGGAAAATAGAATTTCACAAAAACATGCATTTCCCCAATGAAAATAAACAGTTTCAGCGGGTACAGTGGAACCCTGCAGAGAGACAAGCATGTGGGCTGCGGTGGCCCTTTGTAACTGTTAATGCTAATGTTCCGCCTGTGTGTGCGTGCGTGTGTGTGTGTGTCAATGTCAAACATGTTGGATGCAACACAGACTAATCTGTTGATGAGTGTGTTTGAGTATTGCAGCAGGTGCGAACATCAGAGGGGTAGAAGACAAAAAATGTTGCTTGTGTAAAACTCGATGTAACACCTCATGTCTCTCTTTAGAAGATTTTTCCTTTCTTCTTGTTCTTTTCCATGGTCCTGTCAGAAAAAGAAAACAAGAAAGATGAGAACGTCACTCACCATCTTGCAACAACAGACAACAGACACAACTCCACTTGCAAGTCTAACTGTGGTTACTAAACTGTAGCTCTCAGATCCAGAACATGGATTTGAGAGCTACAGTTGTGCCTTTAATCGCTCTTAAACATTCTAGCAATATTGTGCGCCTACACAACCTAAAAGTTGACACCAAACAACGACCTAACGAATCAGTCCCGTCACCATTTTGCCGGTGAAAAGTTTTTCAGTCAGCTATTTAAGGATGTACTGACTTGGAGGCGTCCAGTTTCTGCTGCTCGAGGATTCTCTGCTGAGCCTCCCAGTTGGCCTTCTCGTCCTCAAACACTCTTCTCTTCTCCTCCAGCTCTTTGTACTGCGCCTCCAAGTTCCTTTTCATTTGCTCGTGGCGTCGCTCCAGCTGAGGGTCACAAACATGGAATACTCTTTAATCCCAAAATGCTATTTGGTGTTTAAACTAGCGTTTTTCCTAATGATTGCAAGACAGGAAGAATAATTCAGCATAATCCAAAAGTAATCCAACTTCATAAAAGACACAGACACAAATGAATTTAACTTGAATTCAACTGTTTTTATGCAATTTGGCAGAGCTTCAAACTCACCTCAGCCTCCGAGTCCTTCAGTTTCTGCTTCTTCTCCTTCACCTTCATTTCAAAGACTTGCTCCATTTCGGCCTCCATCTTCTTCATTTTCATCACATGCTCCCGACGCTCCTCCTCCATCTGTGCCAGAGGACTCCTGCAGACCACAGCACAGGTTAGATACTCTGCTCAGCTCCCATTTCAAAACATGCTAATACAGCAGGAGCCATGTAAATGGGGCGTACTTTGTGAGCTGGCCTTTGGCCTTGGTCGTGTCCACGCCGTTGCAGGTGACGGCAGCAAGCTTCTTGCTGCGGTAGTTCTCATAGTGAACGTTGTTGGTGACGTCTTTGAGGTCCTGCATGTGGGTCCTGCAAACGTGGATACATGGGGGAAATGGGCTTGGTGAGACTTGGAAGGTATTTCAAGGGCAAGAGCCCAGATGAGAAGAACAAAGACAAGACCAACCTGAAGCTGCGTTATTGTTGCAAGAATCTATCAAATACAAAAATCCAAGTGTTTTGTTTCCATTTTTTTTATTTTAAGAGCAAAACAAAAAAGACAAAAATCTCATTTTTGAACTACAGTTGCCACTGGAGACAGACTGTGTGGATTTTTATTCTAATGAAGTCATGATACGCGATTAAAAAAAAAAAAAAAAAGCAACAACGGAGATAAGCATTTAGTGGATACAATCTCTGACCTGATCAGCATGTTTCGCAGCACGGTGAAGTCGCAGTGTTCCCCATTTTCCACTGAAAAACACAGGGAGAGAGAGAAACAGAGAAATTGGAAACTCAAGTTGGGTTGAACAGTAAGCCAAAAATAAGTGAGCCCTAAGTAATGTTTATGTAAACCATCCATAAAAAAAAGCTACAAACATTTTCTAAAAATGACATATTTCTTTTAAAAAGTTGGACACTATTGCTATGTTTACATTGGGAGGCAGTCCCTGGACAACAAAAGGTTACTGAACAAAGTTACTGAGCTGTTAAAGACATGATTAAACATTCTAAGTGTTGGGGAAATATAAGCAGAATCTTATTGGGGGAAATCCAAAACAAATGAAAATTATATATTATCGAACACAAACTAAAAACAGTGTTATTAGTCAATCTTGAACCCTTGTCGTATAGACACAGTATAAAAACACAATTTCTCCTTTTGGTATAAAGGAAGAGGTTTAAAAGCAAAGGGGATTTAAAACAAATGCCAGTTTTCAAGAGACAGCGTGTTGCAGCAAATCAGCAGCGGTTACACGTTAACAGAAAACAAGGGGCAGACAGACACGAGGCTGTGATCACACAGGATGATTCCAATGGAAGTGCTTTGTCGCTTCATTGACAGCGCAGATGTTGCGGCAGGATCGTGAGACATCTGGCTGAGACATCAGCCACACATCTCAACCTGAAATCAGCATTCAGATCCAACGGTGCAACATTGACATCATATTATGATTGAAGATTTTTCCCGAGATATGTCTATAATAAACAACGCACTAATTCGTACTGCACACATTTTATGTGTGCGGCCACATTGCTATGAAGTGGGCAACTGACATTAATTACTGTTCAGAAAGGTTGATTTTACGATTGTAGCATGCACCAGTTGAGCTAGTTAGTTAGTTGCTACATTTATTGAACATTAATGCCATTATATGTCCATAATTGGTGTCTTTGAATTGAAACAACTGAGCATACATGCTGTTTTGATGCCAACGATATTAGTTAATTTTTAAGAAAGGCCGACGACGATGGACAACAAGGTGCAAACGCTGCTAAATGTCAGCACAACCTTGTATGGCTGTTAGCAGATGGATGCAGTATATTATTTTTAAAATGCAATTCTGTCTGGCATACTAATAAAGCACTTTGTTGACTTTCTTTTGGCTTGCAGGCTTTCGGCCCAACCTCCTGTCTGATCACAGCTTTTCACTGTTAGAGCCAACAGACGGCAACATGTTTGGAACAAACAAGAGTTTCTGGTCAGAAGACGGCAAACAGAACTGGTCAGTTAGACGACTGTGAATTTTCATCTCGGGGACAGGGACACGGTTAATACGGTCAGATGGGATTCTGGAAAAGGACTGCACAGACACCGCCGCCGAGGATCAAAAAACGTGACGGTCTTCCTCTTCATCGGACAGTTGCTCCTTATTGTGTCGCCTCCAGCCCTCGTCACCGGGGGAGTGAATAAGGAGGACACCTTACCATTGATGAAACTTAAGCAGTCCCGCTGCTGCCCCTTGGCCTCCAAAGCCAGCCATTGACCTCCTGTCTCTTCTAGAGGAGGGAGCTCTGACGAAGGGGGAGGGGTACGGTTTTTCAGTTACTGTCTGTGCCCAGCCGAGGGGCTAAATCTGGGTCTGGAGCAGCTGGGGTTCGTCTGAAAATGCTCTCGGAATTCAAACCTCAAACCAGCGTGAGTTTGGCCCAGATTCAGCCCAGATTTGACCCCGGATCAACACCATAACCTGCATGTGTCCAGGGTGACTGTCTTTAGAAGTGCAGGGGCTTGTAGAGGGAGTGCGGCGGTTGGAGGGGGGTGTTATATGAGGATCTATGCATGATCAGCTGGGAAGGGTGCAGGTCTCCACGAGGGACTAGATACGGGAACTGTGTGGGGTCAAGGGTCAGGGGGCAAAAAAAAATTGTTACCAGTAGTAGTAAAGTATACATTTCTTACCATTGAAAGGCAGAAAATACCTGATGCACATTGCTGCTTTGGAGAATGGCTTCATTGATCAATTTGAAATGTTTTAAAATGCTAAATGTTAGTAAAATAACTTCTGAGCTCATCAGGTGTTTTGAGCCTCAGTGCTTTAACTACTGCGGCCATGACTATGAACTGCATTGATTTCATGAAACGAGAGCACACATGCAATGCGTGCGTGCGTGTGTGCGTGCCCATTATAGCCCTATGACGCTAAATGCTGACATGTTAAAAGCGTTCTATTCAAATTCCAGCTATTCGAATGAGTGAGAATTCATGATCCCAAGACACGTGTTGCCTTGATGACTTCGGGGAGCTGCTACATGCGCTTTAAGACTATGTTACCTCACAATTAACAGCTTATGAACCTAGAAGCAATGCGTTAGGATGGTGGAAGCCACTCCCTGGTCCAGTGATACAGCGACAGACTCTGACCCTGCACCAACGATGCAAGTTCGAAAGAGCTGAATCGTGTAGCGGGCAGGGAAGTAATCATAACAGAGCTGCTGCATGTGAAACAAAGGAGGGAACCACCACGGTATTAGAATGATGTTCCGGTTGCATCAGCACCAAACAGCCACTAGTTGTCTCCATGACTACCTTGAGCATCAGACCTGGGGCAAAGCAAAGCGAACGTACGGAAGCTTCCAAGCAGCCACGGTCACCAGACAGAGGGGCCTGCATATGTGGCTGCGCACCAAGCATAAATGAACTTTGTGCGATTATTCCAGTTACTTCCTGGATTATTTCAAATATTTATAATACTATGGCTACCTTAAAAAAAAACTCAGCAGTGACTAAAAAGAAGTCCAGTGGGGTAAGAAAAGTGCCAAACAGCTAGAAACCAACTAGGTTGCACTAGGACCATGAATTTTGTGGAAATGTGCCAACAACTAAAGTGCTTTGGTATCTCTTGGATGCAGAATAAGCAGTTTCAAAGAATGGGTCCTTCCGGGGTAAAAAGTACTGAACACAGTTTTCAGCTTTGGGAAAACAAAGCAGAGGCAACTACAGTTACCATGCATTGCCATCATTCATGTGTCCACCTCACTTATGTGTCCAGTGGAGGATCCAAAGTTACAGGTTAAATTCCAGATGCTCAGGCCAGGTTCAATCAGATGTGTGGATGCATCCACTAATGCACATCTTTGGCACTTGGGTCCTCACTTGTACTCTATAGTAACTACAACAGGCGGTAATCAACAAGATTTCATGACTCAATCCTGGATCGTCATGCACGTATTCTTGCCCCCAAAGACTTCAACGTAGGGACGTCAACCCTTCACCAGATTTTAAGCATTTGGGTAATTCTACAAATTTCTACGACGCAAAAATAAATCTGTTGTGATAAGGTATGAAATGTCAGGAATGTCAGAATTTTGCATCCCGCCATTTTTAATTGTGGTTAAAATTTGGTTTATTCTTTCGAAGCGCAAAATAAGATCAGCGTTCAGCCCAAGTCTGATTCAAGCATTGGTTTGACCATCAGCCTAAAAGATGAGACATCAGCAACAGAAAAGTGGAGGGAAGGAGTGATGGAGAGTTTGGGGGAAGCACTCTGAGGGGCGTAGAGGAGGACGAGGAGGAGGAGGAAAATGAGGTCGAAATTAAGTGAAAGATGGCTTTGTTTACCAAAAATGCCCTCTGTCAGTCATGGAAAAGAATAGACAAGGGAAAAAGAAAAAAAGAGAGAAAAGAAAGAATGAAATAGTGAAAGACTGAAATATGGTCAACCACAGAGCAACAGAGGTATATCAGTTTATATAAAGACAAACACAGCATATTTTTCACCTTGTATAAATTTATATATTCAGAGCAACAACACTGGATTGGTGTCGACAGCTTGGCGGCATCCGACTGGTCGGTTTCTGTATTCGCTTCCTTGCTCCCACACTGACATGACGCATCCCATAATGCTTTTAAGGTGGTCTTGCTTTTCCAGAATCCCTATCAGGTTCAGGAACAACACTCCCAAAAAGACTGTGCATGTGGGTTTGGCAGGGGAGCGGGGGCGTACAGTATAACAACAGCATGTAGTAACTACCTGTCAATGGCACACTTGTCAAAATATAGCAAAACCTTAGTTGTCAGGCTTTTGATTGAAAATAACTAAAAAATAATAATAATAATAAAAAAAACAAAATGGATAAAATTAGTTTTCTGCTTGATTGCTTGATTTATGCCTCTGGATTTGATCTCTGCAGTGCCATAGTGTCATGTACGCGTTGCTGCGGTGCTGTAGTCAGTGGGGCACCTCCCCAGAAAGGTAAATTTGCCTTGCAGGGGTGCAGACTGAAAAAAGTCAAACCGGTCAAACTGTTTCTGAGGCCTTTTCTGTTTTCTTTTAACAAATTAAACGTTGCAGGCAGAGTAATGGCAGACTGAGGAACTTCAAAAATACGCACAACTCTTTCTGTAATGATCCTAAAGCCAAAAAAAGAATAAAGTTACACACTATCAAATGACTACAACCTATTTTAGTAGCATGGGGGAAGATGTTTCAAGCCATGCCTCACTGAAAATACATTTTGACAATTCCATTAAAACGCTGGTAGTTAATACATTCAGTGAAGACGGGGGAGGTCACACATGCACCACATCATACACTCTCAGGGAAAACATGCTTCTTTACACATAGTGCAGACAGTGAATGTAGCTGGACATTATCAGCCCTTCAAACCCTTGTGTTCCATGTAGGTGCCCTGGCAAACTGAACACAATTCTGCACTAAATACATTTCTGCAAACTGTTGTTGTAACTCTCCACCGGCCCTGTGCAGCAAAACTGACGGCAGTAACAAATGTTGCCTCCTTCCTTTTGTGAAGGACCTTGGCGGACGTACCTTCTGCCACACCCCATGGATACTGGCGACCTCTGACCTTCTTGCCGTTCACCTCAACCACCACGTTGCTGCCGACCACTGCCAGTGGCATCTTTTCCTAGAGTTGAAAAGAAAAAATGTATTTATTTCCCCTCTTCAGACAAAAATGTTTTCTTGTCTTTCTGGAAGAACTCTTAACTTGTGACCGTACTGGGTATCTGAGGTAACTGGGTAAGTTTCTTGCAGATGAGGTGTCACCAATAGTGCATTGGTGGATCATAGATTTAATGCATAAACAATTAGAAAATCAACTAAAGTTGCAAAGCTAAATGTTCAGTCGGTTGGCAATAACCGCTAGAAAACACACAAAAAAGCCCAACTGATGTGAATGAACCTTAATTAACATAATGAAGCAATACAAATGTTCAGGGGAAGGTGTTGAACTCAAAAGCTCCTGATCTGGAAGCAGCGTCTGTTGTTTGACAGATGCTTGAATTGTTTTTCACAGGAAGGACTCGTGCACAGATGTAATCAGACATTTGAAAAGCTTGCACTCTGCTCTGGCCTATTGGAGCGTATTGGTGTGGTGCACAAGTAGTGCATTGTGCGACTGCTGTTACTGGGGCATGTGCACCGAACGTGGACAGGTGCTCAATATGCTTTTCAATCATTCTGCTGCTGAGTTCTGCAATTAGGTAACCGGGCGGGGGAGGATGAGAGAGAAGCTGGGCTGCCCCTCTGGCTATGTGTGTGACTCTGACTTCCTGTGGGATCAATGAGAGGCCCACTAATGACGCTTCGCACAGGCAAATAACCGCGTGGGGTCAATTACCTTGATCTTTCGAATGAGTTTGTTGTCCTCGTCGTCCTCTGTGTCGGGGAATTCGTAGATTTTGATTTTGTGCTCCTGAATCTCTTTCATTATCTGAGAGAGGAAGAAAGTGATCGGAGTAAACAACAGTTCAGTCAGTTTGTGTTTCCTGAAGCAAATTAAGCCAAAAGTACTTTATGGAACACAGCTAGAGGCAGGAAGTGAATAGCTCGATTTGGTTAGGATTTGCTGACAAGTCAAAACTGCACAGAGGAATTAATATTAATGCTACACTAAGCCAGTCATTTCCAAACACAACCTTGTTGGTCAATACAGTTAAAATTCTTCAGCATCGCTTAGGATTATGTTCCCACATGTATTAGTGCTGCAAATGTTGTGCCGCCTGTTTTGAGTAAAACAAAGTGCTCATTTTCCAAATAGGTTCCCATAAAATTGATTTGGAACGACATCCAGCCCAAGCGTGCAGCAGAAATGCAGACAAATACCTGTTTCTTAAAAAGCTGGCACTCCTCAGGGGTCAGAGTGTCGGCTTTTGCAATAAGAGGGATGACGTTGACTTTGTCATGAAGCCTCTTCATGAACTCGATGTCCAATGGCTTCAGACTGAAAAATGAAACAGAACACATTTTTATTTCATTAAAGCCAACATCACCAAAGAAAGATATTTTTCCTTCTTCTTCTTCTTCCTTTCTTTTTTAACAGCCAACAAACATGTGAGTACAGTTAAATTAGTCACAGCTGACCCATTGCTGGCCCATTAACGGCTTGTCCTTTATTACAGTACGTGCGTGGAAGGGGTCATAGTGTGGGAGGAGAGGATGCAGAGGATGGTGGTTGGACGGAGGCGGCTGATTCGCTGTGGCCACGCCTGCAGGCAAGACCATCCTGTCATTTGTACATCCAAATAATGTGATAATAAATACTGAACATCTGCGATAATACGGTGAAAATTAGAAGGAAATGCCACACTGCTTTTATTTGTGCATTAAGTTGTTTTGAAATGAATGCACTTCACTGGATCTCCAGCAGAGGGACAGCTAGACCCATTCTACGCTGGCAGAAAGACACAATGGGGCCAGCACACAGTGACAGCGCTTTTCCTTTGAGACAACAACCAAGTCTTTTTAGGCTGATGAGGAATTTGCTTTGCAGATTTCAAAAGGCTCTTCATTTCTGTGTAAATAACACAGGAGACCCATACCCTGTCATGTGGCTGAGCATCAAACAGCTTTGGTTTGGTGTGAGGTTGTAAAAAAAGAGGTTTACACTCATGGTGTGTAAAACAAAGTGAGGGAAGAGGGCAAGCAGAGTGAAATTCTAACTGCGCAGGGTTCAGAACAATGAACCCTGTGATGGCCGGACTGCTCATACTTGCAACTGTGGCCATCAATTATAATAATACAGTTAGTACATTTGGTTTTGGGGACAATTTCAAAAATGTGTGCGCGTCTCTGCGCGTGCATGTCGGCCTGCCTGTTGATTGTGTAAACACTCATCCGAGGAATGCAAAAGGACAAGAGGGCAACAAAACAGCTGTTTTCAAAGGTCGACATCGCAAAGGACACGAAGGTCGGCACTGCGGCTCTTCCAGCAACGGGGTCAAGTCACTGAATAAGGTGGCATCGGAGGAATCTGGGAGCCTGTGTGGTCCTGAGATAAAACCAGGAGACAGTGCGTCTGGTTCAGCAGAGGGCGACTCGAGGGCTGAAGAGGATCCCGAACGTCAAAGTGTTTGTGGGACATCTCCTGGCGCTATAGCAGCGCTTATATATCATCTCCGGAAAACCCGGACAATGATTTATGAAGCTCACTGGACTCACAGCTGCAACAGGCGCACTGCTGGAACTCTTTCTTTCAGCTTTGGTATCTCGGCGTATATAAAACATCAGACAGCCCAGCTCACAGACGTGACCGTGCAGTTTTTTTTTCTTTTTTTTTTTTTTTCAAATGCAGGATTTGCAGGAATTCAAGTTTTATGGCCACATGGGACTTCTTGAAACGGCGGCTAGAAAACTTCAGTTCTGCAGCTGTTGAAGAGACATTCAGCTGAATTTTGGCTCCCATTTTATACCATCATACCGAGAGTGAGATGAGTGGGGTGTGGCGCGGCTATGGTTGGGAAGGATTTGGTTAAAGACAGATGCAGCTCCAGCTAACCAGCAGAGTCTCATTTGCATCGAAACTCCATCTGAGACCAAACAAAGAACCTCTTATGTGACGTGAAGTGGCAACTATTTGTTTGAAGTCCAGTGTTTCAAAGACTGACTGGTGAACCTCACGCACATAGCATCCAGCGAACTCATTCTATGGTTGTCAATCAATCAATCAATCAATCAATCAATCAATCAATATCCTTCATTTAAAAACGTTTAAGTAGTAAAACAATTTAAAAACAAGTACAATGCCCAATAGAACTAGTTTCTTGATCCTTTCAAATGGACTGAAATTCGCCCAAAGTTCATGTAGCCTCAGATCCTTCAGTAAGTCATTCCATGACCAGGGAGCAGCACATCTGAAGGCCTTTTTCCCCCTTTTTTTAAACCAAGATCCGTGTTGGCTCTAGGAACCATCATGCGGATGACGTCCTGTGACCGTAGACTGCAACGACTGGAACCAGCCCAAGAAGAGATCAGATTGTTGGGATGTAGCTCAGCAAAGCAAGAGCTTTGGTCCCATTTCAAAGGATTTTTACTTTCCCTGAGATTGATGGGGAGCAGCAGCAAGCATGGCAGACCCGACACACAATAAATCAATGATGGCCTAGATTATTCATCCAAATTATATGTCTGGACAGAAAAAAAATGTGCTCTTGCTGTAAGCCAATTCCTAAACATATGAGGGTCATAGTCCAGTTGTAATTCCTGTGTCAGGGCCGAACTCTACTCTGGCGGTCCGGGCTCGGCCGGTTACAGGTACCCGGAAGTGACATATTTTGTTTTCTTGTCAGAAAAAAAAGTATGCAACAGCCAGACGTCCCAGACCTCTCACCTAGCAAGACTTGCTTACCGCTTGCATTTAAGAAGTGTTCACGGTTAAGCATTGAAAGGTCCAGTGTGTCAGATTAAGAAGCATCTGGCAGTGAGAAAACAAACCGCAAACAAACCAATAACTCTATATTCATCGTGTTCGAGGAAAGGTCGCCCTGAACCCAGCTGTGAACACTGTTTTCATACTTTTCATTCTAGTCATCGGGTTATCAAACCTCTGATAACGAGGGTTGATGTCATGCCATTAGGGTTGAATCAGATATTCTGTGCCGATGTAGAAAGATGACGGCCTCCATAACAGACAACCTGATCTACTTTAAAATAAAAAGCTTATGGTTGACAGAAAAAACAACAGTTGTTATTGATTAGTGCTGTTTTGTCCAACTACATGACCGATAACTAAAAAAAATGTCATAGTGCCCTAAATGTGGATTAAAAAAAAAAAACTGCATCAGGAATATTTAAACTCAATAAATATTTGTATTTGTACGCAGCATAACGGTTGACCCCTCATGTCAGGTTTTGTCCCTTCCCCTCCGCTCTTCTCCTCCTTCTGTTTCTGCTTTATATCACAGTGATGAATTTTAGATCTCTTATGCTTATGCTGCTTTCAGTTGACTGTACTCTCTCTGCCTTATAGAATTGAATAATGCATTGAAATGTCCCCGGCGCCCTTCTCAGCAATTGATAACAAACTTGGACACCGTGCTGTACGTGCCTGGCTGCAGCTGCGTGGGCGTGTGTTTGAGACAGAACGGACGGAGTCGGTCAAACCCAACAGCAAAAACAGCAGGACGTGACAAAAACACTACACAGACCAGATAGAGCATCGCAATGTCAAATCAGGTGACACAGAAGCAAGGAATGGCGACTATTCCTGTACTATTCCCATACGTATTATAAACCTCTTGGACTTCTATTTAGACCAAATGGAACATGCATTATTGTTGGTTTATGGTTAATTGCTGGTACATATAATTAATAAATTAATAAAAATGTTAATCAGACATGGATAATACACCAATGAACACTTTCTATGGCTTATTTTTCACTCATATTCTTGCTCTGGCTTGTACTGATAAGATTCAACATGACAGTTATGATTCTTAAGAGAGTAAAATGACACAGAGTCCTGCAAATTTACGATGTGAATATTAGCCTTTGGTATTAATCCAACAAAGACTTTTTTTTAACAGTGGAAAGACAAAAGTTACCAGATCTTCTACAGAACACCTAACGTCATTCTGAATTCTTCCAAGGAATTCTTGTGAGTGGATTTATGAACAGCTCTGCAATGACTTAGATTCTTGCTGCATACACAGTTGGATTTGAGCCTTGCGAGGAGACAGATTTATATTTTAGATTCAGCTGCGTCGAAGACCAGCTTCCAGTGATGGCAGGCGAACACACTTGGAGAGAAGACAGAGAGAGTCTGTCTAAGAGGAGGACACTCTCTGTGAGCTACTCCCAGCATCTGCTGTGATTGGATGATTCAGAGATGGAGAGCAGAACGACTCTAGTGAGCATGAGCAGAACCGAGTTATATAACCTTTGTGGGTCACCGACACTCGCTGGCTCACTCTCTCTCACACACACACACACACACACACACACTGCTTCAGCACATTGAACCTACTGGGGACAGGAAGCTGGATGGAAAGGTGGACTTCCCCCCGGAGTAGAATTATTTGAGCTAAAAATGGGTCACTGAGTCGGTGGCTTTTCATCACATTTGAAACAAATGGTTCAATTGATTTCAGTTCGGAATGAGTCCTGACTTGTGTTGCTGAAAAACCTCTGAACACAAAATGCATGCAGTGCAACACTAGCACTAGAAAAAGAGTAGATTTAAATTGTAAAATCGAAATACAAACATAGATAACGCTGTTGTGTTGTTCTAACAGGATGGGCACTGTATTCATTCATCACATAATAACATATATGGTTTCCTATAAAGCCACCTTTGTTTCAACCCTTGATATACCACATCCATCATTAAAGGTCCAGTGTGTAAAATTAGAACTGATTTCCAATGTTTACATTGGGAAATGCTTAATATACTGGCAATAAATACATTAATAAAAGTGTATACTCGCACAAGAAAACTCATTTGGTTTTCCTACTCATAGAACATTTCTTATTTATATATGATAATAAACATATACAGTACAAAGAATGTCAAAGAAGAGGGTGATTGAGGCATTCGTGTTTGTGTGCACAGGCCACCGTAGTTCACTGGCAAACTCGGGAGAAGGAGGGTGAGAGGGTGAGTGCTGTAATCTTAAATGTAACCACTTGATGTTGCAGTTTCTTCCCAAAATCTCTAAATATTACACACTTAACCTCTAAGAAGCCATAACCCTGTTTAAAAAGCATCAAGTCTCAAAAGTACCACAGTCTGTCAATGAGCTCCTTTTAGAGAAAGGCTATGAACAGAGGGCTAAACATGCAGCGTTCCGGAGATCTTCAGAGTTTTTAGAATAATGCTTGCTAAACTGGAGGCCGGGATGAACAAGAATCTGAAAACTGGAATATGAGAGCTTCGAGACAGCCGGAAAACTTGTCACACACCCAAGAGGGCTGACTTTAATCTGCGGTAATGTAATTGAAAAAGTCATAACTCCAACCCGGAGGTCACTCTTGCCACAAACATGTGACGCAAATAAGGAATTTGTTTGTCTGAAAACTGAAAACACGTCCAAAGCATTGGATCACATCTTCCGTCCGATGCAGACATACCCGTGTCCAGACGGCGCGATGAAGTACAAGCAGCAGTGGACTCTGTTGTCGGGCATGGACCTGCGGTTCACCCTGGACTCTGCATTCAGGAAGTCCTCGCATTTACTGTCGATGTAGTTTATAACTGGCTGCCAGCTGGAAAGACAAGTGACGGCAAACACGAGGTGAGATTGATGAGGAAATTGGACAATAAAAAGCGTATGATCATTTGGGGAATGTGAGCGTGCCAACGGCGCTCACCAGTTGCTGTTGTCCACCGCGTCTCCGAACCCGGGCGTGTCAACGATGGTGAGTGTCAGCTGGACGCCTCCTTCCTTGATCAAGACCTTGGACTGCTCCACCTGAAATGCACCAAGTTCACTTTGTTGGCTACTGGTCCAAATCAATATTTTAGACAAGCATCTTTTTTTTTTTTGTTTCCAGCTGTTGACATGAGAGAATATAAACGGGAAAAAAAAACAAACAAAGTAAGACCTTCCTGGAGAAAGTGCTAGAGAGGAAGCAGGGATGTGTTCAGAGGAAGCCCTTCTCGTGCATCACTCTGCTGTGAGTGCACCAACATGGCCTGCTGACAGTTGCGAGTATCAGTGTCTGACGGCTTTATCTGTGAGGAATCTCCCGTCTCTCCTTTTGCTCCGGGCAACAAATGACTACGCAGGACATATATACAGGCGTTACGTCAGCTGGGTTGTACGCTCAATCTTAGTAGGAGCTAGTGAGCTGAGCCGCAACGCTTTTAGCTCGACTCACAGAAATAAGCTGCGTTGCCGGAACGTCCTAGATGGCGAATGCGCTTCATTGAAAAAAGGGGCGATAATGGCGACATCACTTAAATGATTGCGGGTGTGCATGCACAACACTGAATGAATTATAAATGACACATTTGCAGTTGAATGTATTTCAGGCCTTAACAAAGGACTCTGAATCACGGGGAGAACTCGACTATCTGTAGAACCAACGCTACGTCAGGGACCAACAGGAAATAGTCTTCCGACATTTGTCTTGAAGCCAAAGATGTTGTGTTCTGACATTCCTCTGGGACTACGGCAAAGCGCCAGTCAGCATAAACATTTTGTAGAGCAATTACACCAAATAACTTCCCACACCTGCAGGTAGACGAGTCTGTTAAAACAGGACTGCAGACACACTAAAGTCTCGCCACAGTAAAAAATAGCCCGGCCACAATTTTCACAGCTCTTCCGCTCAAGAGGAGGATTCAGTTCGACACAAGTGAGAGTGGATGTCGAAAAATATCACAATAAGGCAAGTCACTTCCTTCAGTTTAATACAGAATAAAGTTCATTTGTAATCTACTGTAAACTTACACAGGGATAATGAAAACACCCTGGTGGGCAGATCTTCGCCTTGGATCTACATAAAATACAGCTATTTTATGACTTACTGACTATTATTTCTGCGGGCCTGATTAAAAAGCTTAACGAGCTGCAAATGGCCCCCGGGCCGTAGTTTGCCCACCCCTGGTTTAGAGTCCATATCCAGTGACTAAAGATGCAGAAATGCTGCATGTTGCAACAAATGTGCAAAATGTGAGGAAATGCAAAGACTGCCTCCCAACATACTGTACACATGTAACTCCAATGTCTTCTCCATATGTACGTTTAATGCAACATCTTCAGTAAGGTCATGTCAAAAGGAGTCTGGCCATGTCACGAAAGAGGAAACGCAGGCAAACAGAACCCTTCCATCTCTCTTCAGTCAATACACTCGCACTCATTCCCACAGATCCATCATTTCCTGCTGGTCTCCTGTGGTTCCCGTCTGTTCTACCACATACTTTCACGAGGCCATCACGATATTTTAGGATCGGCCCTTTAACTGCCTCTTCCTCAAACGCAACCGACGTCTCCGCGAGGCTTCTGAGCAAATCTGTCCGGCTTTACCGATGAGCGTCTGCATTTCGTTTTCACAATCTTGGACTGACTGAACGGTGTAACAAAACGCTTGTTTGTGAAGTAAGTGTTTATGCATGATATGCCTGCCATCTTCAAGCCAAATACGCTATTTCCATCGCTCCTGCAAAGAAAAACAGATTGGGAGAAAACCTCAAAAATGCAGCCAGTCTCAACACCATCATTTTAAAAGGAATCTGATCTTGGGGAATGTGGACGAGCGACGACGCACAAGAAATTGTTCTGGAATATAAATACTCTGACCCTGGTCTCTCTCTCGCTCCCTCTCTCTCTCGCTTTCTTGCTCAACCTCAGACCGCAGCACTCGCGCAGCGAACACTTATACACGCTAAATGCTACTTGGAGGTGAGCACGCGCTCGCCTCTCGGGGTTCACATGAGGTTTGAAGTGAGCGACGAACCAAGATTGACGGCGAAATTCAGCGCAAGGCTGGTTTTGCAGGCCTGAACATGAAAGTTGCGTCGTGGCAACGGAGACACAGCAACGTGATCTGAGGTGTTTCCACACCACTTCATTCAGAGCGTCGTGTGAGAGAAAACAAACACAGCATTGAAAATCACAAAATAATAATGGATGGATAAACAACCTAACTAAACGTGCCGAAATGACATTTTTGGTCCACTTGAAATAATTCTGGTAGCCGTAAACATCATTTTCAATAGTCATACTGTGACCACTACATACGTTTTTGGCACAAAGTGGAACGAATGCATGAACAGCTGTGCAAACACTCCAGAAATGTAATAAAAATATGTATTGCAAGAGAAATTCGGAACCATTTCAGGGTCTCTGTCTTCCACTCCACATTTCATGGCCTTAAATCAGGGAACTGAAGAGGCTCAGATTTCATTACTGTTATTCAGACATTTAATACTATGGTGCCTAAGAAATATCAGACGTGTCAAAAATGGTTGAGGTTTAAATCCCAGCCAAAAGATTCCTCTGAGAGCTTGTGGGGCCCTTTCAAGTTTCTTTTGGCTGACCTTAAAAAATGCTTTCCCGACGCTTTAAGTTCTTCTAAGTAACTTCTTCGACCACTGTATGATAAAAATGACTAACCTTCATTTTTCATTGTCAGGAACATTCTCTGTTTATGTCTTATCTGACATATGGAAATAAACACTAAAGATACTAAAGCACATTGTGACTTTAGATGACCTCTAAGGAGAATGGGCTTGGTAAAATGCCAGTAATAAAGTTGTCGATAGATCGATTCCAAGCAATAGCTAAATTTTTCTGAATTAGAAGAGGCATCTGGATTGCTTGGATAATATTTTCATATTTTCATTCAACATTTTTGGTTTCTTTCACCCCAAGAATTAAATTATTTTGGAAAGTAACAAGCAAAATATCAAAATACGAGCTAGTTCTGGATGTGCTGGAACGGGTAAAGGAGGTGTTTTTATATGTGACTGATCCAATGATAGAAACTGAAATTGAAGAAATGTCCAGGATAATGATTTTGCCGTTTTTGTTTGGTTTTTAGAATCTAAATGTACACTAATCGAGGGAAATACTGTATAAGTTGATTGATTTGCTTTACAGCGCATCCGGAATTTGAGTTTTTCCTTCTTGTCAGCATGCGATGGCATTTAATACAAAAACAGGATACCAGATTGCTGATTGAGTCCTTAAAAACCAGCCAAGTGGGGAAGTACATTTCTACCTTTGAGGAAAAGTCATTTGTATGTGTGGGTGTTTGTGTTCCTGTGATAAGTGTGAGCCAAGTCCAACTCCAAAGTGATTTGCAATGTGTTTTAAGTGCGCGTGTGTGAGGAGAGAGGGATTTTATGATAATGGAAACTATTTTTCTTATACGAGAGAGAGAGAGAGAACAAAGTTCTTTCCAGCTTTTATCAGTGCATTGAAGTGAAGGCATTCAGATGGGTTGGTTTTAGATTTCATGGGAAAATTCTTGCGATGCTACTATGCTGTATCGGGGCCCTGGGGAAGTCCAAGGACTCTCACCCAAGCCTCTGTTTTTCTTTGTCTCTCCTCGGTCATCTCTCACTAGGCAGTCGTGTTTATGTCTCCGCCCTCAGACAGAGACTATTTTCAAACTCTCTTTTATCTCCAGCTACCTGCCTGCCATCCTCCAGGAACGCCGCTCCGTGTTCAACACCGTCCACTTCCACCCAAACCTAGTTGTATTCACTTGTCTTCCACATTTTCTCATCTTTGATTTTCGGCATTCAGATCTGTTTCACGCTGCCCACTGCTGATCTAAATGAAGTTTCTCTCCTCCTCTTCTTTCTCTGTTTCCCATGACCATAAAAGGACAAAAATATGCCTCGTGGCCGCCCCATTTGCCCTGTATCTTTTCCATCCATTCTCACTCTCCTTCCTTTCAACAACTCACCCATCCACATTTGCCCCCACTCTCATCCCTTTCAAACATTACTCCTGGTGACTGCTTGCCAACTACAACTACATGCACCAATGGACATTTGAATCCTCATTTGTTTTAGAATATATTACGGACTCATTGAGGAGAAACACATAAATCAACATTAGCTGTCATAAATACTTTCTGCACCTTCCACAGGGGGAAGAAAACAAGTTTGGATTCAAAATGAAAAGTTACAAAACAAAAACCATACGTTAAAATCTAAGCATTCATTCAGTGACGAACTGGATTCTAGTAATTATAACCAATCACGAGGACACCATTGAAAACATTTTCAGCTGTTTCCTGCTCTTATCGCCGGAGCATCAGCACAGTTAAGCTCGTTCCAGCTCCAGATGACTACTATTAACATCATCAAGGGAGGGGTCAACTTCATCAGATTTTGATTGACTAAAGAAAAAAAAAATCCAGACAAACAACCTCTCGGATATAACGCTTGTAAATGTTTGATAAAATTTACCAACACTGGAACTTGTACATTTTTAACTTTGTTGTGTCAGTTGAACTGAATGTTACAACTTTGCAGTGTTGTAACATTTGCAATGTCCTCACCTGCACCGTCTTCTTGATTCGCTGGGAGGGTCCGGGATAATCTTTGGAGTACAGGTCAGTCAGGAACAGAGAATTGATGAGCGTTGACTTCCCAAGTCCAGATTCGCCTAGAATGGGACACAGAGTTTGTGAGTTTGGAAATAAAAATAGATAACTCTGGCACTGCACAGAAAATCTGATTATTTAGGTGACACGAGCAATGAAAAATGGAAAGACAGGCTGCGGGCCCCTCAGTGTGCTCATTTGTTCATTCGGGCAAACACAAACTAACACACAAACATGAAAACGGCACACAAACACACACTGGCAGAGCGTAAACACACACATAGACATAGACGCACGGCCCGGGGAAAGGAGACCGGAGCAGAGAAATAAAGGAGATTCATTGTCTGTGATGGAAAAGGTCAGGAGCTCGTCTGCCAGCAAGAAAAGCTTTCAGATAGAGGGGATAAAACATTTCCTCTCCACCTCCTCGCTCTGTCACTCAGTCACCACCCGCCCCAAACCGATCTACTCTTCTCTGCTTTGTCTCACTGAGGGCTTCAATAACATGTAAAAAAAATTCCCTGTTTGCTGTCCAAACTTTTCATTCTTTGCTGGGGTAGTCATTGAAGGGGGGTGAGGGGCACACGAGCTTACGTTTACTTGCCTAGGAGCACCAGCCAGTCCAAACATACACATTGTGTACACTCCCCTGACAAACAGTACCAAATGATTAACGTCTGCGCATCTGGCTCGTGTCTGTTGGAAGACGGGGAGGAGGACTGCTTGTCCTGGCAGGACCTCTGGACTCCCACTGCACCATCACAACGCCTCTCAGTTTTGGGGGAATCTGAAGCGGAACCCAAATCCTGCCAATTTTCAAACAAAACACTACCCAGGGGTGCTATAGTGTGAGACGCAAAAATGAAAATTTTAATGGTCCATCTGGATAAATATGAGCCCAGAGTATCTGAAGACTCATATAGTATGGCAAAAGCATCACCATCACTAAAGGAGCGTACAAAATGCATTCCAACCACTTTATGGCTATTGCTAAGAAAACAAAAAACAAATATATATCACACTGCAATCTGGCTGGTTAAATGCTAGTAGCCGCTATATCAGGGCTGTCAAACTCAAATACACAGTGGGGCCAAATTTTCAAACTTGGACAAAGTCGCAGGCCAACATTGATATTTATTGGAAAAATCTTCCTCCAACAGTGAGTGTTTTCACATGGAGCCAAACAAGTTTTGCTTCAACAAGCAAAGCTTAGTTAATACAGTACAATAAATAACTTAATTTCAAATTAAAAAACACATTGAAATAAATAAAATGCAAATAAAAAAAATGACCCTTTTTTATTTGCAGCTTTCTGATTTTAATTTCAACAGTAACCTTTTCCCCACAGGTTAATAATACATTTAAAGATTAAAAAATAATAATAAACCAATTAGCTAATAATAATATCCTTCAATGAATGTGCAACCGCTCAAGCCCATGCCTTGAAATAGCATGGAAAAGTGCAAGAAGAAAACTTTACTGATAGTCTGTTTAAGTAAATAGAAAACCAGCTTACTGGACAAAAATAAAGAGATGGGTTGATGAGTCCAGCAGTAAGGAAGTAAGTTGAACTGTCGTGGAGGATGATTCACTGTTGCTCAGAATCAGAGAGAACTTCTACAATGTTTCGCACACCACATGTTGATGGGAAAGACACGAGACGGATGATTTTGTTGACAGTGGAGAGCTTCCAGCTCGACTTGATCAATCCTGTTCACATGTAACGGCACGTCACCAGGGTGATGCCTGGTGCCATGGGGAGAAAAAAACCCCCAACAACTCTGTGTTGTAACACAACCCAGGTATAGTAAACAAAACACAACACGGTTTGCCAAATGAAAAACAAGCACTGCTGCGGAACTACGCCAGCCTCTCATTACCCTTTCGCCAACCATCCACCTGCCAGAGGTGAACATCTGGAAGGACACTTTCCATGGGACATGTGCGAATTCCACTGACCCGTGTCAGTGCGGTGTGAAGCCCTGGAGGATTCCACTTTTCACCCTTCGCTCTGACCCCCCGTTTGCGTGTTTGCTCAGTGATGGATCATTTTGTGTCCCCGTGTGAACCGTTAACACACACCCTCTCAGCGACTCCGTCGGCCTTTGTGGTCAGTTGTTGTCTGTTTGACAGACTCGAGTTAGAGGTCAAGCACGTCGCAAACGCACAAAGGCCACTTTGTGCCAAGATAGCGCGGCTGCATGAAACCCTCCTTCTCTTCCTCTTCTTCTTCTTCTTCGCTGCTGCTGGGTGAAATTGCTCGCGGCCCGGCGAAGGAAGAGCGATTATCTAAACGCAGGGGAGATGCTGACTGAGAGTTTGCTCTTCCTGCTGGCAGTTTAGTGTCGCTGCTGATGCAAACTTGGGAAATAATGGGATGTTAAGCAGAACCTCACAAAGGCTGCACTCAGACTGGGGCTGCAGCCGGACAACGACTCTTTTGTAGTTCAACTGTGGCCAATTGTGAAATGCCTTATCTGCTTTAATACATCGAGCCACTGAAATAACAGTTTATGGGCATTTGGCAAACATTTCTTGAAACAAATCTGGGCTTGTTTCGTTCAAAACCGAATATGGTATCAGTACACATGCTTCTTAAGATCACAAATGAACG
Source organism: Thamnaconus septentrionalis (assembly GCA_009823395.1). Classification (NCBI taxonomy): domain Eukaryota; kingdom Metazoa; phylum Chordata; class Actinopteri; order Tetraodontiformes; family Monacanthidae; genus Thamnaconus; species Thamnaconus septentrionalis. The sequence continues at coordinate 19,107,440 of CM020513.1, forward strand.
CGCATCACGCTCCACGTTTCTTCTTCTTTCTGCCCTGCATCCTTCTGATAAATGCATTTATCCGCTGTCTGAACATAATCAGATTTCTGCTTCTAGCAGTTATATGACATCATGGGAAGACGCGAAGATTTAGTTTTCTGTTCCTGACAGGCAGCGCCTGTGGTTTTGCTGAGCCAGACTTGCCCAGACCCGTCTGCGAAACAGATGTGACACCGAGATCTGTCATCAAGAGAGTCCAGACAGTGGTCTAAAACAGGCTCATCACCCACAGCCGATGATCCCGTGTGCTGGTCAAACACTGGAGAGAGCTTGCCAAAAGCACACGGCTGACCAAACATCTGTGAGTCCTTGGTAAACGTCACGCTGGCTGCCATGGCGGAGCATCGGTCGCTTTTTGTTTTTTACCTATTCTAAAAAAAGTGGTTCATCCGAAAGTCAACATTTTTCCAAAGCACTTAGATTTAACTGTCATTTGTTAATGTTCGTGCGGCGAAAATGGAAGACTTGGCGGTTAGTCGCTCTAGCAGAATGATCCACAGTGTGACGGATGGTTCACTGAGTCACTCAACAGCGTTTTGAAGCCCCCCCCAGGGAAAAGTCCGTCCCAATTAGCCTCCCTAGCTCCGCTTTAATTAAATATTGGTTCCACATGACAAGTGGAAGTGCAGTGCCAGCCCTCTGTAAATAGACTAACGACCTGAATGTCAGTGATGGATGGCTGGCCCCTTCCAGCTCAATCCTGCTGTTTTCCTTCCCATTTTCACTGAGCAATCAGCACATCTCTCCATGGGTCACTCTCCGTGTTGCCCAGCGTTCCATTTTGGTCAATTTCTCTAATTGCCCCCCGCTGCGGCACACAAACGCCACACAAACCGTTTCAAGTCTATGGAATCTTCTTTGCGGATAGAAATACCAGTTAAGACATTTCAATTTGACGCAACATCTCGCTAGGCCACTCTGATCCGATGTTAAATGCAATGACTGCATTTATCTGTTGTGTTGTGTGTGAACGCATTGCCACAATCTGCGGGGGAGCATGGCATTGGTCCAACCTCCCATTAGTCCGACAAATTGCCCATTGGTCCGACCTCCCCTAACTCTAACCCTAACCGTAGCGTGAGGTCGGACCAATGGGCAATTTGTCGGACTAATGGGGGGTTCAACTAATGGGCAGTTCCCATCTGTGGACCCAGCAGCTGGTATCAGAGAAAAAATATATATAAAATTCTACTCATTTGAAAATGCAGACAGCCTAAGACATATGCATTTAATAAAGATAATCTACTGCTCTGATATTATGATATAATGAAAATAAACTCATTGCCACTACTGGTGATTTTTCCAGTTGACAGGGTTTTAAACAACAGCTCAAAACATTATCCTCAATGCCACTGTCTCCAGAGAGCAACAATGAGGCGGATACTTGATCTTAAAGAGGATTCCTGCAGCTGGTTAAAAAAAGAATCCGACAGTTCGGTTTACTGTTGGGAGGCGGCGTGTGGGATATTTTTAACACAGAATATAAATCTGCATAACAAATGTAAACACGTTAAATGACTATCGCTGGCTAGACTGTGGGACAAAGAAAAAAAAATAAACAAATGCTAAGAGTTTCCCATGAGATTCCAGACATTCCTCTCTCTTTTTCTCTTATTCAGTCTCTCCCTTTTGCTGCCCTGAGGCAGCAGCTGGCCCCCTCACATCCTGACAGGCCTGCGAACTAGCACCCAACACAAACACACACACACACACACACACACACACACACACACCCCTCTAACAGGCATGTGTAAGGCCTGATCCACAAAGTGTGAAATGAGACATCTGGGAAACATACATAGAGGCATAGAGACAAAATGGCAGTTACACACAGGCACAGCGTGGCACTGTGCGAGAGGTTGTGTTTGCAGAACACCAGACTGTTGGGCGAGCTAATTCTCCATTGTTGAGGCTAAATGGGCCTGGATGAAAAAGAGGGCAAAGGTCAGTGTTCTGGCAGAGATAGGGATCTGCATGTCCTGCATAGTCTATGGAAGAGTCAGAATCCGACGTGATCTGTGTCAGCACTCCGGTCCACACCGGCTGCCTGCCTGCCTGCCTGCCTGCCTGCCTGCCTTCCTTACAGGGACACAACCCAATTTCCTCAGGTATTTTAAAATTAACGGCGTGAGCGTTGCCTCGCGTCGGCGACTAAATCTGACAGAATGGTCACGTGCCGGGCCACGGCAGCCATGTGCATCTCAAAATAGAGACACAGAGAACTGGAGCGCGGTGAAGAAAGGGAATGAGAGCGGAGATTCTTGCCTGCAGTGGTTTCAGTGCAGCATGCACCGACATGCACATGTGCATGACCTCAGCCATAGATTGACTGTGCAGTGACAGAGTGGCCTGCGCTGTGCCCGCAGGTTATGGACAGTCTTTGGGGAAGTAGGTTGGGAAGCAGGCGGCGGTCAAGTTAAAACGTTGTTTTTCCAAACACCGGACATGACAGGGACGTTTACAGGGATAATAAATCAAGCCAAGTGAATATTTCACACGTTTTGGATGTGCTGTAACCTCTGGTGACACGTTCCAATCCGCCAAACTGTTCTGGAGTTCCATGGATGGAAAGAAGTGTATACATACAGCGGGGGAGCCAATGCACGCCGGGGTAAACGTTCAGCAGATGAAAAACACATCAACACTTGGCATGTGTTGTGGGCTCCAAGTCTGATAATGAAGACTGGTGATAATGTGGGAATTTAGTCGTTTGACAGAAACTCCTACAGTATGAAATTTGCAAGATGTAACACAGACAGATTGGAATAACATCAATGCATAATAAAAGATGAAGATGTATCAACATCTGTGAGTGTACAGTGTAGTTGCAGTTTTTAGGTGACAAAGCGAGTGGGAAAAATGAAGGCTGATCTTTGCCCGTGTTTTGATTTATTAGGGTTCTAGTCTCCAAGTCAAGAGGTTTATGGGTCAGACACGACTGAAATCTGTTAAGCACGTTCTCGTTTTTCTTTGGACCCGCTTGCTGCATTGGAGTTGTCAAGATATGTCCCGGGTCAGGCCATCAGTACCTCATTAGGGCAACTTCTAGGGGTTGGTTCCAGAATGGTGGCGAGCTTGGAACCAGTTGTTCCTGTTTCAACATGCGCACACAAGCACAGATCTTTCAGCTGGGAAATGTGGCTCCAGACTGGCACTAGAACATTACCAGACCTAAAAGAATAAGAGTAAGGCTAATGACTAATGGCTAACAACTGCAACAGCACGGACAATGCAACAAACAAACAAATAAAGAAGGTAAAAAAATAATAATAAAAAATAAAAAACTAGGGAGAAACAAATTCCTGTCTTCCTATTTTCTCCCTGCCTTTTTGTTCTGTACTTTTTTATTTTATTTAACTAAAAAAACAGGATTTTTACAGTTATAGAGTCATAAAATTGGTTTCTCAAAATATATAAACAAGTTTATATGTTTAATAAATGGCCTTCAATTCAACTACTCTATGGACTCAACAACAACTTATTAAGATATTCTGATCACATTTGCAGATATCACCATTATCAATGTTAACATTAATTGGAATTTGTTAAATTTCACACCTTTGCCAAGGGACTTACTGTACAACAGCACGTTTACATTGAACATAGCAGTTCAAATTATGTCAGAGCTTTAAATCAGTGTCTTTTGGCAATTTGCCAGAATTGGCTTACCTTCAGGGGACTTGTTTAAGTGGATTGGTTTTTTGGAGCAGAGGGGTTGCTGAACCATAGTAAGGGAGTAGATTTCACTGCTGAACAGGCTTAAAGTTAAAGGGCTTGTATGCCATATCAGCCTTGTTATTAAAGCGGCACTTTAAAAGGCCTTTTATGAGACAAGACACTTTGACAAGTCACAGCAGGTAAAGCACAGGTGGAACGAATAACATGTGCAGTGGCTCTGCCCCGCTGAGCTGTCTCGGTAGAACAATGCGCAAAGAAATGTGAATCTGCAACATTGGAGAGGACATACTTACATACATACAGTGGAATGCGGAAGTAATATGACTTGTACATTTTTGAAAAGAGAACTTGACTGATGCATTAAAGGCCCCATCTGATTAAAATTAATGGGTAAATATGGGTAAACTAGGTCATCAGATTTCCTGAGAGGAGGTATTTGAATAGTTCTAATCTGAACTTAATGTCAATAAGTCACTCCCTTTCAGAGAACACTCAGAATTTGACACGGGCAAAAGGTGAAAACCAGAGACCAAATACTTGTGCAGCTACTTCAAAGGCCAACTCTTCAGCCGTCAAAGATCAAGTGTCAAGTGGGGTAATCGGAGAAGAGCAAAAATTCCCTGCTTGAGAGAAGTGAAATCCGGAAAGAGGAATTACTTAGCCAACATTTTGTTCAAGCCAGCAGTGTCTGCCATTCATTAGAGCCTCATCAGATTCTTTGTCAAGAAACCAAACCAAAGTTTGCTCTTTTTACTGTTAAACAACATCCTGGAAAGTGAAACCGTGCCAGTAGCTGTATGAGGTCAAACCTCACCAGTCCAAGCGTTCTGAGAGTTGAGAATAAGAGTCGCGACGACGTCGCAGTAAACAAGAGCGACGAGGCATGTTTTACACGCTGATGCGCTAAATCGGAGTGTGTGGGATTGTTGGGAAAAGAAAAGTGTGTGCTCGGTGTGTATCAACGCATCTGGTTAAGCCAGCGGATTAACCAGACCAAAGCCTCCCTTCACTCACTTCCTTCTGCAAGGTCATTAGGCAAGGCGGTCAATCCTAAGCTTGTCAGACAGTCTTAGCTGAACATTCATACACACTGCACAATACACACACACACACACACACACACACACACACAGTTATTATGTGCACACAGCTCACAAGCTTAGAGAAGAACAATAACTAGATCATCATCAGGACACAAAGGAATACAGCCTTACAACCACAAATTAATCAGGACGGATGACACTGACGAGAGCTAAACTCGCTTCCCTTGGATGAATCAACGAATGAAAACGTTGAGAACCTAACGACGTCACAACAGTGTGCATGTTGCCCAGGCATAATTCTGACAACACAGGAAAACACATTGCGACACGTAAAACATGAATCACACTGCTGAAATAGTCTATGTGGCTCGGATATAAGAGGAACATCCAACATGTACCCTGCAAGCCGTGCCCGCAAAAATGTCACCCTTTATAGCGGTACGAGACGTTTCTCCCCCGAGAAAAACCTCACAATGGTACAGGATGAAACCGTGGCATCGGACTTCACCCGGCAACCATGTATATATAAAATGTCAAGGCATGCCACGGTCTCGTTGATGAGAGATTTCAATCCGGATGGCACTGGTGCACCAACAAACCGACGTTGTCAGTCAAGAAGCCGCACCGGCAGCGAGTATGAAAATGCCACACATTCAGTTAGTCCAACTTTGCATGGCTGTAGCTTTATTTCCCCTTTTATGGGTGTGTGTGTGTTGGCATCTGCCAGACAAAATAAGCAGTTCTAAACCCACACAGACTTGCTAAAAGAAAACTTGTTGCTAAAAGCGCATGCTGTTGAAAACTGTAGTTATTGTAACAGACTTTAATTGAATGTTTTCGGCAAGTTATTCCCATACAAGGAGAAAAACGCCCAACAATAACAAATAAATGTGATAAGCAACTGTTAGACAATTAATAAAATAGAACAGAAGAGATCATAAACTGATCCACAACAGTGTTGCCAGTCTTTAGTATTTGGCAGTTCTGTTAGTGTATACTAAGTCTTACAAACCAAAGGTAGAACCTTAATGCTAATTTAACACGATCACTGACAGACAGGAAGTCTTTGGATCTGGTGGATGTTATGAAATGTCTCAGTTGCAACTCAAAGGTCACACTCATAAAAAAAAAACAAAAAAAACTTGAAAAGTCTCTGATGTGCTCTCCTCCTGAGACGCTTGAGGGATACCAACAGAGTGGGGTCTTTAAGCCTTGGCCTTGTTGCACATCAGAAGCAGCATGAAGCCAGCATCACTTCCCCTCTCCCCAAAGCTCCCCTCACATCTGATCTGACACTCGGCTCTGTTCTGCTCCCTGCATTGGCGCTGGATTGTGCTGATCTTTCCAGTAGTTTCTACTCTATGTGCCAGCTGGACGATGGGGCAGGAAGCAGCTTTTTTTTCCTCCCTCAGAAACTGATGGAGATGGGAACGACAAAGAATCTAAAGTTAAATTAAGAACAGGCATGATTGTAGTTAGTATTTTCCTCTTTAAACAGGGATGCCTTAAAATAGTACATGCTGGTTTATCAAAGTTTCATTTCAGAAAGACTTTTGCAACAGTATCTCAAAGACAGATTTGGGTTAGATGAGCTGAGGCAGAAACTGAGACTGCTGCAGACAAAGGCAAAACATGTTTAGCTGGATGCCACTGCAATCAGTGAATCTCAGACCCTCCACCACGTTACATATTGGAGTTCATATTTCAGTCAGTCCAAGCTTTCTCGTCACTAACACAAACAAACGCCCATAACTGTTGCTATTTTTTGGCGGCGTGGGGGTGGAAGGGAAATTGCAATAATTCCATTCATGGAGGACAGCTGAAGCCGATCCTTGCCCTAATCCCAACCACTTGTGTAGCACACCAAAAGTCGGCAGGATTAAGTATTGGCAAAAGATACAATTGATATAACTAGAAAGGTTAGGTTGATGAGGCATTCTATTTAAATAATCTGTTTTTGTTGATGAAATCTTTGCATCAGAGCAGAGTACGAAGGATAATCTTGAAAAATACAAGCTACAAACTAATTTTTAACAGCTATGTCCGTATGATCATGATTCTACTGACCTGATTAATTCAGTTCAATCAAAATCTAATATTAATTATTACCAACGTTACTCAATTGTCACGGTTTGTTTTGAAAAAGCAGTTTGCAGGCGGCTTTGCTGCAAGTAAGAACCTAAAGTTCTCTCAGAGCCGCACTGCCAGCACACGCCTCCGCTGTGGAACTAGTTGTGGTGACCATAACAAACAACGCGAGTATGCATGCAACCGTCTATTCATGGTGTGCTTAAAGACCGCTTGGGAAAATGTTGGCAACTGGTAAAAGCAAATTAAACTGCTGTGCAAAGGACAGTGTAAGCACAAAACATTCTACACACAGAGTGTGGCAAAATTCGTGGCAGATGTACTGATTGGTGCGGGCCGCCATAAATAAGTGAATGTGTGAAAAATATTGTTTAACTTAAGCTAAATTCACACCTTATCATCAACCATAACAATGAGGTGTGAATTGAACTCTCCCCTTTTCTGCTATAGTTCAAAAATGGTTTCTGAACTATAGCATCAGAACCCCTTTTCCTGACAATGTCTGGATGCTTTCTGGTAATGTAAAAAGGAGGGCTCAATAAACCTGCATATCAAGTTCCCTGCACATCACAGGGTATCAGCTACTGAAAAGGACATGCTGGCATTTGACCAAGTCACCTGCAGGCCGTCATATTATCCTCAGCTATCTGTCTCCTCTAAAATGACAATGGAACAATACAGGACCCCTGAGGGACGCCACCCTTTCATACTCTAAACTAAAACAATCTAAACCAGCCAGTCTACTTTCTGCTAAGAGTCAAGCTGGCTGCTGCACAAGTAATAAAAGACTGAATAAATAAAACTTCCAATATCTCCATTATGTACTCTGTATCTTTCCTACATACTACTACTAGTTTTTGATAGTGTTAATTCCACCATTTCACCAACTTTTTTCAAGTTGCGTGCAATAGCTAACAAACTACAATCTAATAAATATATGGTAATGCAGTTAGAATATTCAAAATGAATGTGCCTTTTTAAAAACAAAACTGTGTAAAACCCCTGCCATTTATCTTGTTACTGAGAGATTAATTCCAGCTTGCTTTAAAAAATGTGCTTGTCCTCTTGAGTACTGTCAATAACCACTTAATTCCATCAAAGCGTCTATTCATCATATCATCATAGCCCACAAAAAAAAAATGTCTTGGAACAAACAAACTCCCATTGAAGATCACTCCCATTGAGTGTGTGTGTGTGTGTGTGCGCTGTGTTGAATGCTGAACACACAACTCTCTCCCCTTCATTATGTGTGAAATTTGGATCAGCTGGGGTATGCAGGGCTCCGAGCCAAGAAAGCTGGGAGGCGAGTGACAGAGGGGCCCATATGTGTTAGAGAGAGCCTGAAATGGTAGTTTAGTATGTGGATCTCTCGGGTGTTTCCCCAGAGTGGCCATTCCGCCGTCATTCTGCCGTGTCCAGCTTCTCCTCCACAGCAGTGGTTTTCTAAACAGGAAGCTACAACGCTAGGCTGACACAATCAAAGATGGATTCTGTCTAGAATGACTGTCTGTCTTTTCACTGAGCTACCTGCTATTACTATAAAATGCACATTGCCTGATGTAATACTATTTAAAAACATTTAAATGGTAGTTCGAACAAAGGGTAAAACTAAAACTAAATCAATGACCGAAACAAAGATAAGCACTAGCTCAAACCAGGTCTGGGAAATATCAACCAGGTAAGTATAACTACACACCTAGAACCTCAAATTGAACCCATTAGAAGACTAATTTCCAGCACACCTGATTGGCTTTTCCATCTCTTTTTAAAACAGATTTACTAATCTAATTCAAGTAGTTGTCATTAGGCCTGACAGAGCTGCAATACCGCTCACAAAGAGTGTGCCCGAGTGTGCGAAGATCAATGCCAATGCATCTGACAGCAGCTAGACTTCCATAGCACAATCCATATCTATCTATTACTCATTAGATAGATGATCATTATTCCCTGTCACACAGGGAAGAGCTCAATACAACTGGTTTAATATCTCATGGAAACTTTTTTTTCTTTTTTTATTGTTGGGCTCAAGAACATTTTCAATTCTACCAACTGGAGTTTGACATGAATATAGCTGCGTCTCCATTCGAAGTTTAGGCGTTTCTACTACCAGTTTTTTATTGTGATTTTTAGATTTTGCGCAATTCTAGGGGTAATGGAAACACAGCTAATGACTAACCTTTACTTCCTATAAAAGTCAGTCTCGATTCATTTGGAAAAAAAAAAAGATAGTTCCTCCACTCTCTTGTCCACTTCCCTCTCTCCGTGAAGAAGTTAGCAATGTTTATAACCCAATTCATTACACTTGAACCAACATCCTGCCACTCACTTACCAAATGAAATTATCCAAAACACACAGATGTGCTCTTGTGTATCCGGGGGTTACCCAGAATACTCTCCCAGAGGACTGTGGGAATGGTGCTTTGACAGGAAGTACTTTCACTTGCGCACATTTCGCCATCGCTGGGCAACACTGCAGATGTTTTTGAGAGCTGGACCACATCAAGCGACCGTGGCCTTGCAGGGACCCATTTTTAAAATTGGCAACTCGTCACCCCGAGCAGCTGAAGTGGCCATCGTGCCACACATTCCTTCCCTCCTTCCGACCGACCTGCGCTGATGATTCAGATTCGCGCAATGCTGGTGGACGAGTGGACGCAGACAGACGTCCAGGTGTGCATTCTCAGACAAACACAGATGCACTATCACATGAGCAGAAGCTTATGGGCACGCACACACACACACACACACACACACACACACGCACACACACACACACACACTGACTCAGCTTACCTACGACCATTAATGTGAACTCGAACCCCCTTTTGACGGACTTCCTGTACACCTGGTTGGGGAGATTAGCGAAGCCCACATAACCTTCCAAGTTCCGCTGCTGAAGAGAAAGATACAAAAACAAAACAAAAAATCTGTCAAAATCTTTGCACAGCCAGAAAGCACAAAAATAACAATGACAAAGGTGAGTATTTGACATACGTAGAAACAGTAAAACCTCACACAAACGTGACAAACCATTGGAGGTATACACTTAAGTCGTAAACCCAGTGTTAGTATATTTGTGTCCTGCGGCTGTTGGGCCCTTTGAAGTGTAGCGCAGTAGAGGTAAATACAAGAGGGGAAAAGGGCTGGTTAGGAGGGGAAGGACGAGGTAAACAGGGAAAGAGACAGAAAGCTTTTCACAAAGTTGACGCCGAGTCGAGCAAGTAAATCCAACAAGGAATCCAAATCCCAAAATTGATAGAAACCCCAGCTTAAGGAGAAGAAGAGGCGTGGTTGGCTTTGGCGTGGGACAAAAGACAGAGATGACATCCGTACGTGCAGAATAACGTCCATGCTGTCCATCATGTGGGACAGGTCGTCAGGAAGGCAGTAGGTGGTCTGAGCAGATCACCACTCGCCCCGGATCTCTCTCTCTCTCTCTCTCTCTCTCTCTCTCTCTCTCTCTCTCTCTCTCTCTCTCTCTCTCTCTCTCTCTCTCTCTCTCTCTCTCTCTCTCTCTCTCTCTCTCTCTCTCTCTCTCTCTCTCTCTCTCTCTCTCTCTCTCTCTCTCATCAGTGTGCTTCTTTTTGCATGCAACACAAGGTAAACACAATTGATTCCCCTCCGTCAGTCAGCATGAGCGTGAACTCAAGGGTGGTAAAAGGAAGCTGAAAGGGTCCGTGTCTCCAAATGAAGACATGGGTTGAACCATGTGTGAGAACACTGAACTCAAGAACTTTAAATATTATCTAAAATGCAACTTGACATGATGTTTTGCATTCTTTGCGAACCAGAATATGACTGCGGGCGGGGTGTGTATGTTGATCCTCACTATTTGTCAGATGAGCCGTGAACACTGGGGCAGGATATGATCTCATACTTATGGAACAAAGTGTGACAGGGACATCACAACCCCAAAAACTCCCAAGGGATTCTGATGGTTGAGTGTCTGTTGGTGTTTTTAATCCAATAACTCCCAACACGATATCAAGGACACGAGGATATCAAAAACATACCAAATGATAGATAGATAGATAGATAGATAGATAGATAGATAGATGACTTTTAACCATGGACCCAAACATTCAGAACACACATGACCAACTGATGGAACAGAAAAGTGAAATGTGACAGCAACACAGGGGGGAAACAATCTATGTGCCTCATTGATACAGCCACAGCAGGCGGAAGGACTCTGAAAAAGCCCGGAGCACTTTCCACCATTTCCATGTGCGATGCCACCCACATACAAGTTCAGTGCGCACGAGTACGTGAACGTGTTACGTAAGGTGCCTGCGAGCCCGTCATTGGGTTATTGGGGAGAAAATATTAGCACAAGGCCGTCAGTGCTCAGCGACAGTACATGCTGCTAGTGTATGCAGGGGCTTGTGTCGCAACAATATTGCTGCAAATGAATTATACAAGACTGTTATTACACCACTAATCCATTTTACAGACATCTCTCAATCCATCATAATGCAACTGCAATAATGGTGCAAAAAAACATCTACACCCTGTGTAAAGGGATTCTCAACCTTAAAACGCGGCTGGATTTCCAGTCAAACTTCTAGTACATCCATCTCTAGCTCCCGTAGAAGGCTTTTTTTCCCCCCAACAGACTTCCTTTTAAGATAACCAATCAGCGTCTGTTGAGTTATGACGGAAGCAACTGCTGAGGAAGACAAGAACCATTCTTGCCATTAAAAGAACAACAAAGACAGCACTGAATTCTTCATTCTTCAAAAAAAAAAAAAGTGTCAATACTATTTGTGTAGCGTCATTTAAATGTGTGTGTGTGTGTGTGTGTGTGCGAACCAAGGCAATAGTCCAGTTTAATTCAAGGTTTGCTTTCTGAGGTAGCCCAAGCACAGCAACCTCTGGAAGCATGTAAACATAGGGCAGCTGTGTTGTGTTCTCACTAATCTGTGCACACAGAGCGGATATTTAGAGTCCCAACATGGTGTTGAAGTTGTCATGTTGAAACTAATTGGACTGGCTGAAGCCTTCTTCACACTCGGATGTCACCACATGAAGTAGCATGGTGGAAGCATATAACGCTCTTCCCCCGTATTTTTCATTGTTGGACTGACATTGGAGTCTGAGGCTACTGCCATAGGCATCCACAGGAGGAAAATCTTTCCATTCGGGAAACTCCAGAAGAGTCACGTGGACTCAAAAAATGTAAATGACTGAGCAGTAAGTGCCTGAAAACAAACAAAGCCTTTAGACGATAGGATTCACCGGTGACATCATCAACACAGCAAAAACCCAGGCTACTGCTACCACGTTCTAAACATTTCTGTTGCCGTCTTCCCTTTCCAAAACTTTTCTATTGCCTCTTCTCAGACAGATTTAAATATAACAGATTAGAGAAACACGCCGTTGGATTTGGATGAAGATTTATGGATACTGTAATTTTTTTGCAGATGATACTGATCTGACTCAGAGAGAGGCAGTACTCAAATAAGAGCGTCAAGGCAGAAGATAAGTCTTACTTTGAATAGAGCCCACAGCCCACAATGGCTGCCCCTCCCCCAGCCCGCTCTGTGGCGATAGTGACTGCCTGGTCCACTGACATCATCTGTATGGCCCAGATCAACTCCCTCAAGCATTCGGCAGCTCTGGCCAGGCTCATCTTACATTTCTGAGAGTAAAATTAATAAATATAATACAAATAATTCGGCTTTTTAAAAACGTTTGGCTGCTCTGCCAAACAGGGCAGGAAATTAACACAGGGCTTGTGGTGTTTTTCAGTACACGGTCGCCGCGGCTCACTGCCTCGGGCCTCCAAGTGGACATTGTGTATTGCACTCTTGTTTGTGTGGCATCATGAGGACGCATCAGTCCCGCTCAACTGTTTCAGAAAACCACAACAGTATGAGCCTCAACGTGCGGTGCGTTGAAGGGCCTGAGCAACTACTCATCGGCTAATGTGAGCACACACTTTGAAAAAGCAGTAAACGCACCACATGAAGCAAGATGTGCGGTCAACCAACACTGCTGCACTTGCAAAGTGTAGTCACATGCGAGATCGTAATAGGAACAACTGTACGATTGGGAAGTTAAGAAAGAGCCGCTGCCGCCGCTGCTGCGCATGTGCGTGTATTAATGATTTAGTCACGGTGGGGCGGGGGGGGGGGGCATGCCTGACCTTTGTGATCAGGCAAAGCATCGAGGCATCAGCCTGTTTAAAGGCATCATTTCGCGACAGAACTCGGCTTTTCCTTCTCGTCCCGTCCGACCCACTCGCTGCGACTTCATAATTGAGACCAGACCACTTCCATCTGATCCGTGCACAGCTTTAATCTCAGACCAGCTCAAAACCCTTCAAACGTCTACACTTCTGTAGCACCAAACACACGATCCACCACTAACAAGTGTGCTGCATGCAAAGAATGTTGTGTATGTAAAGTATGGGATGGTTTCGTCACCCCACTGTCTTGCTTCACCTCAGCAGTGGGAGGCGAGAGTCGTTTTGAAAATGCTGAATGATGCCACCGGGCTAATATGGGCCATTTGTAGAAAGAAAATATATATATATGTATTGACGACAAAACCAGAATAGCATGTTAGTTAGGAGGAAATACATGTTGTTTACATATATAGTAAATCGCCGTTGTGTGTATAAATTCAGAAGAAGAAAAACCCATAAAGAGCGATATTGTGAGGGGGGCTTCATTTCATGCTACGAAAGGACAGTACAGGCAGGGAATAAGACGGCCAAAATAAAGACTTTCCAAAGAGGAGTTAATCAACTCGCGTCATAAAAAAAAGGAAAGCCTAACACAAATATCTTTACTGCGTGATGTTTTTAGAGTTTTTAAAGAAAAACCGACTTACAGCGATGCTCGGAACCGCAGTCTCTGGTCGCTCGATCATTGTGCTATGCTGTCAACACCCAGCCTGCAACGGACCGTCGCCGAGGCATAAACCGATAAACGTCCACAAGAATGGCGGGGCGGACAGGAGGAGGCCGCGGCAGACCGTCAGGGAGCCGGGTAGCAAATTAGCGCAAGGAGGCCAAGAGCGTTTGAAAATGAATGAATGAGACCAAATTACATATGGCCGCTCCTCTGATAGTACAACCAGATGTAGAGCCGCGAAGAGAAATGCTCGACTGTTTTTAAGTCCCGAGCAAGTAAGCGCGCACTTGTGCAGTCACTACATCCGGTAGGGGCTTTCAAAACAAAAGAAATGTGCCCCGGCACGTCTGCAATCAGACGTGCGAGCGATTGCAGTAAATGATGAATATGTGATCTTTTGACGTCAGGGATAAAGATGTTATTATTATTATTATTATTATTATTATTATTATTATTATTATTATTATTATTATTATTATTATTATTATTATTATTATTATTATTAGTAGTAGTAGTAGTAGTAGTAGTAGTAGTAGTAGTAGTAGTAATAACGTATGCTATCCAAAGCGCAATGTATGCCACTCGTGAGCTGATCCATTCTTTAGACAGGTTTCCGGTGTAAGGGTGGCTTGTGTATTTCAAACTTGATACACCACTACGGGAAAGTGAATCCGCCTTCCACACACGGATGCTACTGGTCGTTGGTCTTGCGCGTGAGGCCCTAGTGTGCCGGAGGCAAGATTTGCTGCCTTTAAAGACCGTCGTAAAAATCGAGCAACCAAAGTCTGACGTGGAAAAACGGAGGGGCTTCAATTTAGGTTTATTTTTAGGTGTATGTAATGAACACAGTCCAATTTAAATTATATCCCACTGCGAGTTATTTCTATGCAATGGTTTGGACAAATACAATTCTTTCCCTCACTCTTACATGTTACATAAACTGAAGGTGTTCACTTCTCGCCGCAATGAGGACTGCAACGATCTAACATGGTACTGAATTTAATGAGTAAAACGTAAAAATGACCCCCAGGCGCCCCCAATTTTTTTTTTTCATGCTATTGCCGTAGGTTAATGTTCACTGATCAACTGACGTCCTCTTGTGGCCAACAAGGGGACACACACTGTATGTCACTGTAAAAGGAACACACAACAAACATACGACAATTTGCTAAAAGATGTAATTCAAGGTTTTCAGGAAGTTGCAATTGCTTTATTGCTTTAAATGTATCTGTACAAAGAAAGTGCCACAACTTCAGTATGCTCTTGATGATCTTGCTTTATTTCAAATGAATAACGATAAATGTCAAATACATAAATAAAATTACAAATGTGTGTCAATGACATCAACAACTAAATGCCGGAAATAAATATTTTGGACAGACAATGCCTTTGAATGATATAACTCATCAAGTTATGCAAACATCAAGCTATTGCTTCCATGTTCTCAGATTATGATCTAATATTTATTTGCCTTTCCAAAGGATTTGTACGAGCTATTCTCAGATCATGAATATGTGAAACAAATCTAACAGACTTGAGAAAAGCTCCATTTGATGGATGCTATGACAGACATCGCTGCAAAGATAATCATGCTCCTCCTTGTTGAGAGAAGAAGGTGGGAAAAAATGACTATAAGATTTCATAGTATAGGTCCTAATGGGAAAAAGGCGAGTTTTATAGCTTATACCTGATTCCTTACATTAAGAGGTGTTGGACATGAATCTCTTTAAGTAAAAAAGAAAATGTAGATTTGCTATTAAGCAATTGTTCACAGTGCTCACGGTTGTTTTGTTTTTTAAGATGTCATAACAGGCAACAATGTACGTGGTATTACATTTGCAAAAGTAAAATCGTTTTGCTTATAGAAAGACACAATCCACTTCTCCAAGTAGATCTGAGACAGTGGTGTGGTGTATTATAGATATAGTCATATAAACTCAACTTATATTAACAGGCTGGCCTGGGCTCCCCCTGCTAGCTCCATTGGGGAACACGCTCCTGCCGCCGTCTTCACAAGTTGACATTCTCGCCAGCTCTGGCGTCCAGGTGTCCAATGATCTTCTTCACCCATGCGTCTGAAGGTTTGGCACACACTTTTTGCCCATTGGCTGTCGTAAAACTGCAGCACACAAAACAGACGGTCAAGCTCAGTAAAGCAGCAGTCCTGCGAGTGAAAGTAGTCGTCAGGCTTGCACACTTACATGACGGCGGGGCGGGGGCACTGCTGGCTGGTCATGACGTAGCCCTGCACTCTGTCTGCGCGCAGTGGCTTCTTGTTGAAACGTGAGCAGCATTTCTTTGGGCCAAAGCCACGCATAGCTGCAGAGATACAGACAATTGGCTTTACAACAAATACACAACAACCTCCTTTCCTTTTCCTTCCCCCCCCCTTTTTTTTTTTTATTTTTACATCCCTGTATTAGGCACTGTATTTAAACTGTTGTGTTAAGTGTTTACATTGTGTCAGGGAAAGATTTATGGTAAACATTCTGATTCAATATAAGCTATTAATCTGCTTTTTCAATTTATTGTTGTGTTGTTGATTGGAACAATAGAAATATCTTGAATTCTTGTTGTTTGTGCAGAAAAATATGTTTCATTTCACGACCTTCACTCTATTATTCATTAATGGTGTTGTAAACGACAACAACAACTAAAAAAAAAAACCCTAACATTATTTTTTAGTAAGGAAAAAAAAACATTTTTATAGTTGGTGAGCCATACTCTTAACTGCTTGTTGCTGTTTTGGTAATAAATCATGATGTCAGTCTCTATTAAAAATTTATGATCAATAATAAATAAATAGGAGTGCAACAGGTGGTTTTGAGCAATGATCTGTCAGGCACTACAATGGCATTCAGACTCCTCACTGCTTATCCCAGTTGACAGGTAGAAAAACAAATTTAAGGGAAAAAAAACCTCACGACCTGATTTTAGCCTTCATCAGAGAGAAACTACTCATCCTAAAAAAACAAAAAAAAAACAACAACATATGGAATGCCCAAATCCATGTGGAAAATCTGTATGTGTTTCCTTTATCTTGTGTAAAGTCCTTTCTACTGGTCATATTCACCCATTAGTAAGCTCTGCAAAATAACAGTTACAATAACAGCATCTCTCTCACACACTGATGTATTGCCACACTTTCACACCTCTCTTACCTTCAGTCAGGGTGAATGCAGCCAACAGCAGCACGACAGCAACAAGGGTGAGACGAGGTGAAGCCATTCTGAACCGGTGCGTGTTTGTCCGCTGTGCAGGAGGTCTGTGTGCTGGTGTCAGTCAAGATGTTTCAGCCTTGTGCTGTCTGCTTCATGACAGCCAGCTGCACTATTTAACGGTTGACGGACAGAGCCGGGGGAAGCCCAGGCAGTACGTCACGTCTGACGCAGCGAGGAGGTTTTCCCCATTAAGCCTTTCCCTTCTAAATAAGTTTGGCCTCCATTGAATCATGTGATCTATTGAATCGTGTGAATGAGGAAATGAAAACTATCCGACCTTTCGACTTGCCTCACACCCTCGCTCCTTCACTACGTTAAATAGTGTGCACTTTGCATCAGATCAATGAAAGTTATTGTGGCGTAGTGAAAGTCAACGTCAGCAGTTAGTGCAAATCAGTCTCAGTTCTTCCTAAAGGCCTGAAATGGTAACAACAAAAAAAGAAAACTACTACATGCAACCCAAAAAGATCTGTTGAACTGCTCCATTTTTCCAGTACTGCAATTTTCGGCATTCATTTTGATTATTGCTTATTAGTGTCCAAATGCTTCGTATGTCCATAGATGTTAAAAGTTAAAGGTTAAAATTTCATTGTAGATGCCAATCAGATATAGTGGGGATTCACGATGTGACAGACAACGAAAAATGAAAATACTTGCAAAAAGCCCCACTTTTAACAGCTTTTATCTTGGCTCTTTGTGACTGCAGCACAGTCACAAAGAGCCTAGAGCATTTACTCAATACTGTATGAGAGTCCTGTGACAAAATGGTAAATGGACTGCACTTATATAGCGCTTTTTCAGCACCTTCACGGTACGCCAAAGCGCTTTACCTTGGCCTCTCATTCACCCATTCACTCATATACCAATGGGTGGCTGCTGCCATGCAAGGCGCTGCCTAGGGTTCAGTGTCTTGCCCAAGGACACTTCAGCACGTGGACAGTTGGAGCCGAGATTTGAACCGCCAACCCTTCGATCATCAATTTGCAGCCCGCTCTACCAACTCAGTTGACTGGGGAAAAAAATACATTTAAAATGTGTAAAATCCATGTATTTTTCTTGTATTCTCCAAAGAGGAATGTTTATGATGAAGTAATAATGAGAGTGGAAGAACGGCATTTGGAAGAATGGCAAGTGTCGTGACATTGTACACACAGTGGCACAATGTCACGACACTTGACACAGTGCCACAGTAGAGTACAGCAAAGTTCCCTGTTCAGGAAGCCAGGGTAGTAGAACCAGTTTGGGGTTTCTGTGATGTAATAGGACAATGTAACATTCCAATGTACCGTATGATGACTTCTACTAATTTGGGGTATTTTGGGCCTTTCCTTTGTGTTATCATCTACCTCTATTTAATTCAGTGGTTCTCAAACTTTTTGGGTCCAAGGCACCCCTATAATTAGTCTTTCTCCTTGACACCCCTAAATTAGATCGTTAACTTTCACTCTCCTTGGCATGTATTTGTGACATACTTTTTTTTATATGACTTCCTTCTGTAACTATTCTGACTTCATGGAATTACAACATTAATTGAGCAACTATTATGTTCCAGCATCTAGTTGAAGGAGGAAGCTCCAAGACAGCGCTAGGAGTGCACTTGCCTTACGAAGAAACCAAGTGCTTCACCAAGTGACTTCAATCCTACAGATACTCATTTGCACATTTACTCTTTTATAATACATTGCATACAAAGCGTAAAGATTGATTACAAGCCAAAAAGTAGTCTGAAAAAAGTAGTCTGACTCATGAAAAGTACCTGCCTAATAGTCTGACTCATGAAAAGTACCTGCCTAATAAAATATGTTTTTTGAAACTCAAAAGGCCCAGAGCACAGACACGTGTAGCTTCAGTTCCTTTCCAGGTGGGCCATGAGTAAAATCTTGACATCTGTTAAATTATTAATTACAGTAGCTGTGAGTCATTGTGCTGATCAGAGGAGGTTTGTGGTGGGGGTGGGGGCGTGATCCTGTAACTGTGGTTTTACAGAAGGACAATTCGCAAGGTATATCAGTTACATTCAAGTAGAGGGCAAATATAAAGTCTCAGTTTAATTTCAAAATAAGAAGGTACAAGGAAGGAGTTTGCTCCCAGTTGACGTTTTTATGGAAAGACTGTTTGATTTACAGTTATCATTATATTTGGAGACAAATAGATAGTCAGATAGAGCAGATAGTATCATACAGTATTAGTATCAATTGAATAGATAGGACACTTCATTCCACTTATTTTCTTCCTGCTTGTCCAGTATTTTATTTTCTGTTTCCAACATTTTATGCTCTGAATATCTATATATTAATTAGGAATTTTAAAGTAACAATAGCTAAACTATGATTATTACGCAGCAGTGGTGCCAGTCTGCAAGAGGCATGGTTTGTGTAGAGTGTTACGGCTCCACTTCCACTTTTCTGTCTTTCTCTTTTTTGAATCCTTGTTGGCTAAGTGCTTTTTAAACCATTCCCTAGCATTCTAAAGAATTCATTCTTCTGTATTCTTCATAAATGTTCATAGTTTATCATGCATGGCCAACTATAGTTTCAGAATGTAGGGGAGTTTTTCCACACTTGACCTTTTATGTAGATTTTAAATGCTAAATGGTCCCATAGTGTTTGAAAAGCAGAAGTGCAACTGCAGCGCTTGTCTCACTTCATGTTTTTTGTTTCGGACGAAAGGACCAACACAAGTTTCCCTTTTTTGTCCAGACTGTTTGTATTGAAGTGTCAGGTCCAGTCGTCACAATTTTCCATGATCAAACTTCATCTTGCTAAAAAGGGAAATGAAATGATGGTCGTTTTTGTCATGGTTAACCACCATTTCTGGCGACAAGTAAGCGGTTTTGTCTTTTAAATATAACATGATGACATTTGCAAATGAGTGAATGAATAACAGCTGAATAATGACACAAAGACAGAAAATTAAGGAAAAACTCCTTTGTTTCTTTTAGAAAAGCAGAAGAAAATAAGCATTTTTTTTTGAAGAAAAACTATTGACCCCCCCCACCCCCCAACATTACAGAGACCAAGCTAGACGACCCCATTCAGAAACGACCCCTTGGTCCATACAGACACAAAAAGTGATTAGAAAACCGTGAACTTTAGTGAAACTATAGAAAATCAAAGCAGAAAAGGACAGCAAAAAGTGAGGCATCACTTCTACTGAGACTACAAGCCTGAAGCGTTATTACAGTACATGCATCGACAGAAGCTTCGAGATCATCTTGGACTCGCTGCACCCCCACCAACGTAAACAGACTAGGACATAAGCGGAGCAATATATGGTGATAAATACTTGTTAAATAATATTTGAAACTGTTCTCAAAACAGATTCTGATGTGACCGACCCGATGGGCAGTTCACTTTAAAAAACCAACTACTACACCAGTTGTGGTCGATTGGTGGTATCTGCTGTGAAGCATTCACAGAAGGAGTGGTGACAGCTACACGAGTATGAACTATTACTGTGATGCTGATTCAGTACATGAACAAAAACACAAGGAAGCGATAAAAAGGTGTCCAAATATGACCACATTGTAAATCAAATGTGGAACTTGAGCTCATTTGGCTGCCCCAGTCCTGACGCAGCGATTTGAAGGTGAGCTGTCCGCAGTGGGTCGCTGCTGAAGGACTCTGTCTGGTAAACCTGTTCACAAATGATGCTGTTGATAAGACTAAGGTATCAAAAATACAAACAAAGAACAATAAGAAAAGAAACAAAAACCCAAAAGTCCAGAGCTTACAAATTTCCTACGAAAAGAACCTCCAAAACATACCCCTCAACATAACTATGTGATCACATGGTAATAAATAAACCCGTCGTCGGGACGTCTGCTTCATTGTAACTCCATTCATAGCGATAAATAAGAGCGCAGTATTCAGGTGGTGTGTGTGGATGCGTGAAGGACAGTTGAAAAATATTGAAAAGCTTTTTTTTTCTCCCCGCCTCACCACATCAGTTAGCCATTTACAAAATCAAGTGAAGAAGACACACCCAATTTATAATCCTCAAAGAAGATACTTGGGGAAAGTATGGCACCTTTTCGTGGCACTCACTTTTGACTTACGTTATACCATTACATGAGTGTTTGTCAAGTTAATTCTATATTCAAGCATTTGATCCCATGAACAAGAGAAGTGGGGATAGATATAAACACCTGACACAGACTCCGTGTTAAAGAAAAAGTAAATAAAAAAAAGAGTGAAATTTGAAATAAATACATAAACATAACATTAATACAACAATCCCATAAATAATATATATTGGTTGGAATTAGCAAGAGTTGGAATTGCAATCCAAGACACTGAAACCACACCCTCCAACGCACCGTGTCAAAATCTTTTGGACTTTGCAGATCCATTAAAAAGAAACACATATTCACAAAATTTGAAATAAAAAAAATAAGAAGAGCTGTTGAAAACTGCACATGACTGTGCTGAAAAGACTCCCCACTGAGAAAAAGGAGTGGACAAGATAACCTGTTGTAAACATTACTCACCCTGCAGACTACTGTAAAAACCAAATTGCATTTGAAGGCCAGAGTGTTACATTCACTCATATGTTATTTGGAGAACCTGGCATTTACATTATGGATTGGTTTCCCAGTGCAGAAACCAATCAATGACTTTTCTGTATCATTTTCAGCATACAGTATTTTAGCCTTCAATGGGAATGGGAAAGCCACCACTCCTCACTTTCAAAAGAAAAATATGTACAATTTTTGAACAAAGGATAACTGTAATTCAACTGAGAAATTATTATTATTATTATTATTTTTACATATGAATTAATAAAAAGAGGAAAACACCGATTCCCAATATATTCCCATGTGGTCGGATGTATGTATGCAAGCTTGTGGATGCTGCTGTTGTCAGTCCCTGTTCCCAGTGCTCACAAACACACATGGCCAGTTTGCTGACTATACAGGGGGGAATAAATGCACAGTTAAAACTACCAGCACATTGATTAGTACTCGCAATTTTTCACCTGCGTACACAATATGTATTATTTACCTCACCAAGAGATGATGTTGAGAGTGCCAAGCAAAGCCCCAAGTCAAGTGGAGTGATTTGATTGGTCTGATTGTGTAATTTGATGGTAAGCTGAGCCCTACTGAAAGCAGACACTTGGTTATACAATATGTTGGATTTCTGGTAAAAGTACAGGGTACTGCCCTTCTTCTCTTGGAGAGAACAGGGACATTACCAGCCAGTCACTCAGTGTTGGAAATTCTAGAATACCAGTGAACAGCTGTTGAGGGGACTTTTCAACACATCTGTCAGAGAGGAAGTAAACTCCAGCTCCTGCTAAACACCAAGGCCATTTCTGTTGGATAAGAACATGACTGTTGATAGTGATGCCAGATTGTACAAAAATAATCAGATTGATGTTAGTCCGATCAGATCAAGAGTGTAGAGAATTTTACAGCCAGTTTGTCAGGTAAGCAAACATTATCTGTAATATTTTTTCTTCTCCTCATTTTTCTGTTGATTCACGTGTTTCATAAAAAACCTGGGGAAATAGTCTGCAAATAATGTGGATTCTTGATTTGTCAAACAAACAAAAAAGCTGATATGGTCAACAGATGGTTTGTAACACCAACTGAAGGTGTTTGCCTGCTTTTTATCAACCTTTATAGGGTTTCCGTGCATACTTTTACATATCTTGGGCACGTTGGAGTCTCACATGCACTAAATGTCACTCCGGCGAAACACACAGGTGTGTGTGTGTGTTTTTTTTTTTATGGCAAAATGTCATTTGATTCAAGCAGTCAGACACAAGCAAGCGAGTGTATGAAATTTCAGTATTAATATTGTAAACTCCTACCATTTTCCATCATGCATTGGCAAAATCTCCTTTTCTCTCCTAGGCTGGAAAACGAAGTTCTTATCTAACTTCTATCAATCATGTCTGAAAAAAACATGCTACAAGCGTTGGGTGAGGCATTCTCCATTTTCACATCCCTTTATACAACCACACGCATTAGAAACAGACCGTAGAGTATTAAACAAGCATTGAAATGCCTATAAAAAGTGGTGTGGTGACAATAAAAATTGTATCATCTTACTTTTCTCACTTAAGAAAGACTAGGTTTTCTTTGCTTTAGAAAAAAAAGACACTTGTTGAGATTCCTGGGACTGACGCGGGGCGGTAAGGTGAGTGACTGAACTGACCAATAGCCTTTCAGCAGGGGAGCGGGACAGAATAGACATGGCCACCAGTGGCTCTGTGGGCCCTGTGTTGAGTGTTCACTTGATTAATGCTTTTTCTTTTGCGTGCACAGACACCGAACGAGGATCCAACTGTCCCTGAAGGTAGAGTCCTAAAAAAAGTCAGACTGACACAGCCGCCTAAACAAGATGCGATGACAGCAGTGTGTGTAACTCGGCTACATGAAATGACTCGCTGGATTGGTTCACCGGGGCGGGTGGAGAGAAGCGTTGGGAGGCTAGGCCATGAGTCAAGAATGTTTGTCTGTGAGTGTGTACGTGTGTGGTCACGCGGGGAGTTGAACACCCCCCTGACTCCCCCCCAGCAGGATCTACATCACTCCTCTGCTGTTGCAATCACTTCTTCCGTGACACCAAGTCCAAGTCGCTGTGTCTCCATCCCTGTGGCAGAACTGCATTTTTTTTAATTCGATGTTATTTTTTTTTTTTAGCTCACCACTTCCGAGCCACTCTGTAGACCTGGCAACTGTGAATCTCTTCTGTCTTCTGGGTTGGTCTTCCATGGCAGTATTTATTTTGATTAAAGGAGAAAACTCAGGCGCTCAATCTAAGGCTCCTCTTCTCCGGTGGAAACTGACAGCCGCATGGCCACAGACAGGTGGTCGGTAATGCCAGCCAGCTGAGTGACAAAACTGAACTCCTCCAGATCCTGCGGCAAGAGGAGAGCGGAGCATAAATTAATATAGACGTGGACACAACGGTGCATTCACACACACTTCTGTAAAATGCCTGAAGTGCATTCACAGAACACAGCTTATACAAGTTTGAACAGAATCAGTGTGTCACTATATAACAGGGGAATAACACATCTTGGTTAGACACACAAGTTGATTACACTAGACTGTTTTTTCTGCATTTTGACAATAACCTTTTATTTTAAAGCCAGGCTACTCTTCCATAAGCTTCACTGTGGTCAACTTTTATTCCTGTGAGGCTGCTGTAAGTGCTGCAATTTCAAGCCTTAGCTCTCGCAGATCCGCACCAAGACGCTCCACATCGAAGCGTTTTTTCAGCCTATGGGTATTACAGAACCAATCAGCATCACTTTAGGGGCCAGAGGCCGGAGCTTGAGCCAATTTTAGATGTGACAAGCTTATAAACAATGAGGGCAACAGCTTGGATGCTGCAGCGTAAGCACTTTTATTGAACAGTACAATATCTTCTTAAAATAAGAAAAGAAGAAGAAAGAAAAGAAAAGAAAAGAAAAGAAAAGAAAAGAACAAAGCACAGCAATACAGGCTTGTTCTGCTCCCAGATGACTTGAGCAAAAGTCATTTTTTAAAAACCTTTGCTACATTTCCCTTAAATTAAATGACCTATGCCACTGTTCTGCCATGTGAAATAATATGCAGAAACATGAATGTACAGTACAACTGTTTACTTCATTACAATCAGTCATTTTATTATGATTATGGTTGTTGTTGTTGTTGAGTGAGACAAACCCCCCAGTGCTGCCTGTATTTGTCAAAACAATGAATAACTTCTCGAGACTGACTGCAGTCAAACCAAAACAGCCAACGTCACAGTACAGTAGTAGCGACATTCCGGCACCAGGTGGCGTTGGTGTTACGGGCACCGAGCAGTAGGAGCAAAGTAGAGAATGAAACCGTAAAAATGATGTGATGTGATTTTCTTGTCCCACAGACAGACAGACAGACAGAAAGACAGACGCCTGGGTGAGGCAATTTGCCTCCATTATTTCCTGTTTATAAAAAAAAAAGGAAAGGGAGACAATGAGGGGGAGACAGGGCGAGAGAGAAAGAGAAAGAGGAAGAGGGAGAGAGAGAAAGAGAGAGAGTTGGAGAGAGACTTGTGTCTGGTTGCTAGGTAATACATTGGGGGGGCAGTGTGGCCCATCTCTCCCCTGCTGACAGTTAAATAGTTCTGTTGAGTTTCTGTAAATTAAATTTCCCCCCTCACTTATTAGCAGAAGGACAGTGCAGATGCTCTGGGAGAGTTTGGTTTCCAATGTGTTTAAGGACGAAGCAGCGCAGAGCTTGACTGGTGTGTGCCTAATTTACTCGCATCATTGGAAAAAAACTTAAAGTTTATTCCCATATAGTTCCAGATAAAGAACAAAACCAAATGAAGTCAACTAAAAGCCTATTCAGGCTTATGAATTTTTAACATTACACACCATAAACCATCTCAGGATAAACTTTCTGAACGTTAATGAAACTGATTCGGTTTTCCTGTTTTTCTTATCCAGATGTAAACAGTACACAGCACTGTGACGACACAAGGTTTTCTAGCAAACGTCTCTTGCGGTGAACTAGTGCATCGTACCAGTTTCCAGTCCTGCGGCAGACCCTCGTCACTGTAGAGGGCGTAGTCGATACGGCGCCCGTTGCCTTTGAGGGGGATCTTCCTCCCCTTCTGACTGCTGGCGGGACACTGGCTCTTACTGGGGGGGAAGACCAGGTACTCTTTTCTCCCCTCCTCGTTCTCCATCACCCTGACAGACACAGGCAGGGAGGAACCGTTTGACAATGTGACAGGTGGCGACTCTGAACCAGGGAACAAACAGGAGGGCAGCGCTTGAAGATGAAGTCGAGGCAACTGGACTGATTTTGCTGCCTTCATCGATTGGCCTCTCATCCGAAAAGCTTCCTCATTTCTTCTTCTTCACTTCTTTGGACCTGAAGAAGCCTTTTGGATGCAAGGCAAAACCAAGATGGCCAAACCAGCCCAGCTGCCTCGACTTAATCTCTTAGTACTATAGCTGCATTTCCATTACAGTTCCTCACAAAATAAAAGCGATTTCTCGAATATTTTAACAAAGTACAATTGCAATTTGCAAGTGTTTTTGTTGAATGGTATGAAGTGCATAAGTCGTGAGATTCTACGAGAATTACGTTTGCTTTTATTTTGTTTACGTTTGTTTGCTGTCAAGAATGGTAGTTATATATTTTCTCTTTGATTACTTGTAAAAAAATATTCTGTCTCCTCCTCCGTCCGAACATGATGCGCCATTTTCACTTGAAGTGAGCAGGTCACGTGACCCTGTACGTCACGTCCGGTGACGCGTAAATGCGAACAAAGTGTTTCCATGACACTTTTGCAATATACCTCTATATTGATATGTCTGAAAAACCACCTCTTGAGAGCATCAAAACCTTTTAGCCATATTTGAGAGGTTTTTCGAATTTTAGGTGTTTCCATTCCCAGTTTTTTAGAGCAATATTTAGGTTTTGCACAATTCTAGGGGTAATGGAAACGCAGCTCATGACGACCAGGATGATTGAGAACATTCATAGGCGGTAGTAACACAAACAACGCAGTGCGTGCGTATACGTTTGACTTACTTTTGTAAACTTTCGGCTGAGTTGACCTCGTCATCATAAAGGCCACTGGGATCCAGCAGGGTACCTGTTGATGACACGTGCACAAGTCAGTGCTAGTGGAGCCATTCTCATGTCGTTTTCCTCCTCTTTGCCGCCCTCTTGTGAAACTTTTCCAGACAGAGAGAAACAACAAAAAACCCTTTGTATCTGCTGTGAAGGCCAGGCACTGCGGGCATTAATACAAGGAGAAGTTTTCTTTTTTGTTTTATTTGTGACGCAGGACGGTTCATCTGAGAAGCTGAAGGGCCGCCGAGAGACAAGCGGGAGACGCAGTTCAGATATTCCTGATGTCGACGAGGCAAATTGATGATTCGGTTAGCAGTCTAGACTGTCAGCACACACACACACACACGTACACACACAAACACACAGTGGCTCTACATGTCAATCAGTGCCTGGTGACAGAAAGAATAATGCAAAAAAAACAATTTATTCGGTCCACTGAATATGTTGGCCTGCTTCACATATAAAATTACACTTCGCTCCAGGTGTGTGTCTCACAAAATAAATAAGCAGGGAACAGCAGCCTCCAAATGTTCCCCATTTCCCAAACAGAGGCCCAATCTCTGCGTCGGATTAGACGAGAAGCTCAGGATTACAATGTGGGTCATGATTTCAGCACTTTTCTAACCCTTTGTCTCTAATCTAATCCACAACCTCACAGTCATTGTGTCGCTCACGCTCACGATGGAACTTCTTGCCATTACTGTAATGACCAACCTTTCCCTTCCCTCCATAAAGACGCTCAAAAAGCTTCCCAGAGTGCCGAGCGAAACCGCAGCGTCACCCACACGCATCTCGGCCCTAACGTTCCTCTGACTGCAGTGGGCAGCCGCTGATGATGCAGCAGCCACGGAGAGGAGATGGGCACTCAGGAGCCCTCGTGCTTGGCGGGGACCGTGGTTGGCCGTAGGCTGGATAATGTGTTTAAAATACCCCGGATGAAGAGAGCGGCACTCTGAAGTTATGCTCCGGTCTATTGGAACGCGGCGAGCACTCGTGAGAAGTGGGCGTCTGATCCGCCGCCAGCCCCTTTTCACAAGTCCATAAGCAGGTTTCGGATCAGGGAAACAAAGATGGTGAGGTGTTAGGCAGAGACACAGACTGACTGCTGTACGTCTGCTGTGCTGCTTCAGAGCTGCCGCTGGGGTGGGGTGGGGAGCTGGCCGTGGACGGAGATGGATGGAAAAGTGGAACTGAAATGAGTCGAGAAACTCCCACAGTTCCTTTTTAGGCCCTTAACCTTGTGCCATGTTTCCGTTTTTATGTAAGGCCACCTCACATCAGGTGTTTGCCGCTTTCGAAACCATTTTCGGAAAAACCTACACGTCATTTCGTTTTCTGTTGACATTTTTATAGATGTCCAACTCAGTTCTAGTCTCCCTCTCTGTGTCTAACATCAAACAAACAGGGAAGTACAGACTTTTTCCCCCTCTGGCTTGTGGTGTAAAAAAAAGAAAAAAATGTCTCTGTCTAAATAAATAAGCTCCTCTCTAAATGAGCCCTTTGACTCTCTGCTCTGCCCACACTGTCCCTGAAATACCGTTGGCCTAAATAGCGCTTCGCATCCAGCACCAAACCCTCCAGTCTTTACGTCACTAATGCCCATGTATCCTCGCGCTGTGCCGGGTTTTATTTTAATTCACACACTGAGGCATCCTGACTCTGCCTGCCAGATTACGCTATGGTTTTGAGCTGCTCCGTGCGCACCGTGCAAATCGCAGGGCCCGCATTACAGGTCTCCATCTGCGAATCCATACCAGTTGTTGATGAGTCTGGAGAGCGGCACGATGTGTGACGTCTGACTGTTCCCCTGGAGAAGCATGTGACTGTGACACTGTGTGTGTGTGTGTGTGTGTGTGTGTGTGTTACCCAGGGCCCATGGTTTGTCCTCCCCTGGACCCAGGCGACATGGGTCCTTGTACTGAGTAAAAAGTGCATGCTGCTGCTCCAGCTTGTCCTCTGGGTTAAAAAAAATTTAAATAAAATCCACAAAAAACATACAGTCATTACATGCACTCACAGTTTAAGAAGAGAATTTAAACCCTCCATATAGCAAGGAATCATATCTGGTCATTTGTAGATGCATGTTACTATGCACAATAATATACTAATGAATATAACAGCCACTGTTTCCCTCCTGCTGGTTACATGAGGAGGTTTAAGTTGCCTTTGGTCTGTGTCTTGGTTTCATGCAGTGACTTGCTGAAGTTGTTTTTACACTGTATTATGGACTCTTTGATTGGTAAGAAGTTCCTCGTTACTAATGTCAAAAAGGAAATTAATGTTCTTATAATTTTAAGATTATAAGAACATGTTGTTTTGAAGTTGTTTTGAAGGTCAAAATTCAGCTCTCCTCTGACGGCTAATGATTCACATATTCCATGTATGAATCACACAATAACTACTAGTATAATTAGTACATCTTTTTAGTGATGACACGCGTGTCTCGATCATGTGAACAAAAAACACCTGGCCATTGACTCACCTGAGGAGCAGTTGTCGAAGTTGAGGTCTCCCAGGACAACGTCGAAGGCCACCAGGTCTTCCAGTACCTTCTCCCCCTCAGGTGACTGGGATGAGGATTGGCGAAACTCGGCCCCCCACTGCAGCAACAGGTCCAGCTGCTCACAGCGTACGGAGGCATCACCTGATGGGTACGGCGTGCAGAGAGTCGGAGGAGGAGGAGGACAAAGGAGGAGGACAAGGAGGAGGTGAGAGGCAAATTATTACACGACGCCTATGATAAAATCAGCCGGGCGTGTCAGAGTGGAAGTGGCTCGAATTAATCTACACAAAAGGGAGCTAGAGAGGAGGAGTTGGAGATGGACAGGGGGTCTAGGGACATGCACACATACACATGCAGGCACGCACACGCACACACACACACACACACACACACACACACACACACACACACACACACACACACACACACACACACACACACACACACACACAACGGGTAATTTTTAGCAGGTTGAAACCAGCATGACCATTCAGTGTAGTCAGTCACTCTGGCCTCAAAACAGACTTCAGTCCTGTTGAGTGTGGGATAAAAAAAAACAACTCCTTGTGAATTATAAAGGACAAAAAGTCATGCAATGTGATAGAAATATATATACATATATATATATGAGTAGTAATGAAACTGATACTAATCACTGAATAAAATTGGCTCTCCTGCTTAGGCACCTTAAATGTTGCTCTTACCACAAATCATCACGATCAGACATCAGCGAAGTGAGTCAATACTTTTAATTGGACAATGGCCTGCGCAACTGAGTGCAATTTCAAAAGCGTTTCTCGTCTCCGACCCAATGTGAATTATTGCCGGACGTTGCAACATTAAAGCAGCATTCAGCTCTTCCTTTTACATTTTAATGGCCTAAAGCCGCTTTCTTTCGGCAGGCAATTTATGCCAAGACCACATAATGACAATATAATTTTATAGATTGCTGTGTAAATTCCCGACCAGTCAAATCATGGAGGATGCGCCACTGAAAAATACTGAAACATTTCTTAAAAAGGTTGTAAGAGGCCAAAGAAGTGCCAGGAGTAGGTAAAAAGTTCTGCTGCATTTGCCAGGTGGCAACCAACATCCATCCATCCATCCATCCATCCATCCATCCATCCATCCATCCATCCATCCATTTTCAATACCCGCTTCTTCCTGAGCTCAGGGTCACGGGGGTCTGCTGGAGCCTATCCCAGCTGTCATAGGGTGAAGGCAGGGTGACACCCTGGACAAGTCGCCACCCAACAAAGTGGCCTCCTCTAATAATTACAACTAGTTTATTTCTGTTGAATGCGTACAGAGGAAACATAGCAGCCAAAAATAATTAATAATCATACTTGCCAAAAGCTAGGAAATGAATGGCATCTAATCTGATCTAGTGGTTGGTTTGGTTGTATGTATTCTGTGTTACAATAATGACAAAATGTGGAGTTGGTTTGCTGTTCTAGCTGTGTTTTTGTCTCTCCGCTCCTGCCAGCAAATGAGAATGGAGGAAGGTAGCAGGTGAGCGCGGGGAGGCGGTGGGGGAGAGAAAAAAATAACAGCTGAATAGTGGAGAGTGTGAGAAACAAAGAGGTGTCAAGATATTGGTGCGTGTGAGTGGGTGGCTCTGGCTTTGATTACTCCCAGCTCCGACTCAAGTACATGCAAAATGCAGCGTGTGTGTGTGTTGTGTGGTTTTTTTTTTTCTTCCTCTTTGTTTCTGCATCACAAAGCAAAAGATGAAACTGGCTGTGGGGGAGTGTTTGCTGTATGTTTCTCTTTGTGTGGCTGTGCACTTGTCTCAGGTGGGCTTCCCTTGTGCGGTTAAGGTTAGGAAGGAAAACTTTAAACAGGGATTGATGTTCAAGTGGAGCGACACGAGTGTCACAGGTTTGATCCACCAGGTCCGGGAGCCTCTCTTTGTGGTGTGTGTGGGGTTGCCGTGTTCTTCATCTGTCTGCTTGATTTCTCTCCGGCTTCCAAAGACACGCGCGTGAGGTGAGTCGGGAACTCTGAGTTAGCTGTAGGAGTGAGCGCGACTGCGAATGGTTGTTTTCTTTCCTGCGATAAACTGGCAACTTGTCCGGGTTGTAACCCAGCCTTCACTGAAGACGGCTGGAACATGCTCAGGAGAAGAATAAGCTGTAGGAGAAGCGGTAATAGAAAATGGATGCATGGGTGATGTTCAAGTACAAGTCGAAGTCATGCGCTCGACTTCTCCACTGTTTGACGGAAAAGTTCCAACGGCTCCAGCAACATGCTTTAGCATCAGTCTTGACAATAATAATGGATTGGATTTATATAGCCCTTTTTAGGCACTCAAAGCACTTTACATTAAAGCCATTATTCATTCACACCACATTCACACTGGTGGTGGAGCTACATATGTAGCCAACAGCTGCTCTGGGGCAGACTGACGGAAGCGTGGCAGCCAATCTGTGCCAAACGGCCCCTCCAACCACCACCCAACATTTAGTCACGTTCGTACGAGGCAATGTGGGTTTAGTGCCTTGCCCAAGGACACAACGACAGACGGGGATGGAGCGGGATTTGAAACGCCAACTTTTCAGTCATTGGACAACCTGCTCTACCTCCTGAGCTAGCGACAATCTTGAACACAAAATATACAATGCTAACAATATGCCGCTATTGTCACTGGATCACTAATGGTCATTCTAATACTGATTCCAACAGTGCCTTTGTACAAGGTATAAATGGTGATTTCTGTCGGTTCAAAGTAAGGAACCTTTGAAAATTTTGCCAGATTCACATGAATCCAGTTTTATATTTCAGCAAATTTCTGCAATACATTTTGAAGTGATATTTTTATAGGTGGTAAATCGATCAATTATTATTTTCCATTGCATTTAAACAAACAAACAACTGCTTCCATGTTCAGTCAGACTAAAATCAATCTGAACCCTTTCCTAACTTCACTGCAAGCAAACCAGCTCAGCCATGATGGCCGTCTGCATGAACAGCATCTGTGGTCATAATTTTTGCATGTGCAGACTAGTCCAACCCTCTGGAAATACCAGAGGAAGAGGCTGCTCTTCCGCTTGTGTTGCAAACAAATGCCAGCGCGCTCCCTGAGATATTCCCCCATCAACTGGCCTGCTCGCTGCTCACCAGGCATTTCATTCTCCATCCCTCTTGCGTCTGCGACTCCTGCGTGTCTGTTTCTGTACTAACGTGGACCAGTTCCGCTCCACCTCCACCGTGTCTGCCGCTGGCTGAAAAGCAGCTGCCCGCCGTCAAGGCGGAAATGTGTCATGTCGATAAAGGGCAGACGCGTGCAATTAGAACAATTTGGCCCCAGCCAGGAAGATAGGATCGGAGGTAGTGGGCACATTAATGCCATTCGGAATAAGCATCAGCATAAACCACTCCTCTCCCTCTCCCTCTCTCTCCCTCTCTCTCTCTCGTTTTTCTCGGGGTGAAATTTCTTTCCGAGGGCCGTGTGTAAAAATAGATTGTGACACAATCCCCGCCGCTCCGACGGATGTTGCGCTCGCAAGCACGCAGGTAAGCTTTTCCTACCGCTCGGATCTGCGCTGTTGCAGGGGGAAGAACACAAACATCGAGAAAAAAAAAATAACAACCCCAATGAGAGCGGATGAGCTGGCAGTGAGTGCGAGCGCCGTTCACTATACATTCAATCAATAATGCATCCTGGTTCCAAGTGGGATACGTGGCACCACAAACCCAGGCGAAGAATCGCATCTTTGTGCTCATTCTCTCCGCCGTGCCCCCCCCCCCCCTCCGCCCAAACGGCACCTCCCCCACCTCCTCCCCTAAGGCTTTTTGTTTGATGTATCTTTAGAAACAGCTCGGCCAGTGCTAAATATAGATCGGTGAGAAGTGTGGGAGGAGCCAAGAATAGCAGGCGAATGTGGGGGCAGATGTGTCTCTGGTGGAAGAAAAAAATGAGGGAGGCACAGACTGGGTGGGGTGGGGGTGATGGGGGCAGTGGTGGGGGCTTTAAATAGGGCTATGACGCTTTAAACAGCTTGAGCCCGTCTCCATGGCAACAGCAGGTGGGGGCGGGGGGGGTGCGGGGGTTTGGTCGCGCTCATTCATCTCGCTATCGGGACGCGCAAACACACACACACAACCACCACCACAGAGACGTACTGTACATGCATGCATGCGTGCGCACATGCAAGGCCGGTGCAGAACTGGACGACCGTGGCGGACCAGAGGGGGCGACACCACTTCTAGAAAACACGACTCAACAACAGCGACGCAGCCTGGCCTTGGGGGGCGCCATGGCACACACACACACACACACACACACACACACACACGACAGGGAATCACTGCGAGAGCGGCGGGACGTTTGACCGTACCTTCGATGGCGTGCAGGTGCGTACACGTGATGTATCCCACAACTCTCTGCTCCTGATGGGAGGTGCCCACGTGAACCTGCAGGGGGCGACGGGAGACAAACATGACACCGTGTTGAAACGAGGCCCAACGGCGTAGACGCATGTCGGGTGACGATGACGGCGGCAATCAGCATCAAACAAGCGGAGACGATACATTATTGATCCCTGCGGGTGGGAAAGTGCGTCGTCACGTCAGTGTCTCAGCGGCCGCCTCACATCAGAGCAGCGGAGCAAGAAGATGGTTTGGAAATAGGAGAAGGTAAAGTTTGACAGGCATTCATAGGTGCCAGATGAAAAAAGGTTTGAGGTGCCCTAATTCTAAAATTACCATACCAAGTAGTTAAAAAGCACATTTATGTTTGATAAATACAGGTGAGGGTGGAATGTCAAAAACAGGAAGTGGAGGCTTTGGCTGAGAAGCTGTGGTCTGGGACGCTGTTTGCTCTGTTCCCAGGAAACTGGCTCTACATCGTAGCCCTTGGAGAGAGCAAAAATGTTGGTGTACATTTTTAGGAGAGCAGCAGAAATATCGACCTTCAAATGAATTCTTCACCACCTACTTGTCTCTTGACAGGAACGAGGATTCAGTTTTGCTTTTTTTGATTTCCAGCTGATTGCTCTTTTTTCATGACATGATTGCGGCAGTGAGAACAATTGAATATTTTCGAAATGTGCAATTCCATAACGAAATGAACTACAGCTATTCCATTAAATGAAACAAACGCTAATTGCTTCGTGGTTAAGTTGTTTCCGTCTTTGTGTTTTTTTGGTCTGCTAAGTCCTTCGCGCGTTCGCGTTATTGCTGTTTGTTGTGGTTTCCTCTCCCCGTCTTTTTCTCCACTTGGCTCATCATTGCTTCATATTTGGATCTTTTTCTGTTCTCGCAGCCTGCCAGTCGTCTTCTCTCACTACAGCTTTATGCCAATTAACTAACTAACCTTTTAGTCTTTTGCTTAAGGCAGACTACGTGTTCTCTTTGGTATATTACCATTTTGCTCAATACACCAGTGATTGACTGAATTTCTTGCAAACACAATATATACGTAAGAGCCTGGGGCAAAGCTACCGGTTATTATGTGAAAGTAAATGACTGGTTTTGCTATTATCTCGATAAACGAGGAAAGGTGGATTTTATTCTTCTTGTGACATTTACGGTGCTGACATTTTACACCATCTTATCAATAATTTGCCATTTTCTAAGGGCTAAGGACCATAATTAATAATAGCTTGGAAAAAATGTCAGCTATTGATTATTGTAAATGTGGAGCAAAATCAAAGCAACCCCCCCCCTCCTGCAAAGATTACGGCTTCTGATGAACATCACCTGACTTTACATTGGTTTGCACAAAGAGGGAATATAGAAAAAGCAATTTGATTGGTATCTATAGCGCTGTGTTGAAATGTTCCCCGGTTGCAGTGTTCTTTCTGACAGGTTGGCAGGTTTGAAGAGATCTCACAGCAAACAGCAAACATCTCTGGGCAGACTGTGGAGCGCACCAACAATAGACTGAACTGCGATTTAATCAGACACCTTTTTGGCATCTTTGTGTGGAGAAATCCGTCAGGTGCAAAATGTGCAGCGAGGCTGAAGCCGGCAGCTCTGGAGTGCTGGTGGGTGGATGCAGACTGATGAGGAGGAGGACTGAAGTGCGGCGGAGAAAAGGGAGATGGTGATTGCGGGGCGGTCAGTTTAAAGTGGGCAGGCTGGGTGGATTAGGTCGATAACAACAGAGAATGACTCCTGTTAAGAGGTCAGCAGAGAGACGACACTGGCAGGGAGAATGATACATGAAATAACTCCTTCCTGCATTTATACATTTACGGCTTTCACTCGTGGTGCAGTCAAGACTGCCAGACGCTACCAAGCCTGGGTGTATCGACACCAAGATCAAGACCAAGATGGTAAAAATGTATGACTAAAAGTATAAACGTAAGGTATCAATATTGCTGCTGGAGAAGTTAAGATGCTATTCAACTTATAGCTTGCTTCCTTGCATATCTATATAAATAAAAATCCACCACATGGCCAAATATGGTTGCAAAGGATGTCGCACCTGCATGAAAAAGCAAGCAAACAAACAAAAAATGCGGCACCTGCTGCTTAAGTCAGACCACCGTCAGCGCCTGGAAACACCTACAGAAGGGATTTTGTGACAATCTGGTAGATGTTTGTAGTAGATTTGAATAGAGAGCATGTGAATTGCAAAAATATGCCACAGACTGGAAATATGCCACAGCCAGTGAAGTTAGGACCAGGGTGAGCTAATGAGGGCATTCAAATAAAAGGCAGGAAAAAAGTTGAAAGTGACACTATTGTCCCTTTTTAAAAAAAAAAAAACTGAACA
Organism: Thamnaconus septentrionalis; assembly: GCA_009823395.1. Taxonomy (NCBI): domain Eukaryota; kingdom Metazoa; phylum Chordata; class Actinopteri; order Tetraodontiformes; family Monacanthidae; genus Thamnaconus; species Thamnaconus septentrionalis. The sequence goes on from CM020513.1 coordinate 19,143,167, forward strand.
TATTAATGTTGCCTGACTGGCTGTGGATGAGAATGAAATTATAAAAGTCGAAGTGAAATGACCTCACTGTTTACGGTCAGGAAACATGACCAGGCCGTTTGCACGACAATGACATCTAAATCACTTCCAAAACATTTATGCATGTTCCCCGAACCTATTTACATATCAGTGAGTAATATTAGCATTGGTTTGATGTCTTCCGCCCCGAATGTCGGCAGCTGTCAGGCGACAGAATTGGGTGATGATTCTCCAGACAGCGATCCAATATGTTGCTACAGTAAAAAAATGAGATGGTTTTGCTTAAGCTAAGCTAACGCTTAGGCTGCTCAAGGCTTTGAGGGAGCACGTATTCCTGTTACACTGGTAAAACCGGTGGATAAAATGTAAATAAATTGGGAAACTCCCGAGTAAAGAAATGTTGGCACCACTCTGGTGAAAAAGTCACTGTCACTGTTGAAGCATTCCTTTAATTTTAATGAGAGGGAAGTGATTGGCCATAATAATGGGATGGATGTCTTGGCTTGGTGTATGTGTGGATCCCCTAATGAAAACCCCTATAAGTCACACAGCAGCATTAGCCCAATTAGCTTCGATTAAACACCATACACATTGTGGACTGACGTAGATTAAACAAACCCCGCAGCAAACACAGCTATATGTTCTCCACTGGATATTTCAGCCACTAATTCAATTACTCTAAATGGAAAGGGTGTTTTGCGCTAGGAAAGTCGGGGAGGGGCAAAAAAAAAAAAGGAAAAGTCGTCCAATTTGGATAAATGCTCCGTCTGATGGAACATTAACGTCTCTAATATTGTTACGTAAGATGGGAGTCGATTAAATTTTGCGAGACGAGGCTGGGTTTGCTGACCCAGGGAAAAAAAGCAGTGCGAGCCTGCAGTGCAGATGTTCTTCGCTTTGCTGCTGCGCGTGGGGGCCGCTATATGTTTTTCGGAGTTATTATAATAAACAGTTGAAAATGGGAGTTACAACACAGAAACACTTAATCACGGAGGAGGATATTAATTTAAGTGTTCAAGGTAAAAAGTATAGGAATAAAATTACGTTTTTGTTCACAGCCTCTGTTTTTTGCAGATGATGTGGTCATGTTGGCTTCACCAAGCCAGGACCTCCAATGCATGCTGGGGTGGTTTGCAGCCGAGTGTGAAGTGGCTGGGATGAGAATCAGCACCTCCAAGTCCGAGACCATGGTTCTCGACCGGAAAAAGGTGGCTTACCCTCTCCCGGTTGGATGGAGAGACCCTGCCTCGGGTGGAGGAGTTCAAGTATCTCGGGGTCTTGTTCACGAGTGAGGAAAAGATGGAGCGTGAGATTGACAGGTGGATCGGTGCGGCGTCTGCAGTGATACAGTCGCTGTCCTGATCGGTCGTGGTGAAAAAGGAGCTAAGCCGAAAGGAGAAGCTCTCAATTTACCGGTCGATCTAAGTTCCTACCCTCACCTAGGGTCATGAGCTTTGGGTAATGACCGAAAGAACGAGATTGCGGATACAAGCGGCCGAAATGAGTTTCCTCCATACGGTGGCTGGGACAGGGTGAGGAGCTCAGTCACCTGGGAGGAGCCTGGAGTAGAGCCTCTGCTCCTCCACATTGAGAGGAGCCTGTTGAGGTGGCTCAGGCATCTGTTTTGGATGCCTCCTGGACGCCTATAGGGAGGTGTTCCGGGCATGTCCCACTGGGAGGGGGCCTCGAGGAAGATCCAGGACATGCTGGAAGGACTACGTCTCTCGGATGACCTAGGAATGCCTTGGGGTCCTGCCGGATGAGCTGGAGGAGGTGACTGGGGCCAGGGAAGTCTGAACATCTCTGCTGAGACTGTTGCCCCCACGACCCGACTGTGGATAAAGCGGTAGAAGATGGATGGATGGATGGATGGATTTAAACCATCTTTGCTGCTTTTATTTAGCAATTTCCTCAATAAAAAAATTCACTCCCCTGTGACACAGGTTGGAAATAACATTAAAACCTATGTCCGTTTGTATTACCTGTGTTGCTCTGGATGTCTCTGTCTGACAAAATCTCATGACAAGGATCATTAAAGTTTAAACCGAATCGGCCCCTCATTCTTCCTCGCTCTGCCGCTCCTTCCCTCCCTCACTTCTTCTCTCTATCTGCATGAATATTTCAGGGGCTTATCTACGCCTCAATAGATGTGTGCGCACCCTGAAACTGACGAGCAGCCTGGGGGGATTCGGATGTGCGTGTGTACGTGGCCGCGCATTCATGCGTGAGAGCCGAAGTGGACCCTGAACCGCGTCTGTATCGTCGACGGCGATGCTAATTGAAGTTCTGTGTTTGCAGTGAAGGAGCGCCTCGACTTGAGGCAGTGTCTGTGGAAAAGGCCGAGTGGTGTTTCTTTTTTTCTATTTATTGCTTGCCTCCTGCTCTGTACAAGTAAACACAGCACTGGGAATTAGCATAACTTCTTTAAAAATAAAACAGCAAAGAGGGCAGGATTTGAAATACTAAAAAAAAAAAAAACCAACTTCCCGGGACTTCCTCTCATTACAGGCCATTGAGGCAGAACTGAGCGGAACTGAAATGAGCAGCGAGAGACGATTTCACAGTGGAAGCCAACCAACCCGAGCCCAGTTCTAAAAAGCCTAATTACGAAACCGTCGGGGCTGCTGCATCTAATTGCCTTAACTTCAACATCGAATGAGGAGAGAGATTTCACCTCCCATTAATTGCACGAGTTTGATCGCTTCACTTGGAAGCCGCACAGCTGCAACGACAGGCAGCCGGCAGAAGGCAGCAGGATGACAGATGGGCGGCCGTTTTCTGGGGATTTTTGTCTTTCAGTATCTTTTTTTTATTTTAGTCTTTCAATTTAACTTGGCAGAAGGTTTGCCTTCAGGGGTTATGGCGCAGTCAAAGTCTTTCTCTTGTAAAACCAATAAAATGCAGAAAATTCAAGTCACGTGTTTAGCTCCACCAATTTTATGATAAAAAAAAAATAATATTTTTTTTGTCAAACTTAAAAACTGTGATATGTTTCGCCAGACAAAAAAAAACTACCCGCCACATCCTTGAACTACTTGCAGAATTGGTTTTTAGTTCGCTAATGTCCCCATGGTGAGCTGCTGGGCAAGCTAACACTTTTCTCCTCTTTCAACTGAAAACAAACAGACAAAACCTACAATTTGTGTAAAAACTTTTTCCATATAATTCTTTATAACTTAAACAGTTTTCTTTAAATGTATTATACTACATACATTTGTTTATTGAGAGACTTTTTGACATTGCTAGGAAGCAATTGAAGCTAAACTGGGTTCTTGGCACAACTTTGCCAACTTACGAGGTGCATGGAGATGGATGAGACAAAAGCCATTGAGTTGCACTGAAGAATAAAAACAACTTTATGGTTGACCCTGAAGAAAGCCACAAGCCAAAACACATTGGTTGAATAAAGTTGTTATGTAAATATTTGAAACATTGCTGGAACCTTGGACTTTTTATAAGTGACCTATTGAGATATGAGATGCTGTGTGATCCAGTTATAATATACAGCATCCCACTGACAGCCAGCTTCTCTCCCAACCTTGTTAGCTCCAATGAATCAGAAGGGAGCTTTCCAAGAGAAGGACTCAAGAAATCAGGACTGAAGTCTCAACAGTCCAACTGCTTTCCAGGGGGAAATGCAAAAATGAATCCATGTTAAGGATATATTAGAATGGCCATGGCGAACATACGCAGCGTGACATGATGATCAAGAGGAATCAGAATTAGCTCACATCCAATGTTTAGTAAATCAAAAGTGTGTGTTTTGGTCATGAATGGTAATAATGTTGAGTATTAAGTTATTTGGAAAATGTAAGACACACATTTTTGTCAATCTAGACAAACCTGCAGAACTGATTCTGTGTCAGAAGTTAGACGTTCTCAGGTTCCTGCATGCGTACAAAAAGTCGCATGTTCAGTATTCTTTTGTTCACACCATACTGCTTCAGTCCATTGATCTTTGTTGTTTAACTGACGTAGTCAGTTAAAATCAGCTGTCAGGTTATTTCAGCACGGACGTCTCATCCTCAGGTTTAATCTTGAACTAGTACATTGTGTGCTCGTCATTGGCCAACGGGGAACACATGGCCGCTGTCTCCAACTTTAGTGCACAGAAATGAAAGAGGGTGTGAGAGAGATGAGCTGTGGCGTTACAAGGAATAAAAGAAAGACCTTAGTCAGCTCCTGATGAAGTCTTCTGAAGGCATGTTCATAAGCCCTTCAGCTCCCAATGGGAAAGTCATCTGGGTTGATCTCGATGGTGCAGAGATCCGACTGATTGGAACGGCTGTGAGCGGTTCAGGGAACTTTCCCACTGATTTCCATTCTATCCAGTAAGATCTGAGTGTGCCCTTGTATTTCGCCTCGTACGTAGTAATGAATTCAAATGTGTATTCTCTCTCTCACACACACACACACACACACACACACACACACACACACATGCATGCATGCACGCACAACTTTTCAAGTGTGTATTTAGTAGAGCGGATAAATGTTGCGACCCAAAAGCTTTAATTATGGAGCCATGGATCTCTCTCTCTCTCTCTCTCTCTCTCTTTCCCTTTAGGGAAAATTTTTATTTAATTAAAATTCAATCTCCGCTCACTCTCCTCAGTTCTCCTTCTGACTACTCCTCTCTCTCACTCTCTCTCACTCTCTCTCTCTCTCTCTCTCTCTCTCTCTCTCTCTCTCTTTCTCTCTGACGTGCCACTGGAGGAAATTTGCCTTTATGCCTCTGACCTGCTGCTGCTCCCCAGGTAAATAGATCCATGGGGCAGTGATGAGAATGTATTTGTGGGCAGAGTTAGAGCTGAATATGTTGTACTCGCAATTAAACAAGGGGATTTGGAAATAGAGACGTTGATGCTGACGGGCGATTAATTATACATGCTAGGTCTTTTTGGTACAAAACTCAGTTCATTATGATGGGGGCTACAGCGCATAAACTCATCCAAATTAATTTGATTTTTGGATTAGATTTAAAATTAAGTAAGAGGGGAAGAAGAAAGAAAGTAAGATCTTAAAAAAGATAATCTCTTGAAGTAAGAGTTTTGAGATTGATTTTGCTTAGTTGCTGTGGGAGTGGGTGAAGGATACATTAGATGGATTTTCAAAGACGCAATGCAACTGACTCAAATGACTCTTCTTGATTCTCTGATTGTCTTTGGCGACTGCAGTCAAAGACCAATAGAACTGAGTTCCCCATCACTGCTTTTTTAAATGAAATCCTGGAGTGATTTATTGACCATGACAAAAAAAAAAAAAATGGATAAAATCAAAATTGACATTGTTGTCACATTTACACTACTGAGTTGATAATAATAATAATAACTTTGAATTCTCTTTGCAAAAAAGAAAAGCATGATTGCACCATATTTAAGTCCAGAACAGACCAAAGACAAACAGATTCTGACTGTGCACGACAAAATAAGACAGCAAGTATCCAAATAAGCACACCTGTTATGTGCTATATTAACAAAACAGAGCCTGGTCACCGATATAATAAAACAAGGCATTATCATCTGGAACATCAACTGGGCCGCACACAGTCAGACGCATCCCAGCTGGCAGCAGAGCGAGTCAGAGTGTCTTTTAGTAATAAGCGAGGATGACCAAGAGTTCGTGGGGAGGAAGCTCGGGTTCATATCAAGATGCAGCCCTGGAAGGCAGCCAAGTCTGGAGGATGGAGCCAGGTGCAGAGTGAAGAGCAGGAATATGAAAGCCTGGAGCTGGCTGGGGGACAGCACTTACATAACAGAGGTCCAGCAAGAGCCAATGAAACACACACAGAGAAGGTTGCACTCAGACTTAAATTTATATGGGCCTTTACGAGTAAAAAAAAAAACCCAAAACATTAAACCATTAAAAGTCTGATTCACTTTTAATGGTTGAAAACAATATCTCTCATTTTACAAGTTCACAGGTACCAGTGTCTGGTCCTATTAGAGCAATTGTTCTGTATGTGCTTTATGCTCACACACAGTGGAATTAAGCGAGTTGTGACTCTGAAGTGTGCGCCTTCAGATCCTGCTTCTCCCCATTACTCAATTTCCCAGACATGAGGCCAACATGCAACCTGTTATGATTCACAATGTCTTTGACTGTTAGAGTGGCTTTTGTCTTCTGATTTATTATCATTATCAGTTTTGACTTTCAGAATCGGCCAGATTCCCCCAGTGTAGGTGCTGGTAATGTTGGATTACGATCAGCACAACTCTATCTGTAAACACTGTGTTTATTCTCACAGATGGTAAGGATACATGACACTGCATTCTCAACCACCGAGTGGATTATCTTCACTTTGACTGCTTGTCATCATTGCACTTAAAATGATTTTTTTTTTTTTTTAAATTTAAGCCATGAGTGTGTAAAGTGCATTCACACAGAAAAGTAGGTGTAAAACAAAATCTGATATTGGCAACAATGGACACGTCACAGTCTCAGTACAACCATTCAGGTGACATAGCAGCTGCTGCTCCTCGTTAAGCCTTCATCTCAACTTGTAAAAAATGTATTAGAGGATAATGGCGACCTGGCAACTTTGGATGTTGCAGAAGTAAAATTAAACATGACTTTTGCATTAACCTCCAGTTATTACACAGTATGAACACTTGCTGTTAGCCATATGCGTCGGCTTAATAAAAACTGTGCCATTAGAAAAACACTAATACAGTGTTTTAAAAACAAACAAATAACCTCTGCTGCTTTTCCTGATACAATTATTGCACCACACACTCAGTGTAATGCATTGGAGCAGACTGCATTCACGTACACTAATGAAAGTATGCAATTTGGAGCGGACTTACAATCTTCAGAAAAAGGAGTGCTGCCATCATGCACCAATGATGCCACTGTTGGCCACAACCTCATTAGAAAAACAACATTTAATAGGACATATGGGACTTGTGAAGTTGAACCCAGCATGACATCTCTTCAGACACACAATCAGAGCCATTGATTGGTAGTCCGACCAACGTTCCAGCAATCCAAATATCCACTTCTTGGTAGTGGTAACCATAATCTTGTTTGACATTGTTTGCTTTTCTTTTCACACTGATGGGAGTTGTAGCGGCCTGCCAGCTGGCTAGCGGCCAGCTTGTTTGGAGGACCTGGAGTGACCTTGCACATAGGGAGGTGGTAAAATGGGGACGCTTCGCCAGCTTGTAAGTTGCGTTGATGATCTGCAGACAGCAGGGCTAACAGGATGAGACTGTCTGCAAGCAAGTTGTGATGGACTGTGTCTGTTTTTTTTCAAGGGCTTTTCCTAAGAAAACAAGATGATGCTTACGCTACTCCCTGGACAGATCCGGGGACAGAAATGTGTTCCGAGTAATCCAATCACATGTACGCAGCCCTGTGCATAGGAAAAAGATTATGTGATTTGTTACAGGTTTGATGTATGTCATGACCAGGGAAGGGTCAAAGGAGATAGAAGAAATGAGGTGCTGTGTGATATGAGTCTTGTTTTAAATACATTTCCATGTAGCAGGCAGTGTGAATGTCGCCTTTGCAGACACGTGAGTTGGAGACTTCTATCAGCCACAAACATGCGTAATAAAACTGGATGAGTTTCTCTAGAGGAGCTTCTGGGAAATCATTTTAAAAATAACATGATTGAGAGAACTCCTGATGCGCCTGAGACAGCCGCTGCCAGTCTGGCCGTGTGAGAATCTGAGGAAGAATTTCGCACTTGATGTCTTGGCTGAAGCCCAGGAGACAATATTTGTCAAAAGAAAATAAAGTGCCAAATCACGCAAAATTTGCGACACCAATTTCAAACAGCAATCTGTGTCTCCATCTAGTCAGTGATGTTCACAGAAATGAGAAAGGCCCATCCTTTATCTGCTCACTCCATCATGCAGAAAGCGTATGGTAAACACAAATCACTGAAAGTCGGCCCTATGTGATGTCACAAAGGCAAATGACACCTCTTGCCTTGTTTTTGTCCCCTTCCAAAGATGTGAAAGCCAAAATATAGCACGAGGTTGTAGCTGCAATCTGAACCCAGGCAGGCTGCAAACAGAGGGCTAACAACACTGTCTTGGTCTTCACAGACAGGAAGCGCAATCTGATCTTAAGCTGTCACTGGAGATGCATGTTGATGTCAGTTGGGATACCTCAGATTGAAAACAGGGCCCAAAGGGTCAGAGTTGCCGTCAGACTACCAACACTTACTGTACAGAAGTACGCAGAAAATCACTGGGACGTGGGCACGTAGCAGCTGCCCAATACATCGCTGATTCATGGCACTGCGAAAAGCAGCTTTTCATAAAAGCACAGTTTCCTCATTACTTATATTACTTAAATAACCCCCGGAAAAACAAAACAAAACAAAAAAACAGGAAATTAGTGCTGCAGTCTCTGTTAGTGTCTATCTGTGGACGGGCCTAGATTCTGAACAAAACAAAACAAATTTGAATGAGACATACCGCGACTGAGTCAGACTCACCGTAAAAATGAACAACAATAATATTGGGTTAAGTCACATTTAAGTGTAAAGCATGAAAAAGAATTTCATCAGCAATGCTATACTTTCTTTAAGTATGCAGTGCTCTCAATCGGTGATTTTGAGAGGCTAAATCACCAGGTGCTGCAAAACATAATGACACCGGCGAAGTGAGCTGAAATGGATGGATTATTACCAGCTATGTGTGTTGCAGCGGCTTATGTAAACGATGCGCCCTTTAAGAATGATTGGATTCCTGTTGCTTTTTCCGTATTGCAGGGGTGGAGGGGAGTTTCCGACAATTACTGCGCCACATACACACGCCACTTTAACTGCACTGTAATTGGATGTGGGTGTGAGCTTTTTAAAGCAACAATTTGGAATTGGGGCAAAAAAACATTTTAGAAAATCATTTCCTTTGCCTGCTTCACCATACTAATCATGAGCTCATTGGCTAACACTTCCATCTCACTCTTCTGCCTTTTTCTCACATAACACTTATCAACTATGAAATGATTTGATTTGATTTGACCTGGTTACTACAGGCGCTGCACTAGTTTCGTTGAAAGACTCAGGAACATGAGTCTGTTGAATCTAAAAGGAAAAACTCAACAAATACAACTTGTTTTTTGCACCAGTGGCATGGCATGTAATCATACTGCTCACCTTGGCAAAAAGCGCTCCCTTGGCTGCCAGCGCGTCCTCCCCTCTTCCATTTGGGTAGCACTCATACCGTGCATCCAGGATTGGGTAGCGGCTAGCCAGCATCAGCCCACTGTTCAGGAATTTGAACCTTGAGCAGCAGCCCTTCCAGCCATATCGCCCAACATCGCTCAGCACATAGGGGAAGTAGCGATGCAACTGTCGCAGCAGTCTAGTCGTCGCTCCGTGGTCAAACGCTTCCTGTAAAGCCAGAAAATCCAAATTGGCGGGGAAAAAGGCAGAGATCTCGTGGTCAAAAGTCTCGTCTCCGTGGCGGCGTTTTCGCCCTGGTCGCTTAAAGATGGATGTGCGTGGCACATGGGAGAGGGTGTTGTTGGAGGATATCCCTATCCCACCATCGCTGCCGTGGTACCGAGCCAGGGATTCCCTGGAGGCAGTCATGCTGCCATTGTCTCCCCCACCCTCCCCGGGGTGACGGTTCCCTGTGTCGGCCTCCTCCTCCGCGGTTTCTGGTTCCGGGGCACTGATACTGATTTGGACCCCTGATGTGTGAAATGGGCAGTCAGCGGATGGTTTTGCCTGGGGCCCTTCTCTGTGTACTGGACAGTCATGATGGCCATTGTGAGCTCCCGTTGAATGCATTGGGCAGTCGGTAGTCTCCCCTGAGGTGTGGACAGGACATTGTGGGCTGCTGTGATTCTCTGCAGAGTGGAGCGGGCAGTCTGCTGTTGTGTCCGCTTGCTCTGAGTGAAGGGGGCATTCCGAAGAGCCGTAAACCCCTGTGGTGGGGTGGGCAGGACAGTCGATGGCACCCGAGGGGTGAATCGGGCACTCCGTGGGCGCTTCCATGTCATTGTCAGCTGGGCCATTGGTGGTGTGCGTTTGGTCTGGACGCTGGTCCAAAGAGGAGGTACGACGGAAACCTGTGGCGAGACTGCTGAAGGAGGCCGCACTAACAAGGGATACAGGAAAAACAAGAACAAAAAAATTATGCAAATGATTAGTTGCAAAGAATAATGTATTATGAGTAAAGAACATGTGCCAAGGTGCAGAGGGCCCGGGCGGGCTTCGAACCCCAGACTCCCGGATAATAGCCGTGCGTGTTTAACCGTTCGGCCAAAGGGATATCCCCTTGGCCAAGTAGCCAGGGCGCATGATCAATTGGAGGCGTAGTGACAGGACCGCCACTGTCTCAAACGTAAAGCGCAAAGGAAGCGTCATTACCTGATGGAGGTGTTGGTTGGTGAATCGATGTAGATCTTAATCTGGGGGCGACTGGCACCATTGCGGATCCTCTTCCCAACCTCACGAGCTCTCCTGTGCGTGTCTGACAAGTTGTTGAACCTGGCCAAAGAATCAGGCAGCAGGCAAACATTGGCACTGCTGAAACAGAAGCTCCTGCCTTGTGGTCTCCATTCCCCTGTCACGACACCTCCTGGTCCGGCCTGGCCCTGCTCAATCTGGTGTTTGTCAGGTCTGTAAAGGGTAAGAAACCAAATATATGTCATATATCATGTCAAAGATAATATTTAGAGTATCCATATACAATTAAGTCAAGTAATATTAAACTGATCTGTTACATAGGAAGTTTGGCAGTCAAACAGCAGAGCAAAAAACAATTTACATTCAAAAGAAGCATTTTAAAATTCTGCATTTAAAGGTTAAAATTGAAACAAGCAACTTGTGGCCCACTAGGCTTGTGTCTGTGACTTCCGCCTCTGCCGTCTGTCTCTGCTGTTTGCCTGACCACGCAAATCATTTCCTGAGGAAATAGTCCCAGTGCAACGTGTTCTGCTATCAATTTTAATGCTGAGGGGAAGATAATCCGTTAACGTCATACACACAACATTAGTAGTAGTAGAGTATGCAGGCATGCTTGTCTACATGAACAGCTTGTAAGACTGCGAGTGCCTGCGCTTCTCAAGCTTCACACAATTGGGACCACGGTTGTAGAGTAACTCTTTTCATACATTAGTTCTAAATATTATTGTTGTCATTCAAGCAGAAACGTATCAGGTTCTGCCTTTTTCGGCTGCTTCTCTTGAACAGTTTGTGGTTTTAAAGAAACTACCATGGCTGGGTGACGTCCAGCCATATCTGGCAGCTGGAAGCCAGGCAAATTAAAGTGCTTCTAACAGTTGATCATTTCTACATTTTCCTCTCTTTAACTTCCGTTACGAATGATAATGGTAAAGTGAAGCATGGCGGCCCATCACTGTGACATATTACTCAAATCAATTGAGGAATCAATTTCCTCTGAAGATTCACTAAATTAAAGCAGTTCCCAAAACAGATGATGCAAAGACTGATTACCAAGTTAAAAGTGAGGCCATCCAATCAATGGAAAAGGCTTCCCAATGCATCATATGGACATGTATACAAAAATGGCCAGAGTTAAAGTTACAATTTACGATTAATAAACACCAGTGTGTTTGTGTACAGTGGCACTGAAGAGCCTAAGAAATCCGCACCAAGGTCAGCTCTTACCTGCGGTAGGTGTACAGGTACGGCTGTCGGATGGCCTGAAGGGGAGCCCAGACCAGGAAGCCGAGCAAGGCGAAGGGCAGGGAGGCGAAGAGGAGAAGCAGGTAGAGGGGTGCGGAGATCAGGACACACAGGGTGAGGAATGAGCAGGGGTCCTGGGAGCGCTGACGCTTTTCCAGCGAGGTGGCCACACAGGAGGCCAGCAGCCGGTCCAAGAGCCAGTAGCAGGGGAAAACCAGGCTCCATGACAAGCCGTCCAGGAAGAGCAGACAGGTACTGGAGTAAGGGGCAGTGTGGAGGACCATCTCTCTCCTTCTTTCTTTCTCTCTCTACCTCTCTGTTGCTCTCTCAGCTTGGACCCTCTGTCCACACCCACATACACACCTTACGCGGGCAATGTCAAAACCTGCTCCAGAGATTACATAAAGAAAATAACTAGAATCTGAGCAGGACTCAACTGTAGACCCTAGACCCTTGTTGGATAGAGAGACACTACATGGTTTGAGTGATTTCTATCCTCAGGATGTCTCAGTCTCGAGACCCCTCCCCTCAGCAGCTCCACACTCTACTGGAGGATGGGTAGAGCATTGTCAGGGGGCGGGGGATGTCCATCATGAGAGCCTCCCTGTCAGTGGTGGATCCGTGTCAAACAACTGTAGGATGGAGCAGCCGTTAAACATCAGCGTTTGTTGAGGACCTGCAAAGTGAGAGAATCAATAGCGGGACAGAGGAAGGGGATGGGAAGGGGGAGGGGACAAGAAGGAAAATCCATTATTGAGCTGTTCTGATGTAAGCTTGCTCGAAGCTGTATGAACATCATGGGGCACCAGGTGTCCGCTGGCAAATTACATTAACGCTTTGTCAATTAGGAAATCAAATCTAGTGATTTTGAAGACTTTATTGACCTAAACATGGCAGCTCTGTTTCGACCATGTTCTTCTAAATTTCCCATTCTTCGGATATTTACTGGGCAATGCTAATAATGCTAACAATGCTAGTGTAAAATAAATACTTATAGGAATCAGTAATACAGACTTCAAAGAAGTCTAAAAATGTAGTCAAGAAAAGAGTTTTTCCATGGTGAAATGAATACTTGTGACCAGCATAAAACCTGGTAGCACTGGTAACACTTGTCTCATGATACCAGGCAAACACTTGACATGTCTGTTTGTATGTGATTCTTTTGTGTTAAGTCTATATGATTTGATTTTGGACGAGTTGTCATTTTCAACAGTTGTACGCTACATGTGTATCTTTGAACTTTTGCTCACATCTTTGACATTTTGCTTCATGCATTTGCAGATGTTGCCCACACTTGCAAGTGTTGCTTCAGTTTGGTAGCATTGCTGTAAAGCGTTTCCCTCTGTATTTTCCCAAAAGGAAATGCATGAAGGGTGTAATTCCCAGGAGCCAAGGTGATAAATGGTCACAGAGAGGATGCCAATCAATGACACTAACCCCCATGTGGAAAGACCACGTCTCTTCCTGTATGATGACTTACCTTACACTCCTTAATGTTTACCAGCCCACTTTAATACCAACATGGCCAGAGTGGAAAGAGAATCAATTTCACCGACATGAATAAATGATGAACAGATTAATTCGCTCACGTCAACAGCCAGGAGGTTTAGGAACGGAGGCTTATTGTCCTCACTGTAACCTCACATCCCCCCCTGGAGACCACCAGAGAACAACAAGCCAAGCTTTCAAGTTAACTTACGGCCACATGATCCACAATCCATACCAGGCCCCACAGCTGGAGCGTGCCATATGTGCCAAACACAACGTGCTAACATGATACAATCAAACACCATCACACAGGAAACAAATACCTCCGACTGGACAATGTGGGGCAGAAACGGTAATGAACCATTTTACAGAGAAGACGGTGATGTGCTCTGAGTTAACAAAGCTTGACACGAGTGGAATCTCGCAAATATTTATATACTGATATAACAAATTCCCACAGTCACTGCTGCGGGAGCCATTCGTCACACAATCTAGTTTCTCTTCAGTGTGGCCGTTTCAGCGCAATAATTACGGCAGCGCGATCATCGCCGGATAATCGTCTCCGCTAACGTGAAAACCTTTGTGAGCGGTGAAGATTCACAGTGTGCCTGCCAGCGGGGCTGATGGCTCCGCGGGGTGACTGACACGCCACCTCTGCCTGGCTGACTTCTCGGCTGACCGGCCGACTGAGTAATATGCGATGGGATGACCTGCTGACTCACCAAGAGGCTAAGTCCCGACCATCAAGTCCGACAGACAGACTGATTAACTGTCTGAACAATTCACTCACTGCACTTGTGAGCATCTGGCAGATTAATGGCTCAGCAGACAGCAGCCCACTTAGTCGGTGACGTATTTAGAACCTGAGAATTATTGTGCATAAAAAGAAAAAACCTGTGAAAATGGTGGTGGTGCTGGTGGATGGGTAAGTCACCAGCCAACACACTTAACTCTGGCATCCATTAATGGCAATGAATGTTGTCGTGCAGTCAAAGGGAACAGAGGCCGGTGAATTAGAGGAAGGGAACAGGAGGTTCACCTCGTTACATAAACCCTAATCCTACACATTTTACCTCCCTCACCGCTGCCGGGCATTTCAGATAAAATTAGCAGCCCTTTCTCAGTTTAATACATCTCAGTTTTTACGTCAGCGTAACATTATTACTGAAATTGTTTTACAATGGCAAAGGACTAATTTACAAAATTAAAATAAAATTAAAATATAGACTTATTAGTTCCCAAAATAATATAATTATGTTTTCTAGCTGGTTACATGAGGAGCTTTGTTCTATATGGAAACGTTATTGACTGATTTAGCGTTACATTTCCGATTAAATTTCAATTGCCTTCGCTGAGTACCCAATAAAGGCTTAAAGAGCTGAACTTCACAGCTTTGTAACCAATGTGATTGTCTCTCCTCCTGTGGTTCAACAACTTTTTTTGTCAAGGTTGAATTCACAACTCTCTGTGGTTCACAATTCAAAACTTAACAAAGGCCCTCTATTTCCACCTGGCATTGAAATGACTGTTTCATAATAACATTTCTGTGGCATTTCCAACTGCTGTTGTCGAGAATCTCAAGCGTCTCCCGCTGAGATTCCCACGCTGAGTGACTTCTCTGCTTCCTGCTCAACTCAGTGCTGCGTCCTCATCAGTCCCCGCAGACAAATAATTGATAGCTGACAGCGTCCATTTCGTTCTTTGACAGAGTCTCTCTCAGTTAGAGTCGTCTCTCTTGTCTACTAAAACTCCCTTCAGTTCTGTTCCCAGCTTCAGCCACCACCAGTACACACAAAGCGCTTTATAAAACTAACTACTGGATGAAGATTGACAATGTATTTTCTCTCAAGCTTTTGCACCCATCAGTCACATTGTTTGTCACATTGTCTGACCATTGCTGGAAATTGTTTTGAGATTGACTCATAATCCATCGTCTGTGCCCGTAAAGTGTCTTTATATCGGCACTTTTTCGTGGCCAAGTGCTTGCCGGTCACAATCGGGTGACAAAAAGTGCATTCTAATGACGAGTCTAAAGGGGGAAACTCGGCCTCAGTCTTCATTTTTGATTCTGCAGATGTTCTCAACGGAGTGAGCCGGGAAGACCTATTCTCAATCATGGGCGATTTATCAGCGACACACAAACTGTCGCATTTTGTCTTATCAAGGGAAACAGCAGTGCATAATTCATAGCGGAGCCCAGTCTTCCGGGCAAAGAGTGTTCAGCAGCAGATCTGTGGAGACTGGCAGAGAGAAGAATTGCATCTGGAGCTCTTTATCCTCGTCTACTGACGAGGATTTAATCTGCTGGCAGTGTTGAGCGTCAATTAAAGAACATGTTTTTTGAAAAAAAAATGATTTGGGCTTATTTTCAGGGTGAGAAGAGGTTTCAGGGCCAACTGGCTGGGCAGCGTTGTTATCGTACATTAGCTTATGTCAAAACTTTTTTGTTTGTAACAAATCTCCACAGGGGTATATGTCCCCGTCAGCAAAAACACAGGTCACTTATATTTGGTGTAGCTGTCCAGTTACTTATTGTTAAGCCCAATGGGAGAGCAAGAACCTAGTATTGTTACAAAGGGGCGAATCAACCCGAGAACACATGGCCCTGTCTAATCAGGCTTGAACACCTTCAAGATCCAAAGAGAGCCGAGGAAAATTCATCACATCAAATGTGAGAAGTCACAATCTTTGCAACTCTATTTTTTATTTTTTTTTATTTTTTTTTACAAAAAGTGGAACCAGAGGGGAAAAAAGAGACGACTGCTGAGGTCTCTCTCCACAGCCAATCAATACTCCTCTGTCAAATCCAGAAAATCTTTCTCTTTTCCCTGCTGTTAATTAGTTATCACCAGCCCACTGAGTGTTCGCTGAACCCACCTCGACATCAGCCACATATGCTGCGCGTTATTAGCCATGCATTCCAAGCCCACCCTTTCGAATTCAGGTCAACACGAAGCATCACTCCTCTTCGCCACCACGGCCATCTCGGCTCCGCAGTGAAGTCTCTCTACACACAAAGATTCATCTCAAGAAATGATGACTTATTCAGCAGCCAAAGATATGTTTCCCAATATGTTTTCAAGGCTGTGGACTGTGATGAATAGGCAACACCTGCAGAAGCTGTAGTGTGGACTGGAAAACAGTATCAAAACTATGAAGACCTAAGAACAAACAATGACAAAGTATATAGGACTAGTATTGTTAATACTTTATCATTATGAATCACGAGGCATTGCTCTTTGCAGCGCATTGTGCATCCACCTGGAATGAAATTTGTTACATAAATAATATATAAAGAAAGTTTTGCTCGCTTGGAAGCAGTCCCGGCTTCTGATGCTGCCAAAAGAAAGTAAGAGAACAAAGCAAAGAAGAAAACAAAAAACAATAGCCCATGTATTCACTGAATATCCCAAAAAATCCTTTTAATAGAGTAAATATTTTGATTGTCTGTGAGCCCACAGCATTAATGAATCCCACGGGAACAGCCTATTTTGCATTACAGAGTGATGAAAACTCTCCGCTTGTGTTCGATATGAACGCGGTTTGATGAGCAGCGCTTTAATCAAAGAGCAGTGTGGGAGTTTGTCTCCTAATTAGATTGAAAAAAAGCAAAACAAAAACAAAACAATGACACTCTAAATTAGCTTCCCCTCATTTACATACATAATCAACAATATGAATGGAATAAATGAGAACTGCTACCTGGCAGTTGAGTCGTGCCAGTACGATTCTTTGTCTCGTGTGTTCAGATTCACAATTTTTGTTTTTGTTTTGCCAACAGTTCACAGGTCACAGAGTTCCCTGCCAGTACAGATGGGGGACACCTGACACACACCACCAGCCTCAGCAGCAGCCTGCACAAGCTGTTAGCACCAGGTTGTAAAACCTTTGCCTCTACCAGTTAGCGATGGAGAAAACTGGCATGTCAGGGTTGCTGCCCGTAAATCTTGGAGAATATTAGACATAAATCCTTAATCCTGCTGCCTCGCATGGTTCTCCATCTTCCTTTGGCCTTTCACTGCCACTGCAAATGGACAAAGCAATGGGAAGAGAGGCATGCCAGAGCAACGGCGCACTCGGCGCAGGCTTTTCACGCGATGGGTTGGATCGACCATCGGAAATGAACGCGCTGATGGGATACGAACACACCGCCGCAATGGGGAAGTTAAACGGGACACTTAAATCACGACGCCAGGAGCTGAGGGATGAACGACTGAGTGGTAGAACATGGAGCAATGATTTGTTCATGTTCACCTGCCTCAAAGAGAGCTCCTCAACCAGCCACGATCAATAGTGTCTGTCAGAATAAAAAAGAGACAAACTGCATGTGGGTGTTTTGTGTGTGTGTGTGTACGTGCGTGCGTTCGTGCGCATTTTAGAATAGAAGCCACTGCAGTAACCCGTCGATATCGTGTGTATTTACTGAATATCTGTGTGTTAGTGTGACGTCTGTGTGTGTGTGTGTGTGAACTCATCAATACAAGCAGAATGGGAGAGTGATCAATGGCCTGCTTTTGTTACGCGCACACAGACACACACACACGCACGCACGCACGCAGCACTGGGCTTTAAAATATGTGAGGAGGGAACAGTGGTAAAGCAAACAGCAGCATCTGGCACAAACTCAAACGGTGCACACGATGGTGGTGATGTCCTCCCCGAGTCTGATGCTTCATTTCATGTCCCTCTCTCTCGTTGACCCCCCTCACCGTCAAGCAAGTACAGCCAAGTACTTCTGCTGTGCTGCTGCTGCTGCTGCTGCTGCTATTGTGTTCAGGACAAATAGGAAATTAGCTCTTTCATTACGTGTGTCTGGACTCAAGCAGCGTCTGCAGGGAACAAGCACTTACAACAGCAAGAGGCTCATGCGGTAAACACACATGAATGCGTGCGCGCAGCACACACACACACACACACACACACACGCAGACATGCAGAAGCCAGTGACGTCACTCTGCCCTCATGCTCTAGTGAGTTCTGTTGTCATGGCGACCTGATCCCATGCACTTTCTGACTGTAGCGCTCGGGCTCACAGTCAGGTTGCAGCGTTTGGTCTCCAGCAAGCCTCCTGAGATGTGTGTGTGTGTGTGTGTGTGTGTGTGTGTGTGTGTGTGTGTGTGTGTGTGTTTGTGTCTGTGCCATGGATGTATTATAAAAACTGGATACCGGACTGGAGCAAAAAAAAATCCCATAGGCCCAAAAAGCATTTTTCCCAGAGACTGCAATACGAAAATAAATGCCTTCAAAACGGCTGACAGGACGACTGTGACCTGAAACGCGATTCATAGCAAATCTTTCTATTGTAGATTTTTCAATTATGGTCTTTTAGTCATTTAAAAAATGATAAAGGCCAGAAAATCACCAGAAAAGAGTTTATTCCCAGCGTGACGCCACGACGTCATACGTGCTGCTAGGTCTCAGCTCGTTCTGATTGGCTGCGTCCTGACGTGTCTGTAAGTGACGTTCTCCAGGATCGTTCTGATTGGCCAAATACATCATGTGACTTACAGAGGCATGATGGGAAGTGACACTACTGCGCACGCTCTATGAGCCCATTAATGCGGAAGTCAAACACTTTTTCGGTGTATGAGCTAGGCGAGCGACTTCATCAAATGACTGGGCCGCCATCTTGGCGTATTGGCCCCGCCCCCTTCCTTCCTTTCCTGCCTGAGTTCAAGCAATCTTAACGGAACGCACGTCTAATTGGCCCCAACACTTGGGTGAGTAACGTCGCTACTCTGGGCTGAGATCAGGTCTGTGCGGCCTCTCCTGTGCAGCACCATGTTTCTGCAGTCAGTGGAGGAGATGCGATGAGGTTTAATGATCCTCGGCATTTCAGAGCAGCGCGGAGGTCACGTGTCGTCCGTGCACGTCACAGCCGCTCATGGGAGGCGACCGGAAAACGCTGCTTTTCAGTCAGTCGTACGCGCGACATTACCTTTGCGTTAAGGCCATTTCGGTACAGTAGATCTTGATCTGGAACCAGAATCATCACTTTTTCTTTGTACACGTTCAGGTGCAAGCAGTCTTCAGAGGTGATATTGACTCAACCCTGGGAAGTACAAAACCACCATATTTCTTTTGAGCACTAGAGGAAAAACTAATTATTATTTTTTTTCATAGAACATTTTTATTCAGTGCCTTTCAGGCTTTTCAATGGTTCTGTTATTCTTTAACGCACTAAATGAGGCGCACTCACAAATTTAGTGGTATTATAACAAAAAAGAATATTCTGATTCTGAAGCATTTTAATAGAAATCCAGTTTAATAGTTGTTCCATTCTAAATAAAAGTGGTGGCCAACTCGTACTATTTAAAACGAAGAGATTTTCTGGTTGTGTAATCTCGTGTGCAGCCCAAATACACAATATTCTTTTGTAGTCTACAGTAGATGGAAAGAAGACACCTTAAGATGAAATGTAAATGTGCAAAATAACTGGTTCTGGAGGGCTTGGCTAAGTGTAAATAGAGTTTCTATTCCCACTGCAGCATTGCATTTAATACATTGAACTTCTGTACATCCTGAATGTTGAATATCCAGGAGTTACCGTGCAGAAGTGACACCGTTCCGTCTCTCTGGCTCCTTTGTGTAATTGTGCTTGTGTAACGTGGTTAGTGTAGGCATATGATGCCCTCACAATGAGACACAGTGTAATGAGTGCTGTAATTTGATCAGGACCTGGTGCCACCTGCTCGAGCAACATTGCTGCTCTCATTACAAGTGAACCGGACGAATCTAAGTCAAAGCAGTGGGTGAAATTCAAGGCCACCGGTGGGAGATTTAATAGATTGTGTGCTATGTCAGGCAGGAGAGAAAATTGTGAACTCTTAATTCTCGTTGAAACAACCACACAAGATACGGTCGTTTTGTTTGCTCAGAATCTTGACTTTCAACTTATACAAAAACCGTCTGAGAATCCTTTGTGTGTAGAATTCTGAATCAGAACTTTGCACAATGTGCATAATTCTAAGAGTTACACTATAATTGCAAAGGTTCTGGAAAAACCTCATGATTCCAATGTTTTATTTAAGAATGCTGAGTCCTGCTAAATTTTAAGAGCCTATGTAGTTTTTTTTTTTCAAAGAAAAACCTATTATTTCTAATTTAAATATTACAGCAATAATGAACTATGATAAAATTAAATATTGATATATACTTGTACATGCCTTCTAACTAAGTGGCGGCGCAGCTCTGTCTGTCACCTTTTATGGACATTACGTCATCTCTGGATTGCACATCTATGTCTTTCTTTTGAATTTGCCAGCTCCCCTTCCTCTCCATGATGTAATGAACTGCCCTGAAAAAGCAGCACAGCATCACCTTTGAACCTCTGTACGACACAGGACTGCTTGTAAAACCTTTTACCGCCAACCTCCCGGCCCTCTTGCGCCTACTGTGCCATTAGTCGCACATAAATGTCTCAGAAAACAATACATTTCATGCAGTCTTGCAAGTTTGGGCGCGGAACAAAATGTGGATGGATTGCGCTTATGTCCACCTTGTTGTTAGCAACGGCATGATTTGTACATTTTAATGTTAGCCTGACATTTTCCAAACCAGAGAAAGTCTTTTATCATTTCTTTCTTGTTAGAATAATATAAACCAGCTGTCCATGACAGCTGCCTCACTGACTGCCATTGGCGATAGGCTGATTTTAAATAGTCAAATGAACTGACAAATATTCTTTTTTTGGTCAATCACTCCAGGACAGGTTGTGTAGTCAGTGTACATGAACAGAATTACTGCCTTGAGTGTAATTTCTTTTCTTTTTTTCACAGCTGTGACACTTGCAAAATTGCCCCAATGATGACACCACTAATTACTGATATTACTCTCTAAAAATTCTAGTTCTAATGTCCTTAACAGCAGCTTCGGCAAACTAATTGCCAAACTGCGCAACCTGCTGTGACTTCTTCAGCTATTAATGTCAATCCCTGTTTCTGGCAACAGCTAAAAAGAAAATGGGACTTTTATAACGCAAACTCATAATTATAAACAAACAGCTGGAGGGGGAGCAGGCAGACTGCAAAGCTACTGCAATCTCAAGACACCACCACCATTATCTCTTACATCCTCCGGTTCGTTCCTCCCCTTGTCCTACATCAGCTTCATTTCACTGAGACAAGGAAAAGCCCACAAACGATAAAGAAGAGTATCGACCAAATTATTACTGAGGAAGAGAGAAGCACCTTTCCTCCTGTTGTTCTCGACAAACTGGCGCGACTAACTCCTAATTGTTGTTGCAATCGAAGGGGGGTGTGGCTATAAGTAGCTGTCAAAGTGCCGTGAAAGGAAGCCACTCAATTAGTTCAGCAAAAGTTGCTAATGTCTTCCTTCCTCGCTTTAAAGACCATTATCGCTCGCTCCCTCTCGCTGGCCGTGACATTATAAGGCCATTTCATACATCAAGACCCGCCTACAGCCAAGTGTGTTCCTCCTCACTCTCCACAGTCATCCATAGGGGCTCGGCGCGGCAGTGTGTGCCTGCTCTCACGTGCGTGCCCTTCCGCCCGAGTGTACATTTGCACCAATGTGTGAATGTGTTGCTGAGCGGCTGCTTGGCCTTGAGTTCTGATCTGTGGCGGTAGCGGCTGGATGCAAGTGTGGAATCGATCAGCGGTACATGGACACCTAGCGGGGTCCTTATGGCAGGATGTCTGGTGAATGTAGCAAAAGGCAGCAGCACCCTTTGCTAATCACATGAAGGGCTGGCTTGTTTGCTCTCTCTTAGTAAGCAAAACCAGAGTCATGAAAAATTAATCCAAAGCAGAAACAAGGCCTGGCCCTTTCTTTTTTAAAAAAAAACCTATCTGCTACCCGCCATTTAAAATGAAAAAAATAAAGGAAATCCATGAGTAAAAAACACAAATAATGCTCTGCAAACATTTGGCCTGGTCTCCATTGTCCCTCAACATCTTGGTTTGGTTGTGATGAGAAGCCACTGCAATAAGCTGCTCCTCAAAACCACAGAAGAAGAAAAGAAGAAATTCAGGATGTGACGACCAGTGTAGTTGCTGCTTGAGAGATTAATATGGATGCTGCAGAAGTTTTTTTGGTGAATGACACTCACGGTTCGTCTTTCTCATTTCTCATTTTAAGACTTTTATCTATAGGCTCTTAAATGAATGGAAACATGATTGTTGTCTTACTTTTCAACATTGAAATGGAAATAATTGGTTTCTATTTTTTTTTTATTAATTGTGGATTTGTTCTCTCGCTCTCTCTCTCTCTCTCTCTCACACACACACACACACACACACACACACACACACACACACACACACACCATCCTGTTCATTGGTCTCAGAATTTTTACATTAAAGATGGAATTTTATGACTGGATGCCTAAAGTCACAATGTTTTTTATTCTAAATTCATAGCATCAACCTAAAGTCTAAATTCTAAGATTACAGACTATCTTCTGGAATTTAAGTGAGAAATCCACCTTGTTACTTTAGTTTGGGGAAAAAAAGAATCGTGCTGGCAAGAAGCTAGAAGAGGAACAGGAAGGAAGAAGAAGATCTGGAACATTGCTGAATTCTAAACAAAATGGTCAGTAGGAAATCAATGTGAGAGAATAGAATTTCTCTGCTGTCTCTTTATAATGGGATTAAGCTTCCACTTGATTCTTTAACACTGTTGTCACCTTTTCATTACTTTTAAAAGTAATTGGCATCATAAGTCAGCAGAGCCATGCAAAGAAACATAAAATTCCTAAATTGCCGTAAATGTTTTGTCATTTTATGTAAAAGGACGCGTGTGTAAGTTGTTAGCTCTGCCATGTTGTGTTGGTGTCAGGTTTACCAAGACCAGGCTTCAGCCTGGTCATCACCATCTGTGTCGACAGCTGCTGGGTGGGAAATGTCACTTTTTTTGCGACAGCACTGAATTTGCTGTAAACACAGCTTAAAAAGTTCACATTTTTAGTCTTCCCACTTGTTCAACAGTCTCGGGCCTTATTCATGGCAAAATACGGCATAATGTTAGTATTTGCAATTCAGAAAACCTCCTGAAATGCAACCTACTAATGTTCCCCCTGTCTCCTCCCACAGCGCGAGTGTATATCCATCCACATTGGTCAGGCTGGTGTCCAGATTGGCAATGCTTGCTGGGAGCTTTACTGCCTGGAGCATGGGATCCAGCCGGATGGACAAATGCCGAGGGACAAGACTATTGGAGGTGGAGACGATTCCTTCAGCACCTTCTTCAGCGAGACTGGAGCTGGAAAGCATGTCCCCAGAGCCGTCTTTGTGGACCTGGAACCGTCTGTAATAGGTAAACTGCCAATAATGGCAAGAGAATGTTGAGTGAAGCACACAATTCTTTTTCCTTCTCTGCGTGTCGAGTCCTCCTTTAATGTGCTTGACTTTATAGATGAGGTGCGCACTGGGATGTACCGTCAGCTGTTCCACCCTGAGCAGCTGATCACAGGCAAGGAGGATGCCGCCAACAACTACGCCCGCGGACACTACACGGTTGGCAAAGAGCTCATTGACATGGTCCTGGACAGGATCCGCAAACTGGTGGGCAAGAGTTCCCAATTTGGCTTCACATCTTCAAATGAACTGAATGAATATTTCCCAACCACTTATGTAATTTTTCTACCGTCCTCTTTATTTTTTCCCCTCAGTCTGACCAGTGCACCGGCCTCCAGGGCTTTTTGGTGTTCCACAGTTTTGGGGGTGGCACTGGCTCAGGTTTTACATCCCTGCTCATGGAACGTCTGTCTGTTGATTATGGCAAAAAGTCCAAGCTCGAGTTTGCAATCTACCCAGCTCCTCAAGTGTCCACAGCTGTTGTGGAGCCCTACAACTCCATCCTGACCACTCACACCACCCTGGAGCACTCCGACTGTGCCATCATGGTGGACAATGAGGCCATCTATGACATCTGCCGCAGGAACCTTGATATCGAGCGTCCCACGTACAGCAATCTGAACAGGTTGATCGGCCAGATTGTCTCTTCAATCACTGCCTCCCTTCGCTTCGATGGTGCCCTGAACGTTGACCTGACAGAGTTCCAGACAAACCTAGTGCCTTACCCCCGCATCCACTTCCCCCTGGCCACGTACGCCCCGGTTATTTCTGCCGAGAAGGCCTACCACGAGTCCCTGTCTGTGGCAGAGATCACCAATGCCTGCTTCGAGCCGGCGAATCAGCTGGTGAAGTGTGACCCTCGCCAGGGCAAGTACATGGCCTGCTGCATGCTCTACCGTGGCGACGTGGTGCCCAAAGATGTAAATGCTGCCATCGCCACCATTAAGACCAAGCGCACCATCCAGTTTGTAGACTGGTGCCCCACCGGTTTCAAGGTTGGCATCAACTACCAACCCCCCACTGTAGTGCCTGGCGGAGACCTGGCCAAGGTGCAGAGGGCCGTGTGCATGCTGAGCAACATCACGGCCATTGCAGAGGCCTGGGCTCGCCTGGACCACAAGTTTGACTTGATGTACGCCAAGCGAGCGTTCGTTCACTGGTATGTGGGTGAGGGTATGGAGGAAGGGGAGTTCAGCGAGGCCAGAGAAGACATGGCTGCTCTGGAGAAGGATTACGAGGAGGTGGGAACAGATAGCCTGGGAGAGGGAGGCGAGGAGGGAGAAGAGAACTAAGCCCTAAATAGAAATTACACCAGATGTGTGTGTGTTGTGTTACATCTCCACTCCAGTCTGCGACAGTGGCTGCGTGGGAACTTGCGTGTTCGATTCGAAGCCCTTCAAAGAAAACGTGCTGCTACGCTGCTATTTTTGCTTGGTACTGGAGCGCAACCCAACAATTCAGGATGTCTCTTGCAGGATTGAAAGCCTTACAGACACACACACAAAAAAAGTACGGTTTTGCTTTTTAACTTTAAAACAAAACTGACTTAGTGGCTTACCACACTTAAGTGTGGTTTACTTTCAAATAATATAGAAATAATATAGTTCCCCGTGGTAACGTACAAAAATCTCCCAAACAGAAAAGTCATTGACCCAGTCATTCTTTACCCCTGTAGATGGGAATAATCATAAAACTTTACCATGTGAAGACCGGCACCATACTGTGCTCATCAGGTTTTTTTTTTAGGTTTTTGTTAGATGCTACACAAAGGCAGTGTGGCCGTAGGGGGACACACACACACACACACATCCAGTGTAATCCTGAGGTGAAACTTGTAGATTTTCTCATGTCTTTGACATAATAAACAGAAATTGTTCAACTGTACTCTTGTGTCATGCTAATTTACAATCTGCAAAAAGAGGCACTTTTAGTAAGTGTCGTTGTGTTAATATATATCCTACAGAACGATCAGAACAAAGGTTCACCTATATGCAGAAATTACTGTCTAATGCACTTAGACTCAGTGACCCAAAGAAAATGGTATTGTGTTAAACGTGTGATGACTAGGATGGGCAGGCTGGAAGATGGGTGGGCAAAGAGGGACAAACAGTCATGTTTCTTTACAACTAACACATTAAATTGTCAATATTTGACTGTGGCATTTGGATGGACAATATCTACTACCACAAAGAACTTCATGACAAAACAGACACGATAGCAGGCAAGAGAATCACACCAACCACACTCACGGTTTCACACTGGGCAGCCTGGCTACAGACAGCACTATAGATTGTCCAGCATTGATTTGCTCTACATTTGTTGGAGTTAACAGCAGCCTTACTGATCAGCTGTCAAAACACAATCAACCTCCCTGTCAGTGCATAAAAAGCCAGTTTATGTCCACTTTACCTGTGGCCTGCTGAACTTACAACCTTTCTTTGTCATCCGTTTTACTGCTTCCCTTTTTGTTTCCAGCGACTTCAGGCAAGATGTGTTTGTGCTACAGCCACAAAACATCATAACCCTGCTATCATGTATCCTAAAATTAGGCAATGTGCTGCACTTTTGTGGTTGTTCCCAGCAGCGAGGTCATATTTTCTTAAATCATATGAGAACCCTGTTAATCAGTGTTGCCATATTTAAAAAAGGACTGTGGGAATCAGCAGGTGTACAAGGGAATTTCGCAGCATGCCTTTAATTGATAATTACGCCTTAAGCAATAATGAGTGTCACTAAGGATACAGAAGTGTTTACTCATACAGAGTGGAGGCTCATTGAAAATGAGTTTAAAGGCTGAAAGTGAACAAGGGGTGGTGACTCTAAATTGTAAGCAATATTTGCACAACATGTAATCTGGGGCCATGGTGGTTTTTGCTTTTTTGTCGAATAAAGACTGCATTCTAAAGCATTGTAAGTAACATTGAGCTTCAGACAAAACCACTATACAGACATAAACACTTTCCTGGATTAGATCTGAATCAGTATGGACAGTCGATTTCTTGCCCATTATTGTAACAGAAAGCTCTTACTTTTTTGTGCTACCAATTTCACCAGAATGTGCTGGACATACCATTGGGGGAAAATGGACATACACTTACAAACTATTGTTCAGCATTAAATGGAACTCAGCTGGAGAAAAATCTGTTTTTTCATAATTCCTTCTGGGAGTAAAGTCCTAAGAGCCAAACATGCTGGCAGACTTTTCCCTGACATGAAAGTGAGGAACTTGAGCAAAGGTGTGGTATGTCTATTCTTCAAGCTTTGAAGCAGTTGAATACAGGAATGGGAGGAAATCCAATCAAAACGTACCATGAGATTTGCAGGCAGTAAATGGTGCTGAAAGCTGTAAGAAAATAAAATATTTACATATTCCACCTATATGTATTGGTTTTAGTGCCAACAACTCAACTGTTTTAATTAGCCGTCATGAAAATATCTTTCGGACAAATCTTGGGTGAAAACCACTACCTTTAGTTTAAATACCTGCTGCTGAATTGTTCATTTGTAACTTCAGAAACTCATGAATGCAAACATTCATCAGGCCACAAGTGCCAGTAAACCAATCACATGGCAGCAATGGTTGACGTGGTGAAGACGCCTTGCTGAAGTTCAAAGTGAACATCAGGATGGGGGAGAATGTTGCTGATCTACTGGGAGTTTTTTTTTTTGACAACATCACAACCGTCTTGTCATGTATTGGTTGACAGAGAATGGTTCCAAAAAGACTAAATATTAAGTGAGTGGCAGACTGTGTGGAGCTAACTACCTGGCTGATGGCAGGGGTCAGAGGTCTGAATGGGCAGACAAGAGACAAGAGACAAGAAAAAGCGAAACAAATTGTTTGGTTTGCAGTCTTTCTCAAGCGGTGCAGTTCCACATGGACCAGGGTTGGAGTGAATGAAATGTAAATGGAGGGACAGAGAGGGGGAGCTAATTATGGAGTATAGACATAAACAGAGGACCGCTGGGTTGCCTTCAGCAGTGGGTGTTGCTGTGGAAACAGCCCAAAGTTCAGGCCAAGGCAAACACAGGTAGGTTAAGTGCTGTTTTTCAGCGGGCGTCCGAGAACGAGTCGGCCTTTTTGACGCCACCTAGTACAAATCATGCTGAAATGACGACCGTGGGGAGCTTCTTTTTAAGCGTAAACAAATAAGCTGCATTCTGCTTTATGTTCAGATGTCCTCATATAGGTTTATGGCTTGAGTCTCGCTCAAATACAGAAGAAAACCTGTCGTGTAGTTGTAACTTGCACACAACTACAGAATCAGAAACCTGATTCATCCTTTGAACACGCGTTCCTGATGGCATGCAGACACAAACCACAACCATATGCCTGCATATATTAAATACTGCACGCTATGTGGTGGCTAAGCTGTGATTTTTCTTTCGAATGTATTTACGGTTTTCATGTCTTCAGCAGATTTGCCGTACTGAATTCATAAACTATTTGAACTGACAAAACAATCCAGATATGTGGTCAGTACGTACTGTACTAAGACTATTTGAAAGTTATTGAATGCAAAACACAATTCACTACATTGCCATAAGTGACTGTTCTGAAATACTCATCAAAGGGGAGAGGACTCAAGTTGTGTGACACTGTATGTATGTTACCTGTTTGTGAACGCAGTATACTGTCAGAGGTGGGATGTAATTGAAGCCATATCTATGCATGAGGTTGACATTGTATATGCGACTTGTAATCTTGCTGCCTTAAACTGCAAATAGCTGCACAGCCATATTTATCTCGGTCTCACATGCGTGTTGACATGGGATCAGCTCCTTGTGCCAGCTGTGAGGGAGGAGGCAGGAGGTTTTTGAAGCTTAACTTTGCAACTGATTACCAGAATTCCACAAGTTAGTTTGAAGTGAGGAGTTTTTATTTTGGGGGCTTGGTTATTTGACTGGAGCACCTATCTTATGATTAGCTCCACTGTCAACCTTCAAGTTTATAACTCAACCAAGTTTGCCCACAAATTTTTTACCAGATTGTGTGTTTTTGAGAAGGTGAAAAATAGTATCTGGATTCCTGGAAACACCACTGAAATGAGCCAAAGCAAGAGCACAAAACCAAAACATTTACTGTACATGTGATGCGCATATGTACCGGCCACTGTACTAGGCATACAGGTACATACTAGTACTGGTTGTTTAATAAAATGGTTGGTGAGTGTGAACACTGCTCCTTGGTTGGCTAGTTGTTGTTTGTTTAAGAGAATTCAAAGCAGAACTTCACTGAATTACTGGTGCCTGTCCATGGTCTCCAACCAGTCTGCCATACTGACCTCTGACCCCTGACATCATCAAGGATTTTCTCTCCACACAAGAGCCACTCACTGGTTATTCTCTCTTTTCAGGGACATTCTCTGTGAACCCCAGAGACGGCTTTTGTCTGAAAATACCAGTCTGCCACCAAACAACCTTGTCTCTTTCCATTTTGATGCCGTCTTTGAACTTCAGAAAGTTGTCTGTATTACGTCCAAATGCAGGCAGTTGCTGCCATGTGATTGGCTGATGAGTTATTTGTGTTAACAAGGAGCAGATTGTGCCTAATAAATAGGCCAGTGAGAGTGCTGTTCTTACAGAAATAGTGAGTGGCGCTATTTTAGCCAGCAGGCTACACCCAACCACCATGTGTACACCCTCTCTTAGCAATGCTGCCAGTCGAGTTAGCTGCGTCTGAAACTGTATTTTAAATGTAATCACACAGTTTGAATTTAGCCGAGGAGGCCAAGGATAGAGGTCTAAAATCACCGCATCACCAATTACTGTACGCTGCCTCCTCTCATCAGTGCTCCCCCACCCAATCCCCAGTCAGCCTCACAAGCACACGCCCGCTCACACACTCATTGAGGTCAGAGCGCGGCCTGTAGTCCATGTAGGTAATGACAGAGCCTGTGAGCGGACCCGTGCTGTGCGGTCCACGTTTGTTTAAGTTTTATCCCCACTTATCAGTCTGCAGCCGTTGGACCATGAATCTCATCTGCTCATTACGTGGACCACATCTGGAACACACTCCGAGCAAACACACCCAGACTCCACCCGAAAGCGACCTCACGCGAGAGCAAGATGCGAGCCTCAGGGAGGCGGAGCAGAGGCGGCGACGTCAGGGCCAACAGCTGGAACGTAACAAAAAATGAAAAGACTCCAAAGAGTGTCCAAGAGTGCTTAAACAAAAAAACTGCAGAGGGAATAGCGTCAAATATCAGGAAGCGCCGTCCGTACAGCAGCGTGAATGATGAGGGCTTGTGGCCTGTGATTGAATCAGTTAACAGAGGAGACAATCGACAGCGCACTCACGCAGACGCACAACACACTTTCCAAATATAACCCACTGTCTGGAAGATTAATTCAAACAAACCCAAATCCTCCTCTCAGCTGAGGTAGGGACGGCAGCGGCGGTGAAAGCATAATCTCTCCGTGTTCACACAGTCGCTCCTCAATGACCTGCCAATAGCAGCGGCAGCAGGCAGGCGGGCGCCCAACTCCGCCCCTCTCCCCCAACCCACTGCAGCCACAAACACACACTCGCCCTCCCTAAACCACTGCACAGCTGGCCGTCCTAAATGTGGCTGGAGTGGAGTTCACGTGTTTCAACAAAATGATTATAATCCACAGTAAATATCGTTTAGCCAATCTTGTTCAAATGGCCTTTTCAAAAGGAACAGGCCAATTTTTAAATCCTGCATCCTAGATATTTTATTTTCCCAGGGGGCTTCGAGGGTGGTAATGGCGCTAATATTGGGTCAATATGAATGTAAAAATAAAGTAGAAGGGGCCCAAGGACCGACCCATGTGGAGCACTCTTTACGAGTGGGTGCTACAGGCGCTTCTTTTAAAACATCTTGACACCAACCTGAAAGATCAGTTAAACAGAGTAAGATTGCTGTTTCTTCTCCAGAAAACAGTGAAAAAAAAAGAAGAGGTGCTTTTCAGGTTCAAAAATGGTTTATTTTCCTCCTCAGTGACAGTACGCCATTGTACATGGGTAGTGTACTAGCTCGCACCAGCTATTTATGAAAAGCGGAGCTGGCTTAAAATATAAAGTACATACACAGTGCGGCAGAGCGGGGCTGGAAGAACACCAGATCCGACCTGCCCGTCTCTCCTCTCTCTGCTTAAAAACATCACAGCTGAAGAGGAGTAAATCTGTGCATGTGAAAGCGTGTAATTATGTTCTATTGTACACGGAGGATGACATGATTTATATAATCTCCTCCACATGGCTCAGATCATGAGGAGTAAGGTTAACGTTTGTCTACTGTGTCCGTGTGAGCCAGGCTTCAGCAGCAGCTGTTTATTTTCTAAACCTGGTTCATTCTTTACTATTCAGTAGTTTTTAACCATACAATACTTAATACTGTTCAATTGAGCACGTTCCAATCAAAGTCTTGATGATATGAAGTCAAACTGCACTGCTTCACATGACATTGTGACAATCACCAGACTTTCTGAATACACTGCTTTTGCCCATTTTCAGTCTGGACATCTGCTTGACAGTAAAGTTCTAATTTGAGATATCGTTGAATCTAAACTAGTGTGAACAGAGAGGTCTTAATGCTTTCTTTTATAACAAAGAGTTCATTGCTGCTCTAAACCGTTTTTTCACTGTGTAAAAGAGAGTGTTTTTAATATACCCTACAAAATAAATGTCAGTAAGGCAGACCTGTCATACACAATCTATTTCCTCTGTGTGTAATGGGTTTGCTGTTGTTTACTAATCCTTCCTCCCCAGCAGCATAGAATTTTAATTAACTTTGCTTTGTGCATGCACACCCACAACAAAACAGAGGTTTTTTTTGGTCATTTAGCATTCAAAATGATTTGAACAAAACTAAAAACCTCAAGGGTCAACCTCATATGTATCTGGGAGTTCTGATCCGGGAGTTCTACCGTTAGAAGGTCACCAGAGCAGGATGGTGTCGGTTTCATTTCAAATATTTGCTCATCGTGTGTCCAGGTAAAACTCATCCCTCTTCAGTTATTTGGAATCAGTGGCAGCTAATGAATACAGCTCAGTTATATTGGCACCACATGGAGTGCTCAAACCCTTTGTTTGTTGTATTGTTCAGACAAATACATATTAAAATGATGCGTTGAAGCACCATATTAAAAGATACCTGCGAGAGAAACACATGATTAGTTGTTTGCAACATCACGGCACAACCATTAATGTTGATATATTCTTCTTTACTGAAAGTGAGACACGACTGCCAGCTGAACAGGTGCCACCTGATAAAAAATGATTCAGCAGAGCTTCCAAGCACTGTGAATGTTCCTTCTCTAATTTCTTAACCACCTACTGTGCAGATGGCCGCATAAATGTGTGCGACAATAATAAAGTAACATCCATCGTCACAATAATAAAATACACAAAATCCAACTTTTAATAACTATTGAACAATCTAATGTGTCGGTATATAAATAAGCTTCCGCTCCACAGGGGGAAGGAAAGTCTGTTCCACTGTACCACGGCCCAGAAGAAAAAGACTGGACCAGAATCAGTGTAGAATCTTGGGAGGAAATGTCCATCGTTTTCCAAGAAGAACCCGACCAAACTTTACAAAATGGAGCCAAAATATTTCACACTTCTGAAAAGCAGTGTGTGTGTTGCAGTCCTCTTGCAAAAAAATAAAATAAAAAAAATATTGGTTTTCCAAGCCACAGCCAAAAAGCATTCAAATACAGCAGACATCCTGCCATGCTGCCCCGCTGCCATGTCCGTGTGCCAGCGTGGCAGCATGTATGGACGGGGGCCGACAGACGGAGGACACAGAGATGGCGAGAGGAAAGCCTGGCAAGCAGCGGCAGTGGGGAAGGCGGGAAGAGGGACGTACATGAAGGGCGCACGGCCGCATGATGACAGGGTGAGAGGATGAAGCTCGCACAGTCTGCGTGGAAATAAAAGAGAGCAGGCAGAAGCTCTGTAATCAGATTTACGCGACTAATTATGGCCTCAGTCTATACAGGCTGTAATCAAAACAGTGAACATATATGCGGCAGGTTTAACACTGAGCTCCCATAAGCTAACATGCATACCTTTAAGTCGGTAAACCTTGTCCATTACAGGTCAATGTTATTTTTGGTCATTAGAAAGTATCCATAACCTGACATGCCTGATACCATGTTGCACGTTTCTATGGAATATTTATTTTTCACATTTAAGTCTGAGAAATGGGGAAATTGGCAAAATTTAGTAGGGAGCTAAATTTATTAAAAAAAAATTGTTCAACAGATAATGACTTAATGTTGAATGTCAAAATACATGCAGAAAGGTGTGTATTACAAAATTGGTAAGTGTCGGGATTATATTTTGTCCAGGTGCAACCCTTTTTCTGCTTTTTTCTCGATATGTAGACACGAAAATTCTGCATGAACAAAAAAGAAAACTAAAAGGAAAATCGTGTGAGTCGTTTTCGTGTCTTCACCTCTTCTCAAGCCACTTTGGCAACAGTTATATCCATTTGGTAGCTTCTTGCATTTGCCTCAACTAGGTCCTTGTTTGTACTTGCATTCCTCTTAAATGACACTCCAGTAATACTCAAACCAAATTAAATGATTCAGAATGAGGCAGTTCATATTTATCTGTTCCAATTCGGCGGTCTTGCAGGGCCAAGTCGACAAAAAAAAAGGCCATAAAAAAGGGCCAATTTGCTTGAATGTTTTTTTGAAATCCAAAGCAGCTGCTCAGCAAAGCTCCCATCATTCTGTGCATCAGCAGTTTTGTCCTGATGTAAACCAGTTGAATCCATTTCAGTGGGTTTCCAGCACTGTGCCCTGTGTTGCACAGCCTCTATGAGAGTTTGCGGGTCTTCAAAACCAAGGGTGAGTCATTCATTCAAAGGGTTCAGTTTTACGCATAGGTCAAGAGTTTGCTTCTCATTAAAACCCATAAGCATCAATGTCCATATTTGCTTCGTTTGTAGCCTGAGATGAAAGACCCACTGTATGTTTACCAGTAAGGATTAATGGGTGCCAGTCGAAACACTGAAGCTAGATGGCTACAGATCTTAGCAGAAAGATTGTGGTATTAATGCTGGGCTAAGATTAAAAAAAAAAAATCATCATTGCCCTTGGTTTTAATCTTCGCAACTCATCTATAGAGAAAGAATGCTTGGGGAAAAAATGAATTTTAGAGGGACTGGTTGAAAATATTTTCAGGACTTCAGTCCTCGTACATAATGGAGGAAAAAAGCCCGTAAGTACAAAGCAAACACTTCACTGTTTGTGCTGGAGACATCAGGGATTGTTTTACTGAGATCAGGCCGCCCCTCTTTATTTGAACAAGCAAGTCGACAAGAACACAGCAACATAGGTTCTCCTCAGGAACTGTACAAACAAGAGGGACGTTCACAGCAACCAGACGCCGCTTCTCTATTTGCATAAACCATCTGGTGTTTATTTTAAAGGAGAATTGAAAACCTTTTGAATTAATTAATCTGCCTCATTCTATTTATATCTAGAGGACAACCAAATTCTCAATTTACAGAACTGCCAATATGAATTTTAATACAGATTTTGTAACATTGAAATATTGGATTTTATGAATCGTCCAGTCCACATTCAAAGACGTGGTGCTTGTGCAGCTGTGTTTAAAGCCTCTATCCTGGTCAGACAGGCCTTAAGAACACATCATTTCATACAGATTAAGTAACTGCTTTAGCACTGCGTCCGCAGCGATGTGCTGACCAGATGTGGCGTTAAGTAGGCCGTCCTAACAAAACGCAGAGGATCAGAGTGACGATCCAGTCAAATAGCTAATCCCGCAAGGTTTAGTCGGGACTGCCGGCTTGATCAGATTCGCCCGGAACCGACAGACCATCAAGCCACCGATCCAGTTGTGGTGTGTATTTTGTAAAAATGCACCTTAGTGAAAAAAATAAATGTTGACGTTTTTATTTATTTTCATTTTTTCCCCTTCCCCTCCTCGTAACATAACTCAGAAAGCTATTCCGCCTGACTTCAGAGGTATTTTTCGCTCTCTTTCCTCTTAAAATATGGATGACAGGTAGAGAAGATGTTTTTGTCTTTAGTTTCACACATCATTTTGCCAAGTCTCTCAGAACAAGAGCAGACCGAAGCTGTGGTGGCGGTTTTTCTATACCGGCCTTGTTCCCGTGCACAGCGCCAAACCTGCGAAGCACACAGCACCGCTCCTACACACAATGTTACCTCACGCGTACTCGTGCGCGCATTTTTCTTGTCTAAAGGCTGCAGAGCGAGAGCTGGCGGCTCGGGCAAGGTCACGCCAGACGAGCTTTGTGCCGACGCCAAACTCGACTGTTTTGTACAAACCTGCCCGACAGCCAGCGAGGCAGAAGGACTGAAGAGGAAATGTTTTTCATGACTACCTGCCTTCTTTTTGTGATGCAGAGAAAAAAGAAAATTAGATAGGCACACGTCCGCTGAAGATTTCTTCAAAATAGGGCCGTTACTGTTCACACATTCAATACTAAACTCCGCTTCTATATTCAAGTTTGTTAATAATATAAATGATAACTGTGATGCATATGGTAAATGAGACGTAGACAAGGGTAGAATCGAGACTGAGTTCATCAGAGGAACATGTTGGACATTTTGGAGCTGAAGCCGCAGAAGCCTGGCTGAGATGGTTTGGACGGGTGCAGACGAAGGAGAGTGATGATGTCGGTAGAAGGGTGCTGAGGTTGTAACTGCCAGGCAGGAGGTCTAGAGATTTATGGATGCAGTGAAAGAGGACATGGAGCGAGAAAGAAGAGGGTGTAGAAGAGAGGGTGAGATGTGGGCCGACGCAAAGGAAAACAAGACGCACGGATGATTATTAAAAATGAAAATGAAACTGGAAATTGGAAAACGCTGAACGGCGGCTGGCAGTGGGCAAAATCAATGCAATTGTGCACCCAAATATAGTGATGTCATGTCAAGCTTGTGGTGACATTAGTGGAGGTAGCAGTAATCATCCAGATTATTGATTTTCTTTTTTAATGACAGAAAATGTCAAACATCTGCCAACGGATTGTGATCACTGGTTAATAATCAGTGAGACATCACAAATCACTCAAGCTTCGGCAGCACCGAGACAACATTTTGGCAATGTGGCAAAAGAGGCAGGTCTGCCAAATTCGTTTCAACAAAGGCTGCGACATTTTGGCTGCAGCAAGAAGCTGCATGAAAAGAACACCGCTGACCACTGGAGAAGAAGAAGAAGAAGAAGAAGAAGAAGAAACAGGCCCAACTTTTTGGCGGCAGTAGCCTTTGTTCAGTCTGCAGCTAGCAACCATTCCAGCGCAGATACTTGAAGACAGCAGAAAGCAGATTTGTGCATCCATTTGTGCTCAACCATGACCTGCTGAAAAAAATAAAAAGCTAGCAGACGTTTGACTGAAGGCTTCATTTCCACATTTCCTTCCATACGCCAATCATGTTTCTGAGGCTAAAGTTCTTGCATTTACTGATGTATTCTTATTTAAGATAATTTATTGAAGTAAATGTTGTGGTCTGACAGTTGGTATTTATGTGGAGTCACTTTTACCTTTCACAATTTTCTAGACATTAGCTGCATGAAGCCACAGGTTTTTTAGCTTTCCTGCAGGGCTCACAGCGGCTGATTCAGGTCAGCAGTTCTCCACTCTGCTGTAGATCACTTTTGCTGCTGCGCTGGCAAAATAGTAGAAGAGGCTTTTAAATGGGACTCAAATTTGAGGGAAAAAAAATTGGATTTGGACTGCACGAAAGCAAAATTCCATTCTTGCCATCGGACAGCGGCACCATGCAGCAAGTGGTGCTGCCAGTATACTGCAGCAGTGCATTCAAACATAGACAAGAGTCCATAATGGAAGGGGGTTAGATGGTGGGGGGTTGGTGCCAGAGAGGCAGCAGAGTGTGAGGTCCCAGCTCGAGAAGATGTCTAATCTTCGTGAGCCGGTGGAAGACCAGCATAACGAGGGAGAGTTTGCTCTTCACACAAGCTTAACACTTCTGCTGATCTAAATCGCTGAGTTGGAACGTAAAAGCACACAAAGGGAGTTTCTGTCTGGAACAAAATGTTCCGAGTGGTAAAAAAGTAAAGATAGCCAATCAGGTTTGGTAGGGGGGGGGCAAATATTTGAAAGCCAAAGGCTGGTTCATACAGTTTTCTTAATTGATGCCTTAAGATCTTGACACCTATTATTGTTGTGTGAGGGAATGTAATTATGCTTCAATAACACGTCCACATTGCTGTATCCATTAGAGTTGTGTTGGCTATATCTGAATAATACAGCTTCTTAAAGTGCAATCAATTTATTTTTGGTCAGATTGTGAATGAACACTGAATGCTCTGACATGCAGAAAGGTGTGTATTGCATTAGTGGCGAGTCTGACTTGTATGTTGTCTGTGCGCAACCCATCTTCTCCTTTATTTCTTGACACGTAGACACGAAATTGCTTCAACACCTCGGGTTTAAAACTCGCAGAGCATCAGTTACTCTGCCATGTGAGGCTTCCTCTCCACCGCTAGTTCTCCATAAGCAAGTCCACTCTCTGCAACCCTCCTCTGCTCTGTCTGTACTGCAACTGAATGTATTTTTTTCCCCCGTCTTTTAACCAGATTCCATATGTTGAGGACAACATGGTGACACTTTTTGCCACTGTGAATTTGATGACACCGTTGGGCCCCCTCGTCTGTGCCATTCATCAATAATTTACACACTCTGAAAGGTTCAAGGGCTCACTTTTAAGCCCCCCCAACATAAGTTCAAATGGAACATTTTGCGCGCATCGCTGAGTCCTTGTGTGGTCGGTGCTTCACCACTCAGCCCTCCCAAATTTAATGTATCCTTGGCCACAGAAAACAGTTCTGCTTCGTCAGGGCCAGCACTTTGTCGTCTACCTCAATTATAGAGCTCGTTCAACAATAAAAACAGCCGTTTACCATTTTATGGTTGGTGAAAACTGTCTGGGACTATCCAGGTTGAAAATAATAATAATAAAAAACATCTATGTTCAGCAAATTGTTCAAGGCTTTAAACTTTGGAGCTTCTTTGAAGTGTCCACCTTTGTGCCGGTGACGAAACCAGATCTCACACTATCTGGTGTCACTGGACTCAACCTGGACTGCCCCACCCACCCATCCCCCCGACCTGGCTGCTGCTTTTATGAACAGACAGCAGTGTGGACACCTGTTGGAGAGGGATTATGGGAGGTCGACCTTTTATACATGTCCATTCTTTTTCTACCTCAAGTACAAAAAAATGCCAAAGGAAGTAAGGGGGAGGCGGCCTGTGGAAAAAAACCTCATCAGTTCAAGGAGGGAAAACTGAACAATTTTGCAAACAGGAGACAAACCAATCAGTCCATCCCCCATCGTGACGAGCTGGAAAATTAGATGGATATTTGAATTGGGATTTGATGTTACTTAGCTACTTAGTATCAAAGCTTCAGTAAAGACACGTGGCTGCTTGTCAAGAGATTACACATCTGAGACACTCAAACGTGAGCTGGCTTTTATCAAAGAGGTCTCAATGACACGAGTGAGTGAAGAATATCAAACAGAAGGCGATGATTTCACCAGGCTGCAGAGTGAGGAAACATCACGCAAGCCAGACGAGCTTGATGAGGTTCGTTTCAAGACTACAGTTGAAAAAAAAACAAATATGGACACATTGTGGAGCCGTCTGCCTCTATTGGCAGGGTGGCCTATATTAAACGGAATTAAGGAGAATCAAGTAGCCAAAGTATTAGTTCGATATGAAATTGGGTTACTGTTGAAAAAGGTTGAGGTACATGCCAACATCTGAATCCACAGAGAAGCAAAACAATGGAGAAAACAGCTCCACAACTCCCCGCCCACCTATATTTAGGTCCTCCATGAGCGCCCCAACTGGTTATCGTGATCTTTTGCAGCGCGGTCATGATGTCAGCAATGTCACCTTTCACATATCTGCCTGTGCACTAAAATGTCAAAATGTGTTTGCGTCAGGCGGCACAAAGGAATCCTGCTCGCGCCCGATGTGCACCCAGAAGGCCCGGCTGCATCAAGCGGAGGCCAAGTGGAAAGTTTGAAAGGGGACGACAGTCCTACATAAAGTGAACACACAGCCAGTCACGATGTATGCTCAGACATCCTAGCAATGTAATAGGAGAAGGTTTTTGTTGTTAACAAGAAGCAAAGTAATTTTTTTTTTTAAAGCTGATGTGTAAAATTTCAAGACAAAAAAAAAAAAATACTCTATAGACACACAGCAAAGGAGACCTGACATTCAAACAGGAAGAGTGATACAATCTGTAAAAATAGAAACTGTCTAAACAAATCAGAGTCATTGCATATGTTTAAAGTGCTGTTGGAACTCAGGCAAATTCAGACAAGGAGTGTTCAAGCAGGCGGGAAGATACTATTAATTTTGCATAGTATGATGTGTGTGGAAAGGATATAAAAAGAGAGGATGGTTTTAAGCCTTGTGCTATATTCAGGGCCATTGTTAGTTGACTTCAGCAG
Organism: Thamnaconus septentrionalis; assembly: GCA_009823395.1. NCBI lineage: Eukaryota > Metazoa > Chordata > Actinopteri > Tetraodontiformes > Monacanthidae > Thamnaconus > Thamnaconus septentrionalis. The sequence goes on from CM020513.1 coordinate 19,182,057, forward strand.
AATGCAAAATTAAACAGACAATGACATCTGTAGCTTGTGGCTTCTCTCACAATTATAGATACATATAGGGAGCAGCCAGGGATGACCTCACTGGGGGAGAGAGGAGGGAGAAAAGTAGAGAGAGATGTTGCAAAGAAAAGAGGAGATGGAGCAAAGAGACGAGTGCAAAGGAGATGGAGATGGGAACAGGTAGCAAACATGTCAAAGGAAAGAGGAGATGGAGCACTCAAGGGACCACAAGGAGTGGGAGTGGGGGGGATACAGAAAGAGGGAGAAAATAAAAAAGAAAGGGAAAGAAGATGCAGAGAGGAGAAGAGTGAAAGGTAGGCAAATATAGACGAGGAGGGGGAGGCAGGAAGAAAGGAGGTGACGAGAGCAATGAAGAGTGGAGGAGATGGCGGGCCGGGCCACACCTAAATGTGCTCCAGAACCAAAAAAGGCTTT